>SKCR01024825.1:0-627509 GCA_019454045.1 Zanthoxylum bungeanum
ACTTGCATAATTGTATTACTGAAAGAAAAAAAATTACAACAAATCTTAAAAAATAAAACACACAAGAGCCGGAACTTCAAAATTTTTCAGAGAAAACCATGGAATCATGGGCTGAAGAAAATGAGGTGCTGAGCACCTCTATGTGTATGAATGTGTTGGGGGATTTTACTCTGTGATTTAATGATACTAGATAATGGTTTGTGTTTGGGTTGATGTTATGAAATGGGTTTCTGTCAAAATTGAGTTGAAGTTTAAATGGTGGTGTTGGGTTTTGCTTGGGCATTGTCATTTAAAAACTAGTGTTTGGCCCTAAAATATCGAGAGCGTTGTGACGCCAATGGGCTAGTGTCACAACGCGTAACAAGAAGATGCTCCCTGCCTCTGGTCGGTCGTGTGGAAGACTCGGGTCGGTCAACTCTGATCAGTCGTGTAGAAGACTCGTGTCAGTCGTGTGGAAGACTCGTGTCAGTCGTGTGGAAGACTCGGGTCGGTCGTGTGGAAGACTCGGGTCGATCGTGTGGAAGACTCGGGTAGGTCGTATGGAGACTCGGGTCGGTTGTGTGGAGACTCAGGTCGGTCGTGTGGATTACTCGGGTCGGTCGTGTGGAAGACTTGGGTCAGTCATGTGGAAGTTACAACGCTCAGCACCTAGCGTCGCGATGCAGAACATGAAATGCTCTCTGACTCAAGACTGATCATGTAGGAGTCACGACCTGGAACACTTAGCATCGCGACACGTAACAAGAAATTATCATTGTTTAAGTCTGATCATATGAACGTTATGACGCGCAAGACCTGGAGTCGCGACGCACAGCTTGACCAGTTTCATTCCATTTTCGTTTCGTCCTAGGATGTTAAAGTCTGTTAGCACATTAGCTATCCTGACACATATGCAACATGCATGGGCATCCACTACATCCATGACCATGATTAGCTTCTAGTTTATATATACTAACCATACTCAAATACAGGACGAGCTAGCTTTCCCGTAAGAACCTCTTCAGTCGCATCCAGGATCATTGGCAATAGTTATCAATCAGTGAGTGGACTTTTTCTTTCAAGTTGATATATATTTAATTATTTTTGAAATGAGACTTACTTTTAAGCACGTTAGGGCATTAGCCAAGTTTATTTCCAGTTACTTTATGAATAAGATAAATTTGAGAAAATTTGGAGTTCAAAGTATGATTTTGTGATTTTTGGAGGCATGAGGGAAAAATCCACCTCAGATGTGACTTATGAAATTGACAAACATGGGAATTGACGGATATAGACATGTGCACATGTAGAGCAGGACTAGGGGGACGGCTATAAGTAACGCCGTTAGATCCTAGATTTCAGGTCTAGGGGACAGCGATACATAACGACCCTAGGCCCTAGATTCAGGGACATGATGGTGGCATACATTGGGGGACGACGATACGTAACGCCCCAATGACATGGATTTGCACACCCGGCTCTAGTTCAGTGGCTTGGGGGACGATGATACGTAACACCCCAAGACTACTAGTTAGGCGTATGGGGGGATGGCGATATGTAATGCCCCAAACGTCAGGTTTTCTACAGATTTTCTAGGCATATTGGGGGACGGCGATATGTAATGCCCTCATACATCAAGTTTTCTATAGATTATCGGAGATATGGTTTTCAGAAAGAATAGTTTTATGAAAGAGTTTTATAAAGATTTCAATTTTATAGCATATCTCAGAGTTTTACAGACAGAAAGGATTTCCAGAAAAGTTTCAGAGAAAATAGTTTTCAGAAAAGACATTTTCAGACACAACAGTTTTATAAAAGAGTTTTCAAAAAAGATCATTTTCCCTTGGGATGATTTTGGATTTCAAAAAAATGAATGTTTCATAAAGTATTTCAGTTTCCGTTTAAAACTGTCCACTCATTAGGTCGTTCAAACGATCTAACCCCCCCATTCCCAGTATTTTTGCTTTGCATGTTTACTTGGAGGACGAGCTCGAGAAGATGGATATTGATGGGAGTCACTAGGGTGTTTTGGGACCACCAGGTCGAGTTGGAAGTTTAGTAGAGTCGGAGTCAAATAAAGTTGCATGCATATATTAGTAATGTAGAAGTCATTGTATTATGTTAAAAGTGTCCGTTAATAGAGTTACAAAGTGAAGTATTATTGTGAACACAATTATGAGTATAAAAATACATTTTATGTTATTGAGTTGGGATGTGGTCCCTATGCATGAGTTTATGTTGGAGATGGTATTGGTAGTGATGTTCATAGTCAGATAGTCAGAGGTTCGGGGGAACATGTTAGCCTATTCCATGCCGGTAGCATCTCCGAGAGGGGGATGTTACAATTTTCATATATCATGGTCGACTATATGGAAGATCAAAGAAAAGAAAATTGGAATATAAAGAAATGTTGGCAGCTCACACTTACATCTTATTGAACTATACTAAGGTTTTACCATTTCTGAAGTGAGTATTTTTATTTTTGCAATTATAATTATTTATTTCCTTCTAAGTCATATTCTTTTAAATCCTATTATGCCTTTTGTTTGTAGCATATACATTGACGAGTTAAAACAACGGGTGCCCGCAATCACTAAAGCTAAGATTGATGTTCAAATTGATAAACATTTTACCGATTAGTTCCAAAGATACATAAGTAATGAATTTTATGTACGTATAGGTTAAATATGTGTTACATTGTATGCTAACAATTTTCTCTTTATTGGATAAACGTGTGACAACGAACACTCTATCAACAACATCTATATCAGAGATCTAGCAAAAGGCCCTTTGAGAATGGTCAACTGTTTTAATGTGTATTTCGTTAATGAGTACAAATTTCACACTGAAACGCATGGCTCTAGTTAGGCCATGATGAACAATGGAGTTGTTATAAAGAGGTCTAGCTGCAGTGATAATTCATGCGACTTCTATGGTCGATTAAAGAAAATTTTAGTGGTAGAGTACCTTGACTTACCCATTAAGAGAGCCATATTATTCAATTGTGATTGGTATGATTCGATTAATGGGATGAAGGTTCATACACATTATAAGCTGGTGAATGTCAACAAAAGATTCCCATATAGAAAATATGAACTGTTCATTCTCACACTGCAAGCTTCACAAGTGTACTATATTCCTTATCCTGGCGCCAAATGAGACAAAAGCGATTGGTTAGCCATATGCAAGATCAAAGTTAGGTATTGTAGGCATTGCATTTTTGCATGTGAAACCCGATGGTGAGTCTCAGTTGGAGGCACTACCTTTTAAGTCACGGAAGTCGCGAGAAACGGATATCGGAAGGGGAAATTCAGGATGAGTATGCTATCAGAGTCATTTCACATGTTCACTATTTTCGTTCGTGCTGCGTTCTTAAACGCGTTCGAACGTCAGGCAGATTACGGGCGTTCGTGTCGCGTTCGAATTGGCGTTCGAACGGTATCGGTATTTCTGGTTTTGCTGTTAGCCACATGCACCCTAGCCTAGCCCAAGCCCACTTAAAACACACCCAAATTAAATCAAATATTAAGTTAAATATTAATTAGATAATGTAATTAAGTAAAATAATTAATTAAGTCATATACCAAATTAAATAAAACAAATAAAATCTAAATAATCACCTACCAAAATAATAAAAATACTTACACAACATAAAATAAGTATATGCCTAATATGAACTAATCAAATATAATCATTCCTAACTAAATAAAATATTTACTAATTACAAAATATTTGACTTCCTAATCAACACCAATCTAATCTTGTAACTTCCTAATTTATAATATTTTGTCCCCCCTCAATCTTGTGTATACCATTCTTGAGAAGCCTAAATTAGAAACCAAGATCCTATTCCTTGTGAGACAAGGTGAAGCCCTAGCCATTCTCTATATAAACAACCACCACCCAAAGTCTCTCCTGCTCTCTCTGGTTCACGTTTTTCACAAGCAAAAGAAGCCAAAAATTCTGTCCACTCTCCATGCTCTCAAGTTCACACATACTACAAAGAAATAACACAAAAATCCTCTTCATATCCTTCCCATAATCACCGAAAATCATACTTCCATACAGCAGCCATACACGCCCAAAACAGCGGCAAAACGACCTTAAAACAGTAGCCCGAAGTCAACTTAAAACAGCAGCAAAAATAACCAAAACAGCCCCTAAATCACCTAAACCAGTAACTAAAAAACTGTACTTTTAATCCTTAAAACAGTAACTAAAAAACTGCACTTAAAGCCTTCAAAAAAACACCCAAAACAGTCCATTAAAACACCAAAATAGTGACTTGAACAGCAAGCAAAAATACAGAGGAAACAGTAGCAAAGTGGAGGCCAAACAGCAAGCAAAACCGCAAAACAGTGAGCCGAGACGCTAAACCAGTGAACCGGAGAAGTAGCGATGTGATAGCCCTTCCAACGGCCGTGAAATGCGAGTTCGAAAGTCGACATAAAAGGTTAGACCTGAGGGTATTTTCCACATTCATTTTCTGTTTTATTTGTATTATTTATTGAATATTTCGTGCATGATTGTTATGTTGAAATGCATGTTGTGGCCCTTGAGTAGATAAATATTATGGATTATGAGATATGGTATGTTGTGGCTTTGGAATAAAATGAAAGACGTGTCAACTCTCGCGGTATATCGGATGGAAACCCGGACATAAATTTCATAGCCGATTCCGAATGGACGGTAGTATGATCTGTACTCGGGATACAACTACATGTACCGCTTGAGTAAATGACACTTTCTTTTGTCTTATATTGCTTTGATTTATTTATTTTTCGTCATTTGAATTCTGCATGTTACTTTTGTATGCGTGATTCAATCGAGCGCATGGGCTTAGTAAGTGCGATGAAAGGTCCCTTACTTGGAGGGTTAAAATCCTTTACCACGATGTTTTGCCGCGCCGGTTGATGTGTGTTCGGTTGAATGCAAGATACGTTCAATCGGGCATACTAAGTTTAATATTATTATTTTTTAATTCTTTGTATGCATGATCCAATCGAGCGCATGGGCTTAGTAAGTGCGATGAAAGGTCCCCTATTTGGATGGGTTAAAATCCTTTACCACGATGCTTTACCGCGCCGGTTGATGTGTGTTCGGTTGAATGCAAGATACGTTCAATCGGGCATACTAAGTTTGGTATTATTGTTTTTTAATTCTTTGTATGCATGATTCAATTGAGTGCATGGGCTTAGTAAGTGCGATGAAAGGTCCCATATTTGGAGGGGTTAAAACCCTTTACCACGATGCTTTGTCGCGCCGATTGGTGTATACTCGATTGGATGCGAGATGAGTTCAATCGGATACGTGAGGTCCCACGTTGTGGATTTGTTTGTCTATGAATGTGTTGCATGCATCAGGTCTGGTTCCGTTCGAACGCATTCTCGAACGCCACACGAACGTGAACCTTCTGTTTACCGTTCGAACGCATTCTCAAACGCTACACGAACGCGCACGTATTTTCTTAGTTTCATCATGCATCAGGTCTGGTTCCGTTCGAACGCGTTCTCGAACGCTATACGAACGTGAACCTTCTGTTTACCGTTCGAACGCGTTCTCAAACGCTACGCGAACGCGCATGCATTTTTTAGTGTTTCATGCATCAGGTCTGGCTCTGTTCGAACGCATTCTCGAACGCTATAAGAACGCGAACCTTCTGTTTACCGTTCGAACACGTTCTCGAACGCTACGCGAACACGCACCCACTGAACTGAGTCATTTTCATCAGATTTCATACATAATTGTTCCTAATAGCTATCCCTTCGTATAATGAATCTGATTGCTTCTCTGTATTACGCAAGATTGTGTAGGTATCATTCATCTGTATTCCCCACATGTATGAGTACAATGTGTTTAACGTATTACAATTCATATATCCATGTCGTGATAGCATTTGAGTATTATTTCTTGTGGTATATCGGATGGAAACCCAGACATAAATTCCGTAGCCGATTCCGAATGGACGGTAGTGCGGTCTGTACTTGGGATACAATTCCACGTACCACTTGGAAAAGTGCTCACATGTGTGCTTGTGTCCATATTAGTTATCTTCTTTTGCACCACGTCATAGCTTGCTCACTTTAATGCCTAATTGCATCCTTAAGTGTCTTTTTGCATTATATACTTAGTGACTCTTTTATTTACGCATGGACATGTAATAGCTATTTGTTTATGCTTCCGCACATATAAGTATGATATGTCTATGAAATCACATGTTCGCCATTATTTGATTAACTTTTATGTGTGCTTGTGTGGTTAGTGTGTGCTTTTGTTTCCATGAATACAATATGCCAATGAAGTTGTATGTTCGTTGCTACTTTGACGTACTTTCAAGCATGCAATCTTAGATGTGAAATATATGCAAAGTTAGGTGTAAGTTTTATTTTTGTGCATGTGAACTTAGAAGCATGATACTCTTAGAAATAAGTGTTACTTAAGCTTGATTAAATTATTACACAAATCCTTTCATTACAAGTGACATAAGTAAGGGACCATTCTGAACCCAACGGTTTGAGGTCTTCCCTTGCGAGGGGTGAGTGCGGCCTTAAATCTCATTTTCCCGATTTGTACCGGGTGGCGACTCCATTATTCTCCAGTTTAGTCCCCCGTGGCTACTCCGTACTCCCAACCGGGCCGCGAGCCCGGGACAGCATGCGTCGCCAAGTTTCTGTGTCCCACAGTCTGGCGACTCCACTGGGGATAGAGAATCGCCCCCGAAATATTGTCTTGTAATGTTTGGATTTATGTTCTAATTGACCGTGTCTATAGTGGATAAAATGAGGGTTTAATCAAAGGCATTTTGAGGTTAGGTAATGGTTTGGTGTCTTCCTTCACTCACTACCTTTCTAGAAGGAAAAGCTGTGAAGGCACCTAGATAGCCATCTACTCGTAGCCTATTGTGATGGACTAATTTGGAGGACTCGTTGTTTATTCCTGACACCAAGCGATAAGAGCCTAAGAGGCTTGGGTATTTAAGTGAGCCTCGCTCCACCTTCCCTCTGGGGAATCTACAACGGGAAATCCATTTGACAGTCAGTCACACACCATAGCTCATTGGCACGTACCTTAGTGTATAAAAAAGGTGCGCTCACTTGGTCGCTCGAACCCTTGATTGAGGAGACCTAGTTGTGGGCCATCATTCGCCGATGAGAGCCTTTGTCTACACTCCTGCGAACCCATCCATAGACCGAGATTGTATGGTTAAAGTAACAATTATTTCATTGAGTATAAGCTTATGGACCATCCTCATTTGGATGCAGTTGGACCATTGTCAGAAATGCGGACTTGCTGGGCCATTTAAACTGGGGCGAGTTCGTACCTTATGACCAGTGGGCCCAAAGCTTCTGAAATGTTGATGGGCCATTCTGTAGAAATTATTTTTTTATGTTTGCATTATCTTTCTTTTATGCTTGTGTTTGGGAACATCGCCGTTTGGATCCATTTGGACCATTTGTCATGGGATATGGGCTTGTTGGGCCATTAAACTGGGATAAGAACGTATTTTATGACGATTGGGCCAAAGGCTTCTAAGTGCTGATGGGCCACTTTGTGCTTGTGTTCGGAACATTACCATTTAGATTTAGTTGGGCTCTTTGCCATGAGATGTGAACTCGTTGGGCCATTTAAACTAGGACGGATTCACTCCTATGACAGTTAGCCCAAAAGCTTCTAAAATGATAATGGGCCGATTTGTTTGAAAATTTTAATTGATTTAGTATGTTCTATATGTTACATGCATCTCATACATACATACATCATGTTAACACCCCCTATGTTTATAAAAGACATAAAAGATTCCCGTTGGGTTAGGGAAGAGGGAAGACTCACCAAAAGATTGGTAACATATATGAGTACATCCGATAATGAGGTATCCCGGATAGATCAGTTGGAGAATGGTTTCGCCAAGATTACTGAACAATTGCAAGCCTTGACTACTTCCATGACAAATATGGCCGTGCCCCGTGCTGGGGGAAACTCTGAGAATGTAAGACGTGAGGAGCCTCCGAATGGGTTGGGGGATGACATCCCCGCTTTTGATGATGACATGGCAGAGTATGCAACGGGCAGAGTGATTGGGTCTCAGGCAGAATTTCAGAAGCTTTGGGATCAGGTTGAGTCAGTTACTCGTAAGATGAAGGGTAAGGACGAAGAATTACTAGACTATGAGGCGATGGCTTTTGAGGAACAGTTGCCTGCTCAGTTCAAGATGCCGGATATGGCCAAGTTCAATGGGAATGGGGATCCGAGGGTCCACCTCCGACAATATGTGTCAGTTATGAGTTCAGTGGGCCTAACACAGCGCCAAGCTCAGAAGATGTTTGAGATGTCACTTGAGGGGGCACCCGTAGTGTGGTACCATAGCCTTGAAAGAAAGGTTAAGGAGGATTGGAGGGAATTGGCAGATGCATTCCTGAAACAGTATGTTACAGACTTAGAGATTGATTTGTCACTTCGTGATTTGGAGAACACTAAGCAGAAGCCAGAAGAAAGCTTCAAGGAGTATGTAGACCGCTGGAGGAGCCAGCTTCTGAAAATGCAGACTCGGCCCTCTGAGAAGGACCAGATTAAAATGATCATCAAGGTCACTAAGCCCTCGATCTATGGCAAGTTAAGGAGGATGACTTCAATGATTACGGATTTCCGACAGTTGAGGGAGACAGTTATGGATATTGAAGAAGAGGAGGCCGAGAACAAGAAGTTTTATGGCCAGAATAGAAGGAATTTTGGGGGACATCCTGAAGCCAAGTCTTCCAGTACTGAGGTCACTGCCATCAGGAACAGACGTTTCTCCAACTTGGGTAGACCTCTATCAAAGGTGTTTGAGAAATTGAAGATGCAAGGACTCCTGAAACCCTTGGAACATAAACCACTCCCCAGCCCTGTGCTGCACTACCTTGACTTGAACTTATTCTGCTATTTTCACCAGCAAAAGGGTCACGAAACTGACAACTGCCCCCCGCCTTAGGCATGAGATCCAAGACCTGATTGACACCCACAAAATACCTGACCCAGAAATAGAGCAACCCAGCACACACAGGAATCCTCTACCAAATTACCACTCCGTCCCACCATCATGATCAACTTTGGCTTGCCTGAAACCTTTGTCCTCCAAACCCTCAACCACCAAGCTTCTCACATGGGGATAAGGGATAATAACAATGAAGAACCAGAGGCTGAGGAAGAAGGCACTACTGTTTCTCCAAGTTTATCTTGCATTTTTAATAAAGACATTGATTTTGTTTGCTTGTTCGAATCTTTTCTCAACAATAATAAAGAAGTTCATTTCGCTTACTTGCCTGAATCTCCACTTCTCAACTTGCAACATGAGTGCATGTGATAAAAGCATTCAATCTTAGTACTATGATACTCAGAACGTAGGGAATCCTCAGAAGAAGCAAGCATAAAAGATAAATTGGCCATTCAGAAATTGGGAAATGAAGACAGTGAGACTGTTAGACTTGGAAAGGAAATGAGTTCACAGAACCAATTAGTGTAGACAGATTGAAGCAGTACTTTGCCTAAGGAAGAGAAGACCGAGCTGTCACTAAGGGAATTGGCCGAAGACCTAACCCAATGGGATAGGAAACTCATGCATACATGCATACACGTAACACATTTTGCATCCTTTTTGTGTTTGTTTTGTTTTATATTAACAGGTTTCGAAGAAAGAAAGAGAGAAAGCAGCAAAGGCAAGCTAGTCAGAAACAGCAACAGTACAGTTTCAGGAATGAATCCAGGGAATGAATCTCTCAGAATTTGGAGCGAATCCAGGGAATGAATCTCTCAGAATTTGGAATGAATCCAGGGAATGAATCTCTCAGAGTTTGGAAGGAATCCGGGGAATGAATCTCTCAGAATTTGGAACGAATCCAGAGAATGAATCTCTCAAGAATTTGGAATGAATCCAAGGAATGAATCTCTTAGAATTTGGAATGAATCCAAGGAATGAATCTCTTAGAATTTGGAATGAATCTATCAGAATTTGGAATGAATCCGAGGAATGAATCTCTCAGAATTTGGAACGAATCTCTCATAATTTTGGAACGAATCCAAGGAATGAATCTCTCATAATTTTAGAATGAATCCAGGAATGAATCCGGGAATGGATCCCAGGGTCGAGGCCCATATCAGTAGAGTTTTGGAATGAATCCCAGGGCCGAGGCCCACATTGTCAGAATTTTGGAATGAATCCTAGGGTCGGGGCCCACACCATCAGAGTTTAGGAATGAATCCAAGAAGGAATCTAGGAATGAATCCTAAGGCCGAGGCCCACATCATCAGTTATTTTTTGGAATGAATCCTAGCCCGCACCGTCAGAATTTTGGAATGAATCCAGGAATGAATCTTAGGGCGAGGCCCATGCCAGCCTGGGGGCGAGGCCCCACATCATTTCAGCTTGGGTGGGCGAAGCCCATATCAGCTTGAGGGCGAGGCCCACATCGTCAGCAGTTTTGGGGACGCGTCCCAGGCTCGAGGTCCACTGCAGCATTAGCCCAGCTCGAGGCAGCTAGCTAGCCATGTAAGTAAAAAATGCATTGCATAGACTTTGATAGGATTGTCACTGTCACACACTGCACAAGTCCCATCAAAGTGGGGGCGACTGTAGGCATTGCATTTTTGCATGTGAAACCCGATGATGAGTCTCAGTTGGAGGCACTACCTTTTAAGTCACGGAAGTCGCGAGAAACGGATATCGGAAGGGGAAATTCAGGATGAGTATGCTATCAGAGTCGTTTCACATGTTCACTGTTTTCGTTCGTGCTGCGTTCTTAAACGCGTTCGAACGTCAGGCAGATTGCGGGCGTTCGTGTCGCGTTCAAATTGGCGTTCGAACGGTATCGGTATTTCTGGTTTTGCTGTTAGCCACATGCACCCTAGCCTAGCCCAAGCCCACTTAAAACACACCCAAATTAAATCAAATATTAAGTTAAATATTAATTAGATAATGTAATTAAATAAAATAATTAATTAAGTCATATACCAAATTAAATAAAACAAATAAAATCTAAATAATCACCTACCAAAATAATAAAAATACTTACACAACATAAAATAAGTATATGCCTAATATGAACTAATCAAATATAATCATTCCTAACTAAATAAGATATTTACTAATTAAAAAATATTTGACTTCCTAATCAACACCAATCTAATCTTGTAACTTCCTAATTTATAATATTTTGTCCCCCCTCAATCTTGTGTATACCATTCTTGAGAAGCCTAAATTAGAAACCAAGATCATATTCCTTGTGAGACAAGGTGAAGCCCTAGCCATTCTCTATATAAACAACCACCACCCAAAGCCTCTCCTGCTCTCTCTGGTTCACGTTTTTCACAAGCAAAAGAAGCCAAAAATTCTGTCCACTCTCCATTCTCTCAAGTTCACACATACTACAAAGAAATAACACAAAAATCCTCTTCATCTCCTTCCCCTAATCACCGAAAATCATACTTCCATACATCAGCCATACACGCCCAAAACAGCAGCAAAACGACCTTAAAATAGTAGCCCGAAATCACCTTAAAACAGCAGCAAAAATACCCCAAAATAGCCCATAAATCACCTAAACCAGTAACTAAAAAACTATACTTTTAATCCTTAAAACAGTAACTAAAAAACTGCACTTAAAGCCTTCAAAAAAACACCCAAAATAGTCCATTAAAACACCTAAACAGTGACCTGAACAGCAAGCAGAAATACAGAGGAAACAGTAGCAAAGTGGAGGCCAAACAGCAAGCAAAATAGCAAAACAGTGAGCCAAGACGCTAAACCAGTGAACCGGAGAAGTAGCTGTGTGATAGCCCTTCCGACGGCCGTGAAACGCGAGTTCGAAAGTCGACATAAAAGGTTAGACCTGAGGGTATTTTCCACATTCATTTTCTGTTTTATTTGTATTATTTATTGAATATTGCTTGCATGATTGTTATGTTGAAATGCATGCTGTGGCCCTTGAGTAGATAAATATGCATGGATTATGAGATATGGTATGTTGTGGCTTTGGAATAAAACGAAAGATGTGTCAACTCTCGCGGTATATCGGATGGAAACCCGGACATAAATTTCATAGCCAATTCCGAATGGACGGTAGTATGATCTGTACTCGGGATACAACTTCACGTACCGCTTGAGTAAATGACACTTTCTTTTGTCTTATATTGCTTTGATTTATTTATTTTTCGTCATTTGAATTCTGCATGTTACTTTTGTATGCGTGATTCAATCGAGCGCATGGGCTTAGTAAGTGCGATGAAAGGTCCCCTACTTGGAGGGGTTAAAATCCTTTACCACGATGCTTTGCCGCGCCGGTTGATGTGTGTTCGGTTGAATGCAAGATACGTTCAATCGGGCATACTAAGTTTGATATTATTGTTTTTTAATTCTTAGTATGCATGATTCAATTGAGTGCATGGGCGTAGTAAGTGCGATGAAATGTCCCCTATTTGGAGGGGTTAAAACCCTTTACCACGATGCTTTGCCGCGCCGATTGGTGTATACTCGATTGGATGCGAGATGAGTTCAATCGGATACATGAGGTCCCACGTTGTGGATTTGTTTGTCTATGAATGTGTTGCATGCATCAGGTCTGGTTCCGTTCGAATGCGTTCTCGAAGGCCACACGAACGTGAACCTTCTGTTTACCGTTCGAACGCGTTCTCAAACGCTACGCGAACGTGCACGCATTTTCTTAGTTTCATCATGCATCACATCTGGTTCCATTCGAACGCGTTCTCGAACGTTACACAAACGTGAACCTTATGTTTACCGTTTGAACGCAATCTCAAACGCTACGCGAGCGCGCACGTATTTTTTAGTGTTTCATGCATCAGGTCTGGCGGTTACGGCAATATGAACAAGCACTTGGATATACATTATACCGTTGAAATTAGACTTGATACAACGCAAATTCAAATTGGCAGGTATGCATCATCTAGTAGAGGTACGAGTTCTTTAAATTTGTTTAAATATTATGATGTTAAAAATAGAGAAGAATTTGCTAAATTTACTTATATGCCACATCTTTCTTTAAGTTTTGGTGAAAAATTACATTTACTAATTATGTTCAAAATGCTTTAAATTCTAATGCCTGTAAAATGACTAGAAATACAATAAAACGTCAAATTTTTAAATTATACAAAGATGGTAAAATTATTTAAAATGAAATATTTAAAGATATTAAATGTTGTATTTCTATTTGTTTTGATATTTGGAGTGACCATTGACAAACACACTCATACATGGGTGTTACTTGTCATTAGTTTGATGCATCATGGAACATGCAAAAATAACTTATTGCATTTAGAGTTTTTGATGATCAACATACTGCACAAAATATTTATAGAATGATTAAAGTAATTTTAGATGAATATGGTTTATTAGGTAAAATTTTAACAATTAGTTTTAACAATGTATCTGCAAATACTGCATCAATTAGAGATTTAAAAGATATATGCCAACCAAATTTGGGGGGTCAATTTTTTCATGTTTGTTGCACATGACATGTCCTTAATTTATGTGTTCAAGATGATCTTACTTCTTTAGCACCTTACATTGATCCTATTAAGATTGCATTTAATTGTATTCGATAATATTCTCAAGTTATGAGAGAATTGGCCAAGTTTTGTAAATTAAATGGTGTTAAATCGGTAAAATTTTCACGAGATGTTCCAACACGTTGGAATTCAACTTATTTTCTTTTATGTCAAGCTTTCCAATACAAAGATGTATTATGTAATTTTTTTCCCAACATGTTCAACATATCACACTTTTGCCTAGTCAATAAGATATTTGGGAAAAAAGTTTTAGAACTTTTAAAAGTTTCTAATGATGGTACAAATTTATGTTTTTGGGATGCTTTGAGCTCTCAAATGAGCTCTCAATTTATAGCCAAACATAATGCTCAAATGTCAATAAATGAATAGTGTTCCACTTAAAGTAGTTTGTACTTTTGCTTCATTTGTCAAAAGTTGTTGCACCATTTTCCATCTCCGCCTAAAGTTTCCTTGGATGGTTCTTAGAGATGGAGTGCAGCTGGCTGATCTTCGCTGCTTCTTGTCCAACGATCAACATGTCGTCTACATATAGTATAAGAGCAACAAAATTTCCATCTGGAAACCTTTGAATGTATACACACTAGTCTGTTGCAGTTCTTTTGTAGCCTTAACCCACCATGAACGAGTCAAACTTCTTGTACCACTGCTTTGGTGCTTGCTTAAGCCCATACAAGCTCTTCTTCACCTTGCAAATAAGGTTTTCTTTTCCTGAAACCTTCTAGCTGCTCCATGTAGATTTCTTCATTTAGATCACCATGAAGAAATGATATATTAACATCCATCTGTTCAAGCTCTAAGTTCAAACTGGCTACCAATCTTAGGATAACTCGGATTGAAGCCATTTTTACAACTACTGAAAAGATTTCATCAAAGTCGATTCCATTTTTCTGTAGGAATCCTTTGACTACTAACTGGTCTTTGGGTTTCATCACATTTTTTCGTTGCCATCTTTCTTTAGCTTGAATACCCATTTATTCTACAGTACCTTCATGCCATACACGAGATTGACTATGTCTTGGCCTGGAACATGTCTTCCAATATTATCCATATTTCGTAAGCATTTGTATCTTGTGTTACGTGATGGAAGTTATTATGTCTGATCCATTGCCTAATCTGACCCATAGTTCTGTTATTGAGTTTATTCCAGTCATACTCTTTAACAGATTCCGGTCTCACTCCCTTTACCTTGATAATATCGAATAGATCTTTACAGTGTAAATAATCTATCATCCAGGACCTCCAGAGGGAGTAATTGGTTGCTGTCAGCTTGATCATTATCCTAGAAGAGGAATCTTCCATTTCCATTTTAAGTTTTAAAGTTTAAAATGAAAATAGGATAAAATCTGGGCTTATTTTCACAAATCGGAGGCCTTTGCTACGTCCGGAACGGTCGAAAATGGTGGATTAGAAACTTCGTTAGTCCAAATCCGACTTAGGGGTCGATTTATAAATTTTTAAAACTTGTGGGGCTAAAATATAAATTTCAAAGACTTCAGGGGGTTCAATGAATTTTACCATGGATGCTGACTTGTCTGAAATGTGTCTGATGATGTGGCAAAGACGGGCTAAATTCTGACGTGGCAGATGATGTGGCACTGACGTGGCAGATGGTTGTGTGCTGATGTAGCGTTGACCTGGCAGATGACTATGCGCTGACGTGTCGATGATGTGGCACTGACGTGGTCATCTTCAACCTTTAGCAGGCACATCTTGCGCGTGGGCGCAAGGGCAGCAACTTCATCGACACGTGCAGGATCGTGACGCTTCCCTAGACCTCTGTTTGATGGGCGGAAAATGCCATCGTTCTCGTCTCAAAGTAAACAAGCTGATGGTATGCTCAAAATTAATTTTTGACAACTTTCTCGAAACCCAAATTTTCCGAACAGAGTTCGGTTCTTCGATTTTACGACACCAATGTATAACTAAAACTACTAATACCGCTTGTTATGATTCTCTGATCATTGAAGAGTGTTTATGAGGAAAAACTGAATCTATTACTATAAGAATAGAATTACAAGTGTTTAAACTATTTACAAAAACCTCACTCTCTTTACACTCTCAAAGCTTTCTTCACTTGAAGCTTTATATTTTTGGGATGCTTTGAGCTCTCAAATGATCTCGCAATTTATAGCCAAACATAATGCTCAAATGTTAATAAATGAATAGTATTCCACCTAGAGTAGTTTGTAATTTTGCATCATTTGTCAAAAGTTGTTGCACCATTTTCCATCTCCACCTAAAGTTGCCTTGGATGGTTCTTGGAGATGGAGTGCAGCTGGACATTACACATTGGAACATTATTTTTAGGGACCACTCATTTCACAAAGTATTTTATTTGATTTTCCTGAGAAATATTTATATGAGACAATGGTGAAATGATACACATGTCTAATGGAGTAGGTGGGTCTTGATGTGGGATTCATAATTTTTTAAATTTATAATAAAAAATAATATAATTATTATGGGTCCCATGTCAGATACATATTGGACAAACGCACGTCTCATACATTTTTTTTCCATAGAGTGCAGATCTCCAAATACTGAAATCCTACAGATCTACAGAACATAAATTTTTATCAAATAGTTATTTTAAATTCAAAAATGTTAATTTTCATGTCACCTCCTATTGATGGTGGTTTTTCACCCCCAAGTAGTCAGAATTCTTAGGAAGGGTAGAATGGGGATTGCAATTAACAGGTAAGAGTCCAAGGTCATTATAAAGATAAGAGGTCAGTAGAGGGCCCGCGCCCGAGGTACAGGTTGGGACACCGAGGTGGTCATGTCTGAGGTGGTGGGGTCCGGATTCTCAGGGCAGCCTCAGTATCAAGCTCTCAAGACAGCCTCGGCATCGGACTCAGCATATAGAGTCTCGTGTCAGCCTCTGAAATCATGACCGACTCAGCAGCTCAGACCTGGTCGAGGAAATGAGAGGAAGTCAGACTAAGCACCGTGAGTCCCGGTACATCGACCCGACCTTCTGGAAAACGCAATGAAATATGTAACCCATTCCGACAGACTGACCCGATTAAGTCATATGATTCTTTCAACCTGACCTGGTTAAGATGAAAGTAAGAGACTCCAGCCTAATCACTTCGGCATACCAAGGTTGTTACCTAGGTCGGGGCTACTGAATCCTATGCACATGTATGGATGACGTAAGCACTACATGAAACCTAGAGCCGCCAGATCGACGGATGGGTGTAATGTATGAGTAATGAGCAATAACGAACGAGTAAAGGCAGATGGGCATAACGTGCAAACAAGGATTAATGGGTGTAACGTACGAGTAATTGGCAATAATGACAAGGAAGTGTGGCTGACGTCGTGAGTAAGCGGAATAGTGGAATTTATCCTAGTATATAAAGGGGTTGAGAACTTATTGTAAGTGGTTAGCTAATTTATTTCTTCACTTATAATAGAAAGGGAAAAAGCTTAAGTGTAAACAAGACCTAGTAAGAGGCCGGTCAGCCGAGATAGATTTAGAGAGAGGTCGGTCTGACCTGTGGTGGAAATACAAGTCTTTCTTCTTTTTGTGCCCATGGACGTAGGTTGGGACCATCCCGCTGAACCACGTTAAATCCTCTATTTTGTCTATGTGTTTCCCACTTTTGCTAAGTTTGTATTTGATCCCTAAACTAAACAAATTCACAGTTGAATGAGGTTTGTTCGAGGAGTGATCAATATCAGCCCGAGGACATCAAATCAGCTTCCAGGTCCATGCACCACCATTTTTTTTATATATCCCAGTATCAACTCATTAACTCGTTGATACCGAGAACTATGGGGCAGATGTTGATGGTTGTTAAGTCAAAATCCCTAGGAATCGTAGAATGGGGATTGCAATTAATGGATAAAATCCCAAGGTCATTGTGAAGATAAGAGGTTAGACATGTACAAGTTCGATGTGGTCAGGTTCAAGGTTGTCAGGACAAAGATGGTCAGGCTCGAGGGCACTAGAGCACTCGCGAATATTGACCCGAGGTGTTCAGGTCAGGTCCGACATCAAATTCTCAGGGCAACCTCGGCATCAGACTCTCAGGGTAGCCTCGGCATCGGACTCAGCATTCAGAGCCTCGTGTCAGCCTCTGAAATCATGACCGACTCAGCAGGTCAGACGCGATCCAGCAAATGAGAAGAAGTCAGACTAAGCACTGTGAGCCTCGACACACCGACCTGACCTTGTGGCAGACGTAATGAAAGATGTAACCTGTTCTGACAGACGAACCCGATGAATTCATATGATCTTTTCAACCCGACTTGGTTAAGAAGAGAGTAAGAGACTCCAGCGTAATCACTTCGGCATACCGAGGTGGTTACCTAGGTCAAGGCTATTGAATCTTATGCACATGTATGGATGACGTAAACCCTACATGAAACCTAGAGCCTCCAGACCGATGGATGAGTGTAACGTATGAGTAATGACCAATAACGTACGAGTAAAGGCTTATGGGCGTAACGTACAAACAAGGATTAATGGGCGTAACGTACGAGTAATGGGCAATAATGACAAGGAAGCGTGGCTGACATCATGAGTAGGCAGAATAATGGAATTTGTCCTAATATATAAAGGGGTTGAGAAGTTATTGTAAGTAGTTGGCTAATTTATTTCTTCACGTTAAACCCTCTGTTTTGTCTGTATGTTTTCTCGTCTTTTGCTAAGTTTACATTTGGTCTCCAAAATAAACAAATTCACAGTTGAGGGATATTTATTCGAGAATAAATTTTTCCCTTATTACCCATGCAACGAAAATCAACCATCTAACACCTCCTTTTACATTTGAATTGAACACGAATCTAATTTTTTTTAGAAATCTCCCTTTATATTTGATATAAAGTTTGTGTGATAGAATGTTTGCTTTAAATCTCAAATAACTCCTTTTGCATTATTGAATCTAGGGGGGATCAAAAACATGTCAAATAATGTAAGAAAAAAAACACGCTTAAAAAAGAAAACAATCTGAAAAGCAGGAATTTCTATCTCATCTTAATATCCTTTTTTAGGTGCGTGGTCCAATCGCTTTAACTTTTGTCTTTAACTGTTTTTTTTTTTTTTGGGATGTTAAATTCTAGAGGAGTGCTTTGCAGTTGCCAGCTCTATTGCATGACACCTTGTACTTTTTCCCTGTGTGTTCAGTTCAGACAATTTTATGTATTTTATTGCCCTTGCATAGCTTGCATTTTGCACTGGGACAATTTGATGAATTATTGCCCTCAATTATAAGCTTTGAATTATTTCAAAAAAAAAAAAATTTATATGATTTGAATAGAAATCCCTATCCATCTGTTAACAAAAAGCTTCTCTCTGCATAATAAAAATAAAATTTTTTGAATCACAACAAATAAAGGCCTCAATTTTGGTCTTCGGAAGAGAGAAAATAGTCGAAGGAAATTAAAACAAAAGGGCAATGTAGTAAATTCTCTAAATATTGTAAGTATTTATCTAAACATTGCATATATTTATAAGGAATGAAATGATATAATCTTTAATGAGTAAGATCACAACCATTTGGATTAAAAGAGTTTCTTGAAGGGTTATAATCCTTAAAGAATTGTATACATTGATATAGATGTACCTTTACAAAGGCAGTTACCATTTATGTCTATAAAAAGGGTCTTTGGGTTCTCAATTCAAAAATTCTAAATCCAATTAAAATCTTCATTAAGCCAATATAGAGATTCTAAGATTTCAAGTAAGAGAGTTTTTACCATTTTCCTTAGTTCATGTTCTTGATCCAAATGAGTGCCCCTTAATCAAGAAGTAACCAAGAATCCTAGGAGAACGTTAACCACAAGATCAGTAATGCATTGAGACGAGACTGATAAGTTCTTAAGGAAAGGGCGAACACTCGACTTGGTTTTGTTCTTCATTCATTTACAGATTTTCAGATTTTCCTAACTCTAAATTTTGTTGATTTAGTGTATGATTGTTGTCCCCATACATTATTTATGAATTATGCATGAATGTTATTTAATATGCATGTTTAATTGAATTACAACACATACCGCCAACAATCTTAAGAATTTATTAATAGATATGTGTTATTCATTTTTATTTATACATGTTTCATGCATTTTTTGCAATGAAAAACCTTTAAAATCATGTTCAGCATAAGCAATTTACGTAAGGACGTTCGAACGTCTATTGAACGCGTGTAGAATTTACATTGTTCTGTATTTTAATTCAAATGAGGTGATGAACGTCACTCGAACGCGAGCTCTCTAGAAGGGTTTGTTCGAACGCGTTAGCAAACATTACACGAACGTAAAATCTTTGAAAGATTCGTTCGAACGGCTGAACAAACGTGACACTAACACAAGTCATACCTAGAATGTTTTTAAACTTGAATTAAATTTGGTAAAATAACATACATGATTTAGTTTACATAAATTCACAGATTTAGATCCATCAAGTATCTAGTTATTTTTCATATGATATACACATATTTTAATTATGAAATTTGGTAATATAGACATAAGTTAAAGTTGAATATATGTATTGTGTAATATGAACTTAGAAAAAATCATATATTGGAAATTTATAAACTTGGTAGTTTATTAGTGTGTTCAATTATCATATGCATGCACTTAGTTTACTATGCGATATTAGTCTATTCAATTATTACATGTATGCACCTAGTTTACTATGTGATAAAATTGGAAATATTTAATTTGTTCATTGCTTGTTCCATACTTGGTTGAGAATTAACGGTGTACTTGTGATTGAGAACTAAGGTATAACATTAAAAATGTATGCGTAAGATTTTCTATTGAGAAATTGACTAAGGAAATTCTGAAACCACCCTGATAGAGCTTACCCCATACCTACCTTACATGGAATATAGACCCTACCATGACACAGGCACTAGAATAAGAATATCGAAGCCCGTCGAGACATAAGTGTAGGAAACACTTTCCTCGCGCAGCGGAAATGTCTTAGGCACACGGATTGGACTTGAAAAATTTTTCTGCCCTTCATTTTGAGTAGCTGAATGGAACCAGCAGCACCACTGAGAATTGTTCATATTTTTTTGATTTATTTTGCAACATGAAATCACCGAGAAAAATATCAAGACATGAGCCACGAACCCTGGACCACTCACGCACACAGCAGCAAAATTGCTTGTGAAATTACAGTGACCTTTCGGCTACACCATTTAAAGTACCGTGCACTACATTGAATGGATTTCATATATATATCATGCATGTGCAACACTGATTTCATATATATCATGCATGCGCAACAAATGCTAAATTACAAATGCGAATCATAAATAAATAAGCCACGCATTCAGCTTGCACCATGTGCTCCCTTCGTTCAATTGCCGAGCCATGTGTGATGATTTCTATATATAAATACAACCCTCACTGCCGTGAGTTTATATAAGATAGAGCAAGATGGATTTTTGGTTCAACACCGTAAGGGCTTCCGTGCTATGTCTCACAACCAACAACCAACGGAAACAAATGTGGGCTTAACTCACACAAAATTATCCCTAAACTATTTAGAGATTTTGTCACACAAAATATTTTGTTTTTCTTCTTTTGTTCTTCAATGGAGTTTCTCAACTTTTGAGAGAATGGTGAAGAAGAAGAAGAAGGCTAGGGTTTGCAAGAATGAGAGTTTAAAGAAAAATCTTATTTTTCTTTTTATACTAAGGATTATTTATTTCCAAAATAAACTAATTTTCTCCCCTCTTTAATTAGCAATAATCGGCCATGGCAAAAAAATTCCCTTTAAATTTTGTAACATATAACAAGTATTGAGTGTCATCATGATGACAAAATAAATTACAAAATTAAAGATTCATTTGCCTATTCAAATTTGATAACTTCCAAAGCTATCAAAAACTTCCCTTTCCTCTCATGCCAAAATCGGCAATGGCACATGTCATCAAAAAATTTGTAACATAAATATTTATTTTCCATAAAGAAAAATGAGTTACAAAAAGGTTAATATCTATTAAAGGTGTAACTTCCAAATTTATTCCATAGGTTTCCAAAACCCAAATTTGAAATTTACAAAATTAACCTTTTTCTTAATTATATCATATATAATTAAATGACATGTAATTAATTATCAAATAATTATGAAAACCATATATTAACTTTAAATATATAGTTTAAAATGTGACTTTATAATATTATTATTCATATTAATAATATTTATACATATGTGAGTATATAATTGGACTATCCAATTATACTAAATCCGCTATAGTATATTGAGCTAGCACGGGGACCAAATGGACCTACGGTTCCGAGCTCCAATAATCTCGAAATATTAATTAAGCTCTTAATTGAATATTCCGAATTATTAACTCCGGGTTATTCCACTAAAAACTCGAAATTGCACTCTCGTTGCCGCAGATGATATATTAAGCCGAACCAAGTCGGTGTCCATCGATATAGTCACTACATATAAATTGACCCTTCACGAGTATCTCGTAATTAGAGTCGGGTCATGATGTCTGTTATACCCCTCTAATTATTTTTACCATAAGTACAATTGATTCTCGAATGAACGATTTATTCATAACGATTATGAATTTTAATCTTTCTATTCGTAATAGAAAGACTTGAGCGCTCAAATCGTTCAAGGACCGAATCAACCCTTAAGAAAGAGGCTCATCTACTTCTCGCAAGAAGGAGTGAACTCCATGTCTATGTAAAACGTTCCCAGCTACACAACAGACCATACCCCCAAAGTACGTAGCTATTGGTCGGGACTGCTACACCAACCTCACCTTTGTAAATCAAAGGACATAGCCTGCCATGTTGGAGTTCGTAGTATACTCATGATTAAGATCAATCCATATATGAACATCTAGTAGATCGAAATGACTTTCTTTGTTTAATGGATATTATAAGAATGTCATTTCCATCTGGGTCCAGTCCTATATGATCACATCATACAAGGTGCCTCCATTCTCATATCTCAACATGGACGATCCCGAATCAAGGTCTCCATACAAATATAGAATGGACCGCAGCTATAGATAACCACAAACAAAGTACCTGTTTTGTTTGCTCTCTATGGACTATTTAAGATTACTAACTTCAGGCTTAAATCCTATTGTGTATGACACTCATACACTAAGTCTGAAGGCACATAAGTAATCTAGGGTATTCAAGATAATTTATAATATGCGAAAATTAAACAAACACTTTGATAAATGAATAATGCATCATTTTATTTCAAAACACATAAATCCGTTTACATCACATGTAGCTCTAGGGCATACATCCCAACAATCTCCCATTTGCACTAGAGCAAGTGGGACATGTCATGTAATCCTAGACCATCTAGGTGATCTTCAAACACTTTAGCCGACAAGGTCTTTGTAAACGGATCTGCCAGGTTCCTATGAATTTTCTCTCTATATGATTTTTCCTCTTGTGGATTCTTGGTTCTTTGGAGTTTGCCACTGCGCCACTATTAACGCAATAAAGTGAGAGTGGTCTATCCATATCTGGAACAACTTCTAGATATCCCAAGAATTTATGGAGCCAGCCTGCTTCTTTAGCTGCTTCACAAGCTACTACTTATTCAGCCTTCAAGGTGGAGTCCGTAATGTATGATTACTTCATACTCAGCCATACTATAGACCCACCACCTATGGTAAACACTGATCCAGATGTAGATTTCATAGAATTGACATCTGTCTGAAAATCAGAGTCTGTATATTTCTTAGGATCATATCCTCACGGGAATACATAAGCATATAATCTCTCGTTCTCTTAAGATACTTGAGAATATGTTTCACAACCACCCAATGATCCAATCTTGGGTTTGACTGAAACCTACAGACTACTCCCACTGCAAAACATATGTCCGGTCTCATGCATAATATAGCATACATGAGACTACCGAAAGTTGAGGCGTATGAGATATGTCTCATTTCCTCAACATCTTGAGGTGTCTTATGAGACTATTCCTTTGACAAATGAATTCCATGCCGATAAGGCAGATTGCTTTTCTTGGAATTCTGCATCCCAAATCACACCTATGGTACGGAAAATAGCTTCGCTCTGGATAGACCCCTCGGAATTCCATTGGTAGTATGACTATGTGTCTATGGAAGTCTGAAATCATGGTAGGTGTATTTGGTCTTAACCTGAGACTTGCATCGCTAATACTTGCGACAATCAATGTACTTTGGTCTTAGGTCATCCAGGACTTTAACAGGTTATGTGTACGCCTCTGCTGGGTATATTGAGAATCGTAGTGTGTTGGGTGTGATGTCAAGACGGAAGTATCACTCCAGTCATAGTGGAGATGATGGTCACGTAGTATACATAACTGATTCTCTTATGTACTGCAGTCATCGGGATAAAATGACTAGATATGTTTATCCGATTATAGAGACTAGTTACCAGAGATCCGATATGTGCTTCGTACGGGGCAGACACATTTCCAGCCCCAGGCCTAGCACGTGACATCTGATACTGGATCGAAATAGGCAATACTACGTATACTACGCCTGATATAGATCACATATTCCTATAAGGATATTTCTGGAGAATTGGGTAGGCATGGCGTTTTGCTAGAAGCCAACATTGTCTTGTAAATCGGTACAAATGTAGTACTAGGTACTTACGTGTTCGGATAGTCCGACGACCGGATTTACTGCCAACATATCCAGGGATCTCATGGTCTCTTCCCGAAGATTCACCGATGACGTATGACTCACACTTTATTAATCTAGGATTAATTAGATGAGAGAGAAAATTAATCTGGGATTAATTACTGAGATATTTTATCTGGGATAAAATATTAATTAAAGAGAAAATGATTAATTGGAATTAATCGATAAAATAATATATTCGATATATTATACGAAATTGGATTTGGACGCGGAATTAAAATTAGATTTTAATTCGGGCAAACGAGTTAATTTAGAATTAATTCGTTAGTGACGCAAATAGTGATTTTGCTAGGCATAATTATTTAATTACGTCGCAACGGAAAATTCATTGATTTAGAATTAGCGAACCCGAGCCCGGGAGTGTTTGCGAGCGCACCCGCAAGTCACATCAAGCGTCAAATCATTAGTCACTTTGAGTGATGTGACAACTTGTCACTTGATTGATTGAGTGATGTGAATAGTGGATGTAGTGGTTGTATCCTTTAATGGCTTGACTTTTGGAAAACAAAATTAGGAAAATGAATTTTGGAAATTCATAAGTGTATTAGATACACAAATTCACCCAACCACCAACAAATTCCTCTCTCTTTCCTTCTCTTCTCTCACGCCCAAAATGGGCAAAATTCTTCTTCCTCAAAACTGCTCACTGCCGAGACATGAAGATGAGAAGCTAGGTCATTTTTGTGGCAAAAATCACCAAGTGCTAGCACACATTTGGAGACATACAAAGGTGATAGGGAACCGCACATGTGAGCTTGGAATCACAACACAAAAGCTTAGAGCTTGGAGGACCAAGATGGCCGAATTTTGGAGAGCCAAAACAGCCCACTGCCGAGCCTTGGAGGAGCTTCAAAAGGCATAAAAAGTTTTTGTTCTTCGACGCATCTCCTCAACTGATCAATGTAAGTATTCCGCAACTTCTTCGTGTATTTGCACTTATGTTTCATCGTTTTATTCGATCCTCGGGACCGTAGAATCCCAACAGAGGATGCTTCACGTCAAGGCTAATCTGGGTTGTTTTGTTTATCTGTTTTAAGTTGTGCCGTGAATGAGCTCTCTTTAGGGAAAAAAGAGTTGGGTTTGTTCTTCTTTTTATAGGCAAGGGTTGGGGTTTACCTTATGGGAATAGGGAAAGAATATTTTGTAATTATGGGGGGATATTTTAATTAGTGTGCTATAAGGAAAAATCTATTTAATTAGGGATGTGATTTGGTTTGATTTGATTTAGTTTAGGAATGTGATTTAGGAAGGTGATTTGATTCTTTTAATTTGGGAAGGTGATTTGATTTTATTCTTATAATTTGGGAAGGTGATTTATTAGGATTTCAACATGTGTTTAATGTGTGATTTTTTTTATTTTGGAAAGAGGTGGGGTTAAAGGCTTTGGGCGTGTATTTGGTTTGTTTTGGTGGGCTTGGTGTGTGGTTTGGTGATGTATGGGCTTGGTGTGTGACTTGCGGGGGTTTTGGGCTAAGGATAAGTTTAAAACAGAGGCTTAACGAGCAAACCCGAAGCTAAGCAAACGAATTAAATCCAACAAGGTGTCAATTTCTGACTCTTCCCTTCCGACGTTCATTTCCCACGACTTAAAGAGTAGTGCCTCCGTACGAGACTCATCATCGGGACTTATATGCAAAAATGCAGTGCCTACAATAGTTTTTTCCCTTTAATTTATCGTTTGAGAGTATGGAAATAATTGGAGAAAACATGGCTGAAAAAAAAATAAACATGTATTTAACATTCATTCATCGCATATTAAAATCATCAAATAATTTTGGCATAAAATTAAACATGATGCATGCACCATGAATAATGAATTAGAAACCTAAGAGAATTAATATGCCACGGAAATCTATCATCCCACAAGTAAGTGTCGCCGTAGGGTAGGTCAAGTACTTGCATAATAGATCGAGACAATCTCAGTTGATTTAATATATGCGGGAATAACTCTTATTCCTATATTAAACAACTATCGTTTTATTCGATCAAGGAATTTTATTAACAGTTAATTATTCCTTTGTGAGTGTTACCCGCCGTTTCGGGATTCTTGGACTTAAAGAGTGAAGTGCCGCCGTAGGGTAGGTCAGATCACAAGATACATCTAGAATCCATATCCTCTCGAAACCCAAACCTGATATTGACTCAAAATGTACACCATCCGTAGGGGGACGAAAGAAAAGCCGTCTCGAGGCGCCTTTTGAATCTCACATTTTCGGACTAACAACGGAGATCGCGGGATATACTGTCGTATATCCCTCTCCCAGTCACTATTTTAAGATTAAGGTTTCTATCTATAAAATATCTAATATTTTATTTTAACTAGTGTGGATAAATTATAGTGGCTAAATCATAATTGTTATTAACACTAGTTCAACATTAGTGACCTAACCAATTTAAACTCTTAAAATTTTATATCACTAATTTTCCATTAGTCTCTACTAACAGTATTACTCAATTAAACTAATTTAATTAGAGTGGTATTAGTGACCTATTATATTTTAACCCTTAAAATATTATAACACTAATAGGTTTAAAATTTTAGAATCCTAAAAGGTCAAAATTTGTATTAAACTATTTAATTAATCTAAGTGCGTTATAAAATCCAATTGTACGTGGAATTGTATCCCGAGTGCAGACCATATTACCGTCCATTCAGATTCGGCTATGAAATTTATATCCGGGTTTCCATCCTATATACCAATAGAATTTATTATGCACTAATTAAGCCCAATATATTAGAATTCAAATTTTAAACCATAAATCCAATTAATCCAATCAATTGATTTCCATGCATATCACATTCTAATTAAAACACTTTAAATTACATAAAATCATATTTTATGTCTATAATGATAATGCATGTAAAACATGTTATGACTTATAAAATGCAAGAGTGGGCACCCTAAGCTATATGACATGTTATTCAAACAATTCGAAATAAACATACATATAACATAAAAAATTATTTTGCATTGACCGGGCTCTTATTTTTCTTATACTAATCTAATTAGTACATAAAATTTACCAAGGCATCCATTGGTATTCAAATCCCGCTTCAAGGTGGTGTTGGCTCCTTTTGCGACTTCGGTGCTCCAAATTACAATAATTGAAATTTTACATAGGAAAATAAAATTACAACAATTGTAAACAATGGCCTTATGGCCTTACATCCCAAAAACAAAACCAACTACAAAAATAAGAGCCCGAAAAATTTAAGACCAATGCAAAATCCATTCATCACATGAATTAATAAAAAACATTCATCATATGAATATTATATTGTGCCCACTCATCTAAACATGCATATCATATTTATAACTCATATAAATATATTAAAAAAAGAAACTTTAAATGAATAAGAGAAGGGTTAAGAATACTTTTCAACCTCGCTCTGATACCAATTGTAGGAAAACGCTTTACTAGCGGTTATGGCAATATGAACAAGCACTTGGATATACATTATACCGTTGAAATTAGACTTGATACAACGCAAATTCAAATTGGCAGGTATGCATCATCTAGTAGAGGTACGAGTTCTTTAAATTTATTTAAATATTATGATGTTAAAAATAGAGAAGAATTTGCTAAATTTACTTATATGCCACATCTTTCTTTAAGTTTTGGTGAAAAATTACATTTACTAATTATGTTCAAAATGCTTTAAATTCTAATGCCTGTAAAATGACTAGAAATACAATAAAACGTCAAAATTTTAAATTATACAAAGATGGTAAAATTATTTATAATGACATATTTAAAGATATTAAAGGTTGTATTTCTATTTGTTTTGATATTTGGAGTGACCATTGACAAACACACTCATACATGGGTGTTACTTGTCATTAGTTTGATGCATCATGGAACATGCAAAAATAACTTATTGCATTTAGAGTTTTTGATGATCAACATACTGCACAAAATATTTATAGAATGATTAAAGTAATTTTAGATGAATATGGTTTATTAGGTAAAATTTTAACAATTAGTTTTAACAATGTATCTGCAAATACTGCATCAATTAGAGATTTAAAAGATATATGCCAACCAAATTTGGGGGGTCAATTTTTTCATGTTTGTTGCACATGACATGTCCTTAATTTATGTGTTCAAGATGATCTTACTTCTTTAGCACCTTACATTGATCCTATTAAGATTGCATTTAATTGTATTCGATCATATTCTCAAGTTAGGAGAGAATGGGCCAAGTTTTGTAAATTAAATGGTGTTAAATCGGTAAAATTTTCACGAGATGTTCCAACACGTTGGAATTCAACTTATTTTCTTTTATGTCAAGCTTTCCAATACAAAGATGTATTATGTAATTTTTTTCCCAACATGTTCAACATATCACACTTTTGCCTAGTCAATAAGATATTTGGGAAAAAAGTTTTAGAACTTTTAAAAGTTTCTAATGATGGTACAACTTTATGTTTTTGGGATGCTTTGAGCTCTCAAATGAGCTCTCAATTTATAGCCAAACATAATGCTCAAATGTCAATAAATGAATAGTGTTCCACTTAAAGTAGTTTGTACTTTTGCTTCATTTGTCAAAAGTTGTTGCACCATTTTCCATCTCCGCCTAAAGTTTCCTTGGATGGTTCTTAGAGATGGAGTGCAGCTGGCTGATCTTCGCTGCTTCTTGTCCAACGATCAACATGTCGTCTACATATAGTATAAGAGCAACAAAATTTCCATCTGGAAACCTTTGAATGTATACACACTAGTCTGTTGCAGTTCTTTTGTAGCCTTAACCCACCATGAACGAGTCAAACTTCTTGTACCACTGCTTTGGTGCTTGCTTGAGCCCATACAAGCTCTTCTTCACCTTGCAAATAAGGTTTTCTTTTCCTGAAACCTTCTAGCTGCTCCATGTAGATTTCTTCATTTAGATCACCATGAAGAAATGATATATTAACATCCATCTGTTCAAGCTCTAAGTTCAAACTGGCTACCAATCTTAGGATAACTCGGATTGAAGCCATTTTTACAACTACTGAAAAGATTTCATCAAAGTCGATTCCATTTTTCTGTAGGAATCCTTTGACTACTAACTGGTCTTTGGGTTTCATCACATTTTCGTTGCCATCTTTCTTTAGCTTGAATACCCATTTATTCTACAGTACCTTCATGCCATACACGAGATTGACTATGTATTGGCCTGGAACATGTCTTCCAATATTATCCATATTTCGTAAGCATTTGTATCTTGTGTTACGTGATGGAAGTTATTATGTCTGATCCATTGCCTAATCTGACCCATAGTTCTGTTATTGAGTTTATTCCAGTCATACTCTTTAACAGATTCCGGTCTCACTCCCTTTACCTTGATAATATCGAATAGATCTTTACAGTGTAAATAATCTATCATCCAGGACCTCCAGAGGGAGTAATTGGTTGCTGTCAGCTTGATCATTGTCCTAGAAGAGGAATCTTCCATTTCCATTTTAAGTTTTAAAGTTTAAAATGAAAATAGGATAAAATATGGGCTTATTTTCACAAATCGGAGGCCTTTGCTACGTCCGGAACGGTCGAAAATGGTGGATTAGAAACTTCGTTAGTCCAAATCCGACTTAGGGGTCGATTTATAAATTTTTAAAACTTGTGGGGCTAAAATATAAATTTCAAAGACTTCAGGGGGTTCAATGAATTTTACCATGGATGCTGACTTGTCTGAAATATGTCTGATGATGTGGCAAAGACGGGCTAAATTGTGACGTGGCAGATGATGTGGCACTGACGTGGCAGATGGTTGTGTGCTGATGTAGCGTTGACCTGGCAGATGACTATGCGCTGACGTGTCGATGATGTGGCACTGACGTGGTCATCTTCAACCTTTAGCAGGCACATCTTGCGCGTGGGCGCAAGGGCAGCAACTTCATCGACACGTGCAGGATCGTGACGCTTCCCTAGACCTCTGTTTGATGGACGGAAAATGCCATCGTTCTCGTCTCAAAGTAAACAAGCTGATGGTATGCTCAAAATTAATTTTTGACAACTTTCTCGAAACCCAAATTTTCCGAACAGAGTTCGGTTCTTCGATTTTACGACACCAATGTATAACTAAAACTACTAATACCGCTTGTTATGATTCTCTGATCATTGAAGAGTGTTTATGAGGAAAAACTGAATCTATTACTATAAGAATAGAATTACAAGTGTTTAAACTATTTACAAAAACCTCACTCTCTTTACACTCTCAAAGCTTTCTTCACTTGAAGCTTTATATTTTTGGGATGCTTTGAGCTCTCAAATGATCTCGCAATTTATAGCCAAACATAATGCTCAAATGTTAATAAATGAATAGTATTCCACCTAGAGTAGTTTGTAATTTTGCATCATTTGTCAAAAGTTGTTGCACCATTTTCCATCTCCACCTAAAGTTGCCTTGGATGGTTCTTGGAGATGGAGTGCAGCTGGACATTACACATTGGAACATTATTTTTAGGGACCACTCATTTCACAAAGTATTTTATTTGATTTTCCTGAGAAATATTTATATGAGACAATGGTGAAATGATACACATGTCTAATGGAGTAGGTGGGTCTTGATGTGGGATTCATAATTTTTTAAATTTATAATAAAAAATAATATAATTATTATGGGTCCCATGTCAGATACATATTGGACAAACGCACGTCTCATACATTTTTTTTCCATAGAGTGCAGATCTCCAAATACTGAAATCCTACAGATCTACAGAACATAAATTTTTATCAAATAGTTATTTTAAATTCAAAAATGTTAATTTTCATGTCACCTCCTATTGATGGTGGTTTTTCACCCCCAAGTAGTCAGAATTCTTAGGAAGGGTAGAATGGGGATTGCAATTAACAGGTAAGAGTCCAAGGTCATTATAAAGATAAGAGGTCAGTAGAGGGCCCGCGCCCGAGGTACAGGTTGGGACACCGAGGTGGTCATGTCTGAGGTGGTGGGGTCCGGATTCTCAGGGCAGCCTCAGTATCAAGCTCTCAAGACAGCCTCGGCATCGGACTCAGCATATAGAGTCTCGTGTCAGCCTCTGAAATCATGACCGACTCAGCAGCTCAGACCTGGTCGAGGAAATGAGAGGAAGTCAGACTAAGCACCGTGAGTCCCGGTACATCGACCCGACCTTCTGGAAAACGCAATGAAATATGTAACCCATTCCGACAGACTGACCCGATTAAGTCATATGATTCTTTCAACCTGACCTGGTTAAGATGAAAGTAAGAGACTCCAGCCTAATCACTTCGGCATACCAAGGTTGTTACCTAGGTCGGGGCTACTGAATCCTATGCACATGTATGGATGACGTAAGCACTACATGAAACCTAGAGCCGCCAGATCGACGGATGGGTGTAATGTATGAGTAATGAGCAATAACGAACGAGTAAAGGCAGATGGGCATAACGTGCAAACAAGGATTAATGGGTGTAACGTACGAGTAATTGGCAATAATGACAAGGAAGTGTGGCTGACGTCGTGAGTAAGCGGAATAGTGGAATTTATCCTAGTATATAAAGGGGTTGAGAACTTATTGTAAGTGGTTAGCTAATTTATTTCTTCACTTATAATAGAAAGGGAAAAAGCTTAAGTGTAAACAAGACCTAGTAAGAGGCCGGTCAGCCGAGATAGATTTAGAGAGAGGTCGGTCTGACCTGTGGTGGAAATACAAGTCTTTCTTCTTTTTGTGCCCATGGACGTAGGTTGGGACCATCCCGCTGAACCACGTTAAATCCTCTATTTTGTCTATGTGTTTCCCACTTTTGCTAAGTTTGTATTTGATCCCTAAACTAAACAAATTCACAGTTGAATGAGGTTTGTTCGAGGAGTGATCAATATCAGCCCGAGGACATCAAATCAGCTTCCAGGTCCATGCACCACCATTTTTTTTATATATCCCAGTATCAACTCATTAACTCGTTGATACCGAGAACTATGGGGCAGATGTTGATGGTTGTTAAGTCAAAATCCCTAGGAATCGTAGAATGGGGATTGCAATTAATGGATAAAATCCCAAGGTCATTGTGAAGATAAGAGGTTAGACATGTACAAGTTCGATGTGGTCAGGTTCAAGGTTGTCAGGACAAAGATGGTCAGGCTCGAGGGCACTAGAGCACTCGCGAATATTGACCCGAGGTGTTCAGGTCAGGTCCGACATCAAATTCTCAGGGCAACCTCGGCATCAGACTCTCAGGGTAGCCTCGGCATCGGACTCAGCATTCAGAGCCTCGTGTCAGCCTCTGAAATCATGACCGACTCAGCAGGTCAGACGCGATCCAGCAAATGAGAAGAAGTCAGACTAAGCACTGTGAGCCTCGACACACCGACCTGACCTTGTGGCAGACGTAATGAAAGATGTAACCTGTTCTGACAAACGAACCCGATGAATTCATATGATCTTTTCAACCCGACTTGGTTAAGAAGAGAGTAAGAGACTCCAGCGTAATCACTTCGGCATACCGAGGTGGTTACCTAGGTCAAGGCTATTGAATCTTATGCACATGTATGGATGACGTAAACCCTACATGAAACCTAGAGCCTCCAGACCGATGGATGAGTGTAACGTATGAGTAATGACCAATAACGTACGAGTAAAGGCTTATGGGCGTAACGTCCAAACAAGGATTAATGGGCGTAACGTACGAGTAATGGGCAATAATGACAAGGAAGCGTGGCTGACATCATGAGTAGGCAGAATAATGGAATTTGTCCTAATATATAAAGGGGTTGAGAAGTTATTGTAAGTAGTTGGCTAATTTATTTCTTCACGTTAAACCCTCTGTTTTGTCTGTATGTTTCTCGTCTTTTGCTAAGTTTACATTTGGTCTCCAAAATAAACAAATTCACAGTTGAGGGATATTTATTCGAGAATAGATTTTTCCTTTATTACCCATGCAACGAAAATCAACCATCTAACACCTCCTTTTACATTTGCGTTGATGGTCCATGTTTTGCTTTTGTGTTTGAGGTGGTGATAAAATATGTATCTTTTACAAAACAAAATTTCTTAAGGCAAAACAACAGAACCCAAACATTATTTTGTTTATAAGATATGGATTTTTTATTTTGGGATTTGGGTGATTTTCGGATTTAAATTCAGTGTTGAATTTAGTTTTATTTTGAATTTTTTTTTTCCTTTTTTTTATAAACAATAATGATAAGCAGACATAAAAGTACACTCTATTAAATGACAAAAAAATTCACAACAAGAACCAAAAAGTATAACTACGTGATAATAATTTATTTTTGACTGGATTATGTACTTTAATGACATGATTTTTTTAACATTTCAAAAAAACTATCACTAAATCTTAATCATATATTATTATTAAAAAATTTAATACAGTTGAATTGAACACGAATCTAATTTTTTTTAGAAATCTCCCTTTATATTTGATATAAAGTTTGTGTGATAGAATGTTTGCTTTAAATCTCAAATAACTCCTTTTGCATTATTGAATCTAGGGGGGGATCAAAAACATGTCAAATAATGTAAGAAAAAAAACACGCTTAAAAAAGAAAACAATCTGAAAAGCAGGAATTTCTATCTCATCTTAATATCCTTTTTTAGGTGCGTGGTCCAATCGCTTTAACTTTTGTCTTTAACTGTTTTTTTTTTTTTTTGGGATGTTAAATTCTAGAGGAGTGCTTTGCAGTTGCCAGCTCTATTGCATGACACCTTGTACTTTTTCCCTGTGTGTTCAGTTCAGACAATTTTATGTATTTTATTGCCCTTGCATAGCTTGCATTTTGCACTGGGACAATTTGATGAATTATTGCCCTCAATTATAAGCTTTGAATTATTTCAAAAAAAAAAAATTTATATGATTTGAATAGAAATCCCTATCCATCTGTTAACAAAAAGCTTCTCTCTGCATAATAAAAATAAAATTTTTTGAATCACAACAAATAAAGGCCTCAATTTTGGTCTTCGGAAGAGAGAAAATAGTCGAAGGAAATTAAAACAAAAGGGCAATGTAGTAAATTCCCTAAATATTGTAAGTATTTATCTAAACATTGCATGTATTTATAAGGAATGAAATGATATAATCTTTAATGAGTAAGATCACAACCATTTGGATTAAAAGAGTTTCTTGAAGGGTTATAATCCTTAAAGAATTGTATACATTGATATAGATGTACCTTTACAAAGGCAGTTACCATTTATGTCTATATATAAAAAGGGTCTTTGGGTTCTCAATTCAAAAATTCTAAATCCAATTAAAATCTTCATTAAGCCAATATAGAGATTCTAAGATTTCAAGTAAGAGAGTTTTTACCATTTTCCTTAGTTCATGTTCTTGATCCAAATGAGTGCCCCTTAATCAAGAAGTAACCAAGAATCCTAGGAGAACGTTAACCACAAGATCAGTAATGCATTGAGACGAGACTGATAAGTTCTTAAGGAAAGGGCGAACACTCGACTTGGTTTTGTTCTTCATTCATTTACAGATTTTCAGATTTTTCTAACTCTAAATTTTGTTGATTTAGTGTATGATTGTTGTCCCCATACATTATTTATGAATTATGCATGAATGTTATTTAATATGCATGTTTAATTGAATTACAACACATACCGCCAACAATCTTAAGAATTTATTAATAGATATGTTTTGTTCATTTTTATTTATACATGTTTCATGCATTTTTTGCAATGAAAAACCTTTTAAATCATGTTCAGCATAAGCAATTTACGTAAGGACGTTCGAACGTCTATTGAACGCGTGTAGAATTTACATTGTTCTGTATTTTAATTCAAATGAGGTGATGAACGTCACTCGAACGCGAGCTCTCTAGAAGGGTTTGTTCGAACGCGTTAGCAAACATTACACGAACGTAAAATCTCTGGAAAGATTCGTTCGAACGGCTGAACAAACGTGACACTAACACAAGTCATACCTAGAATGTTTTTAAACTTGAATTAAATTTGGTAAAATAACATACATGATTTAGTTTACATAAATTCACAGATTTAGATCCATCAAGTATCTAGTTATTTTTCATATGATATACACATATTTTAATTATGAAATTTGGTAATATAGACATAAGTTAAAGTTGAATATATGTATTGTGTAATATGAACTTAGAAAAAATCATATATTGGAAATTTATAAACTTGGTAGTTTATTAGTGTGTTCAATTATCATATGCATGCACTTAGTTTACTATGTGATATTAGTCTATTCAATTATTACATGTATGCACCTAGTTTACTATGTGATAAAATTGGAAATATTTAATTTGTTCATTGCTTGTTCCATACTTGGTTGAGAATTAACGGTGTACTTGTGATTGAGAACTAAGGTATAACATTAAAAATGTATGCGTAAGATTTTCTATTGAGAAATTGACTAAGGAAATTCTGAAACCACCCTGATAGAGCTTACCCCATACCTACCTTACATGGAATATAGACCCTACCATGACACAGGCACTAGAATAAGAATATCGAAGCCCGTCGAGACATAAGAGTAGGAAACACTTTCCTCGCGCAGCGGAAATGTCTTAGGCACACGGATTGGACTTGAAAAATTTTTCTGCCCTTCATTTTGAGTAGCCGAATGGAACCAGCAGCACCACTGAGAATTGTTCATATTTTTTTGAATTATTTTGCAACATGAAATCACCGAGAAAAATATCAAGACATGAGCCACGAACCCTGGACCACTCACGCACACAGCATCAAAATTGCTTGTGAAATTACAGTGACCTTTCGGCTACACCATTTAAAGTACCGTGCACTACATTGAATGGATTTCATATATATATCATGCATGTGCAACACTGATTTCATATATATCATGCATGCGCAACAAATGCTAAATTACAAATGCGAATCATAAATAAATAAGCCACGCATTCAGCTTGCACCATGTGCTCCCTTCGTTCAATTGCCGAGCCATGTGTGATGATTTCTATATATAAATACAACCCTCACTGCCGTGAGTTTATATAAGATAGAGCAAGATGGATTTTTGGTTCAACACCGTAAGGGCTTCCGTGCTATGTCTCACAACCAACGGAAACAAGTGTGGGCTTAACTCACACAAAATTATCCCTAAACTATTTAGAGATTTTGTCACACAAAATATTTTGTTTTTCTTCTTTTGTTCTTCAATGGAGTTTCTCAACTTTTGAGAGAATGGTGAAGAAGAAGAAGAAGGCTAGGGTTTGCAAGAATGAGAGTTTAAAGAAAAATCTTATTTTTCTTTTTATACTAAGGATTATTTATTTCCAAAATAAACTAATTTTCTCCCCTCTTTAATTAGCAATAATCGGCCATGGCTAAAAAATTCCCTTTAAATTTTGTAACATATAACAAGTATTGAGTGTCATCATGATGACAAAATAAATTACAAAATTAAAGATTCATTTGCCTATTCAAATTTGATAACTTCCAAAGCTATCAAAAACTTCCCTTTCCTCTCATGCCAAAATCGGCAATGGCACATGTCATCAAAAAATTTGTAACATAAATATTTATTTTCCATAAAGAAAAATGAGTTACAAAAAGGTTAATATCTATTAAAGGTGTAACTTCCAAATTTATTCCATAGGTTTCCAAAACCCAAATTTGAAATTTACAAAATTAACCTTTTTCTTAATTATATCATATATAATTAAATGACATGTAATTAATTATCAAATAATTATGAAAACCATATATTAACTTTTAATATATAGTTTAAAATGTGACTTTATAATATTATTATTCATATTAATAATATTTATACATATGTGAGTATATAATTGGACTATCCAATTATACTAAATCCGCTATAGTATATTGAGCTAGTACGGGGACCAAATGGACCTACGGTTCCGAGCTCCAATAATCTCGAAATATTAATTAAGCTCTTAATTGAATATTCCGAATTATTAACTCTGGGTTATTCCACTAAAAACTCGAAATTGCACTCTCGTTGCCGCAGATGATATATTAAGCCGAACCAAGTCGGTGTCCATCGATATAGTCACTACATATAAATTGACCCTTCACGAGTATCTCGTAATTAGAGTCGGGTCATAATGTCTGTTATACCCCTCTAATTATTTTTACCATAAGTACAATTGATTCTCGAATGAACGATTTATTCATAACGATTATGAATTTTAATCTTTCTATTCGTAATAGAAAGACTTGAGCGCTCAAATCGTTCAAGGACCGAATCAACCCTTAAGAAAGAGGTTCATCTACTTCTCGCAAGAAGGAGTGAACTCCATGTCTATGTAAAACGTTCCCAGCTACACAACAGACCATACCCCCAAAGTACGTAGCTATTGGTCGGGACTGCTACACCAACCTCACCTTTGTAAATCAAAGGACATAGCCTGCCATGTTGGAGTTCGTAGTACACTCAGGATTAAGATCAATCCATATATGACCATCTAGTAGATCGAAATGACTTTCTTTGTTTAACGGATATTATAAGAATGTCATTTCCATCTGGGTCCAGTCCTATATGATCACATCATACAAGGTGCCTTCATTATCATGTCTCAACATGGACGATCCCGGATCAATGTCGCCATACAAATATAGAATGGACCGCAGCTATAGATAACCACAAACAAAGTACCCGTTTTGTTTGCTCTCTGGACTATTTAAGATTACTAACTTCAGGCTTAAATCCTCTTGTGTATGACACTCATACACTAAGTCTGAAGGCACATAAGTAATCTAGGGTATTCAAGATAATTTATAATATGCGAAAATTAAACAATAACTTTGATAAATGAATAATGCATTATTTTATTTCAAAACACATAAATCCGTTTACATCACATGTAGCTCTAGGGCATACATCCCAACAATAAGATGTCTACCATAGTCCCTACCAGTGTAGGCATAGATGACCATAAGAAATCTGACGAGAGTTCACGTAGAATCTCAGAGGATTGATTTCCTAGAAAGAGATTAAGGAAGTTCCGAGGCTGTAAGGAAAAGAACCCAGTATTGCCCAGAGAACAAGATAAACTAGCACAAGGTTTGTAGCATTAGTAAAATTCCACAAGATAGATAATACGGTAGAACCTAAGGATTAGCCTACCAGCCAGTAGAAAACCATGGAAGTATAAAAGAACAAACCCATGAGGATATGGATTTTTAGAAGTGATGAAGGTACTAGTAAGGACTATAGAACAAAGTTTCATAGTTGTGATTGGTGACAAGGGTAAAGAACAGAGAATTAGGAAGTAGCCAGAAAAGTGAACCACCACTAGCCTCAGTAGCACAACGTAGAGACAATGAATATGATGTGCAAACAGTAAGAAGGAAATAGGAGTGTCAAGGGGATTCAGTACGTGTAGTGATATAAGAAATGAATTTTGGTGACATCGAGATGAGTGAAAACCCCAGAGAAATCAATAATGAATAAGAAACCTTAGGACGTAGAGTAGTCGATCATGTCACTGCAGAATACATGACGACCCTCCATTTTAGAAACCAAAATTCTAGAAAGCATGCGAACACTAATTAGAATACCACAGAGCCTAAGTGTAAGGCAGAAATGCATATACATAGACCCTTAGAAAATGTATGTATTCCTTCCGTAGCTTAGAACCCAGTAAAAAGAAGAACCGGAAGAGCAAAGTAATAGACAGAATAAGACAAGTCGTAAGATGATAATATTTTACATGAGCTAGAATAATTTGAAGTTACAATAAGCTGAGCTAGTTTAGAGGCCATCAATTAAATTAAGAAGTCTTTATAAAGTAAAAGCTTAGAAATGCAAAGAAATTAGGGAGAATGACTCGAAGGATTAAAGCGAGTAACTTATAAAGAGACCCACGGTAATGAGAATGAGGAAGTAGGTAAAGAATAGCCCTCGAATTTTAGGTTTAATAAGAAGATACCTAAAGCAACCAGAGATGAGTGAGTTCTCAAGGAAATAAAGGTACAAGGAATTCAAGGAACTAAGATGAGGAGAAAAAAACTAGATGAAAAGTAATACCTGAATTGGAGATTTACTACAAAATGTCCTAGATATTTGAGGCTGAAATACAATTTTCAGATGAATAGAGAAGTAAAAAGTTCAAGGAACTGAAATGAGGAAGAAACTTACACAGCAAGGTAAGTTTATTATGGAGGAATAACAAGAAAGTGTAGTAATACTCAGAGAAAGAAAGTAAAGACTTTAGAAAGCTAAACAACAAAGATAAGGTAGGAAGAAGTACAAAGGTAGTACGAGGAAGTTTTTAGTGAGCACGATCTTAGAAGAACTTTTCAAAAGAGGCAATGAATTCAATAGTTGAAGATAATCAAAAGTTAAGTGGAAGAGACAACCAGCCGATTTTAGCGGTAATACCCTAGTGTATGAAATGTTACCAGACATTAGGGGTGGGCAAAAAAACCAACCGAACCGAACCAAATCGTAAACCGGACCAAACCGGACCGAATTCACGGTTTTTTTCTAACGGTTCGGTTTGCGGTTCAGATTGGCCCACCCCAAACGGTTTACGGTTCGGTTCAGGAGCTAATCCGAACCGCACCTGTTAAACCGAACCGAATCGTTATAATAAAAAAATTATATATTTTTATAAAAAAATTTGTATTTTTCTTTTAATTTTATTCTATGTTTTCTTTTTATTAGTATGTTAATACTTTTATTCTTAAATTTTTTGTTAATATATTTATTTGTTAATACTTTTATTCTTCAATTTATTTGTTAATACTTTTATTCTTAATTTTTTTTTTATGGTAGCATCATTATTCTTGAAATTAAGATGTTGGATTTGTCTATTAATTAGAATGATGGTAGCATCATTATTCGAGGTAATTTTTAAAAAATACAAGAATTAATTGTGCCTCAATTTTTTTTTGTCATCACTTAAGTGGATAATTTTTTTTTTTAAATCTAATAATCCGTAAACCGAACCGAACCAATCCGTAAACCGCTGGTTTAAAAAATTTTCAATCCGAACCAAACCGTTATTTAATGGTTTGGTTTGAGAGGTAAAAAATCCGAACCGTAAAATATGGTTTGGTTCGGTTTTTAGCAAAAACCGAACCAAACCGAACCGCGCCCACCCCTACCAGACATATATGCCTGAGAGTTCTAGGCTTATAATTTAGTCGTATGTACTACTAGATCACCATAACCAGAAAGGTTACAGAACAAGGTCTCACCCTCCCAACCCTCGTTGAACAATAATTGTAGAAACAAATTCTCAAAGTTACTTCAGGATATTCTTAGAAATAAGTAAAAGTATATTAAAAGATGATGAGAAACATAAGATTTCCAGATACAGATTAAGAACGAAACAAAATGAGAGATGGTTCTGAGTAAAAGAGTTAAGAAATAAGATAATAATATTGAAGTAGTACATAAATAAAGAAATAGCCCAGTAACATATGAGATTTTAAGAAATCAAGAATTGATGAATGGTGAGTATGTAAAGAAAGAGGACATTTCTCAGAAAATAAGACAGCGACATAAACCACGGATGTTCTTAGCGTAATATAAAACAAACAGAAGACGGGTAGAGTGCTAAGGATAAGATTAGAAGCAAAGCTGTGGAGGTGCAGCAACGGTAATAGCAAAATACCTTGTAAGTAAAGACAAAGTATGTAACTACAAGGTTTCATAGAATCGAAATGCAAACAAAGATCTCTTACGTGCTAGGTCACGCAAAGCACATTAAGTACCCAGCCTCATACTTAGTTGACCAAACCACTACGGGTTTGGGACGGCCTAAGCCACGGGTATAGGTGGTTTGGTAGATGTCAGAATAGTACGGAATCGATGAAATAAGTTATTACAGAGATGCAACTAGCATATGAAGTGCATCCTTAAAGTATGACATATATATATATGGGTGATGACCCTCGACAGTACTAGACTTTGGAGAATAAATCAGTGAGGAGCACTGAAATAAGACTTGCAGTAACAGTGAAAAATAAGAGAATGAAGAAAAGAATGGATTGTAGTTGGGATTGAATCACCAACGTCCCGCTTACAGTAAGAGTGCAGTAGAAACAAGTAAATAGTTCAGTTCCCAGCGAAACTACCAGACTTAACTTTCTTAGTACAACCCATTAAGTGAACTATAATAGAGGATAAAGGTACATAAGGAATCATACCCTGCAATATAAAGTTCTAAACTATACAGATAAGCAGAAACAAAAAGTTATAGGGAGAAACTAGTAAGCAGCCTAGTATAGCCTCATGAACGTATGTACCTTCAGAGTCAAAGCCAAGATAAAGGAACCCAGTTATCGAAATAAAAATACCTACAGAGATAAAAGATCCGTAAGTAAAGTTGGACAAGATTAGTCCAATAGTTGTGCGGAATAAGATGAGGAAACAACGAGTTCTTAGTAAGAAAACCTCTCAGAATTTCTCTCCTTGCAAATGAATATAAGAAGTCTAAATAGTCAAGAAACAGAAAGAGCGGATTTAAACCACAGACCCTGAATCATTCAGAGGCCAAGATTAGGAAAAATACTGAGACGTGCATGAGTTAGTTTACAAGGAAGTAAGAATTCTAGCGGGTAAGGCAAGATGGTTATGAATATAAGTCAGTTAAGGTTGATGGTCTAGAGTGAGGTCATGAACCCCGGTGGTCTGTGGTGAGATCCTAAGTTTAGAAACGATTCAAGGACGAATCTTATTTAAGGGGGGAGAAATTGTAACGACCGGTAGTTCTTACTACTGCATACAATGGTACTTTTACGTACGGGACGATGGCACATAAAATAAATTATATTGAGACTCAAATATACGCATGGTATGGGGACATTCAGTAAATGCTTCGTGATCCCGGGACGAGACTGTACAGAGATCTATTTGGATAGCCCGTGGAAATTAAGGCATAACTTTTTCATATGAACTCTGATTTTCATGAATTTTATATCATCGGAAAGCTGAGACCGAGTCCTACAACTTCCACGTTGAATAGTTTCCCAAATTCGGACCAGAAGCTGGTCAGAAGTGCAAGTCAAATTTTTGGGTGAATAGTAATTTCGGGGTCAAAATGGAAAAGTCTCAAATTTTCTTCTTTTTCTACATTCTTCTACAATTTTCTTATATCATTTGGGTCCACTATAAAAGGGGCTACTATTCACCATTTTCCAAAATGAAAAATGAAAAATAAAATGAAATAAAGAGAGGGAAAGAGGAAGAACCCAGATAAAGGAATAAGAAATGGAAGAAGAAGAAGAAAGAAAGAAAAGAAGAAGGAGAGTGCAGGACACAGAAATCGGCGACGCTGTTCCAGGCTCGCGGCCTAGTCGGGAGTATGGAGTAGCCTATGGGGGAACTAAACCGGAGAAATAACATTGAGTCGCCACCCAGTGTGAACTGGGAAAATGATTTAAGGCCGCACTCACCCCTCGCAAGGGAAGACCTCAAACCATTGGGTTCGGAATGGTCACTTACTTATGCCACTTGTAATGAATGGATTTGTGCAATAATCTAACCAAGTCTACGCAACAACAACCTATATCTAAGTTTTCATACTACCTATATCTAAGTTTGCATGCATTAAAGTAAGTCGAAATAACGGTAAACACACAATTTCACGAACATATTAAATAAATAAATGCGGAAAGATTAATAAACAATAACGGTAAAAGCATAAATATAAAAAAGAGCTAACTAAGCATATGATGGGGAAAGAAATAACTAAGGAAACAAACATGCGTAAAACATGATGAAGGGATCTGTCCAGTGCGTGCGCGTTCGTGTAGCATTCGTAAACACGTTCGAACGGTAAACAGAATGCACGGGTTCGAGTAGCATTTGATAACGCGTTCGAACGATAAATAAAATGTACGTGTTCGAGTAGCGTTTGATAACACATTCGAACGAGACGAGGCAGAATGCATACGTTCGTGTAGCATTTGATAATGTGTTCGAACAGAATCATAAAAAACGATACCTCTAATCACATAAACACCTAAATCATGCATAAAATCACATAAACACCTAAATCATGCATAAAAAAGAACATACTAAACAATTAAATCATGCATAAAGGAAAATAACATACTAAACGATTAAATCAAGAATAAACATGAGATTGGATGAAACGAAATATGTGTGTCTCTCAAGTGGTACGTGGAGTTGTTTCCCAAGTACAGACCGTATTACCGTCCATTCGGATTCGGCTACGGAATTTACGTCTGGGTTTCCATCCAATATACCACAAGAGATAACACATATTTCATTCATCCCATGGCCATAACATTCATGAATACACAATACACATGCGAAGAAATAATAATAAAAGAATGGGAATAAATAAAAATGTGCCATCAGGTCTAACCTCTTAATTCATCTCTTGGATCTGTGTTATGCGACCGTCGGAAGGGTTAATGCTCCGCAACTCCTCTGGTTCACTGGTTTGTTTTTTTCCTCCATTGCCTCGCCTAATATTTCCTCTGTTTTGGGCTGCTATTTCTGCTATTTTTACTGCTGTTTTTGGATTATTTAAAGGTGTAATTTAGAGGTGATTTGGGCTGCTGTTTTCGGTAATTAAAGGCTTATTTTCAAGGTGTGTTTTGCGGTAATTGAAGGGGTTTCAGGGCTGTGATTTTTAGTGATATAAGGTACAGTGTATGGGTTGTTTTCGGTTGTTGCTGGGGTAATTTTCAGATGCAGTTTCAGTGAAGGAGGAGGCTGCTGGATGTCGTGAATGTGAAGGTTGGCTTGAAGGCTGTTTTTGTGGCAATTGCATATAGAGTTTCTGTATGTTATGCGTGAATGTGCTAGGGTGTGAAGAGTTGGTTTTGGCTTCTTTTTATAGGCAAAGGTTTGGGTTATCCTTATGCGAATAGGGAAAGGATTTTGTGTAATTATTGGGATATCTTCTAATTAGTGTGTTATAAGGAAAAATCTATTTAATTAGGGATGTGATTTAATTTGATTTGATTTCTTCTCTTTTGATTAGGGATATGATTTAATTGAATTAGGAAAGTCTTTGATGAGATTTGATTTGAATTTTTTAATTTGGGAAGGTGATTTGTCTTGATTTTATCATGTGTTTAATGTGTGATTTTTTTATTTTGGAATGCTTTGGGCATGAGCTAAGGGGATTTGGGCGTGGGTTTGGTTCTTTTTGGTGGGCTTGGTGTGTGGTTTGATGGTGTGTGGGTTTGGTGTATGGCTTGCGGGGGTTTGGGCTGGGGAAGAATTTTAAAACATAGGTCCAACGAGCGAACCCACAACTAAGCAAACGAATTTAGTCCAACAAGATATCAATTTCTGACTTTTCCCTTCCGACGTCCATATCCCGCGACTTCCACAACTTAAAGAGGTAGTGTCTCCATGTGAGACTCATCATCGGAACTTATATGCAAAAATAAAATGCCTACAGTCGCCCCCACTTTGATGGGACTTGTGCAATGTGTGACAATGACAATCCTATCAAAGTTATGTAATGTATTTTTACTTACCTGGCTCGCCAGCTGCCACTTGACTTGCTTGTTGCTCTGAGATGTTTCAAGCTGAGTTGATCTGGTGGTGAGTTACTGCAACCCCTGAGGTTTATCCCTGCAAGATGCTCTCTAGGAATCACTACCGAACTGAACTGATGCGAGTTGGTCCATTTCTTAACCATTACTGAGTTGAGATTGTGGTCCATTTCCGAACCGAGCTCCATTTCGGAGTGCCATTTTCGACGTGCTAAACCTCATTTTGAGGCGTCGTTGATGTGATGGTGGTTCATTTTTGAATTGTGCTCCATTTTTGGAGCGCCATTTTCGGCATGCTAAACCTCATTTTGAGGCGTCGCTGATAAGATGGTGGTCCATTTTTGAACTGTGCTCCATTTTTGGAGCGCCATTTTCGGAATGCTAAACCTCATTTTGAGGCGTCGCTGATGTGATGGTTGTCCATTTTCGAACTGTGATCCATTTTTGGAGCGCCATTTTCGGCATGCTAAACCTCATTTTGAGGCGTCGCTGATGGTTGTCAATTTCCGGACCGTGCTCCATTTTCGGAGTGCCATTTTTGGCATCTGATGTGATAGTTGTCCATTTCCGGACCGTGCTCCATTTTCGTAGTGCCATTTTCGGTGTCTGATGTGATTGTGGTCCATTTCTGAACCGTGCTCCATTTTCGGAGTGCCATTTTTGGCGTCTAATGTGATAGTGGTCCATTTCCGAATCGTGCTCCATTTTCGGAGTGCCATTTTCGACGTCTGATGTGATAGTGGTCCATTACCGAACCGTGCTCCATTTTCGGAGTGCCATTTTCGGCGTCTGATGTGATAGTGGTCCATTTCTGAACCGTGCTATATGAGAAAATGGTGGGTTGGTCGCCCCCAGACTTGATCAATCTTTCTGTTCTTTTGTTGTTTTCATAAATACTACTTCTCACGAGATAATCCCGATAGCTAAACATATTTTCGTCCTCAAATGATGCTTCGTGTCGAAACTAGAGAACCTTCAAAGTACTTGATACGCTCAAATCCGACCGTCTGAATGAGTGATCTGAACTAGACTCCTAGTGTGTGTGTGTGCTGAGGCTCCTTGCAGCTTAATCCTTAAGTAAGCCAATTCGATGATTTTGTCTCGGAGAATTGGATCAGTGGGTCTAACCAACCGAGATGTCTCGATCATACTCTGTGATTATTCTTCGTACTCAACATGATATGGTTTTCTTATTTTTTTTCTTTCGCCTATTTCTTCCTTTCTTTTCATTTTGAATTTTCTTTTTCTTTTTTCTTTTTCTTTTTCTCTTCTTTCTATTTTTTCGACACATCTACCCTTTAAGGTAGCATTTCTCCTCATGGTGGTCCTAGTACTCGCCCATGGGTAGTTTCACGCTTATCGGTTATAGGTGGTCTATTTTTCCTTTTCTTTTCAGAGACTTTTTTTCTTTGTTTCCAACCATATCACATATCGTAGCATAAGTAAACCAAGATAGACATCTAGGCAAACAGTCATTCACTGATCCGCCATCTCTTCAACTAGTCATTTCGCCAACTACTAAGGTTTCTACTGCTAAGATCCCATAATCAAGTGCTCGCAAGTCTAGCCGAGATCAACTACTCAGAATACCAGATGAGAGCACATCTCGCACTTATCGTTTCTAAGGTTTCACCCTACAGTAAATAATTTCATCACCGGACATATGCTTAGCTATCAAGGACTTCTCTCTCTCTATCTCCCTTTTTTTTTCACTTCATTGGAATTCTTCAACCGCTAATAATATGGGCTTCACCCCCTGGGATTCATTCTCAAAAAATGCTGGTAGCGCGGGCCTCAACCCTGAGGGTTCATTCCCAAATCTGATGATTATGTGTGGGCCTCAACCTTGGGGATCCATTTCTGAAAACTGTTGATACTGTTTTGTTACTCTCAGCTTGCTTGTGTTTTGCTGCTTTTCCTTCTTTTCTTCGAGACCTATGAACATAAACAAAACAATAGAATAAAAACACGTGCATGTGATGTGTATGTATGCATGTGTGGAGGTACTCCCTATTCCTGATGGGTTAGACCCTCATCGTGCTCCTTGGCGCCATGTGCCTATGCATGTCTCTGATCGCCCCTGGGTATGCTTATAGTTTCCTCATGCCAGTTCTCTTCTGGTGATTGTGCAGTTCTCTTTTGTCTGAAACCTGCAAACACAAAACCAACATAAAAATTTCAAGTACGTTACGTGTATGCATGCATGCATGGATGAATTTCATATCCTGTGGGTTAGGTCTTCTGCCAGTTCTCCCAGTAACTTCTCTGTCTCTTCTTCTTTAGGTGAAATATTGCTTCAGTCTGTCCAAGTTGATTGGCTCGGCGAACTCGTTCCCTTCTAAGTCTGACAGTCTCACTGCGTCGTTTCCTATTACCTTCTTGACTACGAATGGCCATTCCCAATTAGGTCTGAACTTTCCTCTCGGGTCCATCGTTAACGGCTTTGTCTGCTTAAATACCAGATCCCCCTCTATGATCTTAGTAGGACGCACTTTTTGTTGAATACACAGGCCAATCTCTTATGGTATAACTGCATATGATGTAAGGACTTCATTCTCTTCTTATCGAGAAATACCAACTATTCAAATCTCTGCGAGGCTCATTCTTATTCAGGTAACTCTACTTCTTCTAAATACCCTCATTGACTGCATCTCAACTTCCACCGGCAATACTGTTTCCATTGCCTTTCGAGCTTATTCTTTTCTTAAACACTTCAGCTGAATGCCATTCGCTTGTATTTTTTATAGTTCTCCCTTCAAACTTACATATTGAGAAGCCACTTCTGAATTGCTATCTTGTCTTTTCTACTTGCTTCTTTCGGGAATTCCCCGTGTTCTAAGTCTCGCTGAATATCATAGTACCAAGGTTTCCCATCGTTGACCTCTACTTCCAAGATTCTTTTTATCACGTAAACAGGTATGCTTTCCGTTTGTCAACACTAGAGGTCTCATCACAAACGTTTCAAGATTTTCCCAAGTTACGGCTAGTGTACCTAACGCGTCGGCCATTTGATTTTCTTCTCGCGGCAAGTGCTGAAATTTACAATCGGGGAGGGCTTGTACCAGATTCATGAGGTGGAATAAGTAGGGTTTCAACCGTTCTTCCTTCAATTCTCATTCTCCTTGCATCTGTCAGACTACCAACATCGAGTCTCCATAAACTTCGACATTGTTAGCCTTCAAAGTTATCAACGCAATCAGTCCAAAGACGCATGCTTCATACTCATCCATGTTATCATCAAAGGCAGAGATATCATCACTCAATCTGCTTTGAGGGTCCTCACACCTCACATTCTCAGAGCCTCCCCCAATACGGGGCACAACCATATTAGCCATAGCGGCGATCAAAGCTTGCAACTGCTCGGTAACCTTAGTGAGACTAGTCTCCAACTGATCCACATGAGATACATTGTTCTCTGATTCGCTCATGTTTGCTAACGGCTTTTTGATGAGTCTTCCCTCTTCTCTAACCCAACGAATATCTATGATGTCTTTTAAAACCCTGAGTCAGCATGTGTGCGTGCAATGCATGGAATATATAAGTTGGCCAATTATCATTTTGAATCATTCAATCATACTATTGCACGGTGCAAACTTGTCCCAGTTGAAAAAGCCCAACAGGTTTACACTTTTATGATAACATGGCTAAACAACTTCAAATGATAAGAGGCCCGAACATAAAATGGCGCATCCGTATTTCAGAAATTTTTGGCCCAATTGTCAAAGGACACGAACTCGTCCCAGTTTAAATAGCCCAACAAGTTCACATCTCTTGGCAAAAAGTCCAACTGAATCCAAATGATGATGGTCCTCAACACAAGCATAAAGAAATAATTATTGGTTATATAACTATGGTTCACATGTTCGAGTAGCGTTTGATAACACGTTTGAATGAGACGAGGCAGAATGCATACGTTCGTGTAGCGTTTGATAACACGTTCGAACAGAATCATAAAAAACGATACCTCTAATCACATAAACACCTAAATCATGCATAAAATCATATAAACACCTAAATCATGCATAAAAAAGAACATACTAAATAACTAAATCATGCATAAAGGAAAATAACATACTAAACGATTAAATCAAGAATAAACATGAGATTGGATGAAACGAAATATGTGTGTCTCTCAAGTGGTACGTGGAGTTGTTTCCCAAGTACAGACCGCATTACCGTCCATGCGGATTCAGTTACGGAATTTACGTCTGGGTTTCAATCCGATATACCACAAGTGATAACACATATTTCATTCATCCCATGGCCATAACATTCATGAATCCACAATACACATGCGAAGAAATAATAAAAAAAGAACGGGAATAAATAAAAAGGTGCCCTCAGGTCTAACCTCTTAAGTCGTCTCTTGGAAGTGCGTTATGCGAACGTCGGAAGGGTTAATGCTCCGCAACTCCTCTGGTTCACTGGTTCGCTGTTTTCCTCCGTTGCCTCACTATTTCAGGCTACTGTTTCCTCTATTTTGGGCTGCTATTTCTGCTGTTTTTGTTGCTATTTTTGGATTATTTAAAGGTGTAATTTAGAGGTGATTTGGGCTGTTGTTTGTGGTAATTGAAGGCTGATTTTCAGCGTGTGCTTTATGGTAATTAAAGGGATTTCAGGGCTGTGATTTTTCGGTGATATAAGGTGCAGTGTAGGGGTTGTTTTCGATGGTTGCTGGGGTAATTTTCAGAGGCAGTTTCGGTGAAGGAGGAGGCTGCTGGATGTCGTGAATGTGAAGGTTAGCTGGAGGGCTATTTTTGCGGAAATTGCAGGGAGAGTTTCTATATGTTATGCATGAATGTGCTAGGGTGTGAAGAGTTGGTTTTGGCTTCTTTTTATAGGCAAAGGTTGGGGTTATCCTTAGGCAAATAGGGAAAAGATTTTGTGTAATTATGGGGATATCTTCTAAAAAGTGTGTTATAAGGAAAAATCTATTTAATTAGGGATGTGATTTAATTTGATTTGATTTCTTCTCTTTTGATTAGGGATATGATTTATTTGAGTTAGGAAAGTCTTTGATGAGATTTGATTTGAATTTCTTAATTAGGGAAGGTGATTTGTCATGATTTTAGCATGTGTTTAATGTGTGATTTTGTTATTTTGGAATGCTTTGGGCGTGAGCTAAGGGGATTTGGGCATGGGTTTGGTTCTTTTTGGTGGGCTTGGTGTGTGGGTTTGGTGTGTGGCTTGCGGGGGTTTGGGCTGAGGATGAATTTTAAAACAGAGGTCCAACAAGCGAACCCACAGCTAAGCAAACGAATTTAGTCCAACAAGATATCAATTTCTAACTTTTCCCTTCCGACGTCCGTATCCCGTGACTTCCACAACTTAAAGAGGTAGTGTCTCCATGTGAGACTCATCATCGGGATATATATCCAAAAATGCAGTGCTTACAGAGGGAAAGAAATGAAGAAGGAAAAGAAAATGCAACTTCAGCATGAAAGATTTGGAGAATGAACAAAAACAAGCAAGGAAAGAAAAGGAATGAATGCATGACCATAATAATAAATTTTTAAAGTTTTGATGAATTGATGCTTATATTGTGTTGGATGCATGGTTGTGTTGATGATATTATGATTTTGATAATTAAAGAAATAGAAAATTGATAAATCCTAATTGTGAGGTTTTGGGTGAAATTGGGTAGTGTGTATGATGAATTAATTGATCGATTGATGATGATAAATGGTAGTTTAGTATGTTTGGAGTTGATGAAATATGATTGATTGTGTGTTGGATTTGTTATGGAAGAAGTAAGGGTGCATTTGGGTGAGTTTGGCTTGATATGGAAAAGGCAGAATTTTCCCAATAAGACGGTGTCACTATTTCCCACTCATTTAACCTAATATTTTGTATAGTTTCTTGAGTTTTGTGTTTTTTTTGTAGATAAATAAAGTTTCAGGACATTCTGGAGGTGATTTGGGCCAAAACAGTGAAAATTGGACAAAAATGACATTTTGGTAAATTCGCGCGTCGCGACGCCAAGACCTTCAGCGTCGTGACGTCTAAAATGCGCCGAATAGTGCTAACGTGCGCCAGGTCCACAAATCAGAATCTGAGAAAAGTTTGACTTTGCTAACGTGCGCCGTGCCACGTTTCACCATCACAGCCGATCTGCTAACATGCGTCGTGCCACGTGTCAACATCCTACGGTGCCGACAGTCATCATCGCCACATGTGCCACATGGCATCCTACGTGTCTCCATGTCATCATCCACGTCAGCAAGTCAACAAGTCAACATTGCCACGTGTCGTGCCACATCATCATCAGCCAATCAGGAAGTGCCACGTGTCGCAATCTTGCGGTGCCGACAGTCTCTTTCCCACGTGTCGCCACATCACCGCCACGTCAGCATCAATCATTGAGTATCTAATCCTTATCTGACACGTGGCGGATAAGAATCTCAGCAACCAATCGGAAGCCACCACGTGTCACAATAATTGAAGGCAAACCACCCTGCCACGTGTCACCTTATCAGCTTATCCAGAATCTTCAGAAAAGGCGAACCAGAGCGTGCCACGTCAACAAAAGTTGGCGTAGCGACGCTGAGGGCCCTGGCGTCGCGACGCTGGAAGCCTACCGAGGCCTATAAATTGAGCTCGAGATTTCAGAATTGAAGGCACCACTCTATCTCTTCTATTCTCTGTAAAGAGAGAGTTTCTCTCTCTAGTTTCTTTTAGTTTTTAGTTTTTTTTAGTTTTTAGTTTTTGTAAATAATTTTAATTACGTTTTGTCATAATAGTAATTTAATTTTTACTTTTTACTTTTTACATTTTTTACTATTTACCATGAGGAGGTAACTTCCCCAGCTAGGGTGAAAGGTAATTCTTTTACTGTTACTATTTAGATTAATCTCCCTCAAAAATAATATATTCACTATTTAAAATATTGACTTAAAAAGGATACCGCCAGATTGGTCTGTTGGTAATTCATTTTAATCTGGTTTAAACCTGACTAATCAAGGATACCGCCAGATTGGTCGGTTGGTAATTTAATTTTGATTCCGCCTTTATGGCTGGTTGGACTTAATTTGATTTCATCGGGATACCGCCTATATGGCTGGATGGAAAAAGAATCACAAGTTTATATATTATTTTATGGGAGATATCTAAATTAGTAGTAGTAAAAGTAATTCATTTTACCTTAGCATTTTATTTTATTTTACAGTTTTACTTTATGTCTTTTACTTTTCAGTATTTTTACTTTATGTCTTTTACTTTTAAGTTGTTACTAGCCCTAGTTATGTGTTAGTTATCTGGGGTTGTGATGAATTCTAATATCACTGGTTTATAAGGGGTTATTTTATAGTTTGGGTAATTTAAAGGCTTACTTATTAAGTCTTAAGCTTAATGCTTCTTGTTGTTTGATCACCAATAAGATTGATGTGGTAAATCTAAAATGAACTAGACATAAGGATTTTAGGTTTCAGCCTTAGACTTAATAGCCCATGATCTTCCTTGAGGATAGATAACCCTTTAATAGATTTCCTTACAGGATAGGAATATACCTGTCGGGCGGGGGTAGCCATAATTGGAACTTAAACTTAATGAATCCAGATAATTTGGTTGACATAGACATATGGTTCAATTGGGTTAAACTGGGTATTTGCGTCTGACCATCGACAGAGGCTTTTGCATAATTTAGTGTTCCAGGTTAGTAAACTGATTTATTACATAAACATAAAATAATCACTTCATCTTTTAAAAGATATTAGAAGGATTCACAACCCTAAATCTTTGTGTCTTTTGTTATTTTCCTTAGTATTTTCTTTTGTCTTTTATTTATTTATTTATTTATTTTGTAAAACCACTTTCAACCAATCAAACAATCATTCTCTTCACCCTCAATTAGATATTTGTAAATAAATAGATTCAATAATTAATAACAACAGTAGGAATTAAGTCCTCGTGGGATCGATATTTTTATACTACTTGAACGATACGTGCGCTTGTGTTATACATGTGTGTTTACGCCGGTCATAACCCACACAAGTTTAGCCCAAACACCTAACCAAGCCCGCACACAAAATCAAAACACCTAGCCAAGCCCACCCACCTAATCAAGGCCCACATGCCCAAAGCATTTAATACACACCCCAAATTAAATAATTATTAATTAAATTAAAACATTAACTAAATAAATATTAATTAAATTAAATAAATAAATAAAATATTTACCAAACATAAAATAAGTATATGCCTAATATAAACTAATCAAATATAATCATTCCTAACTAAATAATATATTTACCAATCTAAAATATTTGACTTCCTAATCAACACCAATCTAATCTTGTAACTTCCTAATTTATAATATTTTGTCCCCCCTCAATCTTGTGTATGCCATTCTTGAGAAGCCTAAATTAGAAACCAAGATCCTATTCCTTGGGAGACAAGGTGAAGCCCTAGCCATTCTCTATATAAACAACCACCACCCAAAGCCTCTCCTCCTCTCTCCTGGTTCACGCCCATCACAAGAAACAAAGAAGCAAAGAATTTCCAACCCCCTCTCTAAGCTCTCCATTCACGCCAATTACAAGAATAAGTAACAAACAAAATATATTCTTTTTCATCTCCTCCACTCCATAGCCGAACACATCACTCCCATCAACCCCCTCCATAGCCGAAAATAACAAGCCTTTATATCCTCATAAAGCCACCGAAACCAGCCCTATTTAGCAACCTAAATCACCCAAAAAAAAAAACGCCAAAAATAGCAGCAACACATGCCCAAAACAGTAGCCATACACGCCCAAAACAGCCCCTAAATCACCTAAACCAGTAACTAAAAAACTGTACTTTTAATCCTTAAAACAGTCACTAAAAAAAACTGCACTTAAAGCCTTCAAAAAACACCCAAAACAGTCCATTAAAACACCAAAATAGTGACCTGAACAGCAAGCAGAAATACAGAGGAAACAGTAGCAAAGTGGAGGCCAAACAACAGTAAAACGGAGGCCAAACAGCAAGCAAAACAGCAAAACAGTGAGCCAAGACCCTAAATCAGTGAACCGGAGAAGTAGCAGTGTGATAGCCCTTCCGACGGCCGTGAAACGCGAGTTCGAAAGTCGACATAAAAGGTTAGACTTGAGGGTATTTTCCACATTCATTTTCTGTTTTATTTGTATTATTTATTGAATATTGCTTGCATGATTGTTATGTTGAAATGCATGTTGTGGCCATTGAGTAGATAAATATGCATGGATTATGAGATATGGTATGTTGTGGCTTTGGAATAAAACGAAAGATGTGTCAACTCTCGCGGTATATCGGATGGAAACCCGGACATAAATTTCATAACCGATTCTGAATGGACGGTAGTATGATCTGTACTCGGGATACAACTCCACGTACCGCTTGAGTAAATGACACTTTCTTTTGTCTTATATTACTTTGATTTATTTATTTTTCGTCATTTGAATTCTGCATGTTACTTTTGTATGCGTGATTCAATCGAGCGCATGGGCTTAGTAAGTGCGATGAAAGGTCCCCTACTTGGAGGGGTTAAAATCCTTTACCACGAGGTTTTGCCCCGCCGATTGATGTGTGTTCGGTTGAATGCAAGATACGTTCAATCGGGCATATTAAGTTTGATATTATTGTTTTTTAATTCTTTGTATGCATGATTCAATCGAGCGCATGGGCTTAGTAAGTGCGATGAAAGGTCCCCTATTTGGAGGGGTTAAAATACTTTACCACGATGCTTTGCCGCACCGGTTGATGTGTGTTCGGTTGAATGCAAGATACGTTCAATCGGGCATACTAAGTTTGATATTATTGTTTTTAATTCTTTGTATGCATGATTCAATCGAGCGCATGGGCTTAGTAAGTGCGATGAAAGGTCCCCTATTTGGAGGGGTTAAAACCCTTTACCACGATGTTTTTCCGCGCCGGTTGATGTGTGTTCGGTTGAATGCAAGATACGTTCAATCGGGCATACTAAGTTTGATATTATTGTTTTTTAATTCTTTGTATGCATGATTCAATTGAGCGCATGAGCTTAGTATGTGCGATGAAAGGTCCCCTATTTGGAGGGGTTAAAACCCTTTACCACGATGATTTGCCGCACCGATTGGTGTATACTAGATTGGATGCGAGATGAGTTCAATCGGATACGTGAGGTCCCACATTGTGGATTTTTTTGTCTATGAATGTGTTGCATGCATCAGGTCTGGTTCCGTTCGAACGCGTTCTCGAACGCCACACGAACGTGAACCTTCTGTTTACCGTTCGAACGCATTCTCAAACGCAACGCGAACGCGTACGCATTTTCTTAGTTTCATCATGCATCAGGTCTGGTTCCGTTCGAACGCGTTCTCGAATGCCACACGAACATGAACCTTCTGTTTACCGTTCGAACACGTTTTCAAATGCTACGCGAACGCGCACGTATTTTTTAGTGTTTCATGCATCATGTCTGGCTCCGTTCGAACGCATTCTCGAACGCTATACGAACGCGAACCTCCTGTTTATCGTTCCAACGCGTTCTCGAACGCTAGGCGAATGCGCACCCACTGAACTGAGTCCTTTTCATCAGATTTCATACATAATTGTTCCTAGTAGCTATCCCTTCGTATGATGAATCTGATTGCTTCTCTGTGTTACGCAAGATTGTGTAGGTATCATTCATCTGTATTCCTCACATGTATGAGTACAATGTGTTTAACGTATTACAATTCATATATCCATGTCGTGATAGCATTTGAGTATTATTTCTTGTGGTATATCGGATGGAAACCCAGACATAAATTCTGTAGCCGATTCCGAATGAACGATAGTGCGGTCTGTACTTGGGATACAATTCCACGTACCACTTGGAAAAGTGCTCACATGTGTGTTTATGTCCATATTAGTTATCTTCTTTTGCACCACGTCATAGCATGCTCACTTTAATGCCTAATTGCATCCTTAAGTGTCTTTTTGCATTATATACTTAGTTGACTCTTTTATTTGTGCATGGACATGTAATAGCTATTTTTTTATGATATGTCTATGAAATCACATGTTCGCCATCATTTGATTCGCCTTTATGTGTGCTTGTGTGGTTCGTGTGTGCTTGTGTTTCCATGAATACAATATGCCAATGAAGCTGTATGTTCGTTGCTACTTTGATGTACTTTCAAGCATGCAATCTTAGATGTGAAATATATGCAAGTTTAGGTGTAAGTTTTATTTTTGTGCATGTGAACTTAGAAGCATGATACTCTTGGAAATAAGTGTTACTTAAGCTTTATTAAATTATTACACAAATCATTTCATTACAAGTGACATAAGTAAGGGACCATTCCGAACCCAACGGTTTGAGGTCTTCCCATGCGAGGGGTGAGTGCGGCCTTAAATCTCATTTTCCCGGTTCGCACCGGGTGGCAACTCCATTATTCTTCAGTTTAGTCCCCGGTGGCTACTCCGTACTCCCAACCGGGCCGTGAGCCCGGGACAGCATGCGTCGTCCAGTTTCTGTGTCCCACAGTTTGGTGACTCCACTGGGGATAGAGAATCGGCCCTGAAATATTGTCTTTTGTAATGTTTGGATTTATGTTTTAATTGACCGTGTCTATAGTGGATGAAATGGGGGGTTTAATCAAAGGCATTTTTGAGGCTAGGTAATGGTTTGGTGTCTTCCTTCATTCACTACCTTTCTAGAAGGAAAAGCTGTGAAGGCACCTATATAGCCATCTACTCGTAGCCTATTGTGATGGACTAATTTGGAGGACTCGTTGTTTATTCCTGACACCAAGCGATAAGAGCCTAAGAGGCTTGGGTATTTAAGTGAGCCTCGCTCCACCTTCCCTCTAGGGAATCTACAATGAGAAATCCATTTGACAGTCAGTCACATACCATAGCTCATTGGCACGTACCTTAGTGTATAAAAAAGAATGCGCTCACTTGGTTGCTCGAACCCTTGATTGGGGAGACCTAGTTGTGGGCCATCCTTCGCCGATGAGAGCCTTTGTCTACACTCCTGCGAACCCACCCATAGACCGGGATTGTATGGTTAAAGTAACAATTATTTCCTTGAGTATGAGCTTGTGGACCATCCTCATTTGGATGCAGTTGGACCATTGTCAGAAATGCGGACTTGCTGGGCCATTTAAACTGGGGCGAGTTCGTACCTTATGACCATTGGACCCAAAGCTTCTGAAATGTTGATGGGCCATTCTGTAGAAATTATTGTTTTGTGTTTGCATTATCTTTCTTTTATGTTGTGTTTGGGAACATCGCCGTTTGGATCCATTTGGACCATTTGTCATGGGATATGGGCTTGTTGGGCCATTTAAACTGGGACAAGAACATATTTTATGACGATCGGGCCAAAGGCTTCTAAGTGTTGGGGGCCACTTTGTGCTTGTGTTCGGAACATTACCATTTGGATTTAGTGAGCTCATTGCCATGAGATGTGAACTTGTTGGGCCATTTAAACTGGGACGAGTTCACTCCTATGACAGTTAGCCCAAAAGTTTCTGAAATGATAACGGGCCGATTGTTTGAGAATTTTGTTGATGTAGTATGTATATATGTACATGCATCTCATGCACCTCATGCATACATATATCATGTTAACACCCTCTATGTCTCAAAAAGACATCATAGATACCGTTTGGGTTAGAGAAGGAACAAGGCTCATTAAAAGAACTGTAACAGTCATGAATGAATCTGGTAATGAGGTATCCCGTATGGATCAATTAGAGAACGGTCTCGCCAAGGTCACTGCACAGTTGCAAGCTTTGACTACTGCTATGGCTAGTATAGCTGGGTCTCGTGCCGGGGTTAATTCCGGGGATGTGAGGCAAGAGGAACCTCCGAACAGATTGGGGGATGATATCCCCACTTTTGATGATGATATGGCAGAGTATGCAGCAGGCAGAGTATCTAGGTCTCAGGCAGAGTTACAGAAACTTCGGGATCAGGTTGAGTCAGTTACCCGCAAGATGAGGGGTAAGAATGAAGAATTGCTGGATTATGACACACTGACTTTCGAGGAACAGTTGCCGGCACAGTTCAAGATGCCTGATATGGCTAAGTTTAGCAGGAATGGGGATCCAAGGGTGCATCTCTGGCAGTTTGTATCAGTCATGAGTTCAGTTGGCTTATCTCAGCGCCATGTGCAGAAAATGTTTGGAATGTCGCTCGAGGGAGCTCCCGTGGTGTGGTACCACAGTTTGGAGAAGAAAGTGAAGGAAGATTGGAGGGAGTTGGCTGATGCCTTCCTGAAGCAGTATGTCACTGACCTAGAGATCGATCTGTCACTCCGTGATCTAGAGAATGTTAAGCAGAAATCGGAGGAGAGTTTTAAGAAGTATGTGGACCGGTGGAGGGGTCAGTTGTTGAAGATGCAGACTAGGCCTTCGGAGAAGGATCAGATTAAGATGATTATCAAGGGCACCAAGCCCTCCATTTACAGCAAGTTGAGGAGGATGACCTCCATGATTGCAGACTTTCGGCAGTTGAGGGAAACTGTCATGGATATTGAGGAAGAAGAGGCCGAGAATAGAAAATTCTATGGTCTGAACAGGATGCCCATTGGGGGAACATCGGGAACAAAGCCCGTTTCTGCTGAGATTGCCGCTATCCGGAACCGGAGATTTTCCAACTTGGGAAGACCCCTGTCAAAGGTGCTAGAGAAACTGAAGAGGCAAGGGCTCTTAAAACCCTTGGAAGCCAAACCATTACCCAATCCCCTACCATCACATTATAACCTAAGCCTTTATTGTCACTTTCACCAATAAAAGGGCCATGACACTGACAATTGCGCCCGACTCCGCCATGAAATCCAAGACCTGATAGACTCCAAGAAAATACCTGACCCATAAACAGAACAGCTTGACACACACAGAAACCCCTTACCCAATTACCGTGCCGTACCACCACCAGCCTATATGATCAATTCTGGCCTCCCAGAAGACCTTGTCCTAAAATCCTTTCACCCACCTCAAGCCTTTTGCCTGGGAATCTGGGATAGTACTAGTGAAGATGAGACTGAGCAGGGGAAAATTTTTGGCTTGATTTCTCTAGCAGTGACGAGGAAAAGTAGAGGAATGACGCGCAGTGGTCGTTTTACAATGATATGGCAGATAAGGGTAAAGAAGTTTTGACAGATGGTAGAGAAGTGGTCGAGACTGCAGAAAATACTGAGTGGGATTTAGTTCTGAGGCAATTGAGGAAGACTAGAGCATAAGTGAGTATCTGGGAACTGTTATGTGCATCTCGGGAGCATAGGCAAGCCATGGTTGAGGCTTTGAGCAAGATTATGGTACCGGAAGACGCCAACCCCGCAATGTTTGTTGGGTCGGTTCAGAAGGAAGCTTTGCAGATATCTTTTTCTGAGGATGAACTCCCAGCAGAGGGGAGGAATCATAACAGGTCTCTATTTATCAGGGCCGAGGTGAGGGGCAAGAGAACTTCGTGTGTAATGGTGGATGACGGTTCGTCCATCAATGTGTGCCCGCTGAAAATTCTGGCAAGATTGGGTATGAAAGCAACAGACTTGGACCCCTCCAGTATGACTATTAAGGCTTATGATGACAGTAAAAAGGCAGTTGAGGGTACCTTTGTGGCTATGGTCAAGGTAGGACCGATTGAAGATGAGGTTGAGTTCACAGTACTGGACATCCCGGCTACTTTCGCCTTATTGTTGGGAAGGCCTTGGTTTCACAAACTTGGGGGCGTGCCTTCCACTTTACATCAGATGATCAAGTTCCCGTATGAGGGAGAAGTTGTTACTATCCGGGCTGAGTTAGATAATGTCGTGGCTGCCTTGGAGATACAACCTTTCACGAGGTTTCAGGTGTCAGCTACTTTTGAGGAATGGGTGGATCCTAGGGTGGCTAGGATCATGAAAAAAATGAAGTTTTAACCGGGTGAAGTTTCAAGATTGCTAGATTTCAGAGGACAGACTACTCGGAAAGGTTTGGGGTAAAAATCTGATGAAGAAAAGCCAAAGGTCAAAAAAAAGGGCCTGAAACTGATGGAATGTTTTGTGAAAGCTTCGGGATATCAAGGGGAGCCTGAACCTGTGGAAGTTAATGGAATTGTGGTACCTGGGTTTGAGAGTTTCCAGGATATGTTGGGTAAGAAGCTGATAGTTGAAGAAATTGTGAAGAAAGAAAAAGAGAATTGGGAGGAGGAACTAATGAAGTTGGAGAGCCTGACTCTGGGAGAGGATGAAAAGTCTGAGGAAGACCTGATTGCAGAGGAAGAAGTGTCTATAGATGATGAAGACATCTACCTTCCTGATTTGTTTGAATTTACTTCCGCATTATCCAATAATAAAGACATTTCTTTTGCTTACTTGCCTGAGTCATTTCCATTTACTCTGCACGAATCAAGCATATTTGATATCAGTTCGGCCAGAACTACTACATTTAACTTGGGTACACTTGAGAACCCCAAAGAAATTCTGATTGCAAGTGAAGTTACCTCTGAAGAGAGGGAGAAACTAGAAGAAGTGTTGGTCAGATATGCCAAAGTGTTTGCTTGGTCCTATGAGGACATGCCTGGGGTAGACAGAAACATTGCCCAACACACAATACCAACTTATCCGAATATGAGGCCAGTAAAACAGAAACTCCGACGGATGAGACCAGAATGAGCTGAGAAAGTCAGAGAGGAAGTTAAGAAACAGATAGATGTGGGGTTCCTAGAAGTAGTAAAGTATCCTGAGTGCTTGGCTAATATAGTACCGGTGCCAAAGAAAGATGGGAAGGTCAGAATGTGTGTAGACTACAGAGATCTCAACAAGGCTTGTCCGAAAGATGACTTTCCTCTGCCACATATAGATGTTCTGGTTGATAGTGCGGCTTTATCTGCTATGTATTAATTTGTAGATGGATTTTCAGGTTACAATCAGGTTCTCATGGCTGAGGAAGACAAACATAAGACCATATTTGTTACTGAGTGGGGTACTTATTGTTACAAGGTTATGCTATTTGGGCTTAAGAATACGGGGGCCACTTATCAGCGGATGGCCACTACATTATTCCACGACTTGATGCACAAAGAGATTGAAGTGTATATGGATGACATGATGGTGAAATCAGAGACAAGAGTTGGGCATATTGAAGCACTGGAAAGGTTCGTTCAGAGAGTTGACAGATACAACTTGCGGCTTAATCCCAAGAAATGTGTGTTTGGGGTGACATCAGGGAAATTGCTTGGTCATACAGTGGGAATGGGCAGAATAGAGGTAGACTCCGAGAAGATCAAGGCAATCACAAAAATGCATGCACCGCAGATAGAAAAAGAAGTCAGAGCATTCTTGGGAAAGATTCAGTACATCAGTCGGTTCATTGCCAAGTTGACATCAGTATGTGAGCCTATCTTCAAACTGTTGAGAAAAGATCAGCCAGTGAGATGGAATGAACAGTGTCAGACAGCCTTCGAAAAGATCAGAGAGTACTTGGTAAAGCCTCCTGTATTGAAACCTCCGAGACCGGGCAGACCTTTGATATTGTATTTGGCTATAGAATCAGAAGCATTGGGGGCAATGATGGTACAAGCATATGAGACAGGGATAGAACATGCAGTTTACTATCTGAGTAAGAAGATGCTCCCATATGAGGCTCGGTATCAAGAAGTAGAGAAGATCTGTCTTGCCATGGTATGGGCTTCCAGAAAATTGCGGCATTATTTCCAGTCATACAAGATCCAGATAGTGGCCAAGGAAAATCCTCTGAAATATCTTCATTCAGTGCCTTCACTAGTGGGAAAATTGGGCAGATGGTTGGTATTGCTGACAGAGTTTGACATTGAGTATCTCACCTCCAAAGTGATCAAAGGGCGAGCAATAGCAGAGTTTCTGGCAATGCAACCTGTTGAGGGGGATCAGTACAAGTTTGAATTTCCAGATGAAGAGATCCAAGCAATAACAGTTCAGAGATGGAAGAGGTATTTTGACGGAACAATGAATTACAAGGGAGCCGGAATTGGGATCGTGATAGTGACCTCCGAGGGAGAGACTTTACCTTTGGCCAAGAGGTTGACATTCAGAGTGACTAATAACATGGCTGAGTATGAAGCATGTGCTTTCAGTTTGACAACATTGATAGCCTTGAAGGCTGGGAGTGTGGAAGTCTACGGAGATTCTATGTTGGTGGTCCAGCAGATGCGAGGAGAATGGGAATTGAAAGAAGAACGGTTGAAACCTTACCTTTTTCACCTCAGAAAGTTGGCGCAGGTTATCCCCGAGTGTAAGTTTCAGCACTTACCGAGAGAAGAGAATCAGATGGCAGATGCATTGGCTACACTTGCAGCAACTTGGGAAAATCTAGAAAAGTTAGTGATGAGACCGTTGATACTGACAACAGCGAGCAGACCTGTTTATGAGATAGAAATAATTCTGGAAGTTGAGGTCGACGATGGTAAACCTTGGTATTATGACATTCAGAGGTATCTGGAACATGGTGAACTCCCGGAAGGGGCATGCAGAAAAGACAGAATAGCCATTCAGAAGTTAGCTTCCCAGTATGTGATTTTGAAAGGGGAACTGTACAAGAGGCAAGCAAACGGTATTCAGTTGAAGTGTTTGAGAAAGGAAGAAGCTCAGCATGTAATGGAAGAAATACACGCCGGGGTATGTGGTCCGCACATGAACGGGTTGAATCTGTCCCGAAAGATAGTGAGACAAGGTTTTTATTGGTCAACCATGGAAACAGACTGCGCGAAGATGGTAAAGCACTGTCATGACTGTCAAGCACACGGTAATTTGAATCACTTACCACACACAGAATTGCACGGGTTGTCAGAGCCGTGGCCTTTCTCAGCATGGGGAATTGATATGATTGGAGAAATTCGACCAAATGCATCGAATGGGCATCGCTTCATAGTAGTGGCCGTAGATTACTTCTCGAAGTGGGTGGAAGCCGAATCATTCTGCAATGTTACAGCAAAACAGATGGCAAAGTTTATAGCTCGGAACCTCATTTGTCGGTATGGTATGCCGCATCATGTAGTGACAGACAACGGAGTTCAGTTTCAAGGAGAGACGAAGGCGATGTTACAGAGGTATGGGATAGGCCACCACAAGTCATCACCATACAGGCCGCAGGCAAATGGGGCAGTTGAGGTAGCCAACAAGAGTATAAAGACGATTTTAGCCAAGATGACAGAGAACTGCAGAGATTGGGCCGAGAAACTACCATATGCTTTGTGGGGGTACAGAACATCAGTAAGAACGGCAACAGGGGCCACGCCTTACTCTTTGGTCTATGGAATGGAATCGGTGTTACCAGTGGAAGTGGAAATACAGTCTATGAGGGTCTTAGCAGAAGCAGAATTACCGGAACCAGAATGGGCCGCACAGAGGTTTGATCAGTTAGCACTGTTGGATGAGAGGAGGACGAAGTCTTTGTATCACATGCAGTTGTATCAGAAGAGACTAGCCTGGGCATTCAACAAGAAAGTACGTCCCACCAAGATCAGAAAGGGTGATTTGGTACTTAAGCAGTCGAGGCCGTCGATGACAAATTCGAGAGGAAAATTCAGACCTAACTGGGAAGGACCTTACATAGTGCAGAAGGTAATGGGAAATGGGGCAGTGAGGTTATCAAACTTGGAAGGAAACGAGTTCACCGAGCCGATCAACGTGGACAGATTGAAGCAGTACTTTTCCTAAGGGAAAAAGGACCGAGCAGTCACCAAGGGAATTGGCAGAAGACCTAACCCAATGGAGTAGGAAAATCATTCATGCATACACGTAACATTGCATTCTTTCCGTGTTTGTTTTTGTTTTGTGTTCGCCGGTTCGAAGAAAAGAGAAAGCGGCAGAAATGAGCCAAACAGCGTCAACGCAGTTTCAGTTTTGGGGATGAGTCCCAAGAGGCGAGGCCCACATCAGTACCAATCTGGGGGCGAGGCCCACATCAGCAACAGTTTGGGGCGAGGCCCACATTAGTATCAGCTTATGGGCGAGGCCCACTTTTATCAGCGGTGTTGGGTCGAGGTGCCCAGGGTCGAGGTGCCCCTATTGTCGGTTGTAGTTCTGGGATGCATCCCAGGGTCGAGGTGCCCACCACATCATCAGTTTGAGGGCGAGGTCCCTATTGTCAGCGGTGTTGGGTCGAGGTGCCCAGGGTCGAGGTGCCCCCGTTGTCGGTTGTAGTTCCGGGATGCATCCCAGGGTCGAGGTGCCCACTACATCATCAGTTTGAGGGCGAGGTCCCTATTATCAGCGGTGTTGGGTCGAGGTGCCCAGGGTCGAGGTGCCCCCGCTGTCGGTTGTAGTTCCGGGATGCGTCCCAGGGTCGAGGTGCCCACTACATCATCAATTTAAGGGCGAGGTCCCTATTGTCAGCGGTATTGGTTCGAGGTACCCAGGGTCGAGGTGCCCCCGTTGTCAGTTGCAATTAGTGGGATGCGTCCCAGATCGAGGTCCACTGCAGCACCAACTCAACTCGAGGAAGCGGACGAGCCAGGTAAGTGAAAATGCATTGCATAACTTTGATAGGATTGTTCAAAGTCACACAATGCACAAGTCCCATCAAAGTGGGTCGACGGTAGGCATTGCATTTTTGCATGTGAAACCCGATGATGAGTCTCAGTTGGAGGCACTACCTTTTAAGTCGCGGAAGCCGCGGGAAACGGACGTCGGAAGGGAGGAGTCAAGAATTGACTCATATTCGGATTAAGTTCGCTGGTTTAGCTTCGGGTTACATGTTGGTTTTCCGTTTTAAAAAATTATGCTCGGCCCACACCCATCTAACCCACACAACATCAAAACACCTAGCCAAGCCCACCCACCTAATCAAGGCCCACACGCCCAAAGCCCTTAATACACACCCCAAATTAATAATTATTATTAAATTAAAACATTAACTAAATAAATATTAATTAAATTAATAAATAAATAAAATATTTACCAAACATAAAATAAGTATATGCCTAATATAAACTAATCAAATATAATCATTCCTAACTAATATATATTTACCAATCTAAAATATTTGACTTCCTAATCAACACCAATCTAATCTTGTAATTTCCTAATCTATAATATTTTGTCCCCCCTCAATCTTGTGTATGCCATTCTTGAGAAGCCTAAATTAGAAACCAAGATCCTATTCCTTGGGAGACAAGGTGAAGCCCTAGCCATTCTCTATATAAACAACCACTACCCAAAGCCTCTCCTCCTCTCTCCTGGTTCACGCCCATCACAAGAAACAAAGAAGCAAAGAATTTCCAACCCCCTCTCTAAGCTCTCCATTCACGCCAATTACAAGAATAAGTAACAAACAAAATATATTCTTTTTCATCTCCTCAACTCCATAGCCGAACACATCACTCCCATCAACCCCCTCCATAGCCGAAAATAACAAGCCTTTATATCCTCCTAAAGCCACCGAAACCAGCCCTATTTAGCAACCTCATCACCCAAAAAAAAAACACCAAAAACAGCAGCCATACACGCCCAAAACAGCAGCCATACACGCCCAAAACAGCCCCTAAATCACCTAAACCAGTAACTAAAAAACTGTACTTTTAATCCTTAAAATAGTAACTAAAAAAAACTGCACTGAAAGCCTTCAAAAAACACCTAAAACAGTCCATTAAAACACCAAAATAGTGACCTGAACAGCAAGCAGAAATACAGAGGAAACAATAGCAAAGTGGAGGCCAAACAACAGTAAAACGGAGGCCAAACAGCAAGCAAAACAGCAAAACAGTGAGCCAAGACGCTAAACGAGTGAACCGGAGAAGTAGCGGTGTGATAGCCCTTCCGACGGCCGTGAAACGCGAGTTCGAAAGTTGACATAAAAGGTTAGACCTGAGGGTATTTTCCACATTCATTTTCTGTTTTATTTGTATTATTTATTGAATATTGCTTGCATGATTGTTATGTTGAAATGCATATTGTGGCCCTTGAGTAGATAAATATGCATGGATTATGAGATATGGTATGTTGTGGCTTTGGAATAAAACGAAAGATGTGTCAACTCTCGCTGTATATCGGATGGAAACCCGGACATAAATTTCATAGCCGATTCCGAATGGACGGTAGTATGATCTGTACTCGGGATACAACTCCACGTACCACTTGAGTAAATGACACTTTCTTTTGTCTTATATTGCTTTGATTTATTTATTTTTCGTCATTTGAATTCTGCATGTTACTTTTGTATGCGTGATTCAATCGAGCGCATGGGCTTAGTAAGTGCAATGAAAGGTCCCCTACTTGGAGGGGTTAAAATCCTTTACCACGATGCTTTGCCGCGCCGGTTGATGTGTTTTCGGTTGAATGCAAGATACGTTCAATCAGGCATACTAAGTTTGATATTATTGTTTTTTAATTCTTTGTATGCATGATTCAATCGAGCGTATGGGCTTAGTAAGTGCGATGAAAGGTCCCCTATTTGGAGGGGTTAAAATCCTTTACCACGATGTTTTGCCGCACCGGTTGATGTGTGTTCGGTTGAATGTAAGATACGTTCAATCGGGCATACTAAGTTTGATATTATTGTTTTTAATTCTTTGTATGCATGATTCAATCGAGCGCATGGGCTTAGTAAGTGCGATGAAAGGTCCCCTATTTGGAGGGGTTAAAACCATTTACCACGATGTTTTGTTGCGCCGGTTGATGTGTGTTCGGTTGAATGCAAGATACGTTCAATCGGGCATACTAAGTTTGATATTATTGTTTTTTAATTCTTTGTATGCATGATTCAATTGAGCGCATGGGCTTAGTAAGTACGATGAAAGGTCCCCTATTTGGAGGGTTAAAACCCTTTACCACGATGCTTTTCTGCGCCGATTGGTGTATACTCGATTGGATCCGAGATGAGTTCAATCGGATACGTGAGGTCCCACATTGTGGATTTTTTTGTCTATGAATGTGTTACATGCATCAGGTTTGGTTCCGTTCGAACGCATTCTCGAACGCCACACGAACGTGAACCTTCTGTTTACCGTTCGAACGCGTTCTCAAACGCTACACGAATGCGCACGCATTTTCTTAGTTTCATCATGCATCAAGTCTGGTTCCGTTCAAACGCGTTCTTGAATGCCACACGAACGTGAACCTTCTGTTTACCGTTCGAACGCGTTCTCAAACGCTACATGAACGCGCGCACATTTTTTAGTGTTTCATGCATCAGGTCTAGCTCCGTTCGAACGCGTTCTCGAACGCTATACGAACGCAAACCTTCTGTTTACCGTTCGAACGTGTTCTCGAACGCTACGCGAACACCCACCACTGAACTGAGTCATTTTCAACAGATTTCATACATAATTGTTCCTAGTAGCTATCCCTTCGTATGATAAATCTGATTACTTCTCTGTGTTACGCAAGATTGTGTAGGTATCATTCATCTGTATTCCTCACATGTATGAGTACAATGTGTTTAACGTATTACAATTCATATATCCATGTCGTGATAGCATTTGTGTATTATTTCTTGTGGTATATCGGATGGAAACCCAGACATAAATTCCGTAGCCGATTCCGAATGGACGGTAGTGCGGTCTGTACTTGGGATACAATTCCACGTACCACTTGGAAAAGTGCTCACATGTGTGTTTATGTCCATATTAGTTATCTTCTTTTGCACCACGTCATAGCATGCTCACTTTAATGCCTAATTGCATCCTTAAGTGTCTTTTTGCATTATATACTTAGTTGACTCTTTTATTTGTCATGGACATGTAATAGCTATTTGTTTATGATATGTCTATGAAATCACATGTTCGCCATCATTTTATTCGCCTTTATGTGTGCTTGTGTGGTTCGTGTGTGCTTGTATTTCCATGAATACAATATGCCAATGAAACTGTATGTTCGTTGCTACTTTGATGTACTTTCAAGCATGCAATCTTAGATGTGAAATATATGCAAATTTAGGTGTAAGTTTTATTTTTGTGCATGTGAACTTAGAAGCATGATACTCTTGGAAATAAGTGTTACTTAAGCTTTATTAAATTATTACACAAATCATTTCATTACAAGTGACATAAGTAAGGGACCATTCCGAACCCAACGGTTTGAGGTCTTCCATTGCGAGGGGTGAGTGCGGCCTTAAATCTCATTTTCCTGGTTCGCACCGGGTGGCCACTCCATTATTCTCCGGTTTAGTCCCCCGTGGCTACTCCGTACTCCCAACCGGGCCGTGAGCCCGGGACAGCATGCGTCGTCCAGTTTCTGTGTCCCACACTTGAGTAAGGAGTCTTTGGATGACATATCTAAAACTCTTGAGACGCATCACAGTGGATGTGTGTATCATGAAATTCGCATGTTATATGCACAATTCCAAAAGGAAAGACAATTGTTAAGTCTCGGGAATCTGACTTAAAAAGACCATGTTTGCCAATTTATAAGAAAATTGGATGGGAAGCTTGTCCCTGACGCATAGACGTCAATCAAGCCGTTACTTTTCTTGTCAATATTATATCTCTTTGTCTTTTCTTAATAATTGTGATTTGTTTTGTTGTTTTTCTTTTGTTTTCTCCGACAAGATCCAGACCTTTTTTACTATCACGATATTATTTCGCTACTAATCGTCCTCTGGAAGATACTTGTGCTATTTTTACTCACCCTTTTCAGGTACTATAAATTCAGCCAGTCATTGCACTTTTGAAGGCATCAAGAGTTGAGAAAGAAATACATAAAAAAAAATGGAAGCCACTTCAAGAAGACGAGTTGAAAACATCTGTGTGTTTTGCGGTAGTAGTGTTGGTGTTAAGCCACAATACGTAGAAGCAGCACAAGAATTGGGTCGAGTCTTAGCTGCAAGAAATATGCACTTAATATATGGCGGAGGTAATCTTGGACTTATGGGGATCGTTTCAAAGGCCGTACAAGAAGGAGGCAGTCACATTTTGGGAATCATTCCAAAACCCTTGGCAGAGGCAAATCTTATTGAACCATCAAACGGAGAGGAACTGATCGTGCCAGGTATGTCTGAACGACTGGTAGAAATGATTAATCGTGCTGATGCTTTTATTGCTTTGCCAGGTGGCTTAGGTACATTGGAGGAAATTTTTATTGTGCTATCTTGGGCGAACCTGAACATACACCAGAAACCAATTGGGCTGTTTAACGTTGATGGATTTTATGATTTTCTTTGTGTATTTCTTGATGATGCCCGGAGAAATGGGTTCGTGTCAAAACCTTTGAAAGAACTCCTCTTTACTGCCAGAACTGCTCCGGATCTAATTGACCAACTCTTAGCCTATGAACCACGAGTTGACCTTATCCTTTCAAAGATAAATTGGTCCGAGGACGATCGAAGTAAGAGGCGTCGTGTTAATCTGGATCTTAACCTTTAATTTCCTGTAGATTTTCAGCTAACCAGGTACGACCTTCTTAACTCTCATTTTACTGTTGAAGACATTGGGGACAATGCCTCATTTAGGTTTGGGGGAGGTAATTAGTTGATCAGTACCTTGTTTTTAGTTTGTGTGTTCTTTTTATTTTTAGTCCAAAATTTTTCGATCGAAAAATACAAAATAAATTTTCAAAAATTACAAAAATATTTTGTGTTTTTGTGTTTTTATTTTGACTAAAAGGGTGAAATTGGTGAAAGATAGCTGAGTAAGGAGTTTCCATTCCTGATACGTATCTCAAACCTATTTTCGAAATAAATTAATTTTTGTTTATTTCATTTTAAATTATTTAATTTGTAAATTCTCCATAAAACAGACTAAAATGGATCTTCATATGTTCAGTTAGCAGATATTATCAACATACATAGAACCATACGGACATGAACTAAAATTGAAAAGTTTGTAATATTTAGTGCTCTAGTTTAATTGGAGGAAGCATTTCAAAAAGCAATGGAGAAAAAAAAAGAATAAAATCTGAGGTCCGAGTTATTAAGTCTGTAAGGGTGTTTTAACACCTAGTGCCCTAAAACCAACTGGTTTGGGAGTCACTGGCCCAAAGCTCGCTACATGGATCAAAGATGCTGCAAAAATATATATATATCTGAAGTCTGAGTAATTAAGTCAGTAGGGGTGTCTTAACACCTGGTGCCCTAAAGCCAACTGGTTTGGGAGTCACCGACCCAAAGCTCGCTACATAGACAGAAGATATTGTATATAAATAAAAATATAAAAAAAATATAAAAAAATCAGAAAAATCAGAAAAATTATTCCATTGCTGCAAAAAAATGTGAATTCTGATAAAACTTTAGGACAAAAATATTACTCTCTTATCAACTACACTGTGACTGTTGTGGGCAAAAATGAGTTGATTAATATTTTGTCGACTGTGTATATGGAGAATGGTAAAAATAATCGGAGAATTTACTTATTCGGTAATTTAGAATGAAACAAAACAACTATTGACTTGGAGTAGATGTTTCACCTGATTAGTCACTAACTTCTTTATTCTCTTTTCTCTTTTCTCTTGTCTTTTTGCTTTTGTGTGCATTAGTTTTATTATCTTTTTACTTTTGTAAAACATTTATGGGTATCGTTGCTGTAAGCCCTCACGAGACTACAACTCGTCCACTAAGGACACCTAGGGGTTTAAAGGCTTGTTGCATATGCTAAATCCAACCGTGATCCCTACGAAAGTGGCTTAGTTTAATTTTAATTGTTTCTTGTATTTTATTTTATTGTTTTGCTCGAGGACTAGCAAAATGTTAGGTTTGGGGGTGTGATGAGCGGAAAATATATCAATACTTACCGCCCCTTTAACTTAATATTTTGTTTAGTTTCTCGGGTTTGATGAACGTTTTGATGTGTTTTATTTTATTTTGCAGATAAAATAAAATCGGGTCTCAATGAAATCATTTAGGATGAAATATGGGTCAAATAAGGGCAATTATTGGACTTGATATTTTAATTTTGGAGATTGGAAACTTGAAAGGGCGTTTTTGACAAAGTGCAGTTTTTGAAATTCCAGTTTTGCACATCCTTTGTATTTTGGGCATACATTGTTACTCCGATATCGGATTGAGCTGATTCAAGTGCCAGATTAAAGAAGACTCAAAGAGCTACAACTTTGAAAGACAAAATATTTTCTAATTCTGAATATCTCATGACCGAAATTGATGAAACATCCAGAAGTGTGTTGTGTGTAATTATTAAAGTCATTTTCAATCATTTTCAAAGCAAAAAAATAAATTAATAAATAAATAATAAAATTATCAAATCATCACCAAACATGATAAGCAATTAGTGGAGCAATTAATAATGTATTTGGTGGAGTAATTAGTGGAGCAATTAATAATGGATTTGGTGGAGAATTTGATGGATGATTTGATGGAGACAAAATTTTGCCTATAAATACCAAGCCATTTCATTTGTAAAATTCATACTTTCTTCTTTGAAATTCCTAAAGAATAAATAAGAATATTTTATCTTGTTTGTTTATTTATAGCTTTCAGTAATTAATTTCCGCTTTCACAATTTCTTTTCTTTATTTTTCAGTTTTTACTTTCCGCAATTTACTTTTACGCACAATCCTTTCCTTTCTTTACTTTTGCAGTTTTTAATTTTCAAGCAATGAGGAGGTAATTCCCTTTTGCTGGGGTGAAAGGTAAAGCTTTTATAATTGCTATTTAGATTAATCTCCCTTAAATATAAAATATAAACTATTTAAAACCTGACTTAATGAGGATACTGCTATATTGGCCGGTTGGTAATTAATTATAAATTGGTTTTAACCTGACTAAGTATGGATACCGCCTGGTTGGTCGGTTGGTAATTAATTATTAATTTGACTTAATCAGGATACCGCCTATATGGCTGGTTGGTAATTATCACGCAAAGTTAATATATTATATTAAGGGAGATATCTAAAATAGTATTAATAAAAGTTGATCCTCTAGCCCCAGCATTTTCTTTTATTGTACTTTTACTTTATTTAATTTCAGTAATTTACTTTTCAGCAATTTATTGTTCAGCAATTTACTTTCAATAATTTACTTTTATTTTTTTTTACTTTTTACTTTTTACTTTTTACTTTTTACTTTTTACTTTTTACTTTTTACTTTTCAGCAATTTACTTTTCAGTATTTTAATTTTCAGTATTTTAATTTATGTCTTTTATTTTATTTAAATTTTTACTACCCGTAAATATGTGTCGTAACTAAGCCAGTTATCTGGGGTTGTGATGAAATCCAATATTACCGGTTTATAAGGGGTTAGATTATAGCTTGGGTAATATAAATATTTATTTATTGAGTCTTAATCTTAATGCTTTTTATTAACTGGCCATTAATAAAATTGATTAGGTAAACTTAAAATGAACTTCTAAAAGGAATTTTAGGTTAAAAACCTTAGACTCAATAGCCCATGATCTTCCTTGAGGATAGATAACCCTTTAATAGATTTCTTTACAGAATAAGAATATACCTGTCAGGCGGGGGAAACCATAATTGGCACTTAATCTTAATGAATCCAGATAATTTGGTTGACATAGACATATGGTTCAATTGGGTTAAACTAGGTATTTGTGTCTGACCATCGACAGAGGCTTTCACATAATTTAGTGTTCCAGGTTAATAAATCAATATATTACCCAACTTTAAGATAACCACTTCATCTTTAAAATGATATTGGAAGAAATCACAACCCTAGATAGTTTTTAATATTGAATTTTCTTAAAACCTACTTTTGAACAATTTTATTTACTTGTTTTTAATTTAGAATCGTCACCATTTCAAATCAATCAAACAACCTGTTAGATACTAGTAATCATTTGACCTCATAAAATTAATAGATATTAAGTCCTCGTGGGATCGATATTCTTATACTACTTGAACGATACATGCGCTTGCGTTATACGCGTGTGTTTACGCCGGTCACTAGGCATGTAAGAAATGAAATAGTCAGATGACTCACCTGCCAAATGAGCCATTGCTTCAATTACCCAACGAATATCACTAGGAATACCATGGATCATCAGAAGCCTCATTATTTATGTGCATGGTTTGTAAATTTTCATCAGAGTATTTTGGGGGAGAGAAGGAAAATGATTGTGGAGTTTCGCAAGAGTTTCTTTCATGCCTTGATTGTAGGGTATCAGTAATTTTAGGAAATTGAAATAATTGACTTAGAGTCACAGAGTACCATTATCCGCTATTTAACCGGGGTGCAAGATTCTGACAAAAAGTGAAAAGATAAAAAAAAAATACTACAAAACTCAAGAAAAATGAAAATTAGACAAATACAAAAGAAAATAAAAGAAAAAACATCAATCACGGTACATTGGGTTTGAAAAGAAAATAGATTCTTGAAAATTTGAACTCTCTAAAAATGATTTTAGACGTTGTCCTTTCACTTTAAATGTATCACCATCCTAGAATTCTCAATGTCAATAGCCCCATATGGATAAATGTGCTTCATAATAAATGGGCCACTCCATTTGGATTTCACATTTCTAGGAAATAAATATAGACGAGAATTATAAAGTAAAACTTTTTGACCAATTTCAAATATTTTTCGTGAAATTCAACTGTTATGAAATGCCTTAGTTTTAGCTTTAATAATTTTCGCATTCTCATATGAATCATTCATTAAATCTTCAAGTTCATTTAATTGCAGTTTACGTTCATGACTGGCATTTTCAAGGTTTAAATTAAATGCTTTAACAACCCAATATGCCTTATGCTCAAGTTTTACAGGCAAATGACAAGGTTTTTTATAAAGATGTTTTGAAAGCTGTTCGGTAAGACAAAAGTACATCAGTCAATCGAAGAGACCAATCTTTATGATTTGGGTTGACCGTATTTTCCAAAATTTGTTTGATTTCCCTATTTACTAGTTCAACTTGACCATTTGTCTGAGGCTGATAGGAGGTAGAAACTTTATGTGTAACTCCATACTTTTTCATTAAGGATTCAAAAGGTCTGTTACAAAAGTGTTTACCTCCATCACTTATAATGGCCCAAGGGATTCCAAATCGACTTAAAATATTTTCTTTTAAAAATTTAATCACAGTTTTGTGATCATTGTTTCGACAAGGAATCGCCTCAACCCACTTTGAGACATAATAGACTACAACTAAAATATATAAAAATCCAAATGACGGTGGAAATGGACCCATGAAATTTATCCCCCAACAATAAAATATTTCGATGACAATGATGAGATTTAAAGGTATCATGTTTCTTTTTGAAATGGATCCCAACTTTTACCAATTTTCACAAGTTTTGAAAAAATCATGAGTACCTTTCAAAATGATGGGCCAATAAAATCCACATTGCAATATTTTTACAGCGGTTTTCTTAGATAAGAAATGACCTCCATATGCTTTTGAATGACAAAACTAAATAACACAACTTATCTCACTATCCGGTATGCATCGTCGGAAAATTTGATCAGGGCAATACTTGAAAAGATATGGATCATCCCAGTAGAATCTTTTGACTTCGGTGAAAATTTTCTTCTTGTTTTGAGGCTCCAATCTGGAGGTATTTTTCCTGTTGCAAGAAAATTGACAATATTAGCATACCAAGACATTATATTTATAGAAAATAAAAATTCATCAGGAAAAGAGTCATTGATAGGAGTTGTATCAATTGATGACTCATTTGTGAGTCTCGATATATGATCTACAACTACATTCTCTGCTCATTTCTTGTCCTTGATTTTGAGATTGAATTCTTGAAGCAACAAAATCCACCGTAGTAATCTTGGCTTTACATCCCGTTTAGACATCAAATATCTAACAACAACATGGTCAAAATAAGCAACAGTTGAGGAACCAATTAAATATGATCAAAATTTATCCAATGTAAATATTACAGCAAGTAGTTCTTTTTCCGTAGTAATGTAATTCATTTTTGCACTGTTTAAAGTTTTACTTTCGTAATAAATTACATACGGCTTACCTTCCTTTCTCTGTCCTAATAATGCACCAACTGCATAATCATTGGCATCACACATTAGCTCAAAATGCAAAGACCAATCATGGGATAGCATGATAGGAGCAGAAGTCAAAAGACTGATAATTTTTTCAAATGATTTTCGATATTTTTCTGTCCATTCAAATATTGCATCTTTTAATAAGAGGTTACACAAGGGTCTGGATATGATACTAAAGTTTTTTATGAATCTCCTATAAAATCCTGCATGTCCTAAGAAAGAATAAATTTCTCTGACTGTTTTTTACGGTGGAAATTTAGAGATTGCCTCTATTTTTTCCTTGTCCACCTCAATACCTTTAGATGACACAATGTGTCCCAAAATAATTCCCGAATTAGTCATGAAATGGCATTTTTCCCAGTTTAACATAATTCCTTTTTCTTCACATCTTTTCAAAATATTTCCCAAGTTATTCAAGCAATTATCAAATGAGTTCCTAAAAACAGTTATATCATCTATAAAGACCTTTAAACAGTGTTCAACCATGTCAGTAATTTTGCTTAACATGCATCATTGGAATGTTGCTGGTGCATTACAAAGTCCAAAAGGTATTTTCCTAAATCCAAATGTTCCAAAGGGACATGTGAATGTGGGCTTTTCGTGATCTTCTAAAGCAATGGGAATTTGATAATAACCTAAGTGAACATCAAGCAAATAATAGTATGGATGTCCTGCTACTCTTTCCAAAATTTGGCCGAGAAATGGTGAAGGAAAATGATATTTTCTAGTGGCGTCATTTAGTTTTCTATAGTTAATGCACATACGCCAACTAATGGGATTCGAGTTGGAATTAATTCTCCTTTATCATTTTTTACAACAGTTATTCCAGAATTTTTAGGTACAACTTGTGTAGGACTTACCCACTTACTATTGGAGATATGGTAGATAATTCATACATCAAGAAGTTTAAGGACTTCTGTTTTTACCACTTCTTTCATGTGAGGGTTTAATCTTCTTTGGGGTTGACGATATGTCCTAGCATTATCTTCTAGATGTATTCTATGTGTGCAGATCAATGGATTAGTGAATTTTATATCTGTTAAAGTCCATCCAATTGCCAGTTTATGTTCTTTCAACACATTTAACAATTTACCTTCTTGATTGCTTGTGAGGGAGGCAAAAATTACCACATGATAAGTTTGTTCATCTCCAAGAAATGCATACTTCAATCCTTCTGGTAATGTCTTTAATTCCAATTTTGGGTGCTTCATCATCTATTTCTTCTTCCAATGTTCATAGTTCATCCAAATTCTGTTTTTCTCCATCGTCTTCCAGTACCTGTGTAGAATCAAGTGAAAAATCATTAGGAATATCTGAATTTAATTGCGTATTTGATTCAAGAAAATTAGTAGTATAAATTTCCATGGAATTAGATAAACTCCCCTGAATATGCTCCTCTAAAATTGGTTTAATTAGTTCCATGCTTTCATTTTTATTGTCATCGTCATATGGTTGTTTACATATGTTAAAAATATTAAGCTCCAACGTCATATTGAAAAAAGAAAAAATTCATGATTCCATTCCTGCAATTTATTAATGCATTAGCTGTTGCTAAAAATGGGTGACTAAGTGTTACAAGAATTGGCTTATAACTGTCTGCTACAGGTTTTCTTTCCAAGACAATAAAATCCATAGGATATATGAATTTATCGACTTGTAATAACACGTCTTCAACAATTCTTTTAGGTACCTTGACTGATCTATCGGCAAGTAAAAGAGTAGTTGATGTTGGTTTAACTCACCAATATTAAGTTGTTGGTAAATCGAAAATGTAAGTAAATTGACATTAGCTCCAAGATCAAGCAAAGCATGTTCCATTTTTTTATTTCCAATAATACATGAAATAGTTGGACAACAAGGGTCCTTGTATTTTAATGCATTATTGGTTGAGAGAATGGAACTTACTTATTTAGCTAGAAAATCTTTCTTTCTTACCTGATGTTTCTTTTTAACGGTGCACAAGTCTTTCAGAAATTTGACATAAGATGGTATCTATTGGATGGTATCTAACAAAGGAATGTTGACCTTTACTGGTTTGAATATTTCATTTATCTCTGGGGAATGGTTCAATTTCTTTATTTTTAATGCATGGGGAAATGGAGGTGCATGAGAGAAATTATTATCATCAACGACGGGTAATGGTTCATCAACCCCTTCCTTACCCTCTAAATTTGATTTATTTTCAATTTCGCGAGGTTCAAGAATAGGTATGTGGATGACCTTACCACTGCGAAGAGTAATAACAGATTTGACATGGTCTATATGTTGACTTCTAGAACTACCCTCTTGAGGGTTTTGATGACTCTTGGGATTTGGTTGTGGTTGGGCAGGAAACTTTCCTTTCTTATTAATGGTCAGTGCATATGTGATTTTGGAGAAGGTATCTTCAATCAATGTTTGAACATTTTAGTTATTGATGGCTTCATATTCCTCAATGAATGCTTGCAAGGTATCCTCAAGGATATTTCGAGGGGGTGGGACCTATGGTGTATAACTCTGGAAATTCTGGTGTACACGGGGAGGTTGTTACGATGATTGTGTTTGGTTTCATTCCTCCAATTGAAGTTTGGATGGTTTCTCTAACTAGAATTGTAGGTTTGGGAGTATGGGTTTGGATTTGGTCTCTTGAAGGTGTTTATGGAACTGACTTGGTCGTGGAAACATTCTTGTAGGGCTGGTAAGATTGGGCAAACTTGTGTGACATGTTCATTTGAATTACAGATTTGACAAGTGACTTCTTGAATTTACATGATCATTTTTCGTCAATTCTAATGCCTCCATTTTTTTTTGGTTAGAGATGAATACTTAGCAGAAAGGTCATGGTTTTCTCTAAGATTAAACATGCCTCTACCAGATGGTTATGGTTTTACAAACGACTCATAAGTGCCAATTGTATCCCATTGTTGTTCATTCTCTGCTATGTGTTCTAGGTAATCTAGTGCATCTTCGAGATTTTTATCCCTAAACTCACCATTACACATAATTTCGACTACTTGTCTACCTTGGGGTGTTAACCCCTTGTAGAAGTAGGCAACCAACCTCCATGTTTTAAATCCGTGATGTGGAAAAATATTCAACATCTCCTTAAACCTTCCCCAACATTGGTATAGTGTTCCCCCCGACTCTTGTGTGAAGGTTGTGATTCTCCTCTTAAAGGAGTTTGTCTTTTGAGGGGGAAATGATTTTTCAGAAATTTTTCTTGCAAATCATCCCATGTTTGAATGGATCCTGACCTAAAGTTATGCAGTCAAATTTTAGCTTTATCCTTTAAAGAAAAGGGAAAAAACTTTAAACGAATTATATTTATGCTGTAATTTTAGAATGTATAAGTGTTACATACCTCTTCAAATTCCCTTAAGTGCTGATAAGGATTTTCTGATTTTAGACCATGGAATATGGGTAAAAGTTGGATGACACCTGGATTAAAATTGAAACATGATGCATCTGGGGGAAAATAATGCAAGATGGTGATCCTGTCCTAGTGGGATTCATGAATTGTCCGAGTGTCCTAGGATGATTAAGATCGCCATGTTGAGACTCGTTTTCTTCTTGATCAACTGGATTTTCAACTCAGGCAGAAGGAATTTCATTTTGGTTCTCAGCCATTTTGACAGACGATGAAGATGATGGAGACTCTTTATTTAATCTACCGCTAGATGATCGAGACCAGTGTTTATATACGTAATTAACTGAAAATAGAAATCAAACCTGGATCATGAAACGTGACGTAATTCATGCATGATACATGAAACTGTATTATGAGCTGAGAACCAATGAAAAGATTGAATATTGAAACATAATAATTTAAATGCGACATAAAACATGAAACATGTCATGACCTTGATCGTGAGATGGGCTTGTCGTGAAGCTGAAAATATTACGCAACTTGAAAATATTAACTTTGTCATAAACTGTAAAATGTGATTGAAAACCTGATTGAATGTTTAAGCATATCCATGAAATGTAAGCATGAAAACATGATGGTAAACTAAAAAACCATAAACCTGAACTTGAAAACATAAACGTGGCTGAAAAATATAACTTGTACTAAAAACATGAACGTGATCTGAACTTATATACATGAACTAAAATCATATTCTTAAACTGAAATCCGTAACTCTTTTGCAAATAGGTTTTCCTAAAAACTCATACCAGTGTCATAACCGGGAGGCGTGAAACCTACTTAGCGGGACCTAGCACCACATAAGAAGAGGAACATGAACATGAACATCAGCCTATAAGGTGATCTATTCCCTATGAGGAAACATGAGCATACCTAGGGTGCTAAATATGAGGGGACAATATTCTACTAGTGGTTTAAAAATATTTAATACTTGAACTTGTGAAACATTTACTGAAAACTTAAATTATAAATCATGAAATGTCATAAATTGAAAACATAACATTTAAACTGATAAACATGAAAACTAAAAAACTTAAGCTGAACACTTGTATTCACAAAAACTTAAATTTTGGACAAGCGTGGCACGTAAACTGAAATGATAAAGTGTAGACATGAAACGCAAACTGAAAAATACGTAAACACGATACATGAAAATGTAACATGAAAACTGAAAACATATAACATAAACAGAAATACATAAACATGACATGTAAATTTCAAAATGTAAGTTAGGAACTACACATGAGCTACACACGTGGAAAATATGGACTGCCATGTATTGGCTTATGCATACAAGCTTGTACGAGACCCATTAATTATTTTAGAATAGGTATGGAATGGTCGCCGTCTGAACGAAAACCTAACCGATACTTTTACATGTAACTCACAAACTGAAAACATGAATTCTCAACATGTGATAACTGGCTTAATCTGAATACATGAGCTAAATACGTAAAATGAATACATAAACTGCATGTGTAAAAACGTTAATATGAGCTGAAGACATACACTGAATGCATAGACTGAATACGTCAGTTAAAAATACATAGTGTGACGTGAGATATAAACCTAAAGGATAACACATATTCTAAAATAACGTACAACGTAAACATAAATGACTTGAAACATTGAGAAAATGGTAGGGTCCACTCATTGGGCTGACATCTTAATGCTAGTGTGCATGAACGTAACAGTAAGTACTCATGCATGAAATCTAATATGAGTTCAAGTAAGGTTAGAAGACTCGAACTTACAATTCTAAGTATGCTCGTGAATTCCACGATGCGTGAAATGCTTGTATTGTATGTATACATGCAAATGATGCTGACGTGATAACTTAAGACGTTTAGACTAAGCTATGCGGGAATACTGTTTTTGTTAGACTGAGTTGTTAATGCTATGTGACATGCTCGTGACATGCTAAAGGAATATTTCAAGGAAGCCGATTCAATTACTTGAAATGCCCAAAACATACCCGACGACCAAAATCCCCAACTTGAATGACATGCGCGGCAACTAAAATTTGCCTCAAAATCGATATCGACAATTATAAATGCATGATTCTAACTTGTAATAGACACATATCATGTGAATTACGAGCACCAATTGTACAATTACCAAACCACACAAATCCGTGGCTAAAACCTACCCAAACTTGTGGTGACTTGGATCTATCCTAATCGATGCATATATCGTGTTAACAATGATTTATCTGAGCATGATTATCAAGCTAATCATGCAAAAGGAGCACAAATCTAAAATGGGTAAAAAATGAGAATTTGAGAAATCCATGAAATCATGAAAAAGAAATATCAAAGTGAAGATTATGATGCTTAAAAAGAAATGTCAAAATGAAGATTAGGAAACTTACTTGGGCCTCTTATAGCTTGGAATGCATGAAAATCTTGAGATTTAGGCTTGGAAAAGGCAAAAATCTAAGCCGTAGAGAGAGAAAGCTCGCTGAAAATGAGAAGGGAAGGTCTAGTTTTATAGAATCGTATAGACTTTCATGTCAGTGTCTGATGCAAAATATCGAAGATTCGAGACATTGTTCTCAAGTTTAATGATTGGTAAGGCTGACCTGACATCGCTATACTGGTGTCTGAGGTCTATATGGAGACTGGTGTTAAACGTGCCGGCTCGAGAGGCTTTGTTTTTAGGTTCAGGGACAACGGTATGCTGGTATACCGACCGATATGTCGGTCCCAGAATTGACATTTGGTCAAAAATGAATGCAAAGTGCTTATGGACTCTGACTGTAGCCGTGGTCAACATACATACATATTACGCGAGTGATAACCATCATGTACATGACTTACATGAACATGATATACATAATGTACTTGGTACATATATAAAGTGTGATATTCTCCTCTCTTAAATATGATTCGTCCCTAAATCCTTACCTGCGTGTGGATTGTACAACTGATCTGACAAGCAACAACTGTCACATACAATAATATCATAATTGTCACACGTAATGGATTCATATTTATTTATAAGATTTAGAAAACTTACTTGAAATCGATGGAGTTGTAACAATCATTATATTTAAACCTTTGTTGTGATACAAACTTATCACATCCCCAGAAAATCCAAACATGTGATCGACATAAGACAGCCTCGCCATCTCTTTAGGATTCAAGACGTGTACATACATGACGGGTCATGGTTAATACTGTGCTAACTAACTCATATACATGAATGGCTGTAATACAATAAATATGAATTGCATAAATATCATGATCACATGCGTGCATGCCTAAGTTAAATTGTTTACCGTGAAATATACTTATATGCATACATAGTGATCATACAAAACATCCATATGTGACTAAAGCTGACAGGCTTGTTAAAAGTTCCGGCATGATGTATCCTAAATATCATGAAACCTGGATCAATGTCAAGCGCCATGAGAAGACCTGTCTATACAATTCATACATTACAACTCAACCCAACATACATAACAACCTCATGCCGATAATAAAATCTAGACTTACATAAACATGCAATTTGATCACAACATGACTTAGACATACATAACATGATTATACATACGTGCATACATAACTTAGCCTCACGGCCTAAATTGATAAAATACAAAATTATTCGACCCTAACTTTTTGAACTTGCTGACCATTATGCTAATGATTGCTTTTGGATCTCATCTCCTCCAAAGCTTGTTCTTCATATGAGTATATGCGGCATGTCTACAAGACTGAAAATGAAGGAGTAAGTCATGCAAATGACTTAGTGAGTGAACGTAAAAATATAATTAATGTATAACTATATACACAATTAACTGAAAAGATATGTCAAACCTGGATCATTAAACGTGACAAAATTCATGCATGATACATGAATATGTATTATGGAATAAAAACCTGTGACAAGACAGAATACTAAAATATAATAACATAAATACGACATAAAACAGGAAACATGTCATGACATTGACCGTGACATGAGCAATTCATGAAGCTGAAAATGGTTACATGACTTGAAAACTGCAAACTTGTCATGAATTGTAAAACATGACTGAAAACCTGATTGAATGCTTAAACATATATGTGAACTATAAACATGAAAACATGATGGTAAACTGAAAAACCATAAACTTGAACCTGAAAACATGAACTTGGCTTAAAAATGTAACTTGTATTAAAAACATGAATGTGATTTTAACTTATATACATGAACTAAAATCATAATCGTAAACTGAAATCTGTAACTTGCTCGCAAACATGATTTCCTAAAAACTCATACTAGTATTGTAACCGGGGGGCGTGAAACCTACTTAGCGGGACCTAGCACCGCATAAGCAGAGGAACATGAACATGAACATGAGCTTATGAGGGTGATCAGTCCCCCATGAGGCAATGTGAGCATACCAGGGATGCTAAACATTAGGGGATGACATTCTACTGGTGGTTTAAAAATATTTTCATACTTGACCTTGTGAAACATTTATTGAAAACTTAAATTATAAATCGTAAAATGTCATAAATTGAAAACATAACATGTAAACAGATAAACATGAAAAATTAAAACCTTAAGCTGAACACTTGTATTCACGAAAACATAAACTATGGACAAGCATGACACATAGATTGAAATGATAAACTGTAGACATGAAACGTAAACTGAAAATACGTAAACACAACACATGTAAAACTGAAAACATAATTAAAAACATATAACATAAATTGAAATACATAAACATGACATGTAAATTTGAAACGTAAGATGGGAACTACATATGAGCTGTACACGTGGAAAACATAGACTGGCATTTACTGCCTTATTCATACAAGCTTGTAAGAGATCCATTACCTATTTTAGAATAGGTATGGAATGGTCACCATCCGAACGGAAACCTAACCAAAACTTCTATATGCAACTCACAAACTGAAAGCATGAATTCTAAACATGTGATAAATGACGTAATCTGAATACATAAGCTGAATACGCAAATTGTATACATAAACTGAATGTGCAAACTCATTAATATAAGCTGAAGACAGACACTGAATGCGTAGACTGAATACGTGAGTTAAAAATATATACTATAACATGAGACGTAAAACGTAAACGATAATACATATTCTAAAATAACATACAACGTAAACATAAATGACTTGAAACATTCAAAAAAAGGTATCGTCCATTCACTGAGATGACATCCTAACGTTAGCGTGCAAGAATGCAACTGAAAGTACTCCAGTGTGAAATCTAACATGAGTTCAAGTATGATTAGCAAACTCGAACATATAATTCTAAGTATCCTCGTGAATTCCACGATCCGTAAAATACATGTATTGTGTGTATACATGCAGATGATGCTAACGTGATAAATTAAGATGTTTACATACATCCTAAGCTATGCGGGAATGATGTTTCACTTAAACCGAACTGTTAATGATATGTGATATGCTCGTGACATACTAAATGAACATTTCAACTAAGCTGACATACTCAAAAACCAAAATCCCCAACTCCGTTGACATGCACGGCAACTAAAATTTGCCTCTAAATCGACATCTACAACTATAATAACATGATTCTAACTCGTAATAGACCCATAACATGCGAATTACGAGCACCGGTTGTATAATTACCAAACCACTCAAACCCGTGGCTTAAACCTACCCGAACCCTTGGTGACTTGGATCTATCCTAATCCATGCATATATTGTGTTAAAAATGATTTATCTAAGCATGATTATAAAGTTAATCAGGCAAAATGAGCATAAATCCAAAATGGGTAAAAAATGGGGATTTGAGAAAACCATCAAATCATGAAAAATAAATGTCAAAATGAAGATTAGGAAACTTACTTGAGCCTCATATTGCTTGGAATGCATGAAAGTCTTGATATTTAGGCATGGAAATGGCAAAACTCTAAGCTGTAGAGAGAGAAAGCTCGTTGAAAAATGAGAAGGGAGGGTCTAGTTTTATAAAATCGAATAGACCGGTATGCCGGTGTCTAATTCAAAATATCAAATATTTAAGACACTGTTCTCAGGTTTAATGACTGGTAAGGAAGGCCTAACATCGATATCCGGCCGGATTTAGTTTTCTAATATATGTCTGGTCGGATATTATAGACTGAGAAAATGTTGGCCGGAAATAGGCGATGTCCGGCCTGGACTTGGCTATTTTTCGGAGTTCTCTGAAGTTCCCTTCCATTCCGGCATTTATCCTTGTAACTTTCTAAGCCTTCATATGGATCTTGAATAAGATATTCGTTATCAGGCTGTGCGTAAAAACACAATGTCTACATACGGACCTTCCTACAAATACTTAAAAGTGTGGGGGAGTCTCGCCAAAAAGATGGTACCTAAATCTAAAAAGGTAAAAATATGACCAAAAACTGTTAACTATATATTCAATGGATATGCTCACAACATTAGCGCGTATTGATTCTTGGTACATAAATATGAGAATCATGACAGCAATCGAACATGATAATTGAGTCAATGAATTTAGTATTTTTTGAAGAGATATTTCCTTGTAAAGAAAAACAAAGAATGAAGTCTCTCAAAAGAACTAGTGATACTGCTACAAGTGGTGATCAAGCTAACCAAGATTCAGATGAACATAAAAAGGTTGAGGAAAATGAACCTAGACGTTGAAAGAGAGCAAGAACTTCTAAGACATTTGGACATGATTTTCTGACATACCTTTTAGAAAATTAGCCTCAAAATTATAAAGAAATTGTGTCTTTTTCGAAGGCTCTTTTATGGAAAGAGGCTATCGATAGTGAGATTGATTCACTCCTACAAAACCATACTTGGGAGTTGGTTGATTTTCCTCCAGGTTGTAAGCTGTTTGGCTACAAATGGATTTTCAAACGAAAGATGAAGTCGAATGGATCAATAGATAAGTACAAGACAAGACTTGTCATAAAGGGTTATAGATAAAAAAAAAAAGGCCTTGATTACTTTGAAATCTATTCACTAGTAATTCATATCACTTCCAATAAGAATGCTTATAGCCATATCAGCTATATTTGGTCCTGAAATACATCAAAAATGGATATAAAGATGACATTCTTAAATGGTGAATTGGATGAAGAGATTTACATGGAAAAACCAAAAGGTTTCAATGTTCCTGGATAAGAACATAAGGTGTGCAAACTTGTAAAATCCTTGTACGGATTAAAGGAAACACACAAACAATGGCATGAGAAATTTGACAAAGAAATATTGTCAAGTGGATTCCAAATCAATGAGTGCAAAATAAGTGTGTATACACAAAATCAACTCAAAAATGATATGTCATTATGTGTCTCTATGTAGACGATACACTGATAATTGGTAGTAATCATGAAATGATTCAATCTACCAATAAAACTTTGACTAGTAAGTTTGGCATGAAATATTTAGGAGTGGCTGATGTGATTATATGAATTAAAATTTCCACAACATCAAAGGGATACATATTATCTCAAGCTCATTATATTGAGAAAATACTTTAGAAATATAATAAATGAGATTTAAACATAGTTAGAACTCTTGTTGACCTAACCCTTCATCTGTCAAGGTTCGAGCATATCGCAATTAAAGTATTCGAGAATCATTGGAAGTTTGATGTATCTCACGAATCACACACGACCAAATATCATTCAAGTTGTAAACAGGCTTAGTAGATATATAAGTAATCCAAGACATAACTACTGGAAAGTCATAGTAAAAGTTTTGAGGTATCTAAGAAGAACTTCAAAATATGGTTTGCATTATACAAGATATCCTACTGTTCTAGAAGGGTACAGTGATGCTAAGTGAATATCTGATACAACGAATTCCAAGTCCAGGAGTGGATTTTTTACACTATGGGCTGCACTCGTATCATGGAAATCCTTAAGACAAACATGTATTGTCCGATCTACTATGGAATTTGAGTTCATAGCATTAGATAAAGCTGAAGAAGAAGCATGGTGGCTTTAGAATTTTCTAGGAGGATATTCCAAACTGGCCAAAACTGGTGCCAACTATAAGCATACATTTTGATTGTCAATCGGCTATTGGGAGAACCCTAAAATTCAATGTATAATGGTAAGTCTCGACACATTCATCAAAGGCACCATTCCATAAGGCAACTTCTCTCAAGCGGCATATCCATAGATTATGTCAAGTCGAAGGAAAACTTAGTGGATCAATTTACTAAAGGTTTACCTAGAGAGCAAGTTGAGAAGTCATTGAGGGGAATGGGCTTTAAGCCTATAAATTAAGAATTGTCACTATGGAAACCCAATCGAACTGACTGGAGATCCCAAGATCTAGGTTCAAAATAGATAATTGAAAGTTTATGCATTTCAAACCAAGCACTGTAGAGTTTTATTTTCTTTCCCATTCCTATAATGACAGTGTTGCCTATCAAGGTTAGAATAAGCTAATGTTTTTAATGATTACTATATTAATAGAATAGTCTTAGTAGGGATAAAGACATAATACTTTTTATAGTAGCTCACTTATTTCAAGTCAGAAGTGAGGCCGCTTCCACAGGAATTTTAAAGGCTAGATTCCCTAAAGAAATTAATGAAGCCAAAACCAATGTTCATAATTGAATTGAATATAACCGTAGAACAGGAAATGGTCTAAGTGGAGCTATGTAATGGCTACTCTCTAGGTTTACACCAATGGCGGAACAGTTCAAGACTATAGTCATTTGTTTGCCAAGTAAATCCGATATTAATTTACTAGGAAAGGTTCAAGGTGAAATCTACCTATTCCGATGCAGTTTTATTTAAGGAAACTCTCTTAAGTGTCTACATTCATATTTAGATATTTTTGGAGGATTGTAGGAAATTCACTAGACATTGCATGTATTTCTCTAAACATTACATGTATTTATAGGGAATGAACGGATATAATCTTTATTGAGTAAGGCCACAACCCTTTAAATTGAAAGGGTTCCTTGGAGGGTTATAACCTTTAAAGGATTGTATACATTGACATAAAGGTACCTTTACGAATGCAACCATCCAGAACTAAAAAAAAAAAGGGGGTCTTCGTGTTCTTGATCCAAAGGATTGCCTCTTAATAAAAAAGTAACCAAGAATTTTGGGAGAAGCCATAAGATCTATAGTGCACCGAGGCGAGGCTAATAAGTTCTTAAGGAAAGATTGAACACTCGACTTGGTTTTGTTCTTCATTCATCTACAGATTTTCAGGTTTTTCTAACTTTTAGTTTTGTTGATTTAGTACATGATTGTTGTCCCCACACATTGTTTATGAATTATGCATAAATATTATTTAATATACATGTTTAATTGAATTACAACACATACCACCAACAGGTAGTAATGGAAATAAAAATAAAATATGCAGCACTCTCTTAATTACATACATAACTATGAAAATAAGTGTCATACAAAGAAGCATGTGACTGCAACAGTCGTTCTTAAAGAACGACTTTTACTGGCACTCCTCTCATATATTTGATTGGGTTTTGGATATGAATGTTTACTTGATTTGAAGGGTTGATTTTTTCCAGTACTATGCACATGTAAAAGATATTAGATTAGGGATAAGGATTCAATACATAGCACTGGATGTAGGTTGTGAATCTTACTTATCTCATAATTGTTGATTCAATATTTAACACAGAATCTTAATTTTTAAATTAAATATAGTTACTTGATTTTTGAGATATTTGATTGAGCAACAATGCTATATGCATTAAAAACCTATGCTTTTTCTCATATCAGTTGGTAACAAAAATGGTTTCTTGAAATAGGAAAATGTATTTTATGTGCTAGAAATAATCAAATACCACATTAGCATGTTGATGAACGGTAAATATATCTATACATGCTGCCTTATTATCATATATTTTAAGAAGTAATTCGAGTCTTGTAAATGTTTTGAAGTATTTTTCCATGTGATTTATAGGTCTGGGTTGTAAAAAGATGAAGTCCAATTGCATCGGGTGAAGGTTAGGTAGATTCGGTGCTTAAATAGCCATCATCCATATTTTGGGATTTGTGGCACGACACCACTTGTGTGCGGTGAGTCGCTCGACAGTGTAAATTTGAGGTAAAATGTAAGTCTTAATATGTGGCGTACCACAACTCAGTTTATGGCAAGACAAAAGAGTAAGCAGACTTGTGGCGCGACATTGCCTAACCTGTGGCGCGCAACAACCAAGGCCAAATTCAAGAGAAAACCTCTAAGCAGGTTAATGGCGCGTCATAAGACCATTTCATGACACAAATAGAATTATAAATTTTGAAGAAGGAAAGTCCATGTTGGTCCCTATAAAAAAAGAAGTTTGGCTCCAACTAAAGAATCATACTTTTAGAGAGCTCAAACTTTTAGAGAGCTCAAAGCAAGGAAAAATGTCCAGAATAAGGCAAGAACCCAAGATTCAATCAGAACTGAAGATTGTAGTAGAGGATCTCATAAAAAATTCATTCTTCCCTTTACTCTCTCAGTTTTTAATTATATGTTATTGTCTTATAATAATGAATTATATGAGTTATTTGAATATCATGTATAACTAATTCATTGATTTGGGGTTGTAATCGAACCAATGCACATATTTTAATTTAAATTGCATCTTTATATTCTCTTGAGTATTTTTTTGGATTATTTATTATTCTTCATGCATAATGTATTCTCTTGTTTGATAACCAATAGGATAGTTGTGATCAACCATGAGGAACTTGGAAATGAGAATCTTGGTTTAGCCTTGGAAATTAATAACACGTGATCATATTCATATAATCGATTTCTGTGTAGGATAGGATTATACTTGCATGGCATGTGTAGCCAATATTAGAACCTGAACTTAATGAGTTTAACTTAGATTAATTATCATAGGAATATGGTAATTGACCTAAGTTGGGTGTTTCTACCTAACCGTCGGAAGAGGCTTGTATATAATTTCTTGATCTAGATTAGTAATCCATAACAATTACCCAATTGAATGGAGAATGTATATATTTGTTAGCATGCTTGGTGAAATTACAACCATAGGTTTTTACTCGCACAAATTCTTTCAAAAAGTTTAAAATTTGTTTTCCTAGATTTAGTTAGTTAGTTTTAACCATTCAAACATTTAAATCAATTGCTTAGTTTTAGTAAAGTAAACCTAGCTAATATGATTAATAGTAATTCCATGTGGGTTCAATCTTTATATACTACTTGAGTATACAAAATTACAATCAAGTTTCCATTACCGTTGCAGGGGACTTATTTTATTTTTCATTATTAATATTAGGACAAAGTATTTTACTTGCTTAGATAAACACCATTTACTTTTGTCTTTTTCATTTTTCAGGCAGTTGAAATGTTATATGAAAAGAAATCGAAGTTGTGAGCTTCTCCTTTTTTACTAAAAAATCGAAAATAATCTTCACCAATTGAGAAACGATAAGCGACAGAACCAAGACCCAAAACTCATTATGAACAGTCAACAATTTGAACCACCAATTCCCTTAAGGGATATGACGGTACCAATGTGACGTAATTCGATCCTTGTGAAAGTTTTTATGTGTTTTCCATGTGATTTGTAGGTTGGGACCATAAAAAGACGAAGTCAAATTATATCGGACGAAGGTTCGACAGATTCAGTCTTTAAATGGCCATCATCCATATTTTGGGGATTGTGCCGCAACACCACTTGAGTATGGCATGCCACTCGATAGTGTAAATTCGATATATAACCTCAAACCAGGTTTGTGGCACGCCACAAGATCGTTTCCTGACACAAATAGAGTTACAACTTTTAAAGAAGTAAAGTCCCCAGCAGCCCATGTTAAAGAACAAGTCCTGCCCTAACCAAAAGAATCATACTTTTGGAGAGCATCAAGTAAGGAAAAACATCCATAACAAGGCAAGAACCTGATACTCAATCAAAACTGAAGATTGAAGCAGGTGATCTCATAATGAGTTCTTTCTTCCTTTTACCCTCTCGGTTTCTAATTATGAGTTCTTGTATTGTAATAATGAATTATATGCGTTATTTGAATATCATGTGTAACTAATTCATTGATGCAGGATTGTAATGGAACCAATGCATATATTTTAATTTAAATTGCATTTTTGAAATCTCATGAGTGTTATTTTAGGTTATTTATTGTTCTCTAAGTGAAATGTGTTCTCTTGCTTGATCACCAATATGATAGTTGTGGTAATTCTTGATAAACTTGGAAAATGGAATCTTGGTTTAGCCTTAGCAATTAATAATGTGTGATCGTATTCATAGAATCGATTTCTATGCAAAATAGGAATATACATGCAGGGCATGCGTAGCCAATATTAAAATATGTACTTAACGAGTTTGACTTAGATTAATTGTCTTATGAATATAGGTAATTGACCTAAGTTGAGCGTTTATACCTGACATCGGGAGAGACTTGTAGATAAATTCGTATTCTAGGTTAGTAATCCATAGCAATTACCCAATTGAATGAAGAATGCATATATTTATTAGCATGCTTGGTGAAGTTGTAACCCTAGGTTCTTACTCGCATAGGTTCTTTCAATAAGTATAATTTCTGCTTTCCTAGATTTAGTTAGTTAGTTTTAACCATTCAAACCTTTAAATCTATTTCTTAGTTTTAGTAAAGTAAACTTATTTCTAGTAATTAATAGGATTAATAGTAAGTCATTGTGGGTTTGATTTTTTATAATAATTGAGTGATACATGCGCTTGATTGCTATACAAAATCATGATCACATGTCTAACTTAATTTCTGTTAAGCGATTTAAATGTAATATTCTCTAATGAATATTATGTTGTAAATGACCAAATAGGGAATCCTGTACTTTAGGGAACTCAAACTTGAGGGCTATTTGTGATCATTGGAAGCAAATGCCTAATGAAATCAAGGAAAGGAAAAGCTACAATCTTATGCTCAGAGTATCTCTAAAGAGTTCTCTAATCCTGTCAAAGAGTCTGTCAATACGGTCTATCTTTTTCATAGAAGGTATGGTCATCATAATATTAAAATTCTTAAGAGTTTAGTCCAAAGTTGTAATCCTCCTTTTCAATTCAATAAAAATCTAGTTCGTGATTTGTGTTGGCGTTTTCTCAAAGGCGCAGCGGAAGTGCTTGGTTCGGGCTAAATCATAATTTTAAAAACATTTAATCTTACTAAATAAATTATTCAATATCCAATATGAATAATTCATTCATATTTCACATAAACATATTATATTTGTTATCAAATAACAATATCAATAATTTAGAAAACATTGCGAATCTTTTACGAAAATATTTTTCCGCAAAATGGTATAAAATGCGTTTTTTCCCGAACCGACCAACCAATACACATAGGGCTGCCCAGGTCAGCCCCAATAGTACTTGGGTAGTTCATGGGCTGCCTGAATAGTGACTAATTCACTGTTTGGACAGTCGTTACCCAGTAACGCCGTTTTTCACCGTTTTCGCATATTTTCACTCCGAAACACTTTCCGGCAATTATTCCAATGCCCAATACACATCCAATATATTTAAACAAATTATTTTTCATCACCAAAATTTCCAGATCTGATCTGGGTGCCAAAAATATCATTTTTCATGCTTTAAATCTAATTTTCTCAACATTAATCATATTAATATTTACGCCAATAAAAGCCACCACCAAAGAAGAACTCAAGAACAATTCTAGGAGTTATAAGAGGGGTCATAACACTCTAGAATGGAAACGAGTCATCAAATGATAAAATTAAACTAATATTGTATTAATATTACTCGATCTTACTTCACACATGCATCTAGCCTCTCAATTCATCCTCCAAATCAAAAAGCCCCAAAATCCAAGAAAGAAATAAAGAAATCCTATAACTATTATAGATACTCAAGAATAAGAAACAAACTTTCTAAGTTTAAAAATATTGAAGATTACCTCAAATCTCCTAATTTCCTTAAGTTTTCTTCTTGATTTATTCACTTTCTCTCAAGTTTCTTCAAGAAATATTTTTTGGGAGCTTTCGATTTGAGAGGATTTCGACCATGGAGGACTTATGAAATAGGAAAAATAATTTTTCACTTTATATACTAGGGGTAACCTAACTTGGGCAATTTGGTCATTTTTAAAAATTATTTAATAAGCTTTAAGTTATCAAATTCAAATTGATAACTACAAGCTTTAAATAAAGCATGCCACTTGTTACCAAAAATAATTAAACATGTGTAATAATAATTATTACAAATGAATATTTATCTAATTAAACATAAAGTTAAAGTAGACAAATTCAAATTGAATACTTCATCCTTAAAGTTTAATATTATTAGTAACCAATAATAATTAAACATATTACATAACAATTATGTAATATTGATATTATTTAAATATTTAAATATTTAACATTTAAATATCTAAATAATTAATTAATATAATTATTAATATATATGTATTTTTATTTACACTAAATAACAAAATACATATACTAGTGACATGTGTCAAAATATCTTTTAACAATTAATTAATATGTATCTAATCAAATATAAATACATATTAATTATTAATTGACCAAAATCCTCTAATACATGTATTTTCGTATAATTGTTTAAATGATTCGAATTAACTCATTTAATCCGGTGAAGTATTACGAATAATCTGTATTATTCATAACGTGTTGTCCAAGTGCTCAACGAGTACACTTCATATTGTGGGACTCTCTAAATTTAGGTTTATCTGTCACGAAATCAAATTTCGTGTCCATAATTCACCCACTCGTAAATTATGACGACCATGAATAATCTCGCTAAACTACGCAAGTCGAGGTTATTGCATATGTATAATCCATCCATCACAGGCTATCAATATTATACCGAAGATATAGATAGGAACGTCCAATCCCTAAGGTATAATATAGTCGACTTTCAAATTTACGATCTCTAAATAAGATTCGGAATTTACTTCCGAAGTATACCATGACCATTGATTTACTAGATCATAAACACGTATAAGATACATATGCCCTGTACACAGGACTGACAGATTCAGTCTGATACTCACAGGATATCATGAGCATCACTCCACACGCAACGAGCAGGCGGAGGTATGATCTAAATAGATCGGTGACGTGACTATCATCAAAGTATGGAGGATGTCTTATATATCCACAGTGGTATCGCAAGTCGAAGGACCACTATACTACTCGGCTCGAGAAGATTCCTATTGACGTTGGTGTACCATCTATTAGGAAATCTTCGGTGAGTCATTCAGTGTTTTTCAAATAAACACCTACACGCCTATACGAGTCTCCCAAGACTCATAGTTCATTGGGATAAAGCATCAGACCAAGTCTCAATATACGACATGTACTGGTCTCAGCGGATTTTACTAACCGACCCGTGTCAGTAAACCTTGACCATGAACTTTAGTTTCAATCTAATCGTAATTAGATTGAATATGTATATAAAAATAAGAGGTGTAACCATTAAGTAAGTAATATTATGGAAAAAAATGAATTATTTGTATTCATGAATCAGACATAAATACGATCTGGATTGGCACTCCGAGCACCAACCAAACAATTTCTCCCAATTGCTCTAGTGTCAATCCACGGTATCATATACACATCTCAATGTGTATCTTATGTGCATGGCCCTCAAGAGCTCACCTAGCACTCAAGTGGCAGGCAATAACGAGTAGGTTCACTATAACATATTGAGTTTGTCCAACAAACCCAAATGTTTCCCTTAGCTAGCATCATTCATATTTTGTAGAACCTAAGTTTTACATCAATATGACTCGGATGCGACATGAATATTGTGCTACAGCTACTGATTTATATATGTATGTAGGGATCAAATCCAAAATACTATGCATACAACCGCAAGCATAACACTAATATCAAAACTTCTAATCTATAATATCATTTTGCAACTTCATAAGTCAATACTTCATAAGTTACAACTAATTCCACTAACATAGTATAATCATTCATGACACTCCCACTGCATCTTTTCTAACTCTATATGACGTAGGCCATATAACGTCATAATTAGACTCAAAACTAATATGACCCTAATGGTTGCGGACTATATTCTCCATGAATAAGAAACTTGTTCTTAATATCTCAAAGATAACAAAGAACATATTTCAAGACCCATCATATGGTCTATAGGGTATCAACAATAGCTCATAACAGTTACAACTAAATTGATATCTTTAATCGCACATAATATAGTATTCGTTATGCCATTATCATATGATACATAATATTGACTAGACATTCTAATCAATTTCTCTTTCGACAAAGGAATCATCGTTTACGAAAGATGAATATTATACAAGAGACACACTAACTGCCAAACAGTTATACTAACTGTCAAATAGTTATACATGTTGTGTCCTTTATTAGATCATATCTAATGCATGACTAATGGAAGTATCTCACAAGTCTCTTAGTTTTATATCATATATAAAACCTTATATCGAATATAACAGAGACCACTCCCACTACTATCATGGAGAAAAGAAGACTTAGGTAAATCTTTTACCTTATAAACATCTTATTATTACCTTAATAATGATAATGTCGTTATGATATATAACACCAGAAAGAAATATGTACGCTCCCATTAATCCTACTATCACATTTGTATTCTCTATACTTCGATAAAATCAGAAAATTTGACTGTTATCAAAATTTGAGAACAAAGATTTCCTTAAAGCTCATCTGAGTCTACAATAGACTCTATAAGCTAGTATATCAAACTATGATCTTAGCAGAATACAAACTCCAGGGCCATTCTAGAATGAATTCTTCAAACAAAGAAATCATAATAGATCTTTTATTCGAATAAACCATTCAGGAACGCCACTTTGCATTCCTAACTAAAATACATAGTTTAATATCAACATTAACCCACAAATCTTTAATTGTTCAATTAGTATGACTAGAGATAAATATCCTCAGAATCTACAATAGATTGTTGAGTATAACATTAATAAGCTGACTTTTCTTTTACTTTGCAAAATATTTGCACATTTTATAAACGATTCATAACGAAAGCTTAATCAAGTTCCAAACTTGATCGTAGTAAGTTATGAACAAACTTAGATCTATGGTTTAATGCTAACTTCCGGAATCGATATCAAATATCGCTCCCACTATAAGTTATAGGATACTTTTCTTCGATACGAAAACAACAGAACCATTTAGTATCAAATACTTCGTAAATGATTCTGACATCCTATTGGACTTATATGGAAAATGTCCAAGGGTTTTTTCATCTTATTAATTATGTAGTTCCATTTATTATTTATCACTCTCATATTTGACTTCAATAAATCATGTCTTTTCTATAATGGTCAACATCCGATGTTACACACTAAGTAATAAAATAATTTTATTACTCGGGATCGTAGAAAAGATATTCTATCAAATATAATACAATATTCAATTAAATATAATAAGTGATAAACTTTTATTTGTACCTTCGAGGCACAAGTACTTTCAATTATATAACCATTATACAAAAGAAAGATTCAAATCTCAAACTTTTCAAGATTCGAATTTTCTACTTATACATATCATATACGTAACTGTAGAAACTAATGGAACCTTAATTAAATAGATGAATTAGTGTTACTGGAGCATATCCCCAAGAGTATTGAAACTAATTCGGTAACACTCAATATCAAACGAATCAAATCATATAATATTCGATTCCTCCCACTAACCAATTCTATCACGATATATAGAATCGTAGAAGAATAATATTGAGTAAGAATCATATTCATTGAATAATCTTAGAACTAATTCCCATAAATTCATATGTTTGATCATATCAAAGATCTTTGAACAATTCAAAGACTCACAATGAATTTTAAAGATACAGTTTTCAAAACTTCAGATCGAATATCTTTGAACCAGTCAAAATATTCTATCAACGTTTCATCAGAAACATGCAACTAAGTCATGACAACTCATTGATTAAGTTACCAAGTAAAGAAAACTACCTTATGCAATTTACAATTCATTAAACTACATACATCTAATATATTGGTTTAATAAATCTTATGCTTCAATGACAATTATTGGTTAAATGAGATGTATTCAAATTCCCGAATACAATATTCATTAAATAGATAAGGATATGTGGAGTGATCTCGTATCATACCATCCTTTACCAAAAGGAATAAGCATCTAATGCTTAAGTGATATAATCTCATAAAGCATTGTTCTAAGTTATTTACTTAACCGAATATTTTTCTTAATGTTTATCTCTTTATCAATGACACTACTAGTCATATTAAAATATGTAACAACTGTTTATAAAGAACAAGTAACTATCCAATAGTCACAAGTTCTGATATCATATATCAAATCAATCATTAAATAATATTTTAAATAACTAGATGGGAGATTTGGTATCCAATACATATAGGTATCGTATTGTGAGAATTGATATTCTCTACACACAACTATACACATCTCCTTTCTTTAGCTTTATAATTTGCCTTCAACTATTCATAATAATTGTAAATAATTGATTAGCAAATTATGTCAGACACATTACCTCTAAAGGTCACTAAAGCCAAGAAACGTCATTATCGGATAAATAAATACCTAATGGGGTTTTCTTATTTCCAATCAAGAATCTCGAGATATGAACTAATTCATGCAATCTTACTGCACGAGAAACTATTCTCTCTAGAGAATTATATCCTAAAACAAATATCTATTTAGATTACCTATCGTGACATAGTAACTAAGTCACTAACCATCTTGATTTTTCAAGAAAATCAGAACAACAGTTCCTGATGGTTTAGACTAATCTAACAATATCCAAGCCTACTCATAATCTAGAACCTATTCTAGAAAACTGCAACCATAAGGGAATTTAGAAAACATATATATAAAATATGCATGCAGTGGAATACAAGTTTAATTCTATCAACATTATAGAATAAGGAAAACATAAGTGGTAATTTTCATAATATTACATACTGTCTTAGTTATGGATTTTTAACCCAGCAGTACCTCCCACTATTTTACGTAATACCGTAATCCCCAACGAAAAATGAGAATTCATTAATTAAATCGAATTCCATAATGGAAAGTGGATCCCGTGAATATATTTTGACTCACAGCTTTGGCACGTTCTCGCCTATGTATATTCACAGGTAAACAACTCATTGTCAATCAAACTCATTGTGACTCCTGATTTTAGTCATGATCGTTTCTCGTTGTGACAGCTTTGGCACGATCACATGAGGCGTATCAAGACTTCACTTTTCAGTGTCAAACTCAAGCTACCGATGTAGTCCTAACAGCTTTGGCACGTTCAGGATTTCCACTTTCACTTGAATTTGTCTCTTATCATATAAGTTTTACCGGCACAAATGAACTACCATCAGCCATAACTGCATAACTTTGGCATGATACAGCTATAGCATCAAGAAAAAATTCGTATCCGTACTAACAAGGTGGAGCAAGAAAAAAATATTTCTAATACTAGTTACTTTAATGCCTTATTTAACGGTGATTTTCCTATTGTCAAACAATCTGAAATTAATCAAATTAATTTCACATGCATGTGACAATAATAAAATTGGATTAAATATCATATATCAAACATGACAAATACAATGGATGTAGGATCAGACTCGCACTGATACCATTTTTGTGGGGGTTTTCTCAAAGGTGCAGCGGAAGCGCTCGATTCGGGCGAAATCGTAACTTTAAAAACTTTTAAACTTACCAAATAAATTATTCAATATCCAATATGAAAAATTTATTCATGTTTCACCTAAACATATTATATTCGTTATCAAATAACAATATCAATAATTTTGAAAACATTGTGAATCTTTTACGAAAATATTTTCCCGTAAAATGGCATAAAACGTGTTTTACCCGAACCGACCAACCAATACACATGAGGATGCTTAGGTCAGCCCCAATAGTACTTGGGAAGTTCATGGGATGCCCGAACAATGACCAATTCACTGTTTGGACAGTCGTTACCCGGTAAGCCTGAAACTCACCCGGTAAAACCGTTTTTCACCATTTTCATATATTTTCACTCCGAAATATTTTCTGGTAATTATTTCAATGCCCAATACACATCCAATATATTTAAAAAAATTATTTTCCATCACCAAAATTCCAAAATTTCGCCAAAAATATCATTTTTCATGCTTTAAATCTAATTTTCTCAACATTAATCATATTAATATTTACGCCAATAAAAGCCACCACCAAAGAAGAACTCAAGAAAAATTCTAGGAGTTATAAGAGGGGTCATAACACTCTAGAATGGAAACGATTCATCAAATGATAAAATTAAACTAATATTGTATTAATATTACTCGATCTTACTTCACACATGCATCTAGCCTCTCAATTCATCCTCCAAATCAAAAAGGCCCAAAATCCAAGAAAGAAAGAAAGAAATCTTATAACTATTATAGATACTCAAGAACAAGAAACAAACTTTCTAAGTTTAAGAATATTGAAGATTACCTCAAAATCTCCTAATTTCCTTAAGTTTTATTCTTGATTTATTCACTTTCTCTCAAGTTTCTTCAAGAAATATTTTTTGGGAGCTTTCGATTTGAGAGGATTTCGACCATGGAGGACTTATGAAATAGGAAAAATATTTTTTCCCTTTATATACTAGGGGTAACCTAACTTGGGGCAATTTGGTCATTTTTTCAAAATTATTTAATAAGCTTTAAGTTATCAAATTCAAATTGATAACTACAAGCTTTAAATAAAGCATGGCACTTGTTACAAAAAATAATTAAACATGTGTAATAATAATTATTATAAATGAATATTAATCTAATTAAACATAAAGTTAAAGTAGACAAATTCAAATTGAATATTTCATCCTTAAAGTTTAATATTATTAGTAACCAATAATAATTAAACATATTACATAACAATTATGTAATATTGATATTACTTAAATATTTAACATTTAAATATCTAACTAATTAATTAATATAATTATTAATATATATGTATTTTTATTTACACTAAATAACAAAATATATATACTAGTGACATGTGTCAAAATCTCTTTTGACAATTAATTAATATGTATCTAATAAAATTTTGTATCAAATATAAATACATATTAATTATTAATTGACCAAAATCCCCTAATACATGTATTTTGGTATAACTGTTTAAACGATTCGAATTAACTCATTTAATCCGGTGAAGTATTTTGAATAATCTGTATTATTCATAACGCGTTGTCCAAGTGCTTAATGAGTAAACTTCATATTGTGAGACTCTTTAAATTTAGGTTTATCCGTCACGGAATCAAATTTCGTGTCAATAATTCACCCACTCGTAAATTATGACGATCACAGATAATCTCGCTAAACTATGCAAGTCAAGGTCATTGCATACGTATAATCCCTCTGTCACAAGCTATCAATATTATACCGGGGATATAGATAGAAACGCCAAATCCCTAAGGTATAATATAGTCGACTTTCAAATTTACGATCTCTAAATAACACTCGGAACTCACTTCCAAAGTATACCACGACCATGAATTTACTAGATCGTAAACATGTATAAGATACATATGCCCTGTACACAGGACTGACGAATTCTGTCTGATACTCACAAGATATCATGAGCATTAGTCGACACGCAACTAGCTGGCGGAGGTCTGATCTAAATAGATCGGTGACGTGACCGCCATCAAAGTATTGAGGATGTCTCATATATCTACAGTGGTATCGCAAGTCGAATGACCACTATGCTACTCGACTCGAGAAGATTCCTACTGACGTTGGTGTACCATCTATTAAGAAATCTTCGGGGAGTCATTCAGTATTTTTCAAATAAACACCTACACGCCTATACGAGTCTCCCAAGACTCATAGTTTATTGGGATAAACCATCAAACCAAGTCTCGATATACGACATGTACTGGTCTCAGCGGATTTTACTAATCGACCCGTGTTAGTAAATCTTGACCAGGAACTTTATTCGAGAATATACAATTTATAGTGATGCTTCCCAATGTCAATTACAAACTATGTTGTAACTGCGCATTGCGTTGTAAATCCTGAGGTCTTTGTCTAATATATACATATCACTAAATCAGATTTAGTTTCAATCTAATCGTAATTAGATCGAATACGTATATAAAAAATAGGTGTAACCATTAAGTAAGTAATATTATGGAAAAAATAATTATTTGTATTCATGAATCAGACATAAATACGATCCGGATTGGCGCTCCGAGCACCAACCCTAACAATTTGAACTTGAATTGGTCAATTAGTATAAATTTATGCTTAATCATATCATAAATCTCTCTTTTAGCATCAATTGGTATTGTTGGGTTTTTAGGTTAGTCCCAAGATCAATTCAAGCAATGAAACATGTGTGAATACAACAAGAAGTATGGCGGAATCATACTTACAATGATCGGCTTTTGCGATGCGGGGAACAAAAAAAATCTTCAAGCTTTTCCTCCATGAAGCTCATGGTTTTTGGCCTTCATTTTGTGCTCCAATTTTGAATCTCCAATATCCAAGCTTGTTGTGCATTCCATGCCCATGGGTGGGTTTCCCTATCACCTTCAGATGACTCATAATGTGTGCTAGCACTCGGAAAAAATTTGCCGCAAATTCTTCCATGGTTTTTTCCAACTATCGGCATTGAAGGAGAAAGAATGAAGAAAATTGGCCCTAGGCCGAGAGAGTGAGGGAGAGGAAGAGAGAAAATGTGTTGTGTGTTTTGTATCTAATACACCAAATGAAATTCAAATACCAAAATAATAAAAAGAAATGGTAAATGTCTTTCAAGCCATCACATAAGTGTGTTGCATACTCAACCATCAACCAACAACTTCCATCACAATAAAGTGATAAAGTTGACTAGTGATGTGACGCTTGATGTAACTTGTGGGCCCCATTTGATTCGAAATGCGATTGGGCCCGCAAACACTCCCGGGCTCGGGTTTGCTAATTCCGAATTAACGAATTTTCTGTTGCGACGTAATTAAATCAAATTTAATCAAATAATTATGCCTAACAAAATTACTATTCACATCGCTAACAAATTAATTCTAAATTAACTCGTTCGCCCGAATTAAAATCTAATTTTAATTCCGCGTCGAAATCTAATTTCGTATAATATATCGAATATATTATTTTATTTATTAATTCCAAATTAATCGTTCTCTCTCTTTAAATAATATTTTATCTCAGATAAAATATCTCTGTAATTAATCCCATATTAATTTTCTCTCTCTTATAATTAATCACAGATTAATAAAGTGCGAGTCATACGTCATCGATGAATCTTCGGGAAGCGACCCATGAGATCCCCGGATATGTTGGCAGTAAATCCGGTCGTCGGAGTATCCGAACACGTACGTACCTAGTACTACGTTTTTACCGATTTACAAGACATGGTTGGCTTCTAGCAAAGCACCGTGCCTACCCAATTCTCCAGAAATATTCTTAAAGGAATATGTAATCTTTATCAGGCGTAGTATACGTAGTATTGCGTATTACGATCCAGCATCAGATGTCACGTGCAAGGCCTGGGGCTGGAATTATGTCTGCCTCGTATGAAGCACATATCGGATCTCTGGTAACTAGTCTCTATAATCGGATAAACATGACCTAGTCATAATATCCCGATAGCTGCAGCATAAAAGAGCACCAGTTCCGTATCCTACGTGATCATCATCTCCACTATGACTGGAGTGATACTTCCATCTCGACATCACACCCAATACACTACGATTCTCAATATACCCAGAAGAGGCGTACACATAACCTGTTAAACCCCTGGACGACCAAAACCAAAGTATATTGATTGTCGCAATTATTAGCGGTGCAAGTCTCAGGTTAAGACCAAATACACCTACCCTGATTCAGACTTCCATAGACACATAGTCATACTACCAATGGAATTCCGATGGGTCTATCCAGAGTGAAGTTGTTCCCGTACCATCGGTAAACACAACCTCTTATTACACTTGCATGAGTATCTAATACCCAAATATATGAGAACTATGTCGTTATGCTCCCACAACGCGCACAAGTGTAATACTAGTCTTTTATGCATTATCGATGTCCAATCTCGATAATACTCTGACTAGGGATATTTAATGATTAAACCTTCGTGGATTGATACTGTCTCATATCATCTCAATCTAGAACTAATCATATGGACCTTTTATCATTTATACATCTAGGTAATCCAATTACAAATGATAAAAGGGCAATTTCCTTTGTCACATAGTTAATTTATACAACAACACCATGATCTGTACAAATAGTGATGCTATGGGTCATAATTGTCCAATAGGTATCACATAGGACTTAATGTCTGTTATGACATATATGTTGTGGAGGCTGATTCGGTAGTGGTCCACAATCGAGATTATCAAAAAGTAGGGCATGAGCAAACCTGCAAAATGAGTAGAGTAAATGAGGAGCTTACTGCCCACCGGTGTGGTGGGAGCCGTAGGCACTCCGACGCTCAAGTCAGTGTCAAGGATGGTATATAGCTCTAGATGGGAGAGTCAAGGTTTCAGGGATACCTTAACTTCAGTTTGAATGCCGTGAGGGCGGGGTATGCAAACAATGTCTGTGTGATGGGTCGTGTCTGAAGATCTCAGGTCCCTTTCTGTTGTTTCGTTTCTTTCCTTTATAGGTTCTCTAATCTGCCCGTTGGAGCTGCTATCAATGTGAGTTATTCCTGATAACTGTCGATCGTGTCTTTAAACTCAAGTCTATCGACTTCATGGCGATCTTTATTGAGTATTGATTCCTCTTGATTCCAGTAACTGGTGTCTGTTGGCTTCCTTTGTGTTGATGGGCTTGGGCCTTTGAGGCGGTCCGGGTCGGTCCCTTGCGTGACATTTCGTTTGTGGGCCCAGTGTGTTTGAAGGGCCTCAGGTTCGTGGTTGGTTCTGCGGTGTAATGTCGTTTTTACCCTTGGGGCCAATTTTGGCCCAAACATATGTGATATTTTTGAATTATTAATATTGATTTGTCTTGCCATTGATTATTATTGGTTAGAAATGAAATGCATGAATATTCGCTTAAGTTGAATGATTTTTATTATCTATGCATGAATTTCATATTGTATGGCAAAATTGGTAAAATGAATGATAATGCTAAATGTGCATGTTAATGGACTCTGTTTTGTGCACATATTGATTGGCATCTCATTGAATTTAATTTTTACTTCTCCATCCTTTTTGATAATGTCAAATGGGGAGAAATCATAAAATGAGATTAAAACTTGTGTTACCCTCACTCTTGTATCAAAGTGAGAAAATTTATACTAATGTGTTTGTCTAAGGTTTATAGAGTTATATTGAAGACAATCACATGTTGAGGGAGAGCTAATATTAAGGGGAGCATAATCATCAATAAATTTGGAACTCTCAAAGCTGATAAGTTTTAAGGGTTGCCATCATAAAAAATGGGGATATTATTAGCGATATATTCTCAAGATAGATTTTGATGATGCAACGTGAAAGACTTCGACACGTATTAGCGGTTATTACAAAAAGATGTCGAAGTAATTGGTGAAGAATAGCATACTAAATGTGAAGACTCAAACACCTATTGAAGAATATTTTATGTGGTCTTAGCTTGTGGCTCTCTTTGTATGTGAGTTGATAATTTAAGTCTCTAAGCTCATATGACACATATACACATTCATGTAGATACATTAGGGACGTGTAAAATATTTCAACTTTCGTATTCTGTATTTTCTGCATTAAGACCGACATATCAGTTCCCCACACTGGCATATCGATGACCATGCTCTGCCTTGGGTAGATTTTTATGCTTTTTAGAACCGGGCCGCTCTATTCCGGTCTTTCTTACTAGTTAGTTAGAGTTTTCCCAACCATTGGACCCAGGACAGTCTATATTAGTCCCCATATCGATGAGCTAACTAGCATATTGGCGTCCATACCAGTCAGTAGTCCGATATTGCACTTTAATCTTCAACGATAATATAGTCGTTATGCTTTGACAGACATGCATACCGGCCTCTGCCAATCTCAGACAGAGAGTGGAGGTAATATTTCACTTTCTCTATAAATTGAGCCCTAATTTTATTTTTGCCAACTTCTTACACCTTCATACAATTTCTTCTAAGGCAGAAACAGAGAGTAAAAAAAACATTAATCATCATACACCTTCATACTCAAGCTCACTACATACATCTTCAAATCATTTAGAGAGCTTAGATTTCTTGGGTTAGCAACTCACATTTTGAATATTTTTTATCTTTTATGAGTGCCCAAGTTTTACTATAATCTTCATATCTTATACATTTGTGGTAGTGCAATCCCTTTGTGAGTGGGTATACTTAAAATGATGATTTGTAAAAGGTTTGTGAGTGAGCCTAGGAACAAAACTCATTGTAAAGGTTTAAGAGTGAACCTAGGGATAAAACTCTTGTTTGAAGGTTTGGAGTGAACCTAGGAAAAAAAATTTGATTTGAGTGAGCCACAGGAAACTCACGGTGTAAAGTGCGGATCCTGTTTACATAGTGGAAAGCTTCAACCGTGGCTTGGAGTACTAGACATAGGCAAAGAGTTGGCCGAACCGCTATAAATCCAGTTTCAATTTCTCTATCCCCTTACTCTTTCAATTATCGCAAGTTTATTTTATGTTTGCATATTATTGAGTGACTTGCATATTGGTGATATATTATGAATGTGAAATTGATTGATAAGCTTAATTGGTTAAACTACTAGCTTAATAGCATATAATCGAAAAGATTTATAATTATGTAATATTAGGTCATTACCCAATTCACCCTCATTGGGTATAGAGAGTTTTTTTGTTGTGCGCTTGTAGAAGATTTCTTTTAAAAGTCAAACTCCTAATCGACGTCCTTAACGCCTTCTCAACACAATCAATGGCAAACGGGCCACGGACCAGTTTTCCAAAGAAGTTTGAAAACATTGAAATCTCCTATTAAGTTCTTTTTATTTTACAGAAATGAAAACTTCCCTCCTTTATGAATAAACCAAGATCCTTATTTTATTAAATGGAAATTAAAGAGTGGAAATGATTTTCATCATGGTGTTTATTAATTTGGTAAATTTGATAAAATATGACAGTGACTGAGCTTAATGTGACATAGGTAAAATGTGATTATGATTGAACTCAATATGATATAGGAAAAACATGATTGTAACTGAGCTCAATGTGATAATGTTTGTGACTGTAACTGAGTTCAATGTGACAATGTATGTGACTACGACTAAGGTGAATATGAATGTGACTGAGCCTAATATGACTTATATAAAATAAGACTTAGATAAAATATGATTATAACTAAACTCGATGTGAATATGTCTATGACTTAATGTGACCGTGTGTGTAAATGAGCTCAACGTAAGAGTGAACTCAGTCACATTTTATTTAATGGACACATTGACTTTGAGAATGATTTTGACTTTATGAAAATTCATATTTGAGAAAGATTACTTGATAAAAATTTTAGATTTGATGTAAAGTGTATATAGAATTTCATTGATTATGATTTGGAATATGAAGGAAGAACGTATGAATTTTATAAAATAACTAATATGTAATCATCATTTTATTATAGATATAATGGCTATTTTTTTTATTTTTTTATTTTGTTGAAATATATTGATAATGATACGTGTTTTAAATTATATGATTTATAAATTAATTTTATGAAATATTTTTTTATATTTTGAGAGATATTTAATTTTGAAATAGAAAAAAAAATCAAATTTATACTCCCTTATTTGATTAAATTTTTAAATGTATCATGTTGATAGGATCGCATAAAAAGCACCTTTTTATTTACGATTGTGTGTGTGTTAGTAGTTTTGGTGGATTAAAAAAGCTTATATGAGACGTGGTACACGTCATTCAAGATTCAATAATATTTTCAGGGATAATATTCACGTGTAATTGATTTTATCGAGGGACTGCGACAGTGCTTTAGCACTCGCCTACTATGACTTTGACCTCAATAATTATTGTTCAATAAAAAAAATGGTTACAAAAGCTGACAAAACCCAAAAGACAACCATAAAAAAAATTAATAAAATACGGGACAACCGGTTGGTGTCCCTTTAATCAATAAAATAAATAATAAATTAATATTATTAATTTTATTAATATAAAAATGATAATAAAATATCAATATTTATAATATAAATATAAATATTAAATATTAAATTAAATCTGGCAAAGTTGTATGTAACGATTGAAAGTTTCATCTTATCAAAGATTTCATATTTATTGGTATCAATTATATGTTTGTTAAAGTACATGTTCAATGATATTAATTGCATGTTCGATTTATTAGTTGGTCAAAATTACATGTTAATGATTGAAAATTTCATATTTTATGGTAAAAATGCATGTTCAATGGTTATAAGTTTCATAGTTTAGAAGGTTTTATATTTATTGGTTGTGGTAATTAAACCCGGCCAAGGTTCCAGTTCGGAACCGGAACCGAACCGGTTGGAACCGGACGGTTCTGGTTCCAACCGGTTCCGGTTTAAGTTCCGGAACCGAACCGGAACCTAACCGGTTCGGTTAGGGTTCCTCCCCTAGCCGAACCGGTTGGAACCGGTTTGAATTTATAAAATAATATATTTTTTAATTTTTAGATAATAATTTTATTTGTAATTTAGTGTAATTATGTAATGTAATTTAACGTAATTTGTAATTTACATAATTTTATTTGTAATTATGTAATTTTATTTGTAATTATTTAAAAAAAATAATAATTTAATGTAATTATTTGTAATTTAACTTTTATTTTCAAAAAATTTAAAAAACAAAAAAAAAACCAAATGGAACCGGAACCGGAACCGAACGGTTCTGTTCCGGTTCCGGTTCCATTTTAATGTGGAACAGGAACCGACCGGAATTAACCGGTTCGGTTCTGGTTCGAAACCGAACCGAACCGCCGGCCCGGTCTAGTGGTAATTGCATATTAATGGTTAGAAGTTTAATATTCTAGACGGTTTCATATATATTGGTATTGATTGCATGTTTAATAATATTGGTTACATGTTTAATGGTCAATGTTGCATGTTTAATGGTTATAAGTTTTTTGTTTTAGAAAGTTTCATATTTATTGGTTATCGTAATTGCATCTAAAAATTTTAAGTTAGACTTAAACTTTTCAATAAATCTCTAGTGAGACTTTCTCATTTCCTCTATCTTAACATTATCATTATCAAAAAGTATATCAAAGCAAACAAAGGCAAATGTCATCTTACGCCGTGGATCAAGAATAGTACTGACAATCAATAATTTATTTATTTTGGCAATGGTCTCCCAATATGTATCAAATTTCATCTTCATAGATATGGTCATCTCATGCAAAAGAGGATGTTCATTACACGCCAAGTTTTTCAAGCTGGTATGAATCTTGCAAATTTCATTGTAGGTGAAACAATATGTGATGGTAGACGATGCACTGAACATATTCGTTGCATCATAAAAAATCTCTAAAAAATTAGTAAAGTATTGAGTTTTCTCCCAATCCATATCTGTAGGAGGTCCAATCATTTTGCTCTCATTTTCATTATCTCTAAAATATGGAGCATAATGACCATCATCATCAATCATTCGATCAAAGGCCTTCTGGAAGTCTAATGCAGCATTCAACATTATGTAGGTGGAATTCCACCAAGTAGAAACATCTAAGACGACACTGCCCTTGCTCTCTATCAAAAGAGGATGTTCATTACGCGCCAAGTTTTTCAAGCTGGTATGAACCTTGCAAATCTCATTGTAGGTGAAACAAGATGTGATGGTAGACGAGGCACTGAACATATTCGTTGCATCATAAAAAATCTCCAAAAAATCAGTAAAGTATTGAGTTTTCTCTCAATCCATATTTGTCGGAGGCCCAATCCTTTTGCTCCATTTTCATCATCTCTAAAATATGGAGCCTAGTGACCATCATCTTTAATCACTCGATCAAACGCCTTCTGGAAGTCTAATGCAGCATTCAATATTAAGTAGGTGGAATTCCACCTAGTAGGAACATCTAAGATGACACTGCCATTGCTCTCTATCCTCTCACGTGCTACTACCAATTTAAATGCTCCCAATCTTGATGGAAATGATCTCACATACTTAACAGCATTGCAGATTGCTATAATGTTGTCATCCAATTCTTTCATACCATCATACACAACTAAGTTTAATATGTGAGCACAACACCGCATATGCATATACTCTCCATTAAGCACCAATGCATCTCCCATCCATGTCCTCATCTTTCTCACCAACTGTTGGATGGCTACAGTGTTGGACAATTATGACCCATAACATCACTATTTGTAAAAGACATGGTGTTCTTTGTACAAATTAACTATGTGACAAAGGAAATTGCTCTTTTATCATTTGTAATTGGATTACTTGGATATAGAAATGATAAAAGTCCATATGATTAGTACCAGATTAATAAGATATGAGACAATATTAATCAACGAAAGGTTTAATTATTAAATATCCCTAGTCATAGTATTATCGAGACTGGACATCGATAATACGGAATAGGCTAGTATTACACTTGTGCGCGTTATGGAAGCTTAACGACATAGTTCTCATATATTTAAGTATTGGATACTTATGCAAGTGCGATAAGAGGTTCTGTTAGCCGTTGGACCGGGAACAGCTTCGCTCTGATAGACCACTCGGAATCCCATTAGTAGTATGACTATGTGTCTATGGGAATCCGCATCAGGGTATGTGTATTTGGTCTTAACCTGAGACTTGCATCGCTAATACTTGCGACAATCAGTACGCTTTGGTTTTGGTCATTCAGGGCTTTAACAGGTTCTGTGTACGCCTCTTCTGGGTATACTGAGAATCGTAGTGTATTAGGTGTGATGTCAAAATGGAAGTATCACTTCAGTCATATGGAGATGATGATCACACATGGATACATAAGTAGTACTCTCAAATGCTGCAGCTATCGGGATAGTATGACTAGGTCATGATTATCCGATTACAGAGACTAGTTGCTAGTGATCTGATATATGCTTCGTACGGGGCAGACACAATTCCAGCCCCAGGCCTAGCATGTGACATCTGATACTGGATCGTAATACGCAATACATAGTATATTATGCCTGATATAGATTATATATTCTTCATTGAATATTTCTGGAGAATTGAGTAGGCACGGTGTTTTGCTAGAAGCCAACCATGTCTTGTAAATCGGTAAGAACGTGGTACTGGGTACTCACATGTTCGGATAGTCCGACAACCGGATTTACTGCCAACATATCCAGGGATCTCTTGGGTCGCTTCCCAAAGATTCACCGATGACATTTGACTGGAACATAATTAATCTGGGATTAATTATGAGAGAGAAAATTAATCTAGGATTAATTTCAGCAAGAATTAATCTGAGATTAATTATCAGACAAAGAATTAATCTAGGATTAATTGCGTCAAGAATTTATCTGGGATTAAATTCGTCGAGAGGAGAGAACGCGATTAATTTGGAATTAATCGGTAAAATGAATTTAATAGTGAAATTAGATTTTACTATTTAATTAATTGGGTTAAAATAATATATTAGATATATTAATTGAAATTGGATTTCAATGCGGAATTAAATTGGATTTTAATTCTAGCGAACGAATTAATTTGGAATTAATTCGCGAGCGACTTCCGTAATAATTTTGCTAGGCATTATTATTTAATTACGTCTCAACGGAAAATTCGTTTAGTCGGATTAAACGAACCGGGCTCAAAGTGTGTTGTGTAAATCAACTTGAATTTTGAATTCAAAGTGGTAGGGCCCACTCACTTACATCAACTAGTCACTATTTGATGGAAGTGGTTGACATAATAAATTGGATTTATTCAACCAACACATCAACCAAGTCATAGCTTTTTCTTTATGTTTTGGAAACAAAATCAACTATTCACCCTTCTCTTTCTCCAAATACCGAGCACTCTTCCTCTTCTCCATGGAATTTTGTTGTAAAATTCTACAAAGCTAGCACTTTAAGGAGTCAATTAAGGTGATAGGGAAACTCACCCTTGAGTTGGAAACAACAAATGAAGGCTTGGAGCTTCTACATCCTTCGAAATTTTTGAAATCCTAAATCCGATCAATGTGAGTATTTCCGCAACTCCCTTTGATTTATTCACACAAAAATCAATCTTAGTGATCTTGTGGCATGTGTAGGACACTAACAATGGTATCAGAGCCATCCTAAGTTTGATTTGAATTCTAGGGTTTATGGACTTTAATTTGGGGATTTTGTGTTTAGAGCATGATTTGTCTAAATTGATTGTTGGGTTATGTTTGTATGATGATGAATTGGATTTGTGCATCTTTGGAATTGAGATAAATTGATTAGATCAAAAATCCATAATTCCTACCACATGGCCGAATACTACCCTAGAGAATACTACCCTAGAGTAGCTCATGATGATTTTTGAAAATTAGCAACTGGATGTGTTGTTAGCATGAAATGTATGATTAGATGTTGATTTAATTGGATTGAAATCAAATTACATGATAATTTCCTTGCCAAAACTATGAACCTAAGCATGTTGGAATGAATTGTTTTGCTTCAATTTGTGTTGGACATGAATTGGAATTAAAGAGCATGATTAATTGGATTAATTAGTGTTTTAGAAACATTAGATTAGTTGATTAATTATGTTAATTACACTTGAATTGGATTAATATGTAATTTAGAATAGTGTATTAATTTAATTTGTTATAATTGGGCTTAATGGGCTTGGTTGGGCCAAGTTTGGTTTTGGACAATTAGGTTGGATCCAATTGGGCCTAAAACCATTTCCATAAAGTCCAAATATGACTATTGGGCCTAATGGGCCAAAAATTGATTTTTGGCATAGGGTGATTCCTATTTGGGCCTTGGCATCTTGGGTTTGATCCATAATGGCCAAAGCCCATGCCAAAATAATTAATTGAAAGCCCATTGGACTTTAATTGAATAGTATTGGATACTAATTCAAGTCTTCAAGGCACAAGAATAAGTCTAATTATTTAATTTGGAATTAAATATGAATTAGTATTGGATAAAATTTAAATTGGATTTAAAATTGTAGTTCGATATAATTCAAGAATATGTACTTTGAGTAATATATACTTTGAGTATTTATTCATAAACGAGTTGGACTCGCGCAAATCAAATCGTTGTTTGAACATTGGATGATCATTAATTCAAAGATTAATTAATTGGATTAGATTGATTGAATAACATGCTATGTGTGAATACTTGGATGTATTTGTATAAATAATGTATATCGGATGTATATTAGAAGGGTGAGGGCAATTTTGGAAATTTTTGTAATAAATTTAGAATTTATTAAATTGGACCTGCGTGTCCAGCCTATTATCTCTATTCTCTTTGTATTTCTCTTCTCACCAATTCCCCTAAATGCAAATGAGGTTTCTTTTAGTGTTATGTAATTAGGTAGAAGTATGAATAGTGCTAGCGGGAGAGAGGAAATGAAGAGACTTATTCTAGGAACAAATTGTTATATATCCATCCGTATATCATTATTAATTTATTTCGTGCCTTATTATTCTTTTAGAATGTATGCTTAAGGGTGTATGATGAGACCTAATCAAAGATAATAAATTGGTTGCCAATTTACGCAAAAAACCCTCATTCAAATATTAAATGTTTTCCTTCCATTAAATGGTTTTCTCTCAAGATCCAAGATTGGCATTGGTTTGTTGGCCAAAGTCAAGATCAATATCCATCGCGGATGTGTTTGAACCACGAAAGCTTTGTTCTATATCGCATGTCTTGGGCGGTTGTGACTTATTGGCCAAAGTCAAGGTCACTTCTAGTTCATCGACGTGGATTACGGAGCTATCCCACTGTCAATGGGTCATGCTTAACTGGAATCATTAAGTTTGTTGAGCCAAAGCCAATGCTTATTTGATTCAGAGGAAAATGTTGGGAAATATATTGGATATATTTGCTTATATTGGATATGTGTTTCGGACTTGGAGGTCCACCTACCAGATCTAGGAATTGGATGTGATCCAATTGATCTTAGAGATCTACCTAGTTAAGTTTCATACAGCTTGTTGGCCAAAGTCAAGGTTGTGTGTTATTTAATGGGATACTAGCCCACTAGGAAACTAGGTTTCTCGAGTACTCCACAGAGGGTAGAGGCTCACCAAAAAATAGTGGGAGGCTAGTATTAAATTTGTAATTTCGTTTAAATACTTGCCAATACGCGCTTTTTTATTTTAATTTATCATTGTAATAAATATATTAGTTGGACTAATATTGAATATTGCTTTCTTTGAATAGTTAGACTGTACAAGACACTACTCTACTTGTAGTTGGTCATATAGTTGGACTATAGTAACCATTATATTTTGAGTGTACCCAAAATCATTGATTGGATAGTTGGACTATTGCAATCGAGATGGCTGGAAAGATTAGCGTCAAAGGACATAATCCTGGGTGAAAATGTCTTTAACGGCGTAAATTTTCCATATTAGGAAATGAATCTCAGGATAGTCCTGGGAGCTGAGAAGTTACTCTATTGGATAAAGGATCCTCTCGGGCCCTGAGCCCGGAGTTGAGCAAATAGTAGAGCATGAGCTTAGGAAGACTCATCGTGATGATAACTTTAGTGCTCAATCCGTTATGCTTTCTGTAATGACTTCTTAATTTTGTCGTCAGAACTAAAGATTAGATCATTAGACCATGATGTTGAAATTAAAGGATCTTCATAGATCTAACCTTAGATCTTAGAAGTACGAATTGCAAAAGAAGCTCTCTCGCTCGCGTATGTTAGAGGGTACGTCTGTCGAGTACTATATGTCGTAGATGATTACTGACATCGAACAACTAGGTCAGTTGGGCATAACCTTCGAGGCCGAGACTTCTATAGATTTGATCTTACAGTCTTTGCCCGACTGCTGGGGCGATTTCATCATAAACTATAACATGATGAACCTAGAGAAAACTCTTGGAGAGTTATTGGCGATGCTGAAAGAAGCAGAGCCAGAGCTTCTAAAGGGCAAGAAGCGCGCGACGTACCTTACTTCGACATCCCAGATGGCCAAGGCTTGGCCGAAGGCTTTTGGGGGTGTGAAGAAAAGGAAGAAAAAGGGCAAGGCTAAATCATCACAGTCTTCTAAGAAGACTAAGGACATATCTCAAGATATCTGCCTACATTGTGGTAAATGGGGTCACTGGAAGCGTGACGGCCGTGAGTAGAAGGCGGAGTTGGAGGAAGAGAAGACGGGCAAGGCTCCGGCTTCAGATATGTTTGTTATAAACATGTCCACTACTAGTTTTAAAAATTGGATTTTTGATTCTAGATGTGGTACTCACATGTACTGATGTGTAGGATCTGCTGACTAGCAGGATACTGGCTTCAGATGAGATTGACCTACAAGTCAGAAACGGGACGAGAGTCGCTGTTTTGGCCGTTGGGACCTATGTTTTGTATCTACCCCTGGGGCATGTAATTACATTAGGTGACTGTTATTTTGTTCCTAGTTTGACTAAGGAACATCATCTCTGTATTTTTTTTAACCCGTTGCGGGTGTACCTTTTGTATTCTGTAACACTAGGTGTTTTGTATATAAAGATAACATTTTGATATGTACAGTAGATGTTAATAATAGTCTTTATATTTTGAATATAGATTAATCTCAAACATATAACATGAAAAACAAAAGGCTCAAACCAAGTAACACAGATGTGACTTATCTGTGTCATTGTTGTCTGGGACACATTTACAAGACTCGTATATCCACACTTTCGAAGAGTGGATACGTGGATGGATTTGATCCTAATTCATATGATGTATGTGAATCTTGTTTATTAGGTAAAGTGCCTAAAACCCCTTTTAGTGGTAAGGGTGTACGTGCCACCGAGCAGTTAGCCCTCGTTCATGGTGACGTATGTGGGCCCATGTCTAGCCAGGCTAGAGATGGATATCAATACTTCGTAACTTGTACGGATGTTGCATCGCGTTATGGTTATGTGTGTCTTATGAAACACAAGTTGGAAATATTTGATAAATTCAAAGAATTTCGACACGAAGTAGAGAAAAACAAACCAATAAAAGTATTGAAACATTACGGTTGGACCGTGGTGGAGAATAATATAGCAATGAGTTTCTCGATTACTTGAAAGAATATGGTATTCTTTTATAGTGGACTCCTCCCGGAACACCTCATTTGAGTGGTGTGTCCGAACAGAGAAACCGAACTTTGTTAGACATGGTAAGGTTAATGATGAGTCGCATTGAGCTACTAATTTCCTTCATGGGATACGCATTGAACAGTGCTATACTTATTTTGAATAAGGTTCTGACAAAGTCTGTTGGACAGACCCCATATGAAATATGGATAGGAAAGAAACCAGGTTTCTCATTCCTGAAGATTTGGGTATGCTGGGCATATATTAAACGTTTGGATGGTGCAAAACTAGAACCCAAATCGGATAAGTGCCTATATGTAGGTTGTCCTAGGGAAACCAAAGTATATTACTTATTGATGAGCGGAAAATATATCAATATTTACCGCCCATTTTACTTAATATTTTGTTGAGTTTCTCGGGTTTGATGAACGTTTTGATGTGTTTTAGTTTATTTAACAGATAAAATAATATTGGGACTCAATGAAATCATTAAGGACGAAATGTGGGTCAAATAAGGGCAAATATTGGACTTGACATATTAATTTTGGAGATTGGAAACTTGAAAGGGCGTTTTAACGAAGTGCAGTTTTGGAAATTCCAGTTTTGCGCAAGTTTGGTATTTTGGCCATAACTTTCTCATCCGATAAAGAAGACTCAGAGATCTACAACTTTAAAGCTTTAACTATTTTCGAATTCTGAAGATTTCATGACCGAAATTGATGAAACATCCATAAGTGTGTTGTGTGTAATTATTAAAGTCATTTTCAAAGCAAAAAAATAAATTAATAAATAAATAATAAAAATTATCAAATCACCACCAAACATGATAGAAATTAGTGGAGTAATTAGTGGAGCAATTAATAATGGATTTGGTGGAGCAATTAGTGGACCAATTAGTGGAGCAATTAATAATGGATTTGGTGGATGATTTGATGGAGGCAAAATTTTTCCTATAAATACCAAGTCATTTCATTTGTAAATTCATATTTTCTTCTTTGAAATTCCTTAAAAATAACTAAGAAGATTGTATCTTGTTTTTTTATTTATAGCTTTCAGTAATTAATTTCCGCTTTCGCACTTTCTTTTCTTTACTTTTCAGTTTTTACTTTCCGCAATTTACTTTCACGCACTATACTTTTCTTTCTTTACTTTTTCAGTTTTTACTTTTCAAACAATGAGGAGGTAACTCCCCCTTGCTGGGGTAAAAGGTAAAGCTTTTATTATTGCTATTTAGATTAATCTCCCCTAATTATAATATAATAACTATTTAAAATCTGACTTAACGAGGATACCGCCATATTGGTCGGTTGGTAATTAATTATTAATTCAACTTAATCAGGATACCGTCTATATGGTTGGTTGGTAATTATCATGCAAAGTTAATATATTATATTAAGGGAGATATCTAAAATAGAAGTAATAAAAGTGGATCATTTTACCTCAGCATTTTCTTTTATTGTACTTTTACTTTATTTACTTTTCAATAATTTACTTTCAGCGTTTACTTTTCAGCAATTTACTTTCAGCATTTACTTTTCAGCATTTAATTTTCAGCATTTAATTTCAGCATTTACTTTCCGTCATTTACTTTTCAGTATTTAATTTCCAGCAATTTACTTTATGTCTTTTATTTTATTTAAGCTTTTACTGCCCGTAAATATGTGTCGTAACTAAGTCAGTTATCTAGGGTTGTGATGAATTCCAATATCACCGGTTAATAAAGTGTTATTTTATGGTTTGGGTAATATAAATGTTTATTTATTGAGCCTTAGTCTTAATGCTTCTTGTTAACTGGCCATTAATAAGATTGATTCGGTAAACTTGAAATGAACTTAGAAAAGATATTTTAGGTTTAAACCCTAAACTCAATAGCACACGATCTTCCTTGAGGATAGATAACCATTTAATAAATTTCCTTACAGGATAGGAATATACATGTCGGGCGGGGGTAGCCATAATTGGAACTTAATCTTAATGAATTCCGATAACTTGGTTGACATAGGAATATGATTAATTAAGTTACACTGGGCATTTATATCTGACCATCGGAAGAGGCTTTTACATAATTTCGTATTCCAGATTAATAAACCGATATATTACACAAACGTAAAATAACCACTTCATTTTTTAAAAAGATATTGGAAAGATTCACAACCCTGGATAGTTTAATAATATTGAATTTTCCTCAATTTCCTTTTGCACAATTTTATTTTATGTTTTAAGTTTAAAATCACCACCCAATCAAACAATCAATCCATTAGATACTTGTAAATATTTAACTTCATAAATTGATAACAAAATATTTTACGTCCTCGTGGGATCGATTCTTTTTATACTACTTGAACAATACGTGCGCTTGCGTTATACGCGTGTGATTACGCCAGTTAAGTTTTTGGCACCGTTGCCGGGGACTTATTTATCTTTCACTATTAATTTTGAGGTTAGATACCTTTACTTGTATCTAATTTTCTTTTTTACTTATTGTTTTTTTTTTATTGTGTTTCAGGTTCTCAGACACTACATGAGACGAACCAGAAGCTTTGAACTCCGACTGCTTGACCCAGAGTTTGAAAGAACCATCAGACAGTTGAGAAGGGAAAGGCGAGAAGGGCAAGAAGCAATCATTAACATGGAACCTGAACCTTTGAACGTTACACCACTAATTTCCATTCGAGACAGAACCATTTCGGTGGTTGACAAACTCATTTCTTGTATTATACTTCCTCCATTACCAGCAAATGCGGGTGACATCAAAACACGCATCCAGATGATTCAGCAGTCAGTGCAGTTTGGAGGAAATACAACTGAAGATCCTAATGCCCACATTAGCAACTTCCTGGAAGTTTACGACACTTTCAACTACAATCGAGCATCTGAAGAAGCAATGAGACTGCGGGTTTTTCCATATTCCCTGAAAGACAGAGCTAAAGCTTGGCTACATTCGTTACCAGCAGATTCCATCACATTGGAACACTCTAGCCACCAAATTCCTTGCAAAGTACTTTCCATCAGCCAGAACTGTAAAGTTTAGGAATGACACCACATCCTTCGTGCAATAAGATTCAGAATCCCTTTGCGAAGCTTGGGAAAGATTCAAAGATTTACTCCGTATTGTCATAATCATGAGATCGTAAAGTGGCTACAAGTCCAAACCTTCTTCAATGGACTTTCTGGACTAATGAGAACCATAATTGATGCTGCTGCTGGAAGAGCTTTAATGGCAAAAGGAGAAGATCAAGCCTGAGACTTAATCGAGGAAATGGCTAACAACAATTCATTGTGGCCAACAGACAGGAGCATGATTCAAAGAATTGCGAGAATTTATTAAGTTGGAGCAAACACAGCAGTGAATACCAGAATGGATCATATATGCAAATGTCTAGAAATACTTAGCACGCAAGTTGTGAACATCGATGGAACCATAAGTTCACCATATGGAGGAGCACCAAAACCAATTCAACATAAATAAACGATGAACTACGTCAACAATTTCAATATACAGGGGAATAATCCATATTCCAACACCCACAACCCAGGGTGGAGGAATCATCCCAATTTTTCATGGTGCAACAATTCATGGCAAATGAACAGCCCACCACCCAGATTCTAGCAGCAAAACAAAGGCCATGAGTATGACAAAGAACCAGGAATAATAGAAGTGCTGGCACAGTTAAAAAACCAAGAAGAAAAATACGATGCTTTAGCAGCTATAATTCAAAATCAAGCGGCATTGAATCAAAGTCATTCGCTTCTATAAAAGCACTGGAGAATCAAATTGGACAACTGGCCAATGTTCAGAGTTACAGACCGCCAAAGAACCTTCCTAGCAATACAGAACCAAATTCAATGAACATGGGGAAGGAGCAATGTCATACCATCATGTTAAAAAGCGGTACTGAAATCAACAAATATGTTGGAATCAAGACAACCATTGAAGAAGTTCCAAAAGAAACAGAGCAACAGATGGAGGAAAAAGAAGTAAAGGAAAAAGAGCAAGAAAGAATCATTCTACCTCTACCTTTTCCACAGCGCCTCCAGAAGAATAAACTAGATAAGCAGTTTTCTCGGTTCCTGAAGATCTTTAAAAAGCTGCATATCAACATTCCATTTGCAGAAGCGTTGGAAGAAATGCCCAGCTATGTCAAATTCATGAAAGACATTCTTTCACGAAAGCGAAGATTGGGAGATTACGAGACAGTAGCTTTGACGGAAGAATGCAGCGCCATCATTCAGAGGAAGCTTCCCCCAAAGTTGAAAGATCCTAGCAGTTTCACTGTTCCTTGCACCATAGGAGAACATGATTTCGGTAAGGATTTATGTGATTTAGGTGCGAGTGTTAACTTGATGCCTTTTTCTATTTACAGGAAACTGCAGATTGGAGAAACAATGCCTACCTCAGTCTCTCTATAACTTGCTGATAGAACGCTCGTATTTCCGAGAGGTGTAGTTGAAGATGTGCTGGTCAAAGTTGACAAATTTATTTTCCCAGTAGATTTTATTGTCTTTGATATGAAGGAAGACGAAGATGTGCCGATCATCCTCGGGAGACCATTCTTGGCTACAGGTCGAACTGTAATTGATGTGCAAAAAGGAGAACTAACTATGAAAGTGCAGGACCAAGAAGTTACCTTTAATTTTCTCAAAGCCATGAAATTTCTGAGTGATGAAAATGAGGAAGAATATTTCAGAATTGATGTTGTTGATAGTATCATTCAGGATACTGATACAATTCCCAAAGATAAACTTGAAGCTTGCATCACCAACATGACTGACAGCGAACTAGATGATGAAATTCTGGAATGTATCAACTATCTTGACAAGCCATTCCAATTCAAATCGACACCACCAGTGGAAAGTCTGGAACTTCCGAATAAAGATCGAATCAAGCCCTCAATTGAAAAACCACCGCAGCTGGAGCTGAAGTTACTTCCCAGCCATCACAGGTATGCATTTCTTGGAAACTCTTCTGAATTACCTGTTATATTTCTTCTTCGCTAACATTAGAGAAGGAAGAAAAGTTGTTGAGAGTGTTACGAGAACACAAGAGAGTCATTGACTGGACTATAACAGGCATTTGAGGAATTAGTCCATCATTTTGCATGCACAAGATTCTGATGAGTGATGAGTACAAACCCACAGTGGAGCATCAACGGAGATTAAATCCAATCATTAAGGAAGTCGTGAAGAAGGAAATCATCAAATGGTTAGATGTTGGCATCATTTACCCCATCTCAGATAGTAGTTGGGTGAGTCATATGCAGTGTGTACCAAAGAAATGAGGAATTACTGTTGTCACAAATGAAAAGAACGAGCTGATTCCAACAAGAACGGTGACTGGATGGAGAGTATGCATGGACTACCGGAAGCTGAACAAAGCAACAAGGAAAGATCATTTTCCGCTGCCATTTATTGATCAGATGCCAGACAGACTGGCAAGACATGAGTTTTATTGCTTTCTGGACGGATACTCAGGGTACAATCAGATTGCCATCGCCCCAGAAGATCAGGAGAAAACTACATTTACATGTCCGTGTGGTACTTTTACTTTCCGGAGAATGCCATTTGGACTATGTTATGCTCCTGCCACATTTCAACGTTGCATGATGGCCATATTCTCAGACATGCTAGAACATAGTATGGAGGTTTTTATGGATGACTTCTCTATGTTTGGAGATTCTTTTGACCATTGCTTGCAAAATCTGGAACATGTGTTACAAAGGTGCGAAGATACAAACTTGGTACTCAATTGGGAGAAATGTCATTTTATGGTGCAGAAAGACATTGTTCTTGGACACCGGATCTCACAAAAGGGAATCAAAGTAGATAAAGCAAAGATCGAGACAATTGAAAAACTACCTCCCCCCACATCTGTCAAATGGATTCGAAGTTTTCTCGGACATGCTGGCTTTTACAGGAGATTTATCAAAGACTTCTCAAAAATTACAAAACCTCTTAGCAATCTTCTGGAGAAAGATGTGCCTTTCAACTTCACCAAAGAATGCCAGGAAGCCTTTGAGATCCTAAAACAGAAGTTGGTCTCTGCCCCCATCATACTAGCACCGGACTGGACCCATCCATTTGAGGTGATGTGCGATGCTAGTGATTTTACTGTAGGTGCAGTTTTGGGATAACGCAAAACAAAGATTTTCCATGCCATTTACTACTCCAGCATAACTCTGAATGAAGCTTAACTCAACTACACAACCACTAAAAATGAGTTGCTTGCAGTTGTGTTCGCTTTTGACAAATTCTGATCTTATCTGCTGGGTCCCAATGTGGTGGTCTACACAGATCATTCAACAATCAAGTATCTGATCGCGAAGAAAGATGCCAAGCCCAGATTGATCTGTTGGATACTTCTTCTGCAAGAATTCGATATGGAGATCAGAGACACGAAAAGGACAGAAAACCAAGTGGCAGATCATTTATCGAGGCTCGAGAACGGAGATACAGCTGGCAAAGAACTAACAATCAAAGAAAATTTTCCAGATGAATAATTGTTTACCATTAAACAACAGGAAGTCCCTTGGTATGCTGACTATGTCAACTACATAGTATCAGGAAAATGGCCGTTGGAATGGACAACTCAGCAACGGAAGAAATTCTTCAAAGAAGTGAAGCACTATGTCTGGGATGAGCCGTACCTGTTCAAGCACTGTGCGGATAAATTATTGAGACGGTGTTCCACAGGAGGAGGTCAATAGTGTCCTGCAGCATTGCCATTCATTACCTTATGGCAGACATTTCAGTGGAAACAAAACTGCAGCCAAAGTCCTACAATCAGGTTTGTTCTGGCCCACTCTTTTTAAAGATGCTTATCTATTTACTCTTCAATGTGACAGGTGCCAGAGAACGGGAAATATTTCAAGAAGAAATGAAGGACCTTTGCAAAATATTATAGAAGTGGAGATATTTGATGTATGGGGTATTTATTTTATGGGACCATTTGTTCCATCATTCAGAAACCTGTACATACTGGTTGTAGTAGACTACGTCTCTAAATGAGTTAAAGCGATTGCATTGCCATCCAATGATTCAAAAGTGGTGATCAAATTCCTTAAAAAGAATATTTTCACTCGCTTCGGGACACCTCGGGCGATTATCAGTGATGGTGGCTCATATTTCTGCAACAGATACTTCGATGCACTCCTATCCAAATACGGAGTTACTCATAAGGTTGCCACTACCTATCATCCACAGTCAAATGGACAGGTGGAAGTTTCAAATAGGGAGATCAAACGAATCTTGGAAAGAACCGTTAGATCAACAAGGAAGGACTGGTCTGAAAAACTAGATGACGCATTATGGGCTTACTAGACAGCTTACAAGACACCTATTGGTATGTCCCCATATCAAATGGTGTATGGAAAAACGTGCCATCTGCCAGTTGAGCTTGAATATAAGGCGTACTAGGCACTGAAGAAGTTAAATCTTGATCCACAAGCTACATGAGAGAAAAGACTTCACCAACTTAATGAATTGGAGGAATTTCGCCTACAGGGTTATGAAAATGCCAAACTGTTCAAAGAAAAGACCAAGAGATGGCATGATAAAAAAATAGTGCACAAACAATTGGAGCCAGGACAGTAGGTGTTATTATACGATTCACGGCTGAAACCTTTTCCTGGAAAGCTGAAATCAAAGTGGTCAGGTCCATTTGTGATTACTCAGGTGTTACCATACCGAGTTGTTGAGATATACAACCCTAAGTCCAACAACACATTCAAAGTTAACAGCCAGCGTGTCAAGCACTATTGGGGAGAATCAATTTAGTGACAAAAAGAAAATGTCACACTTTCAGATCCAGCATAATTTTTGAGCAATCATGTCTAGCTGACGACATTAAACTCAGCGCTAGCTGGGAGGCAACCCAAGAAATTTGTGTATATATTGTGACGTGGTGTGTTTTAATTTTTGTGTGTTTAATTTTTGCAGGTTAAGACGCATTTCAGGATGGAAGAAGCTCTCGCAAATCTTCACAAGCAATTTCCTTCTCTCCCTCAAAATTCTATGATAAAGGTCTACAAAGCTCACATGGAACGAATGAGACTTCTGACGATCCATGGTATTCCTAATGACATTCGTTGGGTAATCGAAGCACGGGTCTGATTAGCAGATGAGTATTCTAATTCTTGTAATTCTTATTTGCCTGGTTTTGGAAGAAGTACATATGCAAAGAAACGTAGAGCTAAGCAAATGGGTGTTTGTTACAAATGTGCACGCTGGAATTGCAATACTCATTGTCGTTCTTTAGGAATGGTATCTAATAATCGCGAAGATAAAATTAAATTCATTAGGGATGGCTTGAGTAAGGAGTCTTTAGATGATATATCTTCGACTCTTGAGATGCATCCCAGTGGATATGTTCATATAGCCATTCGAAAATTACATACACAATTTCGAAAAGACAGACAACATTTAAGTCTCGGGAATCTGACTCTAAAATATCATGTTTGCCAATTTATAAGAAAATTGGATGGGAAGCTTGTCCTTGATGCATAGACGTCATTCAAGCCGTTACATTACTGTAAATATTATATCTCTTTGTCTTTTCTTAATAATTGTGATTTGTTTTGTTATTTTCTCCGACAGGATCCATGCTACTTTTTGACCTTTCACGATTTACTATTTTGCCACTAATCGTCCTTTGGAAGATATTTTTTCTATTATTACTCACCCTTTTCAGGTTCTATAAATTCAACTCATCATTGCACTCTTGAAGGCATCCAGAGCTGAAAAAAGAAACACAAAAAAATATGGAAGCCACTTCAAGAAGACGAGTTGTAAATATTTGTGTGTTTTGTGGTACCAGTGTTGGTGTTAAACCAGAATACATAGCAGCAGCACAGGATTTGGGTCGAGTCTTAGCTGAAAGGAATATGCACCTAGTATATGGAGGAGTCAATCTTGGACTAATGGGGATCGTTTCAAAGGCTGTACAGGATGGAAGCAGTCAAGTCTTGGGAATCATCCCAAAACCCTTGGCGGAGGCGAATCTTATTGGATCATCAAACGGCGAGGAACTAATCGTGCCAGGTATGTCTGAACGACTGGTAGAGATGATTAACAGTGCTGATGCTTTTATTACTTTGCCAGGAGGTTTGGGCACGATGGAGGAAATTTTTACAATACTATCTTGGGCAAACTTGAACATACACCAGAAACCGCTTGGACTGTACAATATTGATGGATTTTATGATTTTCTTTGTGTGTTTCTTGATGATGCCCGGAGAAATGGGTTCGTGTCAAATCCTGTAAAAGAACTCATCTTTACTGCCAGAACTGCCCCATATTTAATTGACCAAATCTTAGCCTTTGGACCTCAAATTGACCCCATTCTTTCCAAGATAAACTGGTCTGATAATGATCGTGGTAAGATGCGTCGGATAAATCTGGATCTTAACCTTTAACTTTTCATTTAGATGTAGAATTTCAGCTAACCAGGTACGATTTTCTAAACTCTTCTTCTATTATTTAAGACATTGGGGACAATGTCTCATTTAGGTTTGGGGGAGGAGAATAGTTAAATTGTATCTTGTTTTTATTATTTTATTTTTAGTCAAAATTTTTCGAAAAAGCCAAAAAAAAAAAAATTTGAAAAATTTTACAAAAAAATATATCTTGTATTTTTGTGTTTTTATTTAATTAATCAGGTGAAATTGGTGTGAGATAGCTGTGTAAGGAATTTCCATTCCTGAGACGTATCTCAACCTATTTCGGAACAAGTTAATTTTTGTTTATTTCCTTTTAAATTATTTAATTTGTGAATTCTCCATAAAACTGATAAAATGAATCTTCATATACTCAGTTGACAGGTATTATCAGCATACATGGTAACATACAAACATGAGCTGTAATTGAAAAGTTTGAAATATTCAGTGCTCTAGTTTAATTGGAGGAAGCATATATAAAAAGCGATGGAGTAAAAAAAAAACGTTTGAGATCCGAGTTATTAAGTCTATAAGTGTGTTTTAACACATAGTGCCCTAAAACCATCTGGTTTGGGAGTCACTGGCCCAAAGCTCACTACTTGGATCAAATATGTTGCAAATATATATATATATATCTGAAGTCTGAGTAATTAAGTCCGTAAGGGTGTCTTAACACCTAGTGCCCTAAAGCCAACTGGTTTGGGAGTCACTGACCCAAAGCTCGCTACATAGATGGAAGATTTTGTATATAAATAAAAAAAATCAATCAAAAATAAAAGAAAAAATCAGAAAAATTATTCAATTGCTAAAAAAATGTGAATTCTGATAAAACTTTAGGACAAAAATATTACTCTCTTCTCAATTTCACTTGTGACTATTGTGGGCAAAAATTAGTTAATTAATATTTTGTTGACTGTGTATATGAAGGATGGTAAATATAATCGGAGAATTTACTTATTCGGTAATTCAGAAAGAAATAAAACAATCAGTAACTTGGAGTAGAAGTTTCACCTCTTTAGTCACTAACTTCTTTATTCTCTTTTCTCTTGTCTTTTTATTTTTGTGTGCATTAGTTTTACTATCTTTTTACTTTTGTAAAATGTTTGTGGGTATCATTGATGTAAACCCTCACGAGACTAAAACTCGTCCACTAGGGACACCTAGGGGTTTAAAGGCTTGTTGCATACGCTAAATGCAACCGTGATCCCTACGAAAGTGGCTTAGTTTAATTTTATTTTAATTTTTTTGTTTTGCTCGAGGACTAGCAAAATGTTAGGTTTGGGGGTGTGATGAGCGGAAAATATATCAATATTTACCGCCCCTTTTACTTAATATTTTGTTGAGTTTCTCGGGTTTGATGAACGTTTTGATGTGTTTTACAGATAAAATAATATTGGGACTCAATGAAATCATTTAGGACGAAATGTGGGTCAAATAAGGGCATATATTGGACTTGACATATTAATTTTGGAGATTGGAAACTTGAAAGGGCGTTTTAATGAAATGCAGTTTTGGAAATTCCAGTTTGGTATTTTGGCCATAACATTCTCATCCGATATCCGATTGAGCTGATTCAAGTTGTACATTAAAGAAGACTCAGAGATATACAACTTTAAAGCTTTAACTATTTTCGAATTCTGAAGATTTCATGACCGATATTGATAAAACATCTAGAAGTATGTTGTGTGTAATTATTAAAGTCATTTTCAAAGCAAAAAAATAAATTAATAAATAAATAATAAAAATTATCAAATCACCATCAAACATGATAGCAATTAGTGGAGCAATTAGTGGAGTAATTAATAATGGATTTGGTGGAGCAATTAGTGGAGCAATTAATAATGGATTTGGTGGATGATTTGATGGAGGCAAAATTTTGCCTATAAATACTAAGCCATTTCATTTGTAAATTCATACTTTCTTCTTTGAAATTCCTTAAGAATAACTAAGAAAATTGTATCTTTTTTGTTTATTTACAGCTTTCAGTAATTGATTTTCGCTTTCGCACTTTCTTTTCTTTACTTTTCAGTATTTAATTTCCAGCAATTTACTTCATGTCTTTTATTTTATTTAAGTTTTTACTGCCCGTAAATATGTGTCGTAACTAAGTCAGTTATCTGGGGTTGTGATGAATTCCAATATCACCGGTTAATAATGGGTTATTTTATGGTTTGGGTAATATAAAGGTTTATTTATTGAGCCTTAGTCTTAATGCTTCTTGTTAACTGGCCATTAATAAGATTGATTCGGTTAACTTGAAATGAACTTAGAAAATAGATTTTAGGTTTAAACCATAGACTCAATAGCCCACGATCTTCCTTGAGGATAGATAACCATTTAATAGATTTCCTTACAGGATAGGAATATACCTGTCAGGCGGGGGTAGCCATAATTGGAACTTAATCTTAATGAATTCAGACAACTTGGTTGACATATGAATATGATTAATTAAGTTACACTGGGTATTTGTATATGACCATCGGAAGAGGCTTTTGCATAATTTCGTGTTCCAGGTTAATAAACCGATATATTACACAAACGTAAAATAACCACTTCATCTTTTAAAAAGATATTTGAAAGATTCACAACCTTGGATAGTTTAATAATATTGGATTTTCCTCAATTTCCTTTTGTACAATTTTATTTTCTGTTTTAAGTTTAAAATCACCACCCAATCAAACAATCAATCCATTAGATACTTGTAAATATTTAACTTTATAAATTGATAACAAACGGTTTTAGTCCTCGTGGGATCGATACTTTTTATACTACTTGAACGATACTTGCGCTTGCGTTATACGCGTGTGATTACGCCGGTCACTTATACAACCCATAAGAGAACAAAATATTTGTTGCTCTCCATGCAGTTTTCCTTAGAGGAATTCCTAAATGCAGTGGTAAGTGGGAGGAAAGTAGAACTCGATGAAAATCAGAGTAATACTGTTCCTGGCACCGATCCCCTCACGGAACACGAACAGTTCATCAGGGATGAGACTGTTCCATAATTTTCTACATACACAAGAACCGCGTAGGTCGGAGAGAGTCAGAAAACAACATAAGAGGTATGGGTTTCTGATATCACCTCATGAAGATATTAATCTTATTGAGGATAATGAGCCGAATACGTATGAGGTAGCGATACATGGTATCGACTCCATTTATGGCAAAGTGCCATGAAGTCCGAAATGGATTCCATGTATACAACCAAGTTTGGATACTGGTTGATGTATCAGAAAGCATTGTGCCTATTGGTAGCAAATAGGTCTTCATGGTGAAGACAAACATGGATGGCAACATACAAACGTACAAAGTTAGGCTTGTAGCGAAAGGGTATCGTCATCAACATGGTGTCGATTACGACGAAACCTTTTACCCATTGCCATGATTAAATCCATTCGGATAATGCTTGCTAATGCTGCATATTTTGATTATGAAATATGGCAGATGGACGACAAAACTATTTTCCTTAACGGAAACGTTTTGGAGGATATTTACAACAACCTGACGGTTTTGTGGTGCCAAAATATACAAACAAGGTTTGCAAGTTAAATCGATCCATTTATGGATTGAAGCAAGCATTGCGTTCTTGGAACCATAGTTTTGATCAGATCATATTACAATATGGTTTCATTCAAAATGATGATGATTCTTGTGTATATAAGAAGGTTAGTGAGAGCGCACTGACAATGATTATCTTATACATTGATGATGTATTACTTCTTAGCAATGACATTCCCATATTTAAATCGATGAAAGTTTGGCTTTCATTAAAATTCTCCATGAAAAATTGGGAGATGCAACCTTTATTCTATGAATAAAGATCTACTGGGATAAATCTAAAAGTTGTTGCCATTCTCCGAGAACTCGTACATTGAAAGACATGTACGCGACCTGGTGTCTCATATGCTTTGAGCATGTGGAGTCACAATCAGCCCGATCCATGTGATGGTCACTGGATTGATGTTAAGAACATCCTTAAGTATCTTAGAGGAACTAATGATGTTTTCTTAATTTATGGAGATGGAGAACTTGAGGTGACTGGGTCACTGTTGTAAGTTTCCAAACCGATAAAGACGATAGTAAGTCGTAATAAGGGTACATATTTTGTTTGAACAACAGAACAGTGAGCTGGAAATCTTCCAAGCAAGATACTATTTCCGATTCAACAACAAAAGCGGAATATATTGCTGCAGCTGAGGCAGAAAACGAAGCATTTTGGATCTATAAATTCCTAATTGGATTAGGAGTAGTGTTGTTAGCAGCTGAGCTAGGATACATCACAGGCTAAAGAATTATGGTTTCATCAATTATCCAAGTATCTACTTCAACGGTTTCGTCTGATTCGTGAGATCATACATCGTGGCGATATCAAGATCGAAAAATCGTTTCAAATGATAACCTTGCATATCCGCTGGCGAAAGCGATATCTCAGCATAAGCATGAGCGACCCGTATATAGTTCAGGTGTTGGACACTTGAGTGATTGGCTATAGGCCAACTGGGAGATTGTTGGACAATTATGACCCATAACATCACTAGTTGTAAAAGACATGGTGTTCTTTGTACAAATTAACTATGTGACAAAGGAAATTGCTCTTTTATCATTTGTAATTGGATTACTTGGATATATAAATGATAAAAGTCCATATGATTAGTACCAGATTAATAAGATATGAGACAGTATTAATCCACGAAAGGTTTAATCATTAAATATCCCTAGTCATAGTATTATCGAGACTGAACATCGATAATGCGGAATAGGCTAGTATTACACTTGTGCGCGTTATGGAAGCTTAACGGCATAGTTCTCATATATTTAAGTATTGGATACTTATGCAAGTACGATATGAGGTTTTGTTAGCCGTTGGACCGGGAATATATTCGCTCTGGATAGACCCCTCAGAATCCCATTGGTAGTATGACTATGTGTCTATGGGAATCCGCATCAGGGTAGGTGTATTTGGTCTTAACCTAAGACTTGCATCGCTAATACTTGCGACAATCAGTACGCTTTGGTTTTGGTCATCCGGAGCTTTAACAGGTTCTATGTACGCCTCTTCTGGGTATACTAAGAATCGTAGTGTATTAGGTGTGATGTCAAGATGGAAGTATCACTTTAGTCATATGGAGATGATGATCACGCATGGATACAGAACTAATACTCTCAAATGCTGCAGCTATCGGGATAGTATGACTAGGTCATGATTATCCGATTACAGAGACTAGTTGCTAGTGATCCGATATATGCTTCGTACGGGGCAGACACAATTCCAGCCCCAGGCCTAGCATGTGACATCTGATACTGGATCGTAATACGTAATACATAGTATACTATGCCTGATATAGATTATATATTCTTCGTTGAATATTTCTGGAGAATTGGGTAGGCACGGTGTTTTGCTAGAAGCTAACCATGTCTTGTAAATCGGTAAGAACGTGGTACTGGGTACGCACGTGTTCGGATAGTCCGACAACCGGATTTACTGCCAACATATCCAGGATCTCTTGGGTCGCTTCCCAAAGATTCACCGATGACATTTGACTGGAACAAAATTAATCTGAGATTTATTATGAGAGAGAAAATTAATCTGGGATTAATTACGGTAAGAATTAATCTTGAATTAATTATCAGAGAAATAATTAAACTGGGATTAATTGCGTTGAGAATTTATTTGGGATTAAATTCGTCGAGAGGAGAGAACGCGATTAATTTGGAATTAATCGGCAAAATGAATTTAATAGTGAAATTAGATTTTACTATTTAATTAATTGGGCTAAAATAATATATTAGATATATTAATTGAAATTGGATTTCAATGCGGAATTAAATTGGATTTTAATTTTAGCGAACGAATTAATTTAGAATTAATTCGCGAGCGACTTCTATAATAATTTTGCTTGGCATTATTATTTAATTAAATTAGATTTAATTACGTCGCAACGGAAAATGCGTTTAGTCGGATTAAACGAACGGGGCCCAAAGTGTGTTGTGTAAATCAACTTGAATTTTGAATTCAAAGTGGTGGGGCCCACTCACTTACATCAACTATTCACTATTTGATGGAAGTGGTTGGCATAATGAATTGGATTTATTGAACCAACACATCAACCAAGTCATAGCTTTTGCTTTATGTTTTGGAAACAAAAATCAATTATTCACCCTTCTCTTTATCCAAATGCCGAGCACTCTTCCTCTTATCCATGGAATTTTGTTGCAAAATTATACAAAGCTAGCACTTTAAGGAGTCAATTAAGGTGATAGGGAAACTCACCCTTGAGTTGGAAACAACAAATGAAGGCTTGGAGCTTCTACATCCTTCGAAATTTTTGAAATCCTAAATCCGATCAATGTGAGTATTTCCGCAACTCTCTTTGATTTATTCACACAAAAATCAATCTTAGTGATCTTGTGGCATGTGTAGGACACTAACATACAGAATTGGCACTGGAGTTATCCACAGTTATAGTAAAAATTCTCTCAATATCCCAGTGTTATAAACAAGACTCTATTAACCTTTTGCTAGTGTCCCATTTGTGATTGTTAATTGGACAGAAGCTAAGGATTCACCGATGCAACTGCCAACCACTGTCTATAAAATGTCCAGTGATAACCATGTAATTAATGTTTTGAATTGACGTCCATATGTCGGTGGTCAAACTAACTCTCTGATAACCCACAGAGAAAATACTCTTTAACATAACTTTTTCATCACCATACAGTTGTAGGATATCTCTAGTTATAGTCATACGAGACAGGACATCAAAATGATGGACGAAAACACTACAGAAATATCGAAAACCCTCTTTCTCTTTAAAGCTAAATGGTAGCTCGTCAATAATGATCATCTTCACAGCTATTTTCCGACACGCTGCTTGATTAAGATGACCGTCTCTCACGGAGAGATTCCAGTTGTGCCTACATCTTCACCAACCCCAACCAAAACACCTTGTACTTCACAATAAGCTAAGTTTGATTTGCACATCTCCATATGCCTCTTCAAGTTGGTTGTGGACCGATCCTTCATACTACAAGCATAAGTCTTCTGACAATATGTACATACAGCCCTGTCCGGGTTATCTTCACACATTCAGAAAACTTTCCACACTTCAGATCTTCTAACTCTTATTTTAGTTGCTACTGATGTGATTGATGACGATGAATCATGTTTTTTCAACAATGGCGGTCTATCAGAGTTTGATGGGAATTTTCCCTTCCGTTTCCTTATTTATGTTACTTGTACATATATAGAATCTGATTCCAACCCACTACTGTTGGGTGAGCTTCCAAACATACTCATCTATAATGAAAATAGACAATATTAAAGTTTTGAATTTTGATAATCCATTAAAGAATCAATAACATATTTTTTTTTTATCCTTATCAAATGACTCATCAAGTTGCACAAGTTCTATAACTATCATTTGATATGTGGTATGCTCAGTTCAAGAAGATCAATAATAAACTATCTTATATTATCAAAACAGGGTTGTCACTCGGTAGAGAATATCAAATACCAATTTGGACAGACTGAAACATTTTGACAAGCAGTAGGGGGTCACTTTTAATCATGCCATCTCCCTAGTCGTATGATTCAATTTCTTGCAGCTTAACATAAGTAGGAATGCGATGAATTTGATAAATAAGCATAGCAATTAATGTGTTGTTACTGGATATTTTGGCATGAGGAGTAATGTGCATCCCAAAAATATTAATTCAGCACGTGGGAGGCGAATTCAAGACCTAACTAATTTTCTGAACTAGAATTTGCCACTTTGGTGTCAAAACTATGAATTAAACAAACAAAACCCATCAGCATTAAACTAAAAACTAATAAAAAAAAATACAGAACTGAAGAAAATTAAGACTTAATAGAGTAATATAATAGATTCGGCTAGAGGCTTTAGTTTAATTTTATAATTTGGAGTTTTTAACGCATTTCAATATAAAATCAAGGTATAACATCATCTATTCAACGAGGCTTCAACAAGTTTTCATTGCAAATAGGAAAAAAACAGAAAAGAGAATTCATGTCGATCAAAGATAAATGTCACTCGCACTCCCAATTTTATATCTCAATCAAAATAAGTTAATCTCACACTTACTATAAAGTCTCTAACACCCTAGGTCAACCCTTAACAAGCAACAATTAAGTTAAGGCTTAATCAACGTAATTAAGTATAAGGTGCAATGAAGGTGAGAATCGGCTGAGCAAGGGTTGTACTCTTGTTGGTTCACAAATGGCGTGAAGAGTTCGGATAGATAAAGAAGATTCGTAAGTCAGGGGAGAGAGAATGGACTTTATTTTTTTTTTTTATGATTTAGGAGAATTAATAATTATAATAATATAAAAAGAAAAGATCTAGATTCTTTTTAAAAGATCTAGATTTTTTTTTAAATAAGATTAAACAATCAGTACAACTCTAAATTTATTTGTTGCTTCAATTTAAATACGTAAGTCTTCGTCACTCCTTACTCCAACAAAATGATCTTATCGCAGAATACTGTGACCTCAAAATTTACTTTTAGCATTTAATTGATAATCTCACTGAAATCGTAGAGAATTTCGTTATAATCCAGATTATCACAGGAATTTTTTTAAATTAATGCCAATTAATATTTTATGGGCTATTACATAGAAGTTTTATGTTCTTGAAGGTTTCATTTTTATTGGTACTGGTTGCATGTTTAATGGTCAAAGTTGCATGTTCAATGGTTATAAGTTTCATATTCTAGAAGGTTTCATATTTATTGGTTACGGTAATTGCATATTAATGGCCAATTTTCATATTCTAGATAGTTTCATATTTATTTGTAGTGGTTGCATGTTTAATTATCAAAATTACATGTTCAATGGTTATAAGTTTCTTGTTCTAGAATGTTTCATATTGATTGATTATGATAATTGAATGTTGATGGTCAAAGTTGCAGGTTAATGGTTAGAAGTTTCATGTTCTAAAAAGGTTTCATATTTATTAGTTTAGTTGCATGTTTAATGGTCAAATTGCATGTTCAATTGTTATATATAAGTTTCATGTTCTACAAGGTTTCATAATATTAATTGTTAAAAATTTCATGTTCTAGCTGGTTTCATATTTATTGGTATTGTTTGGATATTTAATGGTTAAAGTTGCATGTTCAATGGTTATAAATTTTATTTTCTAGAAGGTTTCATATTTACTGATTGTGATAATTGCATATTAATAGTCAAATTTATATATTAATTGTTAGAAGTTTCATGTTACAGAATGTTTCATATTTATTGGTTTGGTTGCATGTTTAATGGTCAACGTTGCATGTTAACAGTCCAAATTGCATATTCATTGTTAGAAGTTTCATGTTCTAGAAGGTTTCATATTTATTGGTTTGGTTGTATTTTAATAGTCAACGTTGCATGTTCAATGGTCAAAATTACATGTTGACCGGTTATGCAAGTGGCAAGTTAAAATTTAAAAAATATTATTTAATTGATTATTTAAATCCGACCTTTGAATTTGATCCAACAGTCAGATTACCCAGGGGTATATGATACCCCTTAGGTATTGTAAATAAGCCCTACCTCCACTAAGGTACTATTGGGTATGTGATACGCAAGGATACCTTAGTATGGGCAAATGGGTTTCATATCACATGCGGAAGCGATCAAATAAAATATATTTAATTTATTTAAATCCAATTAAGTCATGGATCAATATTTTGACGCCTTTAACAAAAATCACATCTCATGAAATCACATATGAAACATATACTTTACATTAAAGTAAATAATACCTTATGCAATGAAGTCTTCATTGATCTAAAAGATGTTGGACAATTATGACCCATAGCGTCACTATTTGTACAGATCATGGTGTTGTTGTACAAATTAACTATGTGACAAGGAGATTGCACTCTTATCATTTGTGAATAGATCACCTAGATGTATAAATGATAGGAGGTCCCTATGATTAGTTCCTGGATTGAGATGATATGAGACAATATCAGTCCACGAAGGATTAATCATTAAATAATCTCTAGTCGTAGTATTATCGAGATTGGACATCGATAATGCGGAATAGACTAGTATTACACTTGTGCGCGTTGTGGGAGCACAACGACATAGTTCTCATATATTTAAGTATTAGATACTTATGCAAGTGTGATAGGAGGTTGTGTTTACCGATGGTACAGAAAACAGCTTCGCTCTGGATGGACCCCTCGGAATTCCATTGGTAGTAAGACTATGTGTCTATGGAAGTCCGAAATCAGGGTAGGTGTATTTGGTCTTAACCTGAGACTTGCACCGCTAATACTTGCGACAATCAATATGCTTTGGTTTTGGTCGTCCAGGGCTTTAACCAGTTCTAAGTACGCCTCTGCTGGGTATATTGAGAATCGTAGTGTATTGGGTGTGATCTCAAGACGGAAGTATCATTCCAGTCATAGTGGAGATGATGTCACATAGGGTTCATGAGACTAAAATTTGAGTACTGCAGTAATCGGGATGATATGACTAGGTCATGTTCATCCGATAATAGAGACTAGTTACCAGACATCCGACATGTGCTTCGTACGGGGCAGACACAATTCCAGCCTCAGGCCTAGCACGTGACATTCGATACTGGATCGCTATATGCAATACTACGTATACTACGCCTGACATAGATTATATATTCCAGTAAAAATATTTCTGGAGAATTGGGTAGGCACGGTGCTTTGCTAGAAGCCAACCATGTCTTGTAAATCGGTAAGCACGTGGTATGAGGTACGCACGTATTCAGATAATCCGATGACCGTATTTACTACCAATATATCCAGGGATCTCTTGGGTCGCTTCCCAAAGATTCACCGATGACAGTTGACTTAAACTAGAATTAATCTGGGATTAATTCAGAGAGAGAAAATTAATCTGGGATTAATTGAGGCTTTATTTAATCTGGGATTAAATGTGTTCGGAAGAGAGAGAACGCGATTAATTTGGAATTAATCGGTGAAATAAATTTAATAGTTAAATTTGATTTTTCTATTTAAATTATTAGTATGGGCTAAAATTAATATATCAGATATATTAATATGAATTGGATTTCATTACGAAATTAAAGTTGGACTTTAAGACGAGCGAACAGATTAATTTAGAATTAATTCGTAAACGACATTCGTAATATATTTACGAGGCGTCGTCATTTAATTAAATTAGATTTAATTATTTAGCGACGAAAATTTATTTAATCGGATTAAACGAATCCGAGCCGCGGTAAACATTCGTAGAATCCATTTGAATTTTGAATTCAAATATGGGGCCCACTTCACATGTGGTAGTTGGGAGGGTAGTTGGCATTTATGCCAAGCCACCAACTTTCCAACTACCTTGGAATGGTTTTGGTGAAACCATTTACCCAACCACCTTGTTTAGGTAAAAGGGTAAATTGGTTTTACCAAAAGGCATCTCTCTCTCACAACACAACACTTGACACAAATCAAACCCTAGTTCAAAAGGCCTTGGGCGTGAACTTCATACAACTCTCCCTTTGATTTTGTTGCAAAATCAACAAAGCTAGCACTTCATGGAATCAACTAAGGTGATAGGGAAACCAACTCAAAGCTTGGAATCAACAAAGGAAGGATCTTGGAGATCTTCAACTCAAAGCTTGGAATCAACAAATGAAGGATCTTGGAGATCTTCTTCTTCTCAATGTAAGTAATTCCGCAACTTATAATGAATTTATGAACACCTTTTCTTGCTTATTAGATCCTTGGCATGTTCTAGGAACACTAACAATGGTATCAAGAGCCAATTTTAAGCATGAAAATTTTAGGGTTCATGAGACTAAAATTTGGGGCTTTTATGTTTTGAACATGATTCTTTCAAATTGATGCTTTGAGCATGCTTAGAATATGATAACTTAGAGTTATGCATGATTAGATTTGGGATTAATTGATTGGATCAAATTTTAGACTCCCTCTTACCTTGGCCGAATACTATGTGCAGTGGACTGCAGTTTTTTAATTTTTTGTAACATGAAATGATGTGTTTAAATGCATGTTTAAATGTTGATTGTTGGTTTGATTGGATTAGAATCAAAGTCAATAAAGTTCATGTTAAAATCAAAGAGCATGTTGAGCATGAAATGATGAATTTTGAATTCAATTTGTGTTGAGCATGAAATGATGTATTTTGGCTTCAATTTGTGTTCAGCATGAATTGATGGATTAAACATGATTAATTAAGTTAATTGGTATTTTGGAAATATTGAGTTTAATTAATTAATCATGGCTAATACACTTTAATTAAAATAATTGTGATATTTGGAATATTATAATTATGTTAATAAGCCTTTAAATTATGAATTGGGCTAAAAGTTTGTATTTGGGCTTAATGGGCTTGGTTTGACCAAGTTTGGTTTTGGACTTTTGGATTGGATCCAATTGGGCCCAAAACCAATTCCATAAAGTCCAAATACATCACTTGGCCCTTTAAAGAATTTAATTGGGCCTAATGGGCCTAAATTGATTAGTTGGCAATATGGTGATTCCTATTGGGCCTTGGCATTTTGGGTTTGATCCATTATCGCCAAATCTCTTGCCTTAAAAATCAATTAAAAGCCCATTGGACTTTAATTAAAATGGCATTGGATGTTATTGGGCCTTTGAGACCCATCAAGATTGGATTTGGAATCCAAGTCTTTAAGGCTTATAAGTAAGTGTAAATATTTAATTTGGAATTAGCATTGAATACAAATAAATTGGATTTAAAGTTGTAGTTCAATATAATTCAAGAATACTTACTTTGAGTATTTATTCTTAAACGAGTTTGACTCGCGCAAATCAAATCATTGTTTGAACATTGGATGATCATTAATTCAAAGATTAATTAATTGGATTAGATTGATTGAATAACATGATTTGTATGAATACATGAATGTATTGCATGAATAATGTATATCGGATGGATATTAGAAGGGTGAGGGAAATTTTGGAAATTGTAATAAATTTAGAATTTATTAAATTGGACTTGCGTGTCCAGCCTTTTATCTCATTTCTCATTGTATTTCTCTGCTCACCTATTCCCCTCAATGTAAATGAGGTTTCTTTAGAAGTGTTATGTAATTGGGTAGAAGTTAGAATAGTTCTAGCCGGGGAGAGGAAAGGGAGTGATTTGTTCTAGGAACAATTTGTGACATATCCATCCGCATATCATTATTAATTTATTTATCGCGCCTTATTATGCTTTTAGAATGCATGCTTAAGGGTGTATGATGAGACCTAATCAAAGATAATAAATTGGTTGCCAATTTATGCGAAAAACCCTCAAAACATATTAAGCGTTTTTCCTTCCGTTCAGTGATTCTTACTCAAGATCCAAAGTTGGCATTGGTTTGTTGGCCAAAGTCAAGACCTTTGTCAATTGCGGATGTGTTTGAATCATGAGAGTTTTGTTCCATATCGGTGTCTTGTCCAAGTCGTGATTTGTTGGCCAAAGTCAAGATCACTTCTTGTCCATCGACATTGATTACGAAGCTTTCCATGTCAATGGGTCCCGCTTAACTGGAATCATTAAGCTTGTTGTGCCAAAGCCAAGACTTAGTTGATTCAGAGGAAAAAAGGTTAGGAAAATATATTGGATATATTGGCATATATATTGTATATATGTTTCGGACTTGGATGTCCACCTACTGGATCTAGGAATTGGATGAGATCCAATTAATCTTAGAGATCTACCTAGTTAAGTATCATACAATTTGTTGGCCAAAGTCAAGATTGTGTGTTATTTAACGGGATCCTAGCCCACTAGGAAACAAGGTTTCCCGAGTACTCAACAGAGGGTTAGAGGCTCGCCGAAAAATAGTGGGAGGCAAGTATTAGATTTGCAATTTCGTTTAGATACTTGCCATACGGGCTCATTTCAATATTTCGTCAATAAATTAATATATTAGTTGGACTAATATTTAATTGTTGTTTTAATTAAACAGTTGGACTGTATTCAAACTACTTCATTTATAGTTGATTATATAATTGGATTATAATAATCAATATATTTGAATTTTACCCTTCATTTATAGTTGATTATATAATTGGATTATAGTAATCAATATATTTGAATTTTACCGATCATTTAAAGTTGATTATATAATTGGATTATAGCTATCAATATATATTTGATTTTAACCAATAAAATTGTAATTAGTTATATAGTTAGACTATAGTAATCATTACATTAGATTGTACCCGAAATCGTTGATTGGATAGTTAGACTATTGGAATCAAGATAACTAAAAGATTAGTGTTTAAAACATAATCCTGGGTGAAAATGTGTTTAAACGACTTTAATTTTCAAATTGGGAATAAAATTTCAGGATGGCCCTGGAAACTAATAAGTTACTTTATTTGATAAAATAACATATTAGGCCTAAGCCCAGACTTAAGAAAATAGTAGAGCATGATCTTTGGAAGATTCATGTGATGATAACTTTAGTGCTTAATCCATTATACTTGTCAATGATGACTCCTTAATTTCCTAATCAGAACTAAGGATTAGATCCTTAAAGTATGATGAAGAAATTGAAGGATCTTCATAGATCTATTCTTAGATCTTAGAAGTATTAAATTGCAATTAATAACTCTTGGAGAGTTAATGGCTATTCTCAAGGAGATAAAGCCAAAGTTTGCAATAAGGCAAGTAGCGCAAGGCGCACCTTACTTCGATATTATAGAAACCCAAGGCTTGGCCAAAGGCTTCTGGGATATAGAAAAAATGGCAAAGGCAAAATCATTACTGTCTTCTAGGAAGACAAATGACATATCCCAAGATGTCTGCTTAAACTGTGGCAAATGGGATCACTGAAGCGTGACTGCGTATGGACAAAGCAGACATGAAGGAATTGAAGACGAGCAAGGCTCTGACTTCAAATATGTTGTCATAAATATGTTCACTACTAGTATTAAAATTGGATTTTAAATACTAAGTGTGATACATAAATATGCATTGATGTGCAGAATCTGCTATGAGCAGGATACTGACTTCAATTGAGATTAATCTGCGAATCGGAAACGGGACGAAAGTCGCTGTTTTACCGTAGATACCTAAGTTTAGGAACTACCCTTCAGATGTGTACTTAAATTAGGAAACTGTTATAATGTAACTAGTTTGACTAGAAACATTATCTCTATATCGAGTATAACTCGTTGCGAGTATACCTTTATATTCTAGAACATTAAAATGTTTTATTTTATAAAGATTATATTGAGATAAACACATTAGATGTGAGTAACAGTATTTATATTTTGAATATAAATAAATCTCAAACATAAAATATGACGAACAAATAGCTCAAACTGATTTGATCAGATAAGACTTGTTTGTGGCAATGTTGTTTGGGACACATTAAACAAGACTCGTATATCCACACTTTTGAAGAGTGGATACTAGATGAATTTGATTCCATTCAAATGATGTCTACGAATCTAGTTTATTAGGTAAAGTACCTAAAATACCTTTTACTTGGTAAAAGTGTAAGTGACATCGATCTGTTAGCCCTCGTTCATAGTGACGTAAGTAGGGCCATGTCTAGCTAGGTTAAATATGGAAATGAATGTTTCGTGACCTTTACGGATGTGGCATCGCGTTATGGTTATGTGTTTCTTATGAAACACGAATCAGAAACTTTTAGAGTTTCGACACGAAATAGACAAACCGATCGGCTAAAGTATTTAAACCATCACGGTTTGACCATGATGAAAATACTTAAGCAGTAAGTTTCTCAAATACTTGAAAGAGTATAGTATTCTTTCAATGAGGACTCCTCCTGGAACACGTCATTTTAACGGTGTGTTCAAACGGAGAAACCGAATTTTGTTAGACATGATAAGGTTAATCATGAGTCGCTCTGAGCTACCATTTTCCTTCAAAGGGATAAGCATTAATAGTGCAATACTTATTTTGAATAAGGTTCCATGAAAATCTGTTAGACAGAATTTCATATTAGATATGAATAGGAAAGAAACTGGGTTTTCTCACTCCTGAAGATTTGGGATGCTGGGCATACGTTTGGATGATACCAAACTAGAACCCAAATTGGATAAGTGCCTAATTTATAGGTTATCCTAGGGAAACCAAAGTATAGTACTTATACATCTCACATGAGAACAATGTAATTGTTGCTCGCCATGCGTTTTTCCTAAGAGGAATACCGATATGCAGTGGTAAGTGGGAGGATAGTAAAACTCGATGAAAATCAGAGTAATACTGTTCAAGGCACCTGGTCCTTAATGGAACACAAACAGTTCCTCAAGGATGAAACTGTACCATAATCTTCGAATACACAAGAACCGCGTTAGTCGAAGAAAGTCAAAAAACAACCTGGGAGGTATGGGTTTCTGATCTCACCTCATAAAGATGTCAATCTTATTGAGGAAGACGGACTGACTACATATGAGGAAGTGATACAAGGTATCGACTCCCCATTATGGCAAAGTGCCATGAAGTCCAAAATGGATTCCATGTAAACCAACTATGTTTAGAGACTAGTTGATGTACCAGAAGGCATTGTGCCTATTGGTACTATATAAGTCTTCAAGGAAGACATACATGGATGGCAACATACCAACATACTAAGCTAGGCTTGTAGCTAAAAGGTATCGTTATCAACATTGTGTCGATTACAACGAAACCTTTTACCTGTTGCCATGGATAAATCCATTTGGATAATGCTTGTTGATGCTTCATGTTTCATTCATGAAATATGGCAGTTGAACGTCAAAATCGCTTTCCTTAAACGGAAACCTTTTTGGAGGATGTTTATAACATCCTGACGGTTTTGTCGTACCAAAACTAGCAAATAAGATTTGCAGGTTATTCGATCCATGTATGGATTGAAGTAAGCATTGGGTTCTTGGAACTATCGTTTTGATGTAATCATAATGGTGTATGATTTGATTCAAAACGAATACGATTCTTGTGTATATAAGGAGGTTAGTGGGAGCGCACTGACAATGATGTCCTAAATAATGATGATATGTCATTTCTTGGAAATGATATTCCCATATTACAATCGGTGAAAGCTTGGCTTTCATGAAAATTCTCCGTAGAATTCTTGGGAGAAATAACCTTTATTCTAGGAATAAAGATCTACTGGGATAGATTTAAAGTTGTTATCACTCTCTGAGAACTCGTATATTGAAAAATGTACGTGACCTGGTGTCTCATACGCTTTGAGCATATGGAGTCACAAATAGGTCAATCCAAGTGATGGTCACTGGATTGATATTAAGAACATCCGTTAGTATCTTAGAGAACTAAGGATGATGTCTTAAACTATGGAGGAGGAGAACTTGAAGTGACTGGGATCACTACTATAAGTTTCCTAATCGATAAAAACAACGGTACAATACAGTTTGAATAACGGAACAGTGAGCTGGAAATCTTCCAAGCAAGATACTGTTACCGAATAAACAACAAATGCTTGTTATTGCTGCAGCTGAGGCTGCAATAGAAGCCATCTGGGTCATTAACAAATCTAATTAGATTAGATATAGTTCTGTTAGCAGCTGAGCTAGGCTACAGGGCAGACTAAAGAATTAATGGTCTCATCAACGATCCAAATATATACTTCAACTATTCATCTGATTCGTTCGGATCATACATCGTGACGATATGATGATCGTATAAATCACATCAGATGATAATCATGCAAATCCGTTGACGAAAGCCTTTCCTAAGCAGTTTGAGCGAACCGTACGTAGTTCGGTGTATGACACTCGAGTGACTGGCTATAGGCCAAGTGGGAGATTGTTGGACAATTATGACCCATAGTGACATAAATGATAGGAGGTCCCTATGATTAGTTCCTGGATTGAGATGATATGAGACAATATCAGTCCACGAAGGATTAATCATTAAATAATCTCTAGTCGTAGTATTATCGAGATTGGACATCGATAATGCAGAATAGACTAGTATTACACTGTGCGCGTTGTGGGAGCACAACGACATAGTTCTCATATATTTAAGTATTAGATACTTATGCAAGTGTGATAGGAGGTTGTGTTTACCGATGGTACAGAAAACAGCTTCGCTCTGGATAGACCCCTCGGAATTCCATTGGTAGTAAGACTATGTGTCTATGGAAGTCCGAAATCAGGGTAGGTGTATTTGGTCTTAACCTGAGACTTGCACCGCTAATACTTGCGACAATCAATATGCTTTGGTTTTGGTCGTCCAGGGCTTTAACCAGTTCTAAGTACGCCTCTGCTGGGTATATTGGGAATCGTAGTGTATTGGGTGTGATCTCAAGACGGAAGTATCATTCCAGTCATAGTGGAGATGATGTCACATAGGGTTCATGAGACTAAAATTTGAGTACTGCAGTAATCGGGATGATATGACTAGGTCATGTTCATCCGATAATAGAGACTAGTTACCAGACATCCGACATGTGCTTCGTACGGGGCAGACACAATTCCAGCCTCAGGCCTAGCACGTGACATCCGATACTGGATCGCTATATGCAATACTACGTATACTACGCCTGACATAGATTATATATTCCAGTAAAAATATTTCTGGAGAATTGGGTAGGCACGGTGCTTTGCTAGAAGCCAACCATGTCTTGTAAATCGGTAAGCACGTGGTATGAGGTACGCACGTATTCAGATAATCCGATGACCGTATTTACTACCAATATATCCAGGGATCTCTTGGGTCGCTTCCCAAAGATTCACCGATGACAGTTGACTTAAACTAGAATTAATCTGGGATTAATTCAGAGAGAGAAAATTAATCTGGGATTAATTGAGGCTTTATTTAATCTGGGATTAAATGTGTTCGGAAGAGAGAGAACGCGATTAATTTGGAATTAATCGGTGAAATAAATTTAATAGTTAAATTTGATTTTTCTATTTAAATTATTAGTATGGGCTAAAATTAATATATCAGATATATTAATATGAATTGGATTTCATTACGAAATTAAAGTTGGACTTTAAGACGAGCGAACAGATTAATTTAGAATTAATTCGTAAACGGCATTCGTAATATATTTACAAGGCGTCGTCATTTAATTAAATTAGATTTAATTTTTTAGCGACGAAAATTTATTTAATGGGATTAAACGAATCCGAGCCGCGGTAAACATTCGTAGAATCCATTTGAATTTTGAATTCAAATATGGGGCCCACTTCACATGTGGTAGTTGGGAGGGTAGTTGGCATTTATGCCAAGCCACCAACTTTCCAACTACCTTGGAATGGTTTTGGTGAAACCATTTACCCAACCACCTTGTTTAGGTAAAAGGGTAAATTGGTTTTACCAAAATGCATCTCTCTCTCACAACACAACACTTGACACAAATCAAACCCTAGTTCAAAAGGCCTTGGGCGTGAACTTCATACAACTCTCCCTTTGATTTTGTTGCAAAATCAACAAAGCTGGCACTTCATGGAATCAACTAAGGTGATAGGGAAACCAACTTAAAGCTTGGAATCAACAAAGGCTTGGAGATCTTCAACTCAAAGCTTGGAATCAACAAAGGAAGGATCTTGGAGATCTTCTTCTTCTCAAAATTTTAAAAGCTCAAATCCATTCAATGTAAGTAATTCCGCAACTTATAATGAATTTATGAACACCTTTTCTTGCTTATTAGATCATTGGCATGTTCTAGGAACACTAACAAAAGATCCACATGCTCCAGGTGTAGCAACTGTAGAATGTACACACAGATTCCTTCAATGAATGAAATAAAACTCTTGTTGGGATCTTGACAAGGATTCGAGAGCCTCTCTCTGGTACTATGATTTCTCTCTTCAATATTTCTTTTGTGTGTGTCACACCAAATAATGAAACAAGACCTCATTTATATAGGCTTCAAAAATTCTAAAGAGATGCGGATGGATATATTGAGTTTGAATTTATCTAAGATTTGTTAATCCTAATATCAAATTTTGTTAAATTCAATTTGAATTTATCTAAGATTTGTTAATCCTAATCCTTATCAAACTTTAATTAGTTAAATAGCTAATTAATTAATTAATTAATTAATTATCATTTGTCCCAATAAGGGTACTAGCCCATTTAGGGTCCAAATTAACTAATTAACCAATGATTAATTTCCATAATCTTGCACTACACAATTACATTACTTTTAATGATTATGTTTGGGTCTAATGTCTTACAAACTCCCACTTGCACAAACAATAATCACTATTATATCTTAATCCAACTAAGAAGTCCAAGAATGACTTAAGAAGTTAAGTCTAACTTAAACTTTTTAGATGAAAACACTAAAGGTGACTTCTTCATCTTGAACTCTCATTTTCAGTTCACCTTTCTACACATCAATGATCGCTCTGGCTATTGCCAAGAAAGGTTTTCCAAGGATGATTGGAACATCATAATCCTCTTCCATATCAAGAACAAGGAAATGAGCAGGAAATAGAACTTATCCACCTTAACCAACACATCTTCTACTATTCCTCGTGGGTAAGTGAGAGATCTATCTTCTTGTAACATTCACAATCCAGGAGATACTATCTGCAGGGAATAGGCCATACTATCCCCCTGAGCCTCTGACTTTTTTACTATGATCAATACTGCTAAACTCATCTGGAAATACAAACCCATGCATGAGACCATTTTCCAACTCATCAATCATAAATACATAACACTTTTCATACTAAGTACTCAGTTTTAATGCACATTACAACTTTGACAATGATCACTTAGAACACATTATATATGTAATCTTTATTATATAACCTATATGTTACATGATATTTCCTGACTTTAACTGGACTGAACTATGTGCCTGACTTAATCTGGTGGACCAACTCCCTAGTGACTGCCATCAGTATCCATCCTCCATATCTCTTCCTCCGGAATACCAGCAAAATAAAGAAACTGGGAGTGGGGGGTTAGATCGCTTGAACGTCCTAAGTGACTAGATAGTTTTTTTAACAGAAACTGAAATACTTATGAAAATGTTCATTGAAAATATTTCTGGATAAACTGAATATTCGTGAAAGCTTTTCCGAAATTTCTTTTTCTGAAACGTTTTCTAGAAAATTCTTTCTTTCTGAAAATAATTCTTTATCATAAAATTGTTTCTTTGGAAAACACCCATCAGACTAGTTTTTCTGAAAATCACATTTCTGAAAATCTTATGTCTTAAAATATGTCTTCTGAAAATCTATATCCGAGTGTCTACCGAAAAACCTGACGCATGAAGGCGTTACATATCGCCGTCCCCCCATATGCCTAATTAGAGCTAGGAGTGTAAATCCATGATATTGGGGCATTACGTATCGTCGTCCCCCAAAGCATGCCACTATCTGTCCATGAAACTAGGGTCTAGGAGCGTTACGTATCGTCTTCCCCCTAGCCCTAAAATCTGGTGGTCTTGAGACGTTACGTATCGCGCTCCCCCAAGCCACAATTTGGATCTGGGGGTGCAGATCTATGCTACCCTCCAGACTCTGAATCTATGATTTAGGGGCATCAGTCATCTCTAGTCCTGAACTGCATGTGCACATGATGTCTGAATCCGTCAATTCCATATCTGGATCAAGTTATTTACTGAGGTGGGTTTTTCCCCCATGCCTCTGAAAATCAAATCCATATCATACTTTTTAAAACCATAATTTCTCAAACATTCTCATTTATAGAAAAACTGAAAATAAATTTGGGTAACGCCCTATTGTGCATAAGAGTAAGTCTTAATAAAAAAAATAATTAAATAAAAATCAACTTTGAAAGAAAAATATCCACTCACTGATTGTAGGATCTGACTGGTATTCTTTTACTTCATGGAAGATTGTCGCGATTCCTGCCGGTAATTTATAAGCGATAAACTTAATTAGAAAATTGGCCAAGGAATATAATTCGGAGTTAGGCCAAGTTTATCCATTCAAGCACTTATTATCACTACGTGGTGTATCATACTTGTGTCATGATGTAATGTATGTATGCGAGCTGATACGAGACCTATAAGGTAGCCTCTAGCATGCTATGGTGAAACTGAAATGAAATAACACTGATTATGAAAAATTTATGTTCACGCATCACGACGCCAGGAGTTGCACATTGCGACACCCACCTAGGCAGGGTCGAGGCAAAGAGCAACTCTTGTATCACGTCATGACGTTGGGCCTTTAGCGTCGCGATGACAAAATTGAAACAAAGGCCATCTTTTTGCTATGCGTCGTGACGTTGGGCCATTGGCGTCCTAACGCTCGACTGATTTCATGACCAAACATGACTCTTCCAAGACAATACTCAAGTAAAACCCCACTTCCATATTAGCCCTTAACATAAGCACTTCTCCAACTTCAACATTGCTCCAAATTCATCTCATCTTATCAAACCAACGCAAACCATCATCTCGATTCATTAAATCACCAAACATAATCTCCTCAACATATTCATACACATATAAACCTCATTACTTGTTTATACTTTCAAAACACTTCTCAAAATGCATGATACTAACTCTACCAATGCCAATTATGCAATTCTCTTTGCTAGGGTAAGGCAAGATGTGAATTGGGGCTTCTATAATTCAAGCTTAAAACTGAAATTTGAAGAGGAAAAAAGGATAAAGAACTTACTTCGCATGAAATGTGATTGGAATCATCACTTGTTGCATCTAAATGGGCTTGAGAAAGAAGAAAGAAATTTTGGAGAATCCTCCATGATCATTCACATTTTTGAGCCTTGAGAAAGAGATGGATGAATAATGTCCTATTTATAGGATAATTTCCTATTTTTTGAAATGAAATGGGTGGTTAGGATTAAGCCACATCTCTTAATTTAAACTATTCCCGAAATTATTGTAGCAGCCGCAAAAATCTTGATTTTTGACTTGTTTCTAATTCGAATTTGGAAGATATCCAACAACAGTTGTAGGACTTGGTCTTAGCTTTCCGACGATATATAGCTCATAAAAATCGGAGATCGTATGAAAAAGTTATGGCCCGATTTCTAAGGGCTGTTCGGGATGGGAAGTAAGCTAAGTTTCACGTCGGAACTACAAGGAATTTACCGAATTTCCCAAATGTCATTTTATGAGCACTTACTTGCTCGAACATTTCATCCTCCAAATAAAAAAAGACCCAAAATCCAAGAAAGAAAGAAATCCTAGAACTATTCTAGATACTCAAGAACAAGAAACAAATTTCTAAGTTTAAGAATATTGAAGATTACCTCAAAATCTCCGAATTTCCCTAAGTTTTCTTCTTGATTTCTTCACTTTCTCTCAAGTTTCTTCAAGAAATATTTTTTGGGAGCTTTCTATCTGAGAGGATTTCGACCGTGGAGGACTTATGAAAGAGGAAAAATAATTTTTCACTTTATATACTAGGGGTAACCTAACTTGGGGTAATTTGGTCATTTTTTAAAATTATTTAATAAGCTTTAAGTTATGAAATTCAAATTGATAACTACATGCTTTAAATAAAGCATGCCACTTGTTACCAAAAATAATTAAACATGTGTAATAAAAATTATTATAAATGAATATTAATCTAATTAAACATAAAGTTAAAGTAGACAAATTCAAATTAAATACTTCATCCTTAAAGTTTAATATTATTAGTAACCAATAATAATTAAACATATTACATAGCAATTATGTATTATTGATATTATTTTAATATTTAACATTTAAATATCTAAATAATTAATTAATATAATTATTAATATATATGTATTTTTATTTACACTAAATAACAAAATACATATACTAGTGACATGTGTCAAAATCTCTTTTGACAATTAATTAATATGTATCTAATCAAATTTTGTATCAAATATAAATACATATTAATTATTAATTGACCAAAATCCTCTGATACATGTATTTTCGTATAACTGTTTAAACAATTCGAATTACTCATTTAATCCGGTGAAGTATTATGAATAATCTTTATTATTCATAACGCGTTGTCCAAGTGCTCCACGAGTAAACTTCATATTGTGGGACTCTCTAAATTTAGGTTTATCCGTCACGGAATCAAATTTCGTGTCAATAATTCACCCACTCGTAAATTATGACGACCATGGATAATCTCGCTAAACTATGCAAGTCGAGGTCATTGCATACGTATAATCCCTCTGTCACAGGCTATCAATATTATATCGGGGATATAGATAGGAACGTCAAATCCCTAAGGTATATATAGTCGACTTTCAAATTTACAATCTCTAAATAACACTCGGAACTCACTTCCGAAGTATACCATGACCATGGATTTACTAGATCATAAACACGTATAACATATCTATACCCTGTACACATGACTGACGGATTCTGTCAGATACTCACAGGATATCATGAGCATCAGTCCACACGCAATGAGAGCAGGCAGAGGTCTAATCTAAATAGATCGGTGACGTGACTGCCATTAAAGTATGGAGGATGTCTCATATATCCATAGTGGTATTGCAAGTCGAAGGACCACTATGATACTCGACTCGAGAATATTCCTATTGACGTTGATGTACCATTTATTAAGAAATCTTCGGTGAGTCATTCAGTATTTTTCAAATAAACACCTACATGCCTATACGAGTCTCACAAGACTCATAGTTCATTGGGATAAACCATCGGACTAAGTCCCGATATACGACATGTACTGGTCTCAACGGATTTTACTAACCGACCCGTGTCAGTAAATCTTGACCAGGAACTTTATTTGAGAATATACAACTTATAGTGATGCTTTCCAATGTCAATTACAAACTATGTTGTAACTGCGCATTGCGTTGTAAATCATGAGGTCTTTGTCTAATATATACATATCACTAAATCAGATTTAGTTTCAATCTAATCTTAATTAGATCGAATACGTATATAAAAAAAGAGGTGTAACCATTAAGTAAGTAATATTATGGAAAAATGAATTATTTGTATTCATGAATCAGACATAAATATGATATGGATTGGCGCTCCGAGCACCAACCCTAACAATTTGAACTTCAATTGGTCAATTAGTATAAATCTATGCTTAATCATATCATAAATCTCTCTTTTAGCATCAATTGGTATCACATAAGACTTAATGTCTGTTATGACATATATGCGATATTTTTGAATTATTAATATTGATATGCCTTGCCATTGATCATTTTTGGTTAAAAATGAAATGCATAAATATTCGCTTAAGTTGAATGATTTTTATGATCTATGCATGAATTTAATATTGTATGGCAAAATTGGTAAAATGAATGATAATGCTAAATGTTCATGTTAATAGACTCTGTTTTGTGCACATATTGATTGGCATCTCATTGAATTTACTTTCTACTTCTCCATCCTTTTTGATAATGTCAAAGAGGGAGAAATCATAAGATGAGATTAAAACTTATGTTACCCTCACTCTTATATCAAACTGAGAAAATTTGTAATAATGTGTTTGTCTAAGTTTTATAGAGTTATATTGAAGACAATCATATGTTGAGGGGGAGCTAATATTGAGGGGAGCATAATCATCAATAAATTTGGAACTCTCAAAGCTGATAAGTTTTAAGGGTTGCCATCATAAAAAAATGAGGATATTATTAGCGGTATATTCTCAAGATAGATTTTGATGATGCAACGTGAAAGACTTCGACACACATTAGCGGTTATTACAAAAAGATGTCAAAGTAATTGGTGAAGAAGATCATAATAAATGTGAAGACTCAAGCGCCTATTAAAGAATATTTTATGTGGTCTTAGCTTGCGGCTCTCTTTGTAAGTGAGTTGATAATTTAAGTCTCTAAGCTCATATGACACATGTACACATTCATTTAGATACATTAGGGACATGTGTAAAATATTTCAACTTTCGTATTCTGTATTTTCTGCATTAAGACCAGCATATCGGTTCCCCACACTGGCATACCGATGTCCATGCTCTGCCTTGGGCAGATTTGCATGCTTTTCAGAACCGGGCTGCTCTATTCCGGTCTCCCTTACTGGTTAGCTAGAGTTTGCCCAGCCATTGGACCCGGGACAGTCCATATTGGTCCCCATATCGATGAGCTGACTAGCATATCGGCGTCCATACCAGTCAGTATTCTGATATTGTACTTTAATCTTCAACGATAATATAGTCGTTATGCTTTGACAGACAGGAAAATCGGCCTCTGCCAGTCTCAAACAGAGAGCAGAGGTAGTATTTCACTTTCTCTATAAATTGAGCCCTAATTTTATTTTTGCCAACTTCTTACACTTTCATACAATTTATTCTAAGGCAGAAATAGAGAGTAAAAAAAACATTCATCATCATACACTCTCATACTCAAGCTTTCTACATACATCTTCAAATCATTTAGAGAGCTTAGATTTCTTGGGTTAACAACTCATATTTTGAATCTTTTTTATCTTTTATGAGTGCCCAAGTTGTACTATAATCTTCATATCTTATACATTTGTGGTAGTGCAATCCCTTTGTGAGTAGGTATACTTAAAATGATGATTTGTAGAAGGTTTGTGAGTGAGCCTAGGAACAAAACTCATTTTAAAGGCTTAAGAGTGAACCTAGGGATAAAACTCTTGTGTGAAGGTTTGGAGTGAACCTAGGAAAAAAAAAATTGATTTGAGTGAGTCACGGAAAACTCACGGTATAAAGTGCGAATCCTGTTTACATAGTGGAAAGCTTCAACCGTGGCTTGGAGTACTAGACATAGGTAAGGAGTTAGCCGAACCTCTATAAATCTAGTTTCAATTTCTCTATCCCTTTACTCTTTCAATTATAGCAAGTTTATTTTATGTTTGCATATTATTGAGTGACTTGCATATTGGTGATATATTATGAATGTGAAATAGATTGATGAGCTTAATTGGTAAAACTACTAGCTTAATAACATATAATCGAAAAGATTTATAATTATGTAATATTAGTCATACCCAATTCACCCCCATTGGGTATAAAGAGTTTTTTTGTTGTGCGCTTGTAGAAGATTTCATTTAAAAGTCAAACTCCTAATCGATGTCCTTAACGCTTTCTCAACACAATCAATGGCAAACGGGCCAACAGAGCAGTTTTCCAAAGAAGTTTGAAAACATTGAAATCTCCTATTAAGTTTTTTTTTTTTATTTTACAGAAATGAAAACTTCCCTCCTTTATGAATAAACCAAGATCCTTCTTTTATTAAATGGAAATGAAAGAGTGGAAATGATTTTCATCATGGTGTTTATTAATTTAGTAAATTTGATAAAATATGACAGTGACCGAGCTTAATGTGACATAGGTAAAATGTGACTATGATTGAACTCAATATGATATAAGAAAAACATGATTATGACTGAGCTCAATGTGATAATGTTTGTGACTGTAACTGAGTTCAATGTGACAATGTATATGACTACGACTAAGGTGAATATGAATGTGACTGAGCCTAATATGACATATATAAAATAAGACGTAGATAAAATATGATTATAACTAAACTCAATGTGAATATGTCTATGACTTAATGTGACCGTGTGTGTAAATGAGCTCAACGTGAGAGTGAACTCAGTCACATTTTATTTCATGGACACATTGACTTTGAGAATGATTTTGACTTTATGAAAATTCATATTTGAGAAAGATTACTTGATAAAATTTTTAGATTTTGATGTAAAGTATATATAGAATTTCATTGATTATGATTTGGAATATGAAGGAAGAACGTATGAATTTTATAAAATAACTAATATGTAATCATCATTTTATTATAGATATAATGACTATTTTTTTTTTTTGAAACATATCGATAATGATACTTCTTTTAAATTATATGATTTATAAATTAATTTTATGAAATATTTTTTTTTATATTTTTAGAGATATTTAATTTTGAAATAGAAAAAAAAAATTCAAATTTATACTCCCTTATTTGATTAAATTTTTAAATGTATCATGTTGATAGGATCGCATAAAAAGCACCTTTTTATTTACGATTGTGTGTGTGTGTTTGTAGTTTTGGTGGATTAAAAAAGCTTATATGAGACGTGGTACACGTCATTCAAGATTCAATAATATTTTCAGAGATAATATTCACGTGTAATTGATTTTATCCAGGGAATGCGACAGTGCTTTAGCACTCGCCAACTATGACTTTGACCTCAGTAATTATTGTTCAATAAAAAAATGGTTACAAAAGCTGACAACACCCAAAAGACAGCCATAAAAAAAATTAATAAAATCGAAAAGGAGTGATTTGGTGACAATTAAAAAAACTAAAAATACGAGACAACCGGTTGGTGTCCCTTTAATCAATAAAATAAATAATAAATTAATTTTATTAATATAAAAATGATAATAAAATATCAATATTAATAATATAAATATTAAATATTAAATTAAATCTGTCAAAGTTGTATGTAATGGTTGAAAGTTTCATCTTAGCAAAGATTTCATATTTATTGGTATCAATTATATGTTTGTTAAAGTACATGTTCAATGATATTAATTGCATGTTCAATTTATTAGTTGGTCAAAGTTGCATGTTAATGATTAAAAATTTCATATTTTATGGTAAAAATTGCATGTTCAATGGTTATAAGTTTCATAATTTAGAAGGTTTTTATATTTATTGGTTATGGTAATTGCATATTAATGGTTAGAAGTTTAATATTCTAGACAGTTTCATATTTATTGGTATTGATTGCATGTTTAATAGTATTGGTTACATGTTTAATGGTCAATGTTGCATGTTTAATGATTAAAAGTTTTTTGTTTTAGAAAGTTTCATATTTATTGGTTATGGTAATTGCATCTAAAAATTTTAAATTAGACTTAAACTTTTAAATAAATCTCTAGTGGGATTTTCTCATTTCCTGTATCTTAACATTATCATTATCAAAAAGTATACCAAAGCAAACAAAGCAATATGTCATCTTACGTCGTGGATCAAGAATAGTATTGACAATCAACAATTTATTTATTTTGGCAATGGTCCCCTAAAATTTATCAAATTTCATCTTCATAGATATGGTCATCTCATGCAAAAGAGGACGTTCATTACACGCAAAGTTTTTCAAGCTGGTATGAATCTTGCGAATCTTATTGTAGGTGAAACAATATGTCATGGTAGACGAGGCACTGAATATATTCGTTGCATCACAAAAAATCTCTAAAAATTAGCAAAGTATTGAGCTTTCTCCCAATCCATATCTGTAGGAGGCTCAATCCTTTTGCTCTCATTTTCATCATCTCTAAAGTATGGAGCATAGTGACCATCATCATCAATCATTCGATCAAAGGCCTTTTGGAAGTCTAATGCAGCATTCAACATTAAGTAGGTGGAATTCCACCTAGTAGCAACATTTAAGATGACATTGCCCTTGCTCTCTATCAAAAGAGGATGTTCATTACACACCAAGTTTTTCAAGCTGGTATGAATCTTGCAAATCTCATTGTAGGTGAAACAAGATGTGATGGTAGACGAGGCACTGAACATATTCGTTGCTTCATAAAAAATCTCCAAAAAATTAGTAAAGTATTGAGTTTTCTCCCAATCCATATCTGTAGGAGGTACAATCATTTTGCTCTCATTTTCATCATCTCTAGAATATGGAGCATAGTGACCATCATCATCAATCATTCGATAAAAGGCCTTCTGGAAGTCTAATGCAGCATTTAACATTAAGTAGGTGGAATTCCACCTAGTAGGAACATCTAAGATGACACTGTCATTGCTCTCTATCCTCTCACGTGCTACTACATATTTAAATGCTCCCAATCTTGATGGAAATGATCTCACATACTTAACAGCATTGCAGATTGCTATAATGTTGTCATCCAATTCTTTCATACCATCAGACACAACTAAGTTTAATATGTGAGCACAACACCGCATATGTAGGAAACGCTTTCCTCCCGCAGCGGAAGCGATTAGGCACACGGATCGACCTTGAAAAAATTTTCCGCTTTCCCTTCCTTAAAGCCGAATGGAACCAGCACATATACTGAAGTTTTTCTTCTGTTTCAGACAAGATCTCAGCCCCGGAATGCGCCCAAAACAGTCCCCGAACAGCCCCCGAACTGCAGTGAAATAATGGACTGTTTTGGACCAGTTACACAACCGAACTACACATAAATCACCCAGTGAATTGCGTGAACTGCAAGGGTGATATAGGTCTGATTTTTCCACTAAAAAAAAATCCTAACTCAGTCCCAAAAAGTTCCCAAGGTGTTTCAAAAAAAAAAACGAATTAAAACAAAACAAATCGAGCCCCGATTGTAACAAGTGAAGTGCGGCAAAGAGGTATTTTTGTTCCTCAATGCCGTGACTTATAAGAGTGAAGGAGAAGATGATTTGTTTGTCACCACAAGGTCTTCCGAGCTATATCTCGTTACCAACGGAAAGTAGTGTGGGCTACACACACAAACAAATCCCTAAACGTTTTAGAGATTTAATCACACACTAATAATATGTTTCTTATTCTTGTTCTTCAATATTGTTTCTCAACTTTTGAGAGAATGGAGAAGAAGAAGAAGGTGGCTAGGGTTTTTAGAATGAGAGTTCTTTCAAAGAAAAATTATATTTTCCTTTTTATACTTAGGGTAATTTGTTTCCTAAAACAAATCAACCACTCCCCTCCCTAATAAGCAAGAATCGGCCAAGCTAGGGTTTATTTCAATTTTTGTAACATCAAATATTCAATTACCATTATTGAAAGGATGTTACAAAATTAAATAAGCAATTAACAAATTTGAAAAACATAATTTCCAAATTAATGCCAAGGATTTTATTTGTTTCTTTTATGCTTGAGGAATTCGGCCACTACAAGGAATAATAGATAATTTTGTAGCATTAGGTATTCAATTCCATAATTGAAATATATGTTACAAAATTAAAGAGTTACTACCTTTTAAAAAGATGTAACTTCCAAATTTAATTCAAAGGTTTCCAAAACCGAAATTTGGAATTCCAATATTAGCCTTCATTAAATTATATCATATATAATTTAATTACCAGCAATAAATAATTATCATATAATCATTTATTATATAAATCATATATTAACTTGTAATATATAGTTGTAAGTGTGAAAAATAATATTATTAATCATATTAATAATATTTATACCTTTGTGAGTATATAATAGGACTATCTAATTATAATAAATCCGTTATAGTAAATCGAGCTAGCACGGGGACCAAATGGAGCTACGGTTCCGAGCTCCAATAATCTCGAAATATTAATTAAGCTCTTAATTAAATATTCCGAATTATTAACTCTGGGTTATTCCACTAAAAACCCGAAGTTGAACTCTCGTTGCCGCAGATGATATATTAAGCCGAACTAAGTCGTTGTCCATCGATATAGTCATTACATACGAATTGACCCTTCACGAGTATCTCGTAATTAGAGTCGGGTCATAATGTCCGTTATACCCCTCTAATTATTTTTACCTTAATTACCATTGATTCTCTAATAAACAATTTATTCATAACTATTATGAATTTTAATCTTTCTATTTGTAATAGAGAGACTTGAGCGCTCAAATCGTTCAGGCACCGAATCAACCCTTAAGAAAGATACTCATCTACTTCTAGCAAGAAGGAGTGAACTCCATGTCTATGTAAAACGTTCCCAGCTACAAAACAAACAGTGTCCCCAAAGTACGTAGCTATTGGTCGGGACTGCTACACCAACCTCACCTTTGTAAATCAAAGGACATAGCCTGCCATGCAGGAGTTCGTAGTACACTCAGGATTAAGATCAATTTATATATAACCATCTAGTAGATCGAAATGACTTTCTTAGTCTAACATATATTATAAGAATTTCATTTTCATCTGGGTCCAGTCCTATATGATCGCATCATACAAGGTTCCTCCATTCTCATGACTCTACATGGACGATCCGGATCAAGATCTCCATACAAATATAGAATGGACCGCAGCTATAGATAAACCAAAAACAAAGTACCCGCTTTGTTTGCTCTCTATGGACTATTTAAGATTACTAACTTCAGACTTAAATCCTATTGTGTATGATACTCATACACTAAGTCTGAAGGCACATAAGCAATCTAGGGTATTTAAGATGATATATAATATGCGAAAATTAAACAAACAATTTGATAAATGAATAATGCATCGTTTTATTTCAAAACACATAAAACCGTTTACATCACATGTAGCTCTAGGGCATACATTCCAACAATCTATCACTTGCACTAGAGTAAATGGGACATGTCTCGTAATCCCAGACCATCTAGGTGACTCTCAGAAACTTTAGCCGGCAAGGTCTTTGTAAACGGATCAACCAGGTTATCTACAGATGCAATCTTTGTGACAGTAACGTCTCATCTCTGCACTATCTCCCTGATGAGATGATATTTCCTTTCTATATGCTTTCCCCTCTTGTGGCTTCTTGGTTCTTTGGAGTATGCCACCGCACCACTATTATCGCAATAGAGTGTGAGTGGTCTATCCATATCTGGAACAACTTCCAGATCTCCCAAGAATTTATGGAGCCAGACTGCTTCCTTAGCTGCTTCACAAGCTGCTACATATTCAGCCTCCATGGTGGAGTCAGCAATACAAGATTGGTTTATACTCCGCCATACTATGGCCCCACCATATAGGGTGAACACTGATCCAGATGTAGATTTCCTAGAATCGACATCTGTCTGAAAATCAGAGTCTGTATATCCCCTTAGGATCATATCCTCACCGGAATAGACAAGCATATAATTTCTCGTTCTCTTAAGATACTTGAGAACGTGTTTCACAGCCACCCAGTGATCCAATCCTGGGTTTGATTGAAACCTACTGACTACTCCCACTGCAAAACAGATGTCCGGTCTTGTGCATAACATAGCATACAAGAGACTACCAACTGCTGAGGCGTATGAGATATGTCTCATTTCCTCAACATCTTAAGGTGTCTTAGGAGACTGTTTATTTGACAAATGAATTCCATGTCGATAAGGCAGATTGCCTTTCTTGGAATTCTGCATCCCAAATCGCACAAGGATCTTGTCGATATAGGATGCCTGAGACATAGCTAACAGTAATTTCTTGTGATCCCGAAGTATCTGAATCCCAAGAACATAACTGGCCTCTCCCAAATCTTTCATTTGGAATTGGTTAGCTAGCCAGGTTTTCACGTCTGATAATATCTTTACATCATTCCCAATGAGTAAAATATCATCGACGTATAAAATAAGAAAAACCACATTCCCGTCAATGACGCGCTTGTATACACAAGGCTCATCAACATTCTGCTCAAAATCATAAGACTTGATCATTGTATCAAATCTTATATTCCAAGATCGAGATGCCTGCTTGAGTCCATAAATGGACCTTTGCAGCTTGCAAACCTTTTGCTCTTGACCTTGGGCGATGAACCCCTCTGGTTGTATCATATAGATACTTTCATCAAGATTGCCATTCAAGAATGTAGTCTTGACATCCATTTGCCAAATTTCATAGTCATAATATGCGGCAATGGATAGAAGAGTGCAGATGGATTTAAGCATGGCTACTGGCGAAAAAGTTTCCTCATAGTCAACTTCTTTTTTTCTGGGTATAACCCTTGGCCACTAGTCTAGCCTTGAAGGTCTGTACCTTCCTATCAGATCCCCTCTTCCTTTTGTAGATCCACTTGCAACCTATGGGTTTCACCCCATCAGGTTGGTCTACAAGTTCCCAGACTGAGTCGGAGTGCATTGACTCCATCTCTAGGTTCATGGCTTTGAGCCATTCCTCTTTGTCAGAATCATCCATTGCACTACTGTAGGTCAATGGATCATCTATGCCATCACTGGATGTGACAACTTATGCCTCTCCAACCCCTAAATAGCGATCAGGTTGTCGTACAACCCTCCCACTGTGCCTAGGCGGTAGATCATTCTGACGAGCTTGCATCTCACTATCAGATGTCGAAGGTGCTATGTATTTGTCAACTTTCGTTGATGATGGCGTGCTGGTCGAACCAGCAAGTAACTCCTCGAGAAACACTTTACTTTGAGGTTTGAACTCCCTCATATAGTCCTCCTCTAGAAACGTAGCATTTTTCGATACAAACACTTTGTTATCATCAGGACTGTAGAAGAATCCACCCATAGTCTCCTTAGGATAGCCTACAAATAGGCACACTTGAGAACGTGGCTCCAACTTTGTAGTCTTATTCTTCAGCACATGTGATGGACACCCCATATGCGGAAATGTCGTAAACTAGTTTTGCGACCATTCCACAACTCTAAGGGAGTCTTAGGAACAGATTTAGATGGAACTACATTAAGGATATGCATTGCAGTTTGCAGTGCATATCCCCAGAACGAACTAGGTAGTGAGCTATAACTAAACAAAGATCTCATCATGTCTAGTAGGGTTCGATTTCTCCTTTCTGTAACACCATTTTGCTGTGGTGTTCCAGGTGCTGTGAGCTGGGATACTATCCCATGCTCAACTAAGAATTCCTCAAAGTCTCTGTCGAGGTATTCCCCTCTACGATCTGATCGCAGAGTTTTGATTGTCTTACCTAATTGGTTCTCAACCTCAGCACGATACTCCTTGAACTTTTCAAAGGTATGTGATTTGTGATGCATTAGGTAGACATACCCATATCTTGAATAATCGTCAATGAATGTGACGAAGTATTCATAACCACCTCGGGTTTTTACATTCATCAGTCCGCAAATGTCCGAATGTATTAGCTCAATTGGTTGATTGGCTCTTATACCTTTTCCAGTAAAAGGTCTCTTGGTCATTTTACCTTCTAAACAGGATTCACAAACTGGTAGAGTCCCGAGCTTTAACTGGTTTAAGGCTCCGTTCTTTACCAATCTATTCAAGGTTGATGTGACCAAGTCTAAGATGCCATAGATATGTGTCATCGTGAGAAATCTTTGGCCGTTTAGTTTTAGGTTTCTCAACCTTAAATATTTCAGCATTGAGCAATGACCTATGTGTTAATGGTCTTAACACATACAAGTTATTTTCTGAGTTTCCTGTGCATATAGTTAATCCATTTCTACTAATAATAACTAAATTGCTATTAAAAGAAACTGAATAACCATCATCCAAAAGTTTAGAAACAGAAATCAAATTCCTACGAAAACCAGGAATGAATAACACATTGTTCAAATTTAAATAACTATTATTAATAAAATTTAAACTAGAAACTCCCACTGCTCTTGCTGAAACGACATCCTCTGTCCCAACCCTCATGGTGTAATCACCTTCAGCAAGGTCCCTCCATGAATCAAGTAGCTGCAAAGAAGAACAAACATGGTTAGTGGCTCCAGAATCAACAATCCAAGTGGATTTATTATCCTCCACTAATAGAGATTCAATAACGAGTAAATCATATTTACCTGTTTCCTTTTTCTCCTTTAGCTCAGCAAGGTATTTAGGACAGTTCCTTTTCCAATGCCCATTTTTGTTGCAGTGGAAACATTTTCCTTTGGGCTTGGCATCCTTGGAGTCTTTCTTGTTCTTCTTCTTCATAGGCTTTCCCATTAGCCTTTCTAGTGCTTTTCTTCTTCTTCTTTACAGATTTAGAAGACTCGGCAATATTTGCCTCTGCACTAGACTTACGAGGATCCACAAACATGGACTCGTAATGGGTGAGCTCATTAAGCAGTTGGGTCAAAGTAAAAGATAACTTGTTCATAACATAGTTGCTTTTAAACTGCAGGAAACTCTTCGGAAGAGTTTCCATAATCATGGTCACATGGCTACGCTGGTCAATACGAGCTTCATGGGTTTCAACAGTGTTGAGATAGGTCATCATCCTCAAGAGGTGCTCTCGGACTGATGTCCCATCCTTCATCCTAGTAGTCATCGCTGAGACCATGGCCTCATGGCGTTGACGCTCCGAAGGCTGCCCAAACATGCCCTGCAATGACTCCATCATCTGAGATGCTAGAGCCATAGGCTCATGCTTTGCAGCAAGAACCTCAGACATCCCTACTAGCAAGTAGCAACGGGCTTTCTCATTTACTGCGACCCATTTCTGGTAGGTATCGCACACAGTTTGGCCAGCATTTCTGGCAGGCTCGGGAGGACGTTCCTCCGTCAGGATAAACTTTAGGTCTTCACAGACCAGGATAACGTTCATGTTACTTTTCCACTTGACATAGTTTTCCCTGGTTAATTTATCGTTTGAGAGTATGTAAATAATTGGAGAAACCATGGCTGAAAAATAAAATAAACATACATTTAACATTCATTCATCGCATATTAAAATCATCAAAGAATTTTGGCATAAAATTAAACATGATGCATGAACCATGGATAATGAATTAGAAACATAAGAGAATTACTATGCCACGAAAACCTATCATCCCACAAGTAAGTGCCGCCGTAGGGTAGGTCAAGTACTCGCATGATAGATCGAGACAATCTCAGTCAATTTAATATATGCGGGAATAACTCTTATTCCTATATTAAACAACTACAGTTTTATTTGATCAAGGAATTTTATTAACAGTTAATTATTCCTTTGTGAGTGTAACTCGTCGTTTCGGGATTCTTGGACTTAACGAGTGAAGTGTCGTCGTAGGGTATGTCAGTTCACAAGATACATCTAGAATCCCTATCCTCTCGGAACCCAAACCTGATATTGACTCAAATGGACACCATCCGTATGTTGGACAGTTATGACCCATAGCGTCACTATTTGAACAGATCATGGTGTTGTTGTACAAATTAACTATGTGACAAAGGAAATTGCTCTTTTATCATTTGTGATTAGATCACCAAGATGTATAAATGATTAAAGGTCCTTATGATTAGTTCCTGGATTGAGATGATAAGAGACAGTATCAATCTATGAAGGTTTAATCATTAAATATCCCTAGTCAGAGTATTATCGAGATTGGACATCGATAATGCGGAAAAGACTAGTATTACACTTGTGCGCGTTGTGAGGGCATAACGGCATAGTTCTCATATATTTGGGTATAGGATACTCATGCAAGTGTAGTAGGAGGTTGTTTTTACCGATGGTATGGAAAACAGCTTCGCTCTGGATAGACCCCTCAGAATTCCATTGGTAGTATGAATATGTGTCTATGGAAGTCCGAATCAGGGTAGGTGTATTTGGTCTTAACCTGAGACTTGCACCGCTAATACTTGGGACAATCAATGTACTTTGGTTTTGGTCGTCCAGGGCTTTAACAGGTTCTGTGTACGCCTCTTCTGGGTATATTGAGAATCGTAGTGTATTGGGTGTGATGTCGAGATGGAAGTATCACTCCAGTTATGGTGGAGATGATGATCACGTAGGATACGGTACTGGTTCTCTTATATATTGTAGTCATCGAGATAATATGACTAGGTCATGATTATACGATTATAGAGACTAGTTACCAGAGATCCGATATGTACTTCATACGGGGCAGACACATTTCCAGCCCCAGGCCTTGCACGTGACATCCGATACTGGATCGAGATACGCAATACTACGTATACTACGCCTGATATAGATCACATATTCCTGTAAGGATATTTCTAGAGAATTGGTTAGGCATGGCGCTTTGCTAGAAGCCAACCTTGTCTTGTAAATCAGTATAAACATAGTACTAGGTACATACGTATTCGGATAGTCCGACGACCGAATTTACTGCCAATATATCCGGGGATCTCATGAGTCGCTTTCCGAAGATTCACCGATGACGTATGACTCGCACTATATTAATCTGGGATTAATTAAATGAGAGAGAAAATTAATCTGGGATTAATTACAGAGATATTTTATCTGGGATAAAATATCAATTAAAGAGAGAGAACGATTAATTTGGAATTAATCGATAAAATAATATATTCGATATATTATACAATATTGGATTTCGAAGCGGAATTAAAATTAGATTTTAATTCAGGCGAATGAGTTAATTTATAATTAATTCGTTGGCAACGTGAATAGTGATTTAGCTAGGCATAATTATTTAATTACGTCGCAACAGAAAATTCGTTATTTTGGAATTAGCGAACATTTCGAATTCAAGTGCGGCCCGCAAGTCACATCAAGCGTCAAATCACTAGTCAATCAATTGATGTGACAACTTGTCACTTGATTGATGTGAATAGTTGATGTAGTTGTTGGATGGCTTAAAGCCTTTGACTTTTGGAAAGCCAAATTTTTTGTAAATGAATTTTGAAATTCATTAATGTGTATTAGATACACATTTCCAACAACCAACACACAACTCTCCTCTCTCAATTTCTTCCTATCTCTCTCGGCCATAGGCCATTTTTCCTCTTCTGTTTTCTGCAATTGCCGAGAATGGCAATGAGAAGATAGGTGATTTTTGCTGCAAAAATTACCGAGTGCTAGCATACTTCTGGAGTCTTACGAATGTGATAGGGAACCGTACTTGTGAACTTGGAATAACCACCCAAAAGCTTGGAGCTTGCACCGAAAATGGAGAGCCAAAACAGCCCACTGCCGTGAGTCTTGGAGGAGTTTCAAAGGGCATAAAAGGTTTTGTTCTTCTCCGCATCGCCTCAACCGATCGATGTAAGTATTCCGCAACTTCTTCGATGTATTCGCATGTTTGTTTCATTGTTTTATTTGATCCTCGGGACCGTAGAAACCCAACAATGGTATCAGAGCGTGGTTGAGCATGAAACTTGAATTTAGGGTTAAAAATTGGGTAAATTGATTTTGAGCATGATTTGATGAAATTGTTTGATTGAGCATGCTTAAATGATGTTTAATTGAAGTTTGTATCAATTTCATGAAAATTTGATTGGATCATTTTTCCCCAAAAATCATGGCTTGGCCGAGAGGTATAATACCCTAAATGTCTTGGTATTTTTTTATTTTTGATTCATTGGATGACTTGAAATCAATTGGGTAATGTTGAATTAGGTTTGATTGGATTAAAACAGAATCAGACAAAGAAATCCCTACCATTGCCGAGACTAGTAAGCATGAAAATGAGTATGATTTTAATTAAAATGTGTTGGACATGTTTTAATGTTAATGAGCATAATTAATTGTGTAAATTGATGTTTAGAAATTTTAATTTGGGTGATTAATTATGGCATTACACTTTGAATAATTAAATTGTGAAATTGGAATTTTGGTGATTTAATTATTTGGGCTTAAATTGGATTTGGGCTTGAAAAGTTGTAATTGGGCTTATTGGGCTTTGTTGTACCAAGATTGGTTTAGGCTAAATTGGTTGGATCCAATTGGGCCCAAAACCATTTCCATAAAGTCCAATTATGACTAATGGACCTTAATATTTTAATTGGGCCTAATGGGCCTAAATTGGTTTCTAGGCACATAAGGGTGATTCCTTTAAATGGGCTTTAGTCTTTGGGTTTGACCCAAGTTGACCAAAAGTCCATGCCTTATGAAATAAATTGAAAGCCCATTGGACTTTAATTAAATTAACATTAGATGTTAATCGGGCTTTGAGACCCGTAACGATTAGATTTGGAATCTAAGTCGCGAAGGTTTATTAATAAAGTGTAATATTTAATTTGGAATTAAATAAATGAATTAGTATTAAATACAAATTGAATTGGATTTAATTATGTTGTTTAATATAATTCAAGAATGAGTACTTTGAGTACTTATTCGAAAAACGAGTTTGACTCGCACAAAATCAAATCGTTGTTTGAACATTGGATGGTCATTAATTATCAGATTAATTAATTGGATTATATTTATTGATAATATGCTTGTGTGAATATATGGTTGCGATGCATGAATAATGTATATCAGATGGATATTAGATGGGTGGGGCAATTTTCGAAATTGTTGTAATAAATTTAGAATTTATTAATTGGACTTGCGTGTCCAGCCTATTACCTTCATACTCTTTGTATTTCTCTTCTCACATATTCCCCTCAATGTAAATGAGGTTTCTTTAGAAGTGTTATGTAACGGGTAGAAATAATACTTGTGCTAGCGGGTGAGAGGAAATATAGAGATTTGATATAGGATCATTGTGTTAAATATCCATCCGCATATCATTATTATTTTATTTATATGCGCCTTATTATGTGTTTAGAATGCATGTTTAAGGGTGTATGATGATGAGACCTTAACAAAGATAATAAATTGGTTGCCAATTTGCACACGAAAAACCCTCACAAAATATTAAGTGTTTTTCCTTCCATTGAGTGATTCTTACTCAAGATCCAAGACTGGCATTGGTTTGTTGGCCAAAGTCAAGGAATTTGTCCGTCGAGGATGTGTTTGAATCATGAAGGCTTTGTTTCATATCGGTGTCTTGTCCAAGTTGTGATTTGTTGGCCAAAGTCAAGATCACTTCTTGTCCATCGACATTGATTACGAAGCTTTCCAAGGTCAATGGGTCACGCTTAACTAGGATCACTAAGTTTGTTGTGCCAAAGCCAATGCTTAATTGATTCAGAGGAAAAAGGTTAGGCAATATATTGGATATATTGGCATATATAAGATATATGTTTAAGACTTGGATGTCCCCCTACTGGATCTAGGAATTGGATGGGATCCAATTGATCTTAGAGATCTACCTAGTTAATTATCATATAATTTGTTGGCCAAAGTCAAGATTGTGTGTTATTTAAACGATCCTAGCCCATTAGGAAACAAGGTTTCCCGAGTACACGACAGAGGGTTAGAGGCTCGCCGAAAAATAGTGGGAGGCAAGTATTAAATTTGCAATATTCGTTTAGTAACTTGCCATACGCGCTCATATCAATATCATTCGTCAAATTAATTAATTATTAGTTGGACTAATATTTAATAGTTGTTTTTAAATAAAACAGTTGGACTGTATTCAAACTATTTCATTTATAGTTGATTATATAATTGGATTATAGTAATCAATATATTTGAATTTCAATTAATAGTTGATTTTATAATTGGATTATAGTAATCAATGTAATTGAATTTAATCAATTAATAGTTGATTAATAGTTGATTATATAGTTGGACTATAGTAATCGTTATAATAAATAGTACCTAAAATCGTTGATTTGATAGTTGGACTATTGGAATCAAGATAATAGAATGGTTAGTGTTTAAAACATAATCCTGGGTGAAAATGAGTTTAAACGACTTTAATTTTCAATTTGGGAATAATAAATCAGGATAGTCCTGAAAAATAAGAAGTTACGTTATTTGATAAAATAACATCTTAGGCCTAAGCCCGGAGTTAAGAAAATAGTAGAGCATGATATTTGGAATATTCATGTGATGATAACTTTAGTGCTTAATCTGTTATGCTTGCCAAATAAGACTCCTTAATTTCTTAATCAGAACTAAGGATTAGATCCTTAAAATATGATAATGAAATTGAAGGATCTTCATAGATCTATTCTTAGATCTTTGAAGTACTAAATTGCAATAGTAAACTCTTGGAGAGTTAATGGCCATTCTCAATGAGACAAAGCCAAAGTTTGCAATAAGGCAAGAAGCGCAAGACACACCTTACTTCAATATTCTAGAAGGCCAAGGCTTGGCTAAAAGCTTCTGGAGTGTGAAAAGGGCAAAGGAAAAGTCATTATAATCTTCTGGGAAGACAAAGGACATATCCCAATAATGTCTGCCTAAATTGTGGCAAACGGGGACACGGAAGCGTGACTACCGTATGGACAAGGCAGACATGAAGGAATTGAAGACGGGCAAGGCTCTGACTTCAAATATGTTTCTAAAAAAGATGTTCGCAACTAGTATTAAAATTGGATTTTAGATACTGGATGTGGTACATAAATATGTACTATTGTGCAGAATCTGCTGTAAGCAGGATACTGACTTTAGTTGAGATTAATCTACGAATCGAAAACGGGACGAAAGTTGTTGTTTTAACCGTAGATACCTAAGTTTAGGAACTACCTTTCGGGTGTGTACTTAAATTAGGAAACTGTTAAAATGTAACTAGTTTGACTAGATACATTATCTCTATATCAGGGTTTAACCTATTGCGGGTATACCTTTATATTCTAGAACACTAAAGTGTTTTATTATATAAAGATGCTATTGAGATAAACATATTAGATGTGAATAACATAATTTATATTTTGAATATAAATAAATCTCAAACATATAACATGACAAACAAATAGCTCAAACTGAATTAATCAGTTAAAATTTATTAAATGTGGCATTATTGTCTGAGACACAATTAAACAAGACTTGTATATCCACACTTTCGAAGAGTAGGTACTGGGACGAATTTGATAATATTCAAAAAAGTCTACGAATCTAGTTTATTAGGCAAAGTGCCTAAACACACCTTTACTTGGTAAAATGTAAGTGCCACCGATCTGTTAGCCCTTGGTCATAGTGACGTAGTGGGCCCATATCTAGCTAGGCTAGAGGTGGATATGAATATTTCGTGACCTTCATGGATGTGGCATCGCGTTATGGTAATGTGTTTCTTTTGAAACACAAATCGGAAACTTTTAGAGTTTCGGCACGAAGTAGACAAACAGATCGGCTAAAGTATTAAACCGTCACGGTTAGACCATGATGAAAAATACTTAAGCAATAAGTTTCTCAAATACTTGAAAGAGTATAGCATTCTTTCAATGAGGACTCCTCCCGGAACACGTCAGTTTGACGGTGTGTCCGAACGGAGAAACCGAATTTTGTTGGACATGATAAGGTTAATCATGAGTCGCTCTGAGCTACCATTTTCCTTCAAAGGATAAGCATTTACAGTGCAATACTTAATTTGAATAAGGTTCCATAAGAATCTGTTTGACAGAATTCATATTAGATATGAACAGGAAAGAAACCGGGTTTCTCATTCCTGATGATTTGGGAATGCTAGGCATATGTTTGGATGATACCAAACTAAAACCAAATCGGATAAGTGCCTAAGTTGTGGGTTATCCTAGGGATACCAAAGTATAGTACTTATACAACTCACAAGAGAACAATGTAATTGTTGCTCACCATGCGGTTTTCCTGAGAGGAATCCTTATATGCAGTGGTAAGTGGGAGGAAAGTAAAACTCGATGAATATCGGAGTAATATTGTTCCAGGCACCAATTCCTTAATGGAACATAAATAGTTCATCAAGGATGAAACTAAACCAGTAATCTTCGAATACACAAGAACCGCGTAAGTCGGAGAGAGTCAGAAATAACCTTGGGTATGGGTTTCTGATCTCACCTCATAAAGATGTCAATCTTATTGAGGAATACCAACTAACTATGTATGAGGAATTGATACAAGGTATCGACTCCCTATTATGGAAAAGTGCCATGATATCCGAAATGGATTCAATGTATACCAACCAAGTTTGGATACTAGTTGTTGTATCGCAGGCATTGCGCCTATTGGTACTATATAAGTCTTCTAGGAAGACATACATGGAAGGCAACATACCAACGTACTAAGCTGGGCTTGTAGAGGGAATGTATCGTTATCAACATTATTTTGATCATAACGAAACCTTTTAAATGTTGCCATGGTAAATCCATTTGGATAATGCTTGTAAATCCTGCATGTTTCATTCATGAAATGTCGCAGTTAAATGCCAAAACCGTTTTCCTTAACGGAAACCTTTTGGAGGATGTTTAAAACCCTGACGGTTTTTTCGTACCAAAAAGAGCAAACAAGGTTTGCAGGTTATTCGATCCATGAATGGATTGAAGCAAGCATTGCGTTCTTGGAATTATCGTTTTGATATAATCATAATGGTATAAGATTTAATTCAAAACGAAAATGATTCTTGTGTATATAAGAAGGTTAGTGGGAGTGCACTGACAGTGAATGTCCTAAGTAATGATGACATGTCATTTCTTGGAAATGATATTCCCATAATACAATCGGTGAAAGCTTGGCTTTCATGGAAAATTTTCCGTAGAATTCTTGGGAGAAACAACCTTTATTCTAGGAATAAAGATCTATTGGGATAGATTTAAAGTTGTTAACACTCTTCGAGAAATCGTACATTGAAAAATGTACGCGACCTAGTGTCTCATACGCTTTGAGCATATGGATTCACAATCGGGCCAATCCAAGTGATAGTCACTGGATTGATGTTAAGAACATCCTTAAGTATCTTAGAGATCTAAGGATGCTGTCTTAATCTATGGAGAATGAGAACTTGAAGTGACTGGATTCTCTATTGCAAGTTTCCTAACCAATAAAACGACTATAAGTCGTAACAACGGTACTATAAAGTTTGAATAACGGTACAGTGAGCTCGAAATCTTCCAAGTAAGATACGGTTACCGTATAAACAACAAAAGTGGATTATTGCTGCAGCTGAGGCAGCAATAGAAGCCTTCTGGATTGATAATAATCTAATTAGATTATATATAGTTCTGTTAACAGCTGAGCTAGGCTACAGCGCAGGCTAAAGAATTAATGGTCTCATCAATAATCCAGATACATACTTCGATATTCATCTGATTCGTTCAGATCATACATCGTGGCAATGTGATGATCGTATAAATCGCATCAGATGATAATCATGCAAATCCGCTGACGAAAGTCTTTTCTCAGTAATTTGAGCGAACCGTACATAGTTCGGGTGTAGGACACTAGAGTGACTGGCTATAGGCCAAGTGGGAGATTATTGGACAGTTATGACCCATAGTGTCACTATTTATAAAGATCATGGTGTTGTTGTACAAATTAACTATGTGACAAAGGAAATTGCTCTTTTATCATTTGTGATTAGATCACCAAGATGTATAAATGATGAAAGGTCCTTATGATAAGTTCCTGGATTGAGATGATAAGAGACAGTATCAATCCTTGAAGGTTTAATCATTAAATATCCATAGTCAGAGTATTATCGAGATTGGACATCGATAATGCGGAAAAGACTAGTAATACACTTGTGCGCGTTGTGAGGGCATAACATCATAGTTCTCATATATTTGGGTATAGGATACTCATGCAAGTGTAGTAGGAGGTTGTGTTTTACCGATGGTACGGAAAACAGCTTCGCTCTGGATAGACCCCTCAGAATTCCATTGGTAGTATGACTATATGTCTATGGAAGTTTGAATCAGGGTAGGTGTATTTGGTCTTAACCTGAGACTTGCACCGCTAATACTTACGACAATCAATGTACTTGGTTTTGGTCGGTCCAGGGCTTTAACAGGTTCTGTGTACGCCTCTTCTGGGTATATTGAGAATCGTAGTGTATTGGGTGTGATGTCGAGATGGAAGTATCACTCCAGTCATAGTGGAGATGATGATCACGTAGGATACGGTACTGGTTCTCTTATGTACTACAGTCATCGGGATAATATGACTAGGTTATGATTATCAGGTTATAGAGACTAGTTACCAGAGATCCGATATGTACTTCGTACGGGGCAGACATATTTCCAGCCCCAGGCCTTGCACGTGACATCCGATACAGGATCGAGATACACAATACTACGTATACTACGCCTGAAATAGATCACATATTCCTATAAGGATATTTCTGGAGAATTGGGTAGGCATGACGCTTTGCTAGAAGCCAACCTTGTCTTGTAAATCGGTATAAACGTAGTACTAGGTACATACGTGTTCGGATAGTCCGACGATCGGATTTACTGCCAACATATCCGGGGATCTCATGGGTCGCTTCCCGAAGATTCACCGATGACATATGACTCGCACTATATTAATCTGGATTAATTAAATGAGAGAGAGAAAATTAATCTGAGATTAATTACAGAGATATTTTATCTGGGATAAAATATCAATTAAAGAGAGAAAACGATTATTTGGAATTAATCGATAAAATAATATATTCGATATATTATACGAAATTGGATTTCGACGCGGAATTAAAATTAGATTTTAATTCGGGCGAACGAGTTAATTTAGAATTAATTCGTTGGCGACGTGAATAGTGATTTTGCTAGGCATAATTATTTAATTACGTCGCAACGGAAAATTCGTTAATTTGGAATTAGCGAACTCGATCTCGGGAGTGTTTGCGAGCGCACTTGCATTTCGAATTCATGTGCAGCCCGCAAGTCACATCAAGCATCAAATCACTAGTCAATCAATTGATGTGACAACTAGTCACTTGATTGATGTGAATAGTTGATGTAGTTGTTGGATGGCTTAAAGCCTTTGACTTTTGGAAAGCCAAATTTTTGGTAAATGAATTTTGAAATTCATTAATGTGTATTAGATACACATTTCCAACAACCAACACACAACTCTCCTCTCTCAATTTCTTCCTCTCTCTCTCGACCATAGGCCATTTTTCTTCTTATGTTTTCTGCAATTTCCGAGAATGGCAATGAGAAGATATGTGATTTTTACGGCAAAAATTACCGAGTGCTAGCACACTTCCGGAGTCTTGCGAAGGTGATAGGGAACCGCACTTGTGAACTTGGAATAACCACCCAAAAGCTTGGAGCTTGGACCGAAAATGGAGAGCCAAAACAGCCCACTGCCGTGAGTCTTGGAGGAGTTTCAAAGGGCATAAAAAGTTTTGTTCTTCTCCGCATCGCCTCAACCGATCGATGTAAGTATTCCGCAACTTCTTCAATGTATTCACATGTTTGTTTCATTGCTTTATTCGATCCTCGGGACCGTAGAAACCCAACACCGTAGGGGGACGAAAACAAATCCGTCACGAGGTGCCTTTTGAATCTCACGTTTTTGGACTAACAACGGAGATCGCTGGATATACTGTCGTATATCCCTCTCCCACTCACTATTTTAAAAATGAAGGTTTCTATCTAAAATATCTAATATTTTATTTTAACTAGTGTGGATAAAATTATGGCGGCTAAATCATAATTAATTTTTATTTACACTAGTTTATCATAAGTGAGCTAATCAATTTTAACTATTAAAATTGTATCACTAATATTTCATTAGTCTATACTAATAGTTTTACTCAATTAAACTAATTTAATTAGAGTGGTATTAATGAGCTATTATATCTTAACTCTTAAAATACTAGACACTAATAAGTTTAAATTTTATGGAATTCTAAAAGGTCAAAATTTTAATTAAACATTTTAATAAATTTTAGTGCGTTATAAAATCCGATGGTACGTGGAATTGTATCCCAAGTGCAGACTATATTACCGTCCATTCGGATTCGGCTATGAAATTTATATCCGGGTTTCCATCCTATATAAAAATGGAATTTATTATGCACCAATTAAGCCCAATATATTAGAATTCAAATTTTAAACCATAAATCCAATTAATCTAATTAATTGATTTCTATGCATATCATATTTTAATTTAAACATTTTAAATAACATAAAATCATATTTTTATGTGTACAATGATAATGCATCTATGACATGTTATGGCATGTAAAATTTAAGAGTGGGCATCCTAAGCTATATGACATGTTATTCAAATAATTCGAAATAAACATACATATAACATAAAAAAAATATATTTTGCATTGACCGGGCTCTTATTTTTCCTATACTAATCTAATTAGTACATAAGATTCACCAAGGCATTCCTTGGTCTTCAAATCCCGCTTCAAAGTGGTGTTGGCTCCTTTTGCGACTTCGGTGCTCCAAATTACAAAAATTGAAATTTTACATTGAAAAATAAAATTACAACAAATGTAAACAATGGCCTTATGGCCATACATCCCAAAAACAAAACCAACTACAAAAAATAAGAGCCGGAAAAAATTACGACCAATGCAAAATCCATTCATCACATGAAATAACAAAAACAATCATCATATGAATATCACAATGTGCCCACTCATCTAAACATGCATATAATATTTATAACTCATATAAATATATTAAAAACAGAAACTTTAAATGAAAAAGAAAAGGATTAAGAACACTTTTCAACCTCGCTCTTGATGCCAATTATAGGAAACGCTTTACTCGCGCAGTGGAAGCGATTAGGCACACGGATCGACCTTGAAAATTTTTTCTTCTTTCCCTTATACTGAAGTTTTGCTTCTGTTTCGGACAAGATCTCAGCCCCGGAATGCGCCCAAAATAGTCCCCAAACAGCCCTCAAACTGCAGTGAAATAATGGACTGTTTTGGACCAGTTACACAACCGAACTACACACAAATCACCCACTGAATTGCGTGAACTGCAAGGGTGATATAGGTCTGATTTTTCCACTCAAAATCAATCCTAACTCAGTCCCAAAAAGTCCCCAAGGTGTTTCCCAAAAAAAAATGAATTAAAACAAAACAAATCGAGCCCCGATTGTAGCAAGTGAAGTGCGGAAAAGAGGTATTATTGTTCCTCAATGTCGTGACTTATAAGAGTGAAGGAGAAGGTTATTTGTTCGTCACCACAAGGACTTCCGAGCTATATCTCGTTACCAACAGAAAGTAGTGTGGGCTACACACACAAACAAATCCCTAAACGTTTTAGAGATTTAATCACACACTAATAATATGTTTCTTATTCTTGTTCTTCAATATTGTTTCTCAACTTTTGAGAGAATGGAGAAGAAGAAGAAGGTTGCTAGGGTTCTTAGAATGAGAGTTCTTTCAAAGAAAAATTATATTTTCCTTTTTATACTAAGGGTAATTTATTTCCTAAAACAAATCAACCACTCCCCTCTCTAATAAGAAAGAATCGGCCAAGCTAGGGTTTATTTCAATTTTTGTAACATCAAATATTCAATTACCATTATTGAAAGGATGTTACAAAATTAAATAAGCAATTAACAAATTTGAAAATCATAATTTCCAAATTAATGCCAAGGATTTTATTTGTTTCCAAAATAAATAAATCCATTCCCTTTATGCTTGAGGAATTCGGCCACTACAAGGAATAATAGATAAATTTTGTAGCATTAGGTATTCAATTCCATAATTGAAATATATGTTACAAAATTAAAGAGTTACTACCTTTTAAAAAGATGTAACTTCCAAATTTAATTCAAAGGTTTCCAAAACCCAAATTTGGAATTCCAATATTGGCCTTGTTGGAGTTCTACGGTCCAAAAGATCGAATAACAAGCATAAAACACATGCGAATACATCGAGGAAGTTGCGGAATACTTACATTGAGCGGTTGAGGTGATGCAACGAACACAAAAATGTTTCTGCCCTCCTCCATGAAGCTCGGCAGTGAGCAGAATTTGGTGCTCCATTTTCGACTTTGGTCCTCCTCCAAGCTCCAAGCTTTGGTTGATGGTGATTTCAAGCTCACAAGTGGGTTTCCCTATCACCTTAGGATGGCTCCTATGTGTGCTAGCACTAAGGAATTTTGCCACAAAATTCCTTATCTACTCCTTGTGTCTCACGGTGAAACCAGAAAACAGAAGGCAGTGGACTGCTCATTGGGCATGAGATGAAGAGAAGAAAGAGAAGAGAGAAAATGTGTGTGTTGGGTGGAAATGTGTATCTAATACACACTTTTAAATTTCTAAAATTCAATCAATTTGATTTACCAAATTTGGTTTCAAAAGTCAAACCATTTAAATCAAATCAACCACTCCCATCAACTACCATCAATCAATCAATCAATTGTCACATCACTCAAAGTGACATGTGATTTGACGCTTGATATGACTAATAATTTGACACTTGATGTGACTTGCGTGCCGCACTCGAATTCGAAATGCGAATGCACTCGCAAATACTCTCGGGCTCGGGTTCGCTAATTCCTAATTAATGAATTTTCTGTTGCGACGCAATTAAATGATTATGCATAGCGAAATCACTATTCACATCGCTAACGAATTAATTCTAAATTAATTCATTCCGCCGAATTAAAATCTAATTTTAATTCCGCGTCGAAATCCAATTTCGTATAATATATCAAATATATTATTTAATCGATTAATTCCAAATTAATCGTTCTCTTTCTCTTTAAATGATATTTTATCCCAGATAAAATATCTCCGTAATTAATCCCAGATTAATTTTCTCTCTCATATAATTAATCCCAGATTAATTAAAGTGCGAGTTATACGTCATCGGTGAATCTTCGGGAAGTGACCCATGAGATCCCCGGATATGTTGGCAGTAAATCCGGTCGTCGGACTATCCGAACACGTAAGTACCTTGTACTACGTTTGTACCGATTTACAAGACAAGGTTGGCTTCTAGCAAAGCGTCATGCCTACCTAATTCTCCAGAAATATCCTTACAGGAATATAGTGATCTATATCAGGCGTAGTATACGTAGTATTACGTATCTCGATCCAGTATCAGATGTCACATGCTAGGCCTGGGGCTGGAATTATGTCTGCCCCGTACGAAACACATATCGGATCTCTGGTAACTAGTCTCTATAATCGGATGTACATGACCTAGTCATAATATCCCGATAGCTGCAGAATATAAGAGAACCAGTTTCGTATCCTACGTGACCATCATCTCCACTATGACTGGAGTGATACTTCCGTCTTGACATTGTTGGACAATTATGACCCATATCTTCACTATTTGTACAGATCACGGTGTTGTTGTACAAATTAACTATGTGACAAAGGAGATTGCACTCTTATCATTTGTGATTAGATCATCTAGATATATAAATGATAGAAGGTCCATATGATTTGTTCCTGGACTGAGAATGATATGAGACAGTATCAGTCCACGAAGGATAAATCATTAAATGTCCCTAGTCAGAGTATTATCGAGATTGGACATCGATAAATACGTAAAAGACTAGTATTACACTTGTGCGTGTTGTGTGGGCACAACGTCATAGTTCTCATATGTTTGGGTGTAGGATACTCATGCAAGTGTAATAGGAGGTTGTGTTTTACCGATGGTACGGGAAACAGCTTCGCTCTGGATTAGACCCCCTCGGAATTCCATTGGTAGTATGACTATGTGTCTATGGAAGTCCGAAATCAGGGTAGGTGTATTTGGTCTTAACCTGAGACTTGCACCGTTAATACTTGCGACAATCAATATACTTTGGTTGTGGTCGTCCAGGGCTTTAACAGGTTCTGTGTACGCCAATGCTGGGTATATTGAGAATCGTAGTGTGTTGGGTGTGATGTCAAGACGGAAGTGTCACTCCAGTCATATGGAGATGATGGTCACGTAGGATACGGTACTAGTACTCTTAAGTACTGTAGTCATCGGGATAAAATGACAAGGTCATGTTTATCCGATATAGAGACTAGTTACCAGAGATCCGACATGTGATTCGTACGGGGAGAACACGATTCCAGTCCCAGGCCTAGCACGTGATCATCCGATACTGGATCGAAATACGCATTACCACGTATACTACGCCTGATATAGATCGCTTATTCCTGTAAGCATGTTTCCGGAGAATTGGGTAGGCATGGCGCTTTACTAGAGGCCAACTTTGTCTTGTGAATCGGTGTAAACGTAGTACGAGGTACTTACGTGTTCGGATAGTCCGACGACCCAATTTACTGCCAACATATCCGGAGATCTCATGGGTCGCTCTCCGAAGATTCACCAATGACGTATGACTCATACTTTAATTAATCTAGGATTAATTTAATGAGAGAGAAAATTAATCTATGATTAATTACTGAGATATTTTATCTAGGATAAAATATCAATTAAAGAGAGAGAACGATTAATTTGGAATTAATCGATAAAATAATATATTTGATATATTATACGAAATTGGATTTCGACGCGGAATTAAAATTAGATTTTAATTCGGGCGAAAGAATTAATTTAGAATTAATTCGTTAGCGACGTGAATAGTGATTTCGCTAGGCATAATCGTTTAATTACGACGCAACGGAAAATTCGTTAATTTTGAATTAGCGAACCCGAGCCCGGGATTATTTACGAGCGCATTCGCATTTCAAATTCGAGTGCGTCACGCAAGTCAAATCAATCGTCAAATCATTAGTCACTTCAAGCGTCAAATCACATGTCACTTTGAGTGATGTGACATTTGAGTGATTGATGTGAGTTGATTTGAGATGATGGCAAGGCATTTAATGCTTGCTTTTGGAAATTTAAAAGTTGTATATGTTTTATTAATTTTGGAAATTATAAAAACCTAATACAATTTTTTATTTCCCACTCAATCTCTCTCTCTTTTATGGTTTCACACTTTTGGAGCCAAAAACTTCTACTTCTTCTCTCTCGGTCTTGGACCGTTTTTCTCTCTGTTTTTCTGGTTTTCACCGAGCAAAATGGAGAAGCAATGATCTTGTTACAAGATCTATGTGCTAGCATACTCATGGAGGAATACAAAGGTGATAGGGTAGTGTTTTCATGAGCAAGGAATCACCTTATGAAGCTTGGAGCTTGGAGCTTCCATGGAGAACACCCATGGCTGATTCTTGGAGGAGGAAGCAGTCCCCACGCCGAGCAGTCCACCATTTGCGCAGCCCACTGCCGAACATGGAGAGAGCAGTGTGTTTTGGTCTTCGGAGCATCCAACCGATCAATGTGAGTTTTTTCCGCACCTCCTTTGGTTGTATTCATACTTGTTTCATGCTTAATATTTGATCTTAGGACCCTTAGAGGACTCCAACAGACATCACACCCAACACACTACGATTCTCAATATACCCAGCAGAGGTGTACACAGAACCTGATAAAGCCCTGGATGACCAAAACCAAAGTATATTGATTGTCGCAAGTATTAGCGGTGCAAGTTTCAGGTTAAGACCAAATACACCTACCCTGATTTCGGACTTCCATAGACACATAGTCATAGTACCAATGGAATTCAGAGGGGGTCTATCCAGAGCGAAGCTGTTTCCCATACCATCGGTAAAACACAACCTCATATTATACTTGCATGAGTATTATATACCCAAATATATGAGAACTATGTCGTTGTGCCCTCACAACTCGCACAAGTGTAACACTAGTCTTTTACGATTATCGATGTCCAATCTCGATAATACTCTGACTAGGGATATTTAATGATTTATCCTTTGTGGATTGATACTGTCTCATATCATCTCAATCCAGGAACAAATCATAAGGACCTCCTATCATTTATATATCTTGGTGATCTAATCACAAATGATAAGAGAGCAATCTCCTTTGTCACATAGTTAATTTGTACAACATCACCATGATCTGTAAAAATAGTGATGCTATTGGTCATAACTGTCCAACAATCTCCCACTTGGCCTATAGCCAGTCACTCGAGTGTCTAACACCCGAACTATGTACGGTTGGCTTAAATTGCTGAGGAAAGGCTTTCGTCAGCGGAATTGCATGATAATCATCTGATGTGATTTATTCGATCATTACATCACCACGATGTATGATCCGAATGAATCAGATGAATAATCGAAGTATGTATCTGGATCAGTGATGAGACCATTAATTTTTTAGCCTGTGCTGAAGCCTAGCTCAGCTGCTAACAGAATTATATCTAATCTAATTAGATTTATTATCGACCCAAATGGCTTCTATTGCTGCCTCAGCTGTAGCAATAACCCGCATTTGTTGTTTATTCAGTAACAGTATCTTGCTTGGAAGATTTCCAGCTCATTGTTCCGTTATTCAAACTTTATAGTACCGTTATGATCGGTTAGGAAACTTACAACAGTGATCCCAGTCACTTCAAGTTCTCATTCTCCATATTTTAAGACAACATCCTTATATCTCTAAGATACTAATGGATGTTCTTAACATCAATCCAGTGACTATCACTTGGATTGGCCTGATTGTGAATCCATATGCTCAAAGCGTATGAGACACCAGGTCGCGTACATTTTTTTCAATGTACGATTTCTCGGAGAGTATTAACAACCTTTTGATCTATCCCATTAGATCTTTATTCCTAGAATAAAGGTTTTTTCTCCCAAGAATTCTACGGAGAATTTTCTCGAAAGCCAAGCTTTCACCGATTATATTATGGGAATATCATTTCCAAGAAATGACATGTCATCATTACTTATAGGACAGCCACTGTCAGTGCGCTCCCACTAACCCTCTTATATACACAAGAATCATTTTCGTTTTGAATTAAATCATAAACTATTATGATTATATCAAAGCAATAATTCCAAGAATGCAATGCTTACTTCAATCCAAACATGGATCGAATAACCTGCAAACCTTGTTTGCTAGTTTTGATACGACAAAACTGACAGGATGTTTTAAACATCCTCCAAAAGGTTTCCTTTTAAGGAAAACGATTTTCCCGTTCAGCTGACATATTTCATAAATGAAACATGCAGCATTAGCAAGCATTATCCAAATGGATTTACCGTGGCAACAGGTAAAATGTTTCATCGTAATCGACACAATGTTGATAACGATACCTTTCCGCTAAAAGCCTAGCTTTATACGTTGGTATATTGCCATCCATGTATTTCTTCCTTGAAGACTTATATAGTACCAATAGGCGCAATGCCTTGCGGTACAACAACTAGTATCCAAACTTGGTTGGTATACATGGAATCCATTTCGGATATCATGGCACTTTTCCATAATAAGGAGTCGATACCTTGTATCACTTCCTCATACGTAGTCAGTTGGTATTCCTCAATAAGATTGACATCTTTATGAGGTGAGATCAGAAACCCATACCCCAGGTTGTTTTCTGACTCTCTCCGACTTATGCAGTTCTTGTGTATTCGAAGATTATTGGTATAGTTTCATCATTGATGAACTATTTGTGTTCTATTAAGGAATCGGTGCCAGGAATAGTGTTACTTCGATTTTCATCGAGTTTTACTATCCTCCCACTTACCACTGCATATAGGTATTCCTCTTAGGAAAACCGCATGGTGAGCAACAATTACATTGTTCTCTTGTGAGTTTATAAGTACTATACTTTGGTTTCCCTAGGATAACCTACAACTGGCACTTATCCAATTTGGGTTTTAGTTTGGTATTATCCAAACATATGCCTAGCATTCCCAAATTTTCAGGATTGAGAAAACCCAGTTTCTTTCCTGTTCATATCTAATATGAAATCTGTCAAACAGATTTTATGGAACCTTATTCAAAATAAGTTCTGCACTGTTAATGTGTATCCGTTGAAGGAAATGGTAGCTCAGAGCGACTCATGATTAACCTTATCATGTCTAACAAAATTCGGTTACTCTGTTCGGAAACACCGTCAAACTGACGTGTTCTGGGAGGAGTCCTCATTGAAAGCATACTATACTCTTTCAAGTATATTAGAAACTTATTGCTTAACTATTTTCATCATGGTCTAACTGTGATGGTTTAATACTTTAGCCGATCTGTTTGTCTATTTCGTGTCGAAACTTTAAAAGTTTCCGATTTGTGTTTCAAAAGAAACACATAACCATAACGCGATGCCACATCCGTAAAGGTCACGAAATATTCATTTCCACCTCTAGCCTAGCTTGACATGGGCCCACTTGCTTCACTATGAATTAGGGCTAACAGATCGGTGGCACTTTCACTTTTACAAAGTAAATGTGTTTTAGGCACTTTGCCCAAAAAACTAGATTCGTAGACTTTATTTGAATAGAATCAAATATGTCCTAGTACCCACTCTTCAAAAGTGTGGATATACGAGTCTTTGTTTGATTGTGTCCCAGACAACAATGTCACAATTAGTTTCTTCTGATCAAATCAGTTTGAGTTATTTGTTTTTCATTTTGTACGTTTGAGATTTATTTATATTCAAAATATAAATTCTGTTATTCACATCTAATGTGTTTTATCTCAATATCATCTTTATATAATAAAACACTTTAGTGTTCTAGAATATAAAGGTATACCCGCAATAGGTTAAACCCTGATATAGAGATAATGTATCTAGTCAAACTAGTTACATTTTAACAGTTTCCTAATTTAAGTACACACCCGAAAGGTAGTTCCTAAACTTAGGTATCTACGGTTAAAACAACAACTTTCGTCCCGTTTTCGATTCGTAGATTAATCTCAACTGAAGTCAGTATCCTGCTTACAGCAGATTTTTCACAATAGTACATATTTATGTACCACATCCAGTATCTAAAATCCAATTTTAATACTAGTTGCGAACATCTTTTTTTAGAAACATATTTGAAGTCAGCCCGTCTTCAATTCCTTCATGTCTGCCTTGTCCATACGGCAGTCACGCTTCCGTGTCCCCGTTTGCCACAATTTAGGCAGACATATTGGGATATGTCCTTTGTCTTCCCAGAAGATTATAATGACTTTTCCTTTGCCCTTTTCACACTCCAGAAGCTTTTAGCCAAGCCTTGGCCTTCTAGAATATTGAAGTAAGGTGCGTCTTGCGCTTCTTGCCTTAATGCAAACTTTGGCTTTGTCTCCTTGAGAATGGCCATTAACTCTCCAAGAGATAATGTTTCTAGTCAAACTAGTTACATTATAACAGTTTCCTAATTTAAGTACACACCTGAAGGGTAGTTCCTAAACTTAGGTATCTACGGTTAAAACAGCGACTTTCGTCCCGTTTTCGATTCGTAGATAAATCTCTATTGAAGTCGGTATCCTGCTCATAGCAGATTCTGAACATCAATACATATTTATATACCATACTAAGTATTTAAAATCCAATTTTAATACTAGTAGTGAACATATTTATGACAAACATATTTGAAGTCAGAGCCTTGCCCCGTCTTCAGTTCCTTCATGTCTGCTTTGTCCAAACGGCAGTCACGCTTCTGCGATCTCGTTTGCCACTATTTAGGCAGACATTTTGGGATATGTCCTTTATCTTCCCAGAAGACTATAATGATTTTGCCTTTGCCCTTTTCCACACCCCAGAAGCGTTCGGCCTAGCCTTGGTCTTCCGAAATGTCGAAGTAAGATGCCCCTTGCGCTACTTGCCTTATTGCAAACTTTGACTTTATCTCATTGAGAATAGCCATTAACTCTCCAAGAGTTTACTATTGCAATATGTACTTCTAAGATCTAAGAGTAGATCTACGAAGATCCTTCAGTTCAATATCATACTTTAAGGATCTAATACTTAGTTCTGTATAAGAAATTAAGGAGTCTAAGCGACAAGCATAATGGATTAAGCACTAAAGTTTTCATCACATGAATCTTCCAAAGATCATGCTCTATTGTTCGCTTAACTCCGGGCTTAGGCCTAATATGTTATTTTATCAAATAAAGTAACTTACTAGTTTCCAGAACCATCCTGAAATTTATTCCCAATTTGAAAATTAAAGTCGTTTAATACATTTTCCCCAGGACTATGTTTTAAACACTAATCTTTCAATTTTATCTTGATTATAATAGTCCAACTATTTAATCAACGATTTTCGGTACTATTTATTATAATGATCACTATAGTCCAACTATGTAATCAACTATAATTTAATTGTTTGAATACAGTCCAATTGTTTTAATAAAACAACAATTTAAATATTAGTCCAACTAACATTTAATTTATTTGACGAATGATTTGAATTGAGAGCGTATGGCATGTAATTAAACAAATATTGCAAATTTAATTCTTGCCTCCCACTATTTTTTGGCGAGCCTCTAACCCTCTATCGAGTACTCGGAAAATCGTGTTTCCTAGTGGGCTAGGATCCCGTTAAATATCACACAATCTTGACTTTGGCCAACAAATTGTATGATAATTAACTAGGTAGATCTTTAAGATCGATTGGATCCCATCCAATTCCTAGATCCAGTAGGGGGACATCCAATTCCGAAACATATATCTTATATATGCCAATATATCCAATATATTACCTAACCTTTTTCCTCTGAATCAACTAAGCCTTGGCTTTGGCACAACAAACTTAGTGATCCCAGTTAAGCGGAACCCATTGATAATGGAAAGCTTCGTAATCAATGTCGATGGATAAGAAGTGGTCTTGACTTTGGCCAACAAACCACAACTTGGACAAGACACCGATATGGAACAAAGCTCTCGTGATTCAAACACATCCTCGATGGACAAAGGCCTTGACTTTGGCCAATAAACTAATGACAGTCTTGGATCTTGAGTAATAATCACTCAATGGAAGGAAAAACACTTAATATTTTGTGAGGGTTTTTCGCGTGCAAATTGGCAACCAATTTATTATCTTTGTTAAGGTCTCATCATCATACACCCTTAAACATGCATTCTAAACACATAATAAGGCTCATATAAATAAGATAATAATGATATGCGGATGGATACTTAACACATTGATCCTAGATCAAATCTCTCCATTTCCTCTCTCCCGCTAGCACATTTATTACTTCTACCCGTTACATATCACTTCTAAAGAAACCTCATTTACATTGAGGGGAATATGTGAGAAGAGAAATACATAGAGTCAAAGAGGTAATAGGCTGGACACGCAGGTCCAATTAATAAATACTAAATTTATTACAATAATTTCTAAAATTGCCCCACCCATCTAATATCCATCCGATATACATTATTCATGCATCGCAACCATGTATTCACACAAGCATGTTATCAATCAATCTAATCCAATTAATTAATCTGATAATTAATGACCATCCAATGTTCAAATAACGATTTTATTTTTCGCGAGTCAAACACGTTTTGCGAATAAGTACCCAAAGTACGAATTCTTGAATTAAATTAAACTACAACATTAAATCCAATTCAATATGTATTTAATACTAATTCACTATTTAATTCCAAATTAAATAATGCACTTTATTAACGAACCTTTACGACTTAAATTCCAAATTTAATCGTTACGGGTCTCAAAGCCCGATTAACGTCCAACGTTAATTTAATTAAAGACCAATGGGCTTTCAATTAATTTCTTAAGGCATTGACTTTTGGTTAACTTGGGTCAAACCCAATAACCAAAGCCCAATCAAGGAATAACCCCATAAGCCTAGAAATCAATTTAGGCCCATTAGGCCCAATTAAAATAATTAAGGTCCATTAGTCGCATTTGGACTTTATGGAAGAGGTTTTGGGCCCAATTGGATCCAACCAATTTAGCCTAAACCTAACTTGGTACAACCAAGCCCCATTGGCCCATTTACAACATTTCAAGCCCAAATCCAATTTAAGGCCCAATTAATTAAATCACAAAATTTCAATTTCACAATTTAATTAACTTAAAGTGTATAACATAATTAATTACCCAAATCAATATTTCCAAAACACAAATTTTTACAATTAATCATGCTCATTTACATTAAAACATGTCCAACACATTTTAACAAAAATAAAACTCATATATACATGCTATAGTCTCGGCAATTTGGGGATAATTATGTCCAATTCGAATTCAATCCAATTAAATCCAATTAAACATTAAATCAACATTCCCAACATGATTCCAACTCATCCAATGAATCAAAAATAAAAAATTCCAAGACAAAATAGGGCTCATCATTCTCGGCCAAGCTAAGAATTTTGGGGAAAATTGTTCCAAACTATTTTTCTTGAAATTGATCAAATCAAACTTCAATTCAACATGATTTAAGCACACTAAATCAAAAAATTCAACCAAATCATGCTCAAAATCATTTTACCCAATTTTAACCCTAAATCAAGTTTCATGCTTTTAATCGCTCTGATACCATTGTTGGAGTTCTACGGCCCCAAGGATCAAATAACAAGCATAAAACACATGCGAATACATCGAGGAAGTTGCGGAAAACTTACATCGAGCGGTTGAGGCGATGCAACGAACTCAAAAACTTTTATGCCCTCCTCCATGAACCTCGGCAGTGAGCTGAATTTGGTGCTCCATTTTTGACTTTGGTCCTCCTCCAAGCTCCTAGCTTTGGTTGATGGTGATTCCAAGCTCACAAGTGGGTTTCCCTACCTTAGGATGGCTCCTATGTGTGCTAGCACTAAGGAATTTTGACAAAATTCGTTATCTACTCCTTGTGTCTCACGGTGAAACCAGAAAACAGAAGGCAGTGGACTGCCCTTGGGCGTGAGATGAAAAGAAGAAAGAGAAGAGAGAAAATGTGTGTGTTGGGTGGAAATGTGTATCTAATACACACTTTTAAATTTCTAAAATTCAATTAATTTGATTTACCAAATTTGGCTTCAAAAGTCAAACCATTTAAATCAAATCAACCACTCCCATCAACTACCATCAATCAATCAATCAATTGTCACATCACTCAAAGTGACATGTGATTTGACGCTTGATATGACTAATAATTTGAAGCTTGATGTGACTTGCGTGCCGCACTCGAATTCAGAATGTGAATGCGCTCGCAAACACTCTCGGGCTCGGGTTCGCTAATTCCAAATTAACGAATTTTCTGTTGGGACGCAATTAAATGATTATGCCTAGCAAAATCACTATTCACATTGCTAACGAATTAATTCTAAATTAATTCGTTCGCCCGAATTAAAATCTAATTTTAATTCCGCATCGAATATATTATTTAATTCAAAATTAATCGTTCTCTTTCTATTTAAATGATATTTTATCCCAGATAAAATATCTCCGTAATTAATCCCAGATTAATTTTCTCTCTCATCTAATTAATCCCAGATTAATTAAAGTACGAGTCATACGTCATCGGTGAATCTTCAAGAAGTGACCAATGAGATCCCCGGATATGTTGGCAGTAAATTCGGTCGTTGGACTATCCGAACACGTAAGTACCTAGTACTACGTTTATACCGATTTACAAGACAAGGTTGGCTTCTAGCAAAGCGCCATGCCTACCCAATTCTCCAGAAATATCCTTACAGGAATATAGAGATCAATATCAGGCGTAGTATACGTAGTATTGCGCATCTCGATCCAGTATCAGATGTCACATGCTAGGCCTGGGGCTGGAATTGTGTCTACCCCGTACGAAGCACATATCAGATCTCTGGTAACTAGTCTCTATAATCGGATACACATGACCTAGTCATAATATCCCGATAGCTGCAGCATATAAGAGAACCAGTTCCGTATCCTACGTGACCATCATCTCCACTATGACTGGAGTGATACTTCAGTCTTGACATCACACCCAACACACTACGATTCTCAATATACCCAGCAGAGGCGTACACAGAACCTGTTAAAGCCCTGGACGACCAAAACCAAAGTATATTGATTATCGCAAGTATTAGCGGTGCAAGTCTCAGTTTAAGACCAAATACACCTATCTTGATTTCGGACTTCCATATACACATAATCATACTACCAATGAAATTCGGAGGGGGTCTATCAAGAGCGAAACTGTTTCCCGTACCATCGGTAAAACACAACCACCTATTACACTTGCATGAGTATCTTATACCCAAATATGAGAACTATGACGTTGTGCCTTCACAACGCGCACAAGTGTAATACTAGTCTTTTACGCATTATCGATGTCCAATCTCGATAATACTATGACTAGGGATATTTAATGATTTATCATTCGTGGATTGATATTGTCTCATATCATCTCAATCCAGGAACAAATCATAAGGACCTCCTATCATTTATATATCTTGGTGATCTAATCATAAATGATAAGAGAGTAATCTCCTTTGTCACATAGTTAATTTGTACAACATCACCATGATCTGTACAAATAGTGACGCTATGGGTCATAACTGTCCAACAAGCCTTCATTAAATTATATCATATATAATTTAATTACTAGCAATAAATAATTATCATATAATCATTTATTATATAAATCATATATTAACTTTTAATATATAGTTGTAAGTGTGACAAATAATATTATTAATCATATTAACAATATTTATACCTTTATGAGTATATAATAGGACTATCTAATAATACTAAATCCGTTATAGTAAATCGAGCTAGCACGGGGACCAAATGGACCTACGGTTCCGAGCTCCAATAATCTCGAAATATTAATTAAGCTCTTAATTAAATATTCCGAATTATTCACTCCGGGTTATTCCACTAAAAACCTGAAGTTGAACTCTCGTTGCCGCAGATGATATATTAAGCCGAACTAAATCGTTGTCCATCGATATAATCATTACATACGAATTGACCCTTCACGAGTATCTCGTAATTAGAGTTGGGTCATAATATCCATTATACCCCTCTAATTATTTTTACCTTAAGTACCATTGATTCTCTAATGAATGATTTATTCATAACTATTATGAATTTTAATCTTTCTATTTGTAATAGAGAGACTTGAGCGCTCAAATCGTTCAGGCACCGAATCAACCCTTAAGAAAGATACTCATCTACTTCTAGCAAGAAGGAGTGAACTCCATGTCTATGTAAAACGTTCCCAGCTACAAAACAAATTGTGTCCCCAAAGTACGTAGCTATTGGTCGGGACTGCTACACCAACCTCACATTTGTAAATCAAAGGACATAGCCTGCCATGCAGGAGTTCGTAGTACACTCAGGATTAAGATCAATCTATAAAGATCAATCTATATATGACCATCTAGTAGATCGAAATGACTTTCTTAGTCTAACAGATATTATAAGAATGTCATTTCCATCTGGGTCCAAGGTGCCTCCATACTCATTACTCTTCATGGACGATCCGGATCAAGATCACCATACAAATATAGAATGGACCGCAGCTATAGATAAACCACAAACAAAGTACCCGCTTTGTTTGCTCTCTATGGACTATTTAAGATTACTAACTTCAGACTTAAATCTTATAGTGTATGATACTCATACACTAAGTCTGAAGGCACATAAGCAATCTAGGGTATTTAAGATGATATATAATATGTGAAAATTAAACAAACAATTTGATAAATGAATAATGCATCGTTTTATTTCAAAACACATAAAACCGTTTACATCATATGTAGCTCTAGGGCATACATTCCAACATCATATGCATATACTCTCCATTAAGCACCAATGCATCTCCCATCCATGTCCTCATCTTTCCCTCTGATAACCCGCAGAGAAAGACTAGTATTACACTTGTGCGCGTTGTGAGGGCACAACAGCATAGTTCTCATATATTTGGGAATAGGATACTCATGCATGTGTAATAGGAGGTTGTGTTTTACCGATGGTACGGGAACAGCTTCGCTCTGGATAGACCCCTTCGGAATTCCATTGGTAGTATGACTATGTGTCTATGGAAGTCCAAAATCAGGGTAGGTGTATTTGGAGACTTGCACCGCTAATACTTACGACAATCAATATACTTTGGTTGTGGTCGTCCAGGGCTTTAATAGGTTTTGTGTACGCCAATACTAGGTATATTGAGAATCGTATTGTGTTGGGTGTGATGTCAAGACGGAAGTGTCACTCCAGTCATATAGAGATGATGGTCACATAGGATACGGTACTAGTACTCTTAAGTACTGTAGTCATCGGGATAAAATGACAAGGTCATGTTTATCCGATAATATAGACTAGTTACCAGACATCCGACATGTGCTTCGTACGAGGCAGACACAATTCCAGCCCCAGGCCTAGCACGTGATCATTCGATACTGGACAGAAATACGTAATACTACGTATACTACGCCTAATATAGATCATTTATTCCTGTAAGGATATTTCCGGAGAATTGGGTAGGCATGACGCTTTGCTATACGGTACTAGTACTCTTAAGTACTGTTGTCATCGGGATAAAATGACAAGGTCATGTTTATCCGATAATAGAGACTAGTTACCAAACATCCGACATGTGCTTCGTATGGGGAAGACACAATTCCAGTCCCAGGCCTAGTACGTGATCATTCGATACTGGACATAAATACGCAATACTACGTATACTACGCATAATATAGATCATTTATTCCTGTAAGGATATTTCCGGAGAATTGGGTAGGCATGGCGCTTTGCTAGAGGCCAACCTTGTCTTGTAAATTGGTATAAACGTAGTACGAGGTACTTACGTGTTCGGATAGTCCGACGACCGAATTTACTGCCAACATATATGGGGATCTCATGGGTCGTTTCCCAAAGATTCACCGATGACGTATGACTCGCACTCTAAATTAATCTAGGATTAATTAGAAGAGAGAGAAAATTAATCTGGGATTAATTGCGGAGATATTTTATCTGGGATAAAATATCATTAAAGAAAGATAACGATTAGTTTGGAATTAATCGATAAATTAATATATTCGATATATTAAATGAACTTGGATTTCGACACGGAATTAAAATTAGATTTTAATTCGGGCGAACGAGTTAATTTAGAATTAATTCATTAGCGACGTGAATAGTGATTTCGCTAGGCGTAATCATTTAATTACGTCGCAACGGAAAATTCGTTAATTTGGAATTAGCGAACCCGAGCCCGAGATTATTTGCGAGCGCATTCGCATTTCGAATTCGAGTGCGGCACGCAAGTCACGTCAAGCTTCAAATCGCTAGTCACATCAAGCGTCAAATCATGTCACTTTGAGTGATGTGACACTTGATTGATTGATGTGATTGATTGATGGTAGTTGTTGGAGTTGTTGGAAAGCTTTACCATTTGACTTTTTGAAAGCCAAAAAGTGGTAAATCAATTTATTATTTTTGGAAAATAGATAAGTGTATTTGATACACAAAATCCATACAACTTACACAAATATCTCTCCCTCCTTCATCTTTTTCTTCTTCACACGCCCAAGGGGAAAAACTTCACTGGTTTTCTGTTAAAACCGTGAGCAGTGGGAAGCATGAGTGTGTGATTTTTGTGACAAAATCACAAGAGCTAGCACTCCAAGAGATATGAGAAGGTGATAGGGAAGTCCACCCATGAGCCGGGAATCATTCGACGAAGCTTGGAGCTTTACGAAGTTGATCCAAAAGGCCGAAACCAGTGAGCACTGGCAGTGAACTGCCGAGCAGTCCAAGAGGCATAAAGTGAATTTTTTATTGCCTCTGCGTCGCTCAACCGATCGATGTGAATATTCTGCAACTTCGTTGATTTGTATTCGTACTTATTTCATGCTTATTATTGATATTGGGACCTTAATAGAAACCAAACAATGGCATCTAGAGCAAGGTTTGAGCATGAAAACGTTTAAGGCTTAAAACTGGGTAAATTGATTTTGAGCATGATTTTATTAAATTGGATGTTTGAATATGCTTAAATCATGTTGAATTGAAGATTGATTAGATCAATTTCAATAAATTATGTTTGGAACATTTTTCCCCAATTTTGGAAGTGTTGGCCGAATGGTACATGTGCCCTATGTCTTGGAATTTTTTGATTTTTGATCATTGGATGACTTGAATCAAATGGGAATTTTGATTTAATATTGATTTTGGATTCAATTGGATTGGAATCGAAATCGATTTAAAATTCCCTATGATTACCGAGAGTTATAAGCATGTAATTGGGTTTGATTTTAATCAAAATGTGTTGGACATGTGATGATGAAAATAAGCATGATTAATTGTATAAATTGATGTTTTAGAAATGTTAATTTGGGTGATTAATCATGATATACACTTTAGGTTAATTAAATGTGAAATTGGATTTTTTGTATTTAATTAATTGGGCCTTAAAATTGGATTTGTGCTTTAATGTTGTAAATGGGCTTATTGGGATTTGTTGTACAAAGTTGGGTTTAGGCAAAATTAGTTGGATCCAATTGGGCCCAAAACCGCTTCCATAAAGCCCAAATGCGACTTAATGGACCTTTAAAGTTTAATTGGGCCTAATGGGCCAAGATTGATTTCTAGGCTTATAGGGTAACTCCCGGATTGGATTTTGGTTATTCAGTTTTACCCGAGTTGACCAAAAGTCCACGCCTTAAAGAAATTAATTAATAGCCCATTAGACTTTAATTAAATTGACGTTGGACGTTAATCGGGCTTTGAGACCCGTAACGATTAAATTTGGAATTTAAGTCGTAAAGGTTTATTAATAAAGTGTAATGATTAATTTGGAATTAAATAGCGAATTAGAATTGAATGCATATTAAATTGGATTTAATGATGTAATTTAATTTAATTCGAGAATTCGTACTTTGAGTACTTATTCGCAAAACGAGTTTGACTCGAACAAAATCAAATCGTTGTTTGAACATTGGATGATCACTAAATATCAGATTAATTAATTTGATTATATTGATTGATAACATACTTGTGTGAATACATGGTTGCGATGCACGAATAATGTATATCAGATGGATATTAGATGGGTGGGATAATTTTAGAAATTGTTGTAATAAATTTGATTTATTAATTGGACCTGCGTGTCCAGCCTTATTACCTCTCAATTCTTTGTATTCTCTTCTCACCTATTCCCCTCAATGTAAATGAGGTTTCTTTAGAAGTGTAGTGTAACAGGTAGAAGAAATATTTGTGCTAGCGGGAGAGAGAAAGGGAGAGATTTGATCTAGGATCAATGTGTAAAGTATCCATCCGCATATCATTATTATTTTTTCATATGCGCTTTATTATGTGTTTAGAATGCATGTTTAAGGGTGTATGATGATGAGACCTTAACAAAGATAATAAATTGGTTGCCAATTTGCACGCGAAAAACCCTCGCAAAATATTAAGCGTTTTTCCTTCCATTGAGTGATTCTTACTCAAGATTTAAGACGGCATTGGCTTGTTGGCCAAAGTCAAGGCCTTTGTCCGTCGAGGATGTGTTTGAATCATGAAGGCTTTGTTCCATATCAGTGTCTTGTCCAAGTTGTGGTTTGTTGGCCAAAGTCAAGACCACTTCTTGTCCATCGACATTGATTAACTGGGTCGCGCTTAACTGGGATCACTAAGTTTGTTGTGCCAAAGCCAAGGCTTAGTTGATTCAGAGGAAAAAGGTTAGGTAATACATTGGATATATTGGCATATATAAGATATATGTTTCGGACTTGGATGTCCCCCTACCGGATCTAGGAATTGGATTGGATCCAATTGATCTTAGAGATCTACCTAGTTAATTATCATACAATTTGTTGGGCAAAGTCAAGATTGTGTGATATTTAACGGGATCCTAGCCCACTAGGAAACACGGTTTCCCGAGTACTCGACAGAGGGCTAGAGGCTCGCTGAAAAATAGTGGGAGGCAAGAATTGAATTTGCAATATTCGTTTAATTACTTGCCATACGCGCTCAAACAAATATCATTCGTCAAATAAATTAAATGTTAGTTGGACTAATATTTACATTGTTGTTTGAAAAATAGTTGGACTATATTCAAACTATTCATTTATAGTTGATTTTATAATTGGATTATAGTAATCAATATAATTGATTTTAATCTATTAAATTATAGTTGATTAAATAGTTGGACTATTGTAATCATTATAATAAATAGTACCTAAATCGTTGATTAAATAGTTGGACTATTAAAATCAAGATATAATTGAAAGATTAACATTTAAAACATAATCCTAAGGAAAATGTATTTAAATGGTTTAATTTTCAAATTGGGAATAAATTTCAGGATGGTCCTGGAAAATTAATAAGTTATTTTATTTGGTAAAATAATATATTATGCCTAAGACCGGAGTTAAGCAAATAGTAGAGCATAATCTTTGGAAGATTTATGTAATGATAACTTTAGTGCTTAATCCATAATACTTGTCAAATAGATTCCTTAATTTCTGAATCAGAACTAAGGATTAGATCCTTAAAGTATGATAATGAAATTGAAGGATCTTCATAAATCTATACTTAGGTTTTAGAAGTACTAAAATTACAATTTATAACTCTTGGAGGGTTAATGACTATTCTCAAGGAGACAAAGTCAAAAGTTTGCAATTAGGCAAATAGCGCAAGGCGCACTTTACTTCGATATTCTAGAAGGCCAAGGCTTGGCCAAAGGCTTCTGGAGTGTTGAAAAGGGCAAAGGCAAAATCATTAAAATCTTCTGGGAAGATAAAAGACATATCCCAAAATGTCTGCCTAAATGTGGCAAACGGGATCGCGGAAGCGTGATTGCCGTTTGGACAAAGCAGACATAAAGGAATAGAAAACGGGGCAAGGCTCTGACTTCAAATATGATTGTTATAAATATATTCACTACTAGTATTAAAATTGGATTTTAGATACTTAGTGTGATATAAATATGTATTGATGATCAGAATCTGCTGTGAGCAGGATACTGACTTCAGTTGAGATTAATCTACGATTTGGAAACGGGACGAAAGTCGCTGTTTTAACCATAGATACATAACTTTAGGAACTACCCTCGGGTGTGTACTTAAATTAGGGAGCTGTTATAATGTAACTAGTTTGACTAGAAACATTATCTCTATATCAGTGTATAATCTGTTGCGGATATACCTTTATATTCTAGAACACTAAAGTGTTTCATTATATAAAGATGATATTGAGATAAACACATTAGATGTGAATAACATAATTTATATTTTGAATATAAATAAAATCTCAAACATAACATGACAAACAAATAGCTCGAACTGATTTGATCAGATGAAACTAATTGTGGCATTGTTTTCGGGGACACAATTAAACAAGAATCGTATATCCACACTTTTGATGAGTGGATACTAGGACTGTTTTGATTCCAATCAAATAAAGTCTACGAATCTAGTTAATTGGGCAAAGTGCCTAAAACACTATTTACTTGGTAAAATTGTAAATGCCACCGATCTGTTAGCCCTAGTTCATAGTGAAGCAAGTGGGCCTATGTCTAGCTAGGCTAGAGGTGGATATGAATATTTCGTGACCTTTACAGATGTGATATCGCGTTATGGTTATGTGTTTCTTTTGAAACACAAATCAGAAACTGTTACAGTTTCGACACGAAATAGAAAAACAGATCGGCTAAAGTATTAAAATGTCACGGTAAGACCGTAATGGAAAATACTTAAGCAATAAGTTTCTAATATACTTGAAAGAGTATAGTATTCTTTCAATGAGGACTCCTCCCGGAACACGTCAGTTTGACGGTGTGTTCGAACTGAGTAACCAATTTTGTTGGACATGATAAGGTTAATCATGAGTCGCTCTGAGCTACCATTTTCTTCAACGGATAAGCTTTAAACAGTGCAGAACTTATTTAGAATAAGGTTACATCAAAATCTGTTAGACAGATTTCATATAAGATATGAACAGGAAAGAAACCGGGTTTCACATTCCTGAATATTTGGGTATGCTAGGCATATGTTTGGATGATACCAAACTAAAAACCAAATTGGATAAGTGCCAAGTTGTAGGTTATCCTGGGGATACCAAAGTATAGTACTTATACAACTCACATGAGAATAATTTAATTGTTGCTCACCATGCGGTTTTCCGAAGAGGAATACCTATATGTAGTGGTAAGTGGGAAGATAGTAAAACTCGATGAAAATCAGAGTAATACTATTCCAGGCACCGAATCCTAATGGAACACATATAGTTCATCAAGGATGAAACTATAACATTAATCTTCGAATACACAAGAACCACGTATGTCGGAGAGAGTCAGAAAACAACCTGGGGTATGGGTTTCTGATCTCACCTCAAAAAGATGTCTATCTTATTGAGGTATACTAACTGACTACGTATGAGGAAGTGATACAAGGTATCGACTCCCTCTTATGACAAAGTGTCATGAATCCGAAATGGATTCCATGTATATCAACTATGTTTTGATACTAGTTGATGTACCGCAAGGCATTGTGCCTATTGGTACTTTATAAGTCTTCAAGGAAGACATACATGGAAGGCAACATACCAACATACGAAGCTAGGCTTGTAGCGGAAGGGTATCGTTATCAACATTGTGTTGATTACGATTCAAACTTTTACCTGTTGCCAAAGTAAATCCATTTGGATAATGCTTGCTAATGCTGCATGTTTCATGTATGAAATATGTCAACTTAACGGGAAAATCGCTTTCCTGAAAAGGAAACCTTTTGGAGGATGTTTATAACATCCTGTCGGTTTTTTATCGTACCAAAACTAGCAAACAAGGTTTGCAGGTTATTCGATCCATGTTTCGATTGAAGCAAGCATAGGTTCTTGGAATTATCGTTTTGATGTAATCATAATAATTTATGATTTAATTCAAAACGAAAATGATTCTTGTGTATATAAGAAGGTTAGTGGGAGCGCACTGACAGTGGTTGTCCTATAAATAATGATAATAAGTCATTTCTTGGAAATGAAATTCCCACATAATAACTATCGGTGAAAGCTTGGCTTTCAAGAAAACTCTCCGATAACTCGTACATTGAAAAATGTACGCGACCTGGTGTCTCATACGCTTTGAGCATATGGATTCACAAATAGGCCAATCCGAGTGATAGTCACTGGATTGATGTTAAGAACATCCGTTAGTATCTTAGAGAACTAAGGATGCTGTCTTAGTCTATGGAGAAGGAGAACTTGAAGTGACTGGGATCACTGTAGCAAGTTTCCTAAACCGATAAAACGACTATAAGTCGTAAAACGGTACTATACAGTTTGAATAACGGAACAGTGAGCTGGAAATCTTCCAAGCAAGATATTGTTACCGAATAAACAACAAATGCGGGTTATTGCTGCAGCTGAGGCGGCAATATAAGCCTTCTGGGTCAATAATAAATCTAATTAGATTAGATATAATTCTGTCAGCAGCTGAGCTAGGCGTCAGCAAAGGCTAAAGAATTAATGGTATCATCAACGATCCAGATACATACTTCGATATTCATCTGATTCGTTCGGATCATACATCATGGCGATGTGATGATCGAATAAATCGCATCAGATGATAATCATGCAAATCCGCGAACGAAAGCCTTTCCTCAGCAGTTTGAGCCAACCGTACATAGTTCGGGTGTAAAACAATCGAGTGACTGGCTATAGGCCAAGTGGGAGATTGTTGGACAATTATGACCCATAGCGTCACTATTTGTACAGATCATGGTGTTGTTGTACAAATTAACTATGTGATAAAGGAGATTGCACTCTTATCATTTGTGATTAGATCACCTAGATGTATAAATGATAGGAGGTCCTTGTGATTTGTTCCTGGATGGAGAATGATATGAGACAGTATCAGTCCACGAAGGATAAATCATTAAATATCTCTAGTCAGAGTATTATCGAGATTGGATATCGATAATGCGTAAAAGACTAGTATTACACTTGTGCGCGTTGTGAGGGCACAACATCATAGTTCTCATATATTTGGGTATAGGATACTCATGCAAGTGTAATAGGAGGTTGTGTTTTACCGATGGTACGGGAAACAGCTTCGCTCTGGATAGACCCCCTCGGAATTCCATTGGTAGTATGACTATGTGTCTATGGAAGTCCGAAATCAGGGTAGGTGTATTTGGTCTTAACCTGAGACTTGCACCGCTAATACTTGCGACAATCAATATACTTTGGTTGCGGTCGTCCAGGGCTTTAACAGGTTCTGTGTACGCCAATGCTGGGTATATTGAGAATCGTAGTGTGTTGGGTGTGATGGAAAGACGGAAGTGTCACTCCAGTCATATGGAGATGATGGTCACGTAGGATACGGTACTAGTACTCTTAAGTACTGCAGTCATTGGGATAAAATGACAAGGTCATGTTTATCCGATAATAGAGACTGGGTAGACAAAATTCCAGCCCCAGGCCTAGCACGTGATCATTCGATACTGGACAGAAATATGCAATACTACGTATACTACACCTGATATAGATCCTTTATTCATGTAAGGATATTTCCGGAGAATTGGGTAGGCATGGCGCTTTGCTAGAGGCCAACCTTATCTTGTAAATTGGTATAAACGTAGTGCGAGGTACTGACGTGTTCGGATAGTCCGACGACCGAATTTACTGCCAACATATCCGGGGATCTCATGGGTCGCTTCCCAAAGATTCACTGATGACGTATGACTCGCACTCTAAATTAATATGGGATTAATTAGAAGAGAGAGAAAATTAATCTGGGTTTAATTGCGGAGATATTTTATCTGGGATAAAATATCATTAAAGAGAGATAACGATTAATTTGGAATTAATCGATAAATTAATATATTCGATATATTAAATGAAATTGGATTTCGACGCAGAATTAAAATTAGATTTTAATTCGGGCGAACGAGTTAATTTAGAATTAATTCATTAGCGACATGAATAGTGATTTCGCTAGGCGTAATCATTTAATTACGTCGCAACGAAAAATTCGTTAATTTGGAATTAGCGAACCCGAGCCAGAGATTATTTGCGAGCCCATTCGCATTTCGAATTCGAGTGTGGCATGCAAGTAACATGAAGCGTCAAATCACTAGTTGCATCAAGTGTCAAATCATGTCACTTTGAGTGATGTGACACTTGATTGATTGATGTGATTGATTGATGGTAGTTGTTGGAGTTGTTGGAAAGCTTTACCATTTGACTTTTTGAAAGCCAAAAAGTGGTAAATCAATTTATTATTTTTGGAAAATAGATAAGTGTATTTGATACACAAAATCCATACAACTTACACAAATATCTCTCCCTCCTTCATCTCTTTCTTCTTCACACGCCCAAGGGGCAAAACTTCACTGGTTTTCTGTTAAAACCGTGAGCAGTGGGAAGCATGAGTGTGTGATTTTTGTGACAAAATCACAAGAGCTAGCACTCCGAGAGACATGCGAAGGTGATAGGGAAGTCCACCCATGAATCGGGAATCATTCGACGAAGCTTGGAGCTTGACGAAGTCGATCCAAAAGGCCGAAACCAGTGAGCATTGGCAGTGAACTACCGAGCAGTCCAAGAGGCAGAAAGTGAAGTTTTTATTGCCTCCGCGTCGCTCAACCGATCGATATGAGTATTCCGCAACTTCGTTGATTTGTATTCGCACTTATTTCATGCTTATTATGAAAATGCCGAGACATGCGACGGTGATAGGGATGTTCACCCATGAGCCGGGAACCATTCGACGAAGCTTGGAGCTTGACGAAGGAACTCAAAATGGCGCAAACTAGTGGCTTGGACTGCTGCAGTTCAAAATGGCGCAAACCAGTGAGCATTTTTGAAGTTTTTTGCTTCCGCGTGGCTCAACCGATCGATGTAAGTATTCCGCGACTTTCTCGATTTGTATTCGCACATATTTCATTGATTGTATTCGATCCTATGGACCTAGAAACTCCAACATTAATTTCTTGGAGGCTATCTGTTCTATTGTTCGACTTTCTTGTTATTTCGTGATTTGTCCATCCTGTCTAACGCCATCCCTTACTTATTCAAATCCTTACTGGGCTCTAAGTTGAGGGGTGGACACATGCTTCCCACTTTTGGTTGGGTATCTATATACTTATTAGAGTATGGGTTACTCAAAAGTCATCGCTTAACCAGATTAAAAATCAGAATATGCAAGAATACATGTCTGAGTCACAAACAAACATAAGTACAAACTCATCAACTAATTTTTCACACGCACATTACCAATACAAATACCACAGGGTCAATCTCATCCATCATCAGAATTGAAAACACATTACAATCTCTGTACAATCAATATCATATGTCATCAGAACCAGAAAAAATAACACAAAATCCAAACAGTCAATATCATTCATCATCAGAACCAGAAATTATAATACAACTTCCATAGCATCAATCTTACCCATTATCAAAAACAGAAAAAATAAATAAACTACTTTAATAACATCTTTTGGAAATACATCATAAAATCATTCTCTTAAGAATACATTGGAAAACTAATAAATCGTTCAATATTCGAGTCGCGCATCTTGACAAGACATTATCTGAAACAAGCTCATGTCGACAGAGGGTAACATGTCGGCCTATTTTTAGATGGACAAGACCCTATACAAGTGCCATAACGAGTCAAAATCATTAAAATCAATAAAATATAGTATGAGCACTATGGGAAAACATATTGTATCATATCTCATCAAACGCTCATACCTTGTGAAAGGCGAAATCAAATGTGTTTCGAATACATCTTTTTCAAAAGTGAATCTTTTTCAAAATAAAGTTTTTGAAATATCTTTTCAGAAAAACTATTAAAAAAAGGTATCTAAAATATATCGTAAAACTATTGTATGTAAACAAAATCAAACTCCAAAACCAATATCATTATAAAATATGTACCAAGCGTCCATGAACTAACTCAATTGTATGAATATATCAACCGTCCAATGCCTAGGTCGCGCATATGGATCATGCATTGTTCAAAACATGACCATGTCGACAGAGTATCGGGTTGGTCAACTGTAGCTGAACAAGACCTTATAAATACGCCACAGAGGTTTCAAAATATTAAAACATAAACATCATACAAGTACCCTGGCGTAAACATATCATATCATATCAAAAGTAAAAATCAAATATATTTTATTTAAAAGGAATATTCTTTGAAAACAAGCTTCTTAAAATAATTTCCGAAAAACAAATAGTCACAATTAAATCTCTCATCCATTGACAAATGCTCACAATTACAAACAATAAAATCATATCACATACTTGTTCTAAAGAAGTCATAATGGCGTATACATATATGTATATATATATTCACCAACCATTGACAAATAACTCAAATACTGAGATACCATATCTTCATATCACACATAGGCCTCAAAGTTTTATGTAAACATAATGTATTAAAATTATATTCTACTAATTATAATACATAGTTGTAACAAACCACCTAAACTCGTGGCTATAACCAACCAAACCTGTGGTGGTTGATAAGGCTAAAGTTATGCATATATTGTCTAAGTATTCTACTAATTATAATACATAGTTGTACCAAACCACCTAAACCCGTGGCTATAACCAACCAAACCTGTGGTGGTTGATAAGGCCAAAGTTATGCATATATTGTCTAAGTATGATTCTAACTCACTATAACTCATAACATGCAAACAATTAACCATACTTCAAGTATTCATCACATGGAATACTTACTAGGTCTCGCGAAAACTCCTAATTCTTGTCACATCTATCAAAATAAATTACAAAACGCGATTAGAATCACAGTTTTACAGAATTCTCCACTCAACTATAAAGAAATTCTGAATCTTCCCAGAACACCCAAATCAAGTCTGTTTTAAATGATTTCAGTTTCATTACTCTCAAAGCATCTAACTATATAAATCTATCATATTAGATTCATTTTCCAACCAAAAACCCGAAAATCCCTTGAAAAGTCTGAAAATGCCATAAACGGATCTGGGACCTTTAGGGATCTATCTTGTTCCTTCCAAAACCAATCAAATACTCCTAATAAATCATAATTTATCATTCCAAGACAACCAGACAATAAAAATCATCAAATTACGTATTTTTGAAAAATCTTTCGTAAAAGTTTCTGAAACACTACGAAAAGATCCTGGACACTCCAAAAAATTCTGAAACCATCCAAACAATATCATATCATCATGATTAATTCATACATACCATTACATTCATTAAAACACGGACACGGGCGAAATCTGATTTTCCCGAAACTCACAAATCATATCGGATCAATATAATTCATTCTAATTTCATCAGGATTCTATCAATAGCATAAATTCAATACATTCTAGCTTATTCAATTCAATACAATTCAATATATTACTCTATGATACTAGTAGAAGCATCTGAATATAAATCGTTTAACTTTAAATAATGAATTTTACCTGGATGTCTTACCGAGATTCTGAGGGCATATACAGAATCCTAACACTCCCACGAACGCATTGGAGTCGACGGAATTCAAATCAAAATTACTTTTGAAATGAGTATCATTATTCGTATATCGTTTCTTCATCGATTTGCATGAAACCGAGCATCATTCGGTAAAACTAACTCCACAGTCTTGTAGAACTGTTTGAGGGCTTAGATTTGGTGGGTAGCTCGACCTTTAAAATGAAGCGATGAGCCGGAATCAAAGGTTTGATGTGCGTATATTTCCTAACTTTTTCCGGTCGATTATGGCCTCCCTCGGCCGTTAGCAACCACCTTCGGGTAGGGGTGGCCCGATAGCCCCCCTCTCTTCCTCCCCGTGCTGGCATGATCAAGCTTTGCTAACATCATAGAGGTCAGATTTTTTGATTTTGTTAACTCTTATCGGCTTGTAATTTCTATAAACTATAAGTATTTATATACAATTTTCTAAAAATTACAGACAACCCCCAGGAAATTCCAAACAGGCCCCTATCATTAGGCTCTTTTGGAAATTCATATTTTTTAGACCTTTCTGTTATAAATTTTAAAAGGCGCTCAACATGAAAGTTATTCTTCTTTGAAAGAACTTTCCAACGGATCAATAATCAGCGCTCAATCAGAGTTTGTTTGTTATTTTTATTACTGAAATAATAAAACTTCCTCCATCTCTAAAAATCATTTAACCAGTTCTTTTGAATTTCATTATTTTCAAAGCAACGAGAATCCATTTTAAGACACTTCAACACATATTTCAATGCTTAAACTCTTATTCTCCAACATCGTCTCATTCCGAGACTGAAACTACGATCCGAGAACCTTTCAAAACTGTTCTGAAAACTCAGGATAATACAATGTCCACAATCACATATCATGTTGGCAAGTTCTTTAAAGGGAAAAAATCATGCGGGACTGAAGCCTTTGATAAAATAAACTCCCAAAATAAATAAATGTACCACGCATAAAATGCTCCTTCAATTCCGATTGAGTGTGTTAGTTTTCGTGGATGAAAAAAGATTAAATGAGACGTGTTACATATCATTCATGATTTAATAATATTTTACTTCATATATATTCATGTGTAAATGATTTTAGTTAGGGAGTGGGACAGTGGGTTAGCATTCCAACTATTTTTGGATATTATATATGTTATTAAACAAGTTTAACATGTAAATTAATCTAAATCACTCACTAACATGCCAAAATCAGAACATAACTAAGAAACTTAGAAAAACCTGGAAAAGGTTGGAGATGATTAAAAACTTGGTTCAAGTCGAGTTGTCTCTATCCTTAAGAACTTATTAGCCTCGCCTCGGTGCTCTACGGATGTCTTGTGGCTAACGTTCTCCCAGGATTACCTGAATGATTCTTGTAGAAGGAGCACTCATTTCACAAGAACTTGAACAAGGAAAGTGAGGGAAAACTCTCTATTGACTTGACTCTCTGAAAAATGATAAAACATATGATTTTCTGGATGGATTAAAATGAATCCAAGACCCTCCTTTATATAGGCATGGAAGGGTGCCTCTAAGGGAACCATTTGGCTTAGGGTGTAACGCTCCTAAAGGTTATACAATTTTCTAAAGCCTAAAAAGTTCTAGAGATGCATCCTTCCAATTTATAGGACATGTCCCTTCATCCTTGTGTCTTTCCCATAAGGCACTACTTAAGGGACTCTTCTCTCATACTTATACTATATATATTAGAGAATTTATAATAATTCCCCACAATTATCTAATATTAATGCAGACACTTAAAAGAGTTTTCGTGAAATAAAATTGCATCGAAATAAGTAGCTTTCGCCTTGAACCTTTCCTAGTGAATGCCAATCGAATTTACTTGGCTAACCAGTGACCCATAGTCTTAAATTGTTTCACCATTGATATAAACCAAGGCAATTGTAAAAAACACAGCTTCACTTTGACCATTTTTCGTTCTATGGTTCTGTTCAGTTCGGCCATGAAGATCGGTTCTGGATTCATCAAATATTTTAGGGAATTCAACCTTCAAAAATTCCCATACATGCAGCCTCACTTCTTACTTGAAATAGGTTATCTACTATAAATAGGTAATCTATCTTTACCCTTATTAGGACTCCTATCATAATATAGTGATCATTAAAAGCCTTACCTTATCCTAACCTCGACAGAAAACACTCTGCGTCATTATAGGAATGGGAAAAAGTATACAACTCTACAGTGCTTATTTTGAATTACACAAAGTTTCAGTTGTCCATTTTGAACCTAGATTTTGGGATTTCCAGTCAACTAGGTTAGGTTTCCACAGTGACAACTAGATTTTGGGATTTCCAGTCAACTAGGTTAGGTTTCCACAGTGACAATTCTTAATTTATAAGCTTCAAGCCCATTCCCCTCGATGACTTCTCAACTTGGTCTCTAGGTAAACCTTTAGTAAGTGGATCCGCTAGGTTTTCCTTTGATTTGACATAATCTAGCGAAATTATGCAACTTGAGAGCTATTTTCGTATAGTATTATGTATGCGACGTATGTGTCAAGACTTACTATTATACATTATATTTTGGGCTCTCCCAATAGCCGATTGACTATCTGTAGGCACTGCATTTTTACATGTAAGTCCCGATGATGAGTCTCATATGGAGACACTACCTTTTAAGTTGTGGAAGTCGCGGAAAACGGACGTCGGAAGGGAAAAGTCAGAAATCAGTACTTTGTTGGATTTTATTCGTTTGTATAGCCTCAGGTTCGCTTGTTGGATTTCTGTTTTAAAACTTATCATCGGCCCAAAACCCCCGCAAACCACTTATCATTGGCCCAAAACCCCCGCAAGCCACACATCAAGCCCACACACCACCAAGCCCACCAAAAGGACTAACCACACGCCCATACCTCTTCTAGCACACGCCCAAGCCCAATAAACACACATTCAAAATAACAACTAACATATTAAACACATAGTGAAATCTAAATAAATCACATACCTAAATAAAACAAATCAAATATATCATCTTCCTAATCAAGCCAAATCATATCCCTAATTAAATAGATATTTTCCTTGTGATATACTAATTAGGAGATATCACCATTGATTGCATGATTCCTTTCCTATTCACACAAGGAGAACCCTAGCCTTTGCCTATTGAAAGAGGCACAAACTCAACCCTTGACTCCCCTAGCAACTCACGCCCAAAGAAACAAGAAACAAAAGCAAATAATTATCTCTTCTCCTCCTCTCTACCATCACCAAAACACTCCCCCCTAAACAGTAAGCATCATAACCGAATACACCCCTAAAACTGCCATTCCATTCACCGAAAATCACAGCTCCAAATAGCCCTTCGACCACCGAAACATACCCATGAAACAACCCTTCCATTCACCAAAAATCACAGCTCCAAACAACCCTTGGATCACCAAAATATACCCCTGAAACTACACTGTAACATCAACAAAAATCATCCCTGAAACTGCACTGTAACATCATTGAAAATCACCCATGAAACTACACTGCAGTGACCGAAAATTCACCCCAAACAACAGCCCAAACACCGTCAAACAGTAGCCTAAATTACCGAAAATAGTGATAAAAAAAACTACACCTTAAGACACACCAAAATACCATAAAACAACAGTCCAAAAAACCCCCTAAATTACCGAAAAAAAAAACAACCAGAAAATAGTAGCAAGAATAGAAGAAACAGCGACCCGAAATAGTGAAGCGATGAAGGAAAACAGAAAATCAGCGAACCGGAAGAGTTGCAGAGTGTTAGCCCTTCCGACTACCGCGTAACGTACTTCCAAGAGGCGACTCAAGCGGTTAGACCTGAGGGCACCTTTTTTATTTCCGTTTATTCCTTTTATTTTGTTAATATTTCTTCACATGAGTATTGTTGGTTAATATATGCTATGGTTATTGGATGAATGGAATATGTGTCGTCTCTTCTATTATATCGGATGGAAACCCAGTCGTAAATCCCGTAGCCGAATCCGGATGGACGGTAGTGCGGTCTGTACTTGGGAAACAACTCCACGTACCACTTGAGCAAACGACACATATTTCACTTTATTTTATCTTGTTCATCTATTATTCACATTTTACATTTCGTCATTTACTTTCTGTACGTTATTTGTTTGTGTATTGATGATATAGTGCGCATGGGAAAATCAAGTTGGATTAAAGGTCCTCCACTTCGAGGGGTGAAAAGCCTATGGGCTACCTTTGCCACGACGTTTTGCCGCGCCGGACGAAGTATATTTGATTGAATGAGAGATATGTTCAATCGAGCATACGAAGTCCTATATTATTATGGTCTCTATTTTCTATGCATTGTAATGTCATGCGCATGGGCAAATCAAGTTGGATTAAAGGTCCTTCGTTTTGAGGGATGAAAAGCCTAAGGGATACCTTTGCCATGACGTTTTGCCCCGCCGGACGAAGTATGTTTGATTGAATATGAGATATGTTTAATCGGATATACGGAGTCCCATATTATTATCTCATTCATTTGTATGCATTGTAATATAATACGCATGGGCTTATTATATTGGTCTAAAGGTTCTCTATTTGAGGAAAGAAAAGCCTAAAAGGCTACCTTTACCATAATATTTTGCCGCGCCTTTTATTATTCCGTAATTGGCTTTCTGTATGCCATCTCCTTATTTAATCATGCATCATAAGGTAATACGCATGGGCAAACCAAGTTGGATTAAAGGTCCTCCACTTTGAGAGATGAAAAGACTAAGGGCTACCTTTGCCACGACGTTTTGCCGCGCCGGACGAAGTGTGTTCGATTGAATGTGAGATATGTTTAATAGAACATACGAAGTTCCATATTATGGTTGTCTTTATTTTCTATGCATTGTAATGTAATGTGCATGGGCAAATCAAGTTGGATTAAAGGTCCTCAACTTTGAGGGATGAAAAGCCTAAATGGCTACCTTTGCCACGATGTTTTGCCGCGCCGGAAAAAGTACGTTTGATCGAAAATGTGATACGCTCAATCGGGCACTCAAAGTCCTATATAGATGTGGGCATATTTCGCATCTCTTCCCTTTCATCCTTATCATCTATCTCATTTTCTGCACCGCATCATTGCACATTTATTTTGATGTACAATTGCCTCTTTGATTACCTCTTTACGTCATGCACTTAATTGTCTCTCTTTATTATGCATGCTTGTACAATTATTATTTACTTGCGTTTCCGTATAATGTGTTTATGAAATTATATGCTTGCTGTTATTCCGATTTACCTTTATGCATGTGAACTTAGAAATAAAATACTCTTGGAAATATATGTTGCGTAGATTCGATTAAATCATTGCACAAATCATTTCATTACAAGTGGCATAAGTAAGGGACCATTCCGAACCCAACAGTTTGAGGTCTTCCCTTGCGAGGGGTGAGTGCGGCCTTAAATCATTTCTCAGTTCACACCGGGTGGCGACTCCTTTATTCTCCGATTTAGTCCCCCGTGGGCTATTCCATACTCCCGACTAGGCCGTGAGCCTAGAACAGCGTCGCCAATTTCTGTGTCCTACAGTCTGGTGACTCCACTGGGGATAGAGAATCGGCCCCGAAATAATGTCTTGTAATGTTTGGATTTTTTCTATTAGTTGACTGTGTCTACCGTGGGTTGAAAGCGGTTTAATCAAAAGCATTATTAAGGCTAAGTAATGGTTTGGTGTCTTCCTTCATTCACTACCTTTCCATACCTGGGAGGAAAAGCTGTGAAGGCACTTAGATAATCATTTACCCGAATCTTACCGTGATGGACTAATTTGGAGGACCTATTGGTTATTCCTGTCACCAAGACGATAAGAGCCTAAGAGGTTTGGGTATTTAAGAGAGTTCGCTCCACCCTCCCTCTGGGGAATCTTCAATAGGAAATCCATTTGACAGTCAGTCACACAACATAACTCGTTGACACGTACCGTAAGGTATAAAAAAGGTGTGCTCACTTGGTCATTCGAACCCTTGAGTGAGGAGACCTAGTTGTGGGCAATTCTTCGCCAGCGAGTGCCTTTGTCTACACTCCCGCAAACCCACACGTAGACCATAGTTGTATGACCAATAGAAACTATTTCCTTGTGTTTGTATTTAAGGACCATCATCATTTGGATTCAGTTGGACTTCTTGTCAGAAATGCGAACTTGTTGGGCTATTTAAACTGGGATGAGTTCGTATCTTATGACAATTGGGCTAAAAGTTTCTAAAATACCGATGGGCCACTCTGTAGAAATTGTTTCTTTATGATTGTGTTTAGGGACCATCATCATTTGGACTCAGTTAGACTTTTTGTCAGAAAGGCGAACTTGTTAGGCCGTTTAAACTGGGATGAGTTCGTATCTTATGACAATTGGGCTAAAATTTTCTAAAATGCCGATGGGCCATCATGTGTTTGGGCCCCTTATCATTTGAAGTTGTTTAGCCATGATATCACAAAGGTGTAAACATGTTGGGCCTTTTCAACTGGGATAAGTTTGCACCTTGCAATAATGTGATTGAAGCTTTAAAATGATGAGAGGCCGACCTATATATTCCATGCATTGCACGCATACATGCTGACTGAGAATTTTAAAAGACACCATAGATTCTCGTTGGGTTAGGAAAGAGGGAAGACTCATCAAAAGGCCGATAGCAAACATGAGCGAATCAGAGAACGAGGTATCCCGTATGGATCAGTTGGAGACCAATCTCACCAAGGTTACTGAACAGTTGCAAGCCTTGACTACTGCTATGGCTAATATGGCTGTGCCCCGTGCTAGGAGAAACTCTGAGAATGTGAGGCGTGAGGAGCCTCCGAACAGGTTGGGGGATGACATCCCCGCTTTTGATGATGACATGGCTGAATATGCAGTCGGAAGAATAATCGGGTCTCAGACAGAGTTGTAGAAGCTCCAGGATCAGGTGGAATCGGTTACCCGCAAGATGAGGGGTAAGCATGAAGACTTGCTAGAATATGAGGCAATGACTTTTGAAGAACAGTTGCCAGCTCAATTCAAGATGCCTGATATGGCCAAGTTCAATGGGAATGAAGATCCGAGGGTCCATCTCCGCCAGTATGTTTGAGTTATGAGTTCAGTGGGTCTATAAAAGTGTCAGGTTTAGAAAATGTTCATGATGTCGCTTGAGGGGGCACCCGTGGTATGGTATCATGGCGTTGAGAGGAAATTCAATGATGATTGGAGAGCATTGGCAGAGGCTTTTCTAAGTCAATATGTCACAGATTTGGAGATCGACTTGTCACTCCGCGACTTGGAGAATACCAAGCAGAAGCCGGAAGAGAGCTTCAAAGAGTAGGTAGACCGCTGGAGGAGCCAACTTCTAAAGATGCATACTCGGCCCTCAGAGAAGGACCAAATCAAGATGATCATCAAGGGCACCAAGCCCTCCATTTATGGCAAGCTGAGGAGAATGACCTCCATGATTACTGATTTTTGACAGTTGAGGGAAAACGTCATGGATATTGAGGAAGAAGAGGCTGAGAATAGAAAGTTCTATAGCCTGAACAGGAGGACTATCGGGGGACCATCAGGTGTCAAGCCTATTTATGCTGAGGTTGCTGCTATCAAGAACCGACGTTTCTCCAACCTGGGTAGACCTCTGTCCAAAGTACTTGAGAAGTTGGCAAGACATGGACTTCTGAAACCCTTAGAGACCAAACCACTTCCACACCCTCCACCACCACATCTCAACATAAACCACTATTCTCATTTCCACTAATAGAAAGGCCATGACACTGACAGTTGTGCCCGCCTCCGCCATGAAATCTAGGACCTCATAGACTCCCAAAAAATACCCGACCTCGAAAAAGAACAGCCCAACACACATCGAAACCCCCTACCAAATTATCACTATGTCCCACCACCTACCTATATGATAAGCTCTGGCCTACCTGAAAGCCTTGTCCTCAAATCCTTTGACTACCAAGCCTTTTGCCTAGGGATTTGGGATAGCAACAGCAAAGATGAAACAGAACATGGGAAGAATTTTTAGGAAGACTTCTCATGTAGTGATGAATAGGAGGTGAGAGGAATGACACGCAGCGGGAGTTTCTACAGTGATACGGCTGAGAAGGATAAAGAAGTGTTGACAGAAGGGAGAAAAGTGACAGAAAATATGGATAATACTGAAGGGGGTGCAGTGTTGCGCCAGCTAAAGAAGACACGGGCACAAGTCAGCATCTGGGAATTATTATGTTCGTCACAGGATCACAGACGTGCTATGGTTGAAGCCTTGAGGAAAATAATAGTACCAGAGGATGTTAATCCTGCAATGTTTGTAGGATTAGTACAGAAGGAAACTTTACATGCAATAACGTTTTCTGAGGAAGAACTCCCGGTAGATGGAAGAAATCACAACAAGCCACTATTCATCAAAGCTGAAGTGAGAGGAATGAAGACATCATGTGTAATGGTGGATGATGGCTGATCCATCAATGTGTTCCCTTTAAAGATCCTATCGAGATTGGGAATGAATGCAACGGATCTGGATCCCTCCAATATGACTATCAAGGCATATGATGACAGTAAGCGAGGAGTTGAGGGCAATTTCGCTGCAATAGTTAAGGTGGGACCGATTGAGGATGAGGTTGAGTTCACTGTGTTTGACATCCCAGCTACTTTTGCTTTGTTGTTGGGGAGGCCATGGTTTCACAAGCTTGGGGGCGTGCCTTCCACTCTGCATCAGGCCATCAATTTTCCATACGGAGGAGAGATTATCACCATCAAAGCTGAAGTAGATAATGATGTGGCTGCTTTAGAGATAAAAACTTTCACGAGGTTCCAAGTGTCGGCAACCTTCGAAGAATCGGTGGATCCTATGGTGGCTAGGATCATGGAAAAAATAAAGTTCGAGCCCGGTAGAGGTTCAGATGTCGGAGGAACTCTGCCAAACTTTAAATGGCAGACCACTGGGAGAGGAATATGGTACAAGTCTGATGAGGATAAGCCGAAGACCAAGAAGAAATGACTGAAACTGACAGAATTTTTTGTGAAGGCAACGGGATACCAACGAGAGCCTGAACCAGTAGGGGTCAATGGGATCATAGTACCAGGATTTGAAATCTTCCAGGATGTGATGGGTGAGAAACCACTGGAAATAGAAGTCACAAAGGAGGAAGGCAAATGGGAGGATGAGCTGATGAAACTGGAGGGCATGACCCTCTAGGAGAGAAAGGAAACTGAGGAAGACAAAATGCCTGGGGAGGATGAAGACATTTTCCTTCCTGATTTATTTGAATGTATCTCTACATCTGCTAGTAATAAAGACATTCATTTTACTTACTTGTCTGACTCTATTCCTTTCAATTTGCACGATTTGAGTATATTTGACATCAGCTCAACCAGAACAAATAAATTTAACCTTGATAAATGTGGGGTTCCTAGAAGTAGTGAAGAATCCTGAGTGGTTGGCAAATATTGTGCCGGTGCCAAAGAAAGACGGGAAGGTCGGAATGTGTGTGGATTACAGAGATCTTAACAAGGCTTGCCTGAAAGATGATTTTCCTCTACCTCATATAGACGTGCTAGTTGGTATTGCGGCTTTATCTACCATATATTCATTTGCAGACGGGTTTTCAGGATACAATCAGGTTATCATGGCTGAAGAAGACAAGCACAAGACTACCTTTGTCACCGAGTGAGGCACTTATTGTTACAAGGTAATGCCATTTGGGCTCAAGAATGCAGAAGCTACTTATCAACGGATGGCCACTATATTATTCCACGACTTGATGCACAAAGAGATTGAAGTATATATGGATGACATGATGGTGAAATCAGAGACAAGAATCGGGCATATAGAAGCACTGGAGAAGTTCCTTCAGAGAGTTGACAAATACAACTTGCGGCTGAATCCCAAGAAATGTGTGTTTGGGGTAACATCAGGAAAATTATTGGGACATACAGTAGGAATGAGAGGAATAGAGGTAGACTTTGAGAAGATTAAAGAAATCACTGAGATACCCACACCGAAGACTGAGAAAGAAGTTAGAGCATTCCTCGGGAAAATTCAGTACATCAGTCGGTTCATCGCCAAGTTGACGTCAGTATGTGAACCTATCTTCAAATTGCTGAGAAAAGACCAGCCAATGAAATAGAATGAGCAATGTCAAACAGCCTTCAACAAGATCATATAATACTTGGTAAAGCCTTATGTATTGAAACCTTCAAGACCGGGCAAACCCTTGGTACTGTATTTGGCCATAGAATCAGAAGCACTGGGGGAAATGATGGTACATGCAGATGAGACGGGGGTAAAGCACGTAGTCTACTATCTCAGTAAGAAGATACTCCTGTACGAGGCTCGCTATTAAGAAGTAGAGAAGATCTGTCTAACAGTGGTATGGGCGTCCAGAGAATTGCGGCATTACTTCCAATCTTACAAGATCTAGGTGGTGGCAAAGGAAAATCCCTTAAAATATCTACATTCAGTGCCTTCGCTAGTATGGAAGTTGGACAGATGGTTAGTGTTGCTGACAGAGTTTGACATTGAGTACCTCACTTCCAAAGTAATCAAAGTGTGAGCCATAGCAGAGTTCCTGGCATTGCAACCTATTGAAGGGGATCAGTAAAAGTTTGAATTCCTAGATGAAGAGATCCAAGCAATAACAGTTCAAGGATGGAAGATGTATTTCGACGGAGCAGTGAATTACAAAGGAGCCGGAATTGGGATCGTGATAGTGACCCCCGAAGGAGAAACCTTGCCTATGGCCAAGAGGTTGACGTTCAGAGTAACTAATAACATGGACGAGTATGAAGCATGTGCTTTTGGATTGACTACACTGATAGCCTTGAAGGCTGAAGCGTGGAGGTCTACGGAGATTCGATGTTGGTAGTCCGACAGATGCAGGGAGAATGGGAATTGAAGGAAGAACGGTTGAAACCTTACCTTTTTCACCTCAGAAAGTTGGCACAGGCTATCCCCGATTGTAAGTTTCATCACTTGCCACGAGAAGAGAATCAGATGGCAGATGCATTAGCTACACTTGCAGTGACTTGGGAAAATCCATAGAAGTTAGTGGTGAGACCATTGGTACTGACAACAGAAAGCAGACCCGTTTATGAGATAGAAAGAGTTTTGGAAGTGGAGATCGACAACGGAAAACCTTGGTACCATGATATTCAGCGATACCTGGAACACAGAGAACTCCCAGAATGAGCAAGCAGAAAAGACAGAATAGCCATTCAGAAGTTGGCTTCTCAGTATGTGATTTTGAAGGGAGAGCTATACAAGAGGCAGACAAATGACATTCAGGTGAAGTGTTTAAGAAAAGAAGAAGCTCATAAGGCAATAGAAGAAATACATGCCAGGGTATGTGGACCGCACATGAATGGGTTGAATATGTCTCGTAAGATTGTAAGACAAGGTTTCTACTAGTTGACCATGGAGACAGACTGTACAAAGCTGGTAAAACATTGTCACGATTGTCAAGCACATGGTAATATGAACCATCTGCCTCATACAGAGTTACACGGGCTATCAGAGCCATGGCCTTTTCAGCATGGGGAATTGACATGATCGGAGAGATTCGACCGAATGCATCGAATGGACATCATTTCATAGTGGTGACAGTGGACTACTTCTCAAAATGGGTGGAAGCCGAGTCATTTCGTAACGTCACAACAAAGCAGATAGCGAAGTTCATAGCTCGAAATATCATATGTCGATATGAGATGCCGCATCATGTAGTGACAGATAACGGAGTTTAGTTTCAAAGGGAAACGAATGCAATGCTATAGAGATATGGGATAGGACATCACAAGTCGTCACCTTACAGACCGCAGGCAAATGGGGCAGTCGAGGCAGCCAATAAGACAGTAAAGAAGATATTAGCCAAGATGGCAGAAAACTGCAAAGATTGGGCTAACAAACTACCGTATGCCTTGTGGGGGTACCGAACATCAGTGAGAACAGTAACAGGAGCCACGCCTTACTCTTTGGTCTATGGAATGGAAGGAGTACTACCCGTGGAAGTTGAGATACAGTCCATGAGGGTATTAGCGGAACAGAGTTACCTGAACAAGGATGGGCTTCACAGAGATTTGAACAGTTGGCATTGCTCGATGAGAAAAGAATGAAGTATTTACATCACATGCAGATATATCAGAAGAGACTAGCCCGAGCATTCAACAAAAATGTACGTCCTACTAAGATCAGAAAGGGTGATTTGGTACTTAAGCAGTCAAGGCCGTCGACGACAGACCCAAAAGGAAAGTTCATACCCAACTCGGAGGGACCCTACATAGTGAAGAAAATAATGGGAATTGGGGCAGTAAGACTGTCAGATTTGGAAGGGAATGAGTTCACTGAGCCGATCAACGTGGACAGATTGAAGTAATATTTTGCCTGAGAAAGAGAAGACCTGGCAGATTACCTAACCCAACGGGATAAGGAATTCATCCATGCATGCATGCATACATGTAACATACTTACATTCTTTTTTGTGTTTTGTTTGTTCTGTGTTTGCAGGTTTCAGGCAAAAGAGAACCGAACAATCACTAAAAGAGAACCGGTAGGAGGAAACTATAAAGCAGATCCAGGGGCGATCGGAGACATGTGTAGGCACATGGCGCCAAGGAGCACAATGAGGATCAAACCCATCATGAACAAGGAGTACCTACGCACATGCATACGTACACAACACATGCACACGTTTTTATTCTGCTGTTTTATTTGTGTTCGCAGGTCTCGAAAGAAAAGAAGGGAAAGCGGCGAAGTACAAGCAAGTTGAGAGCAAACAAAACAATGTCATCAATTTCATAAATGAGTCAGTGTTAGTTTCGGGAGGGAATCCCAAGGTTGAGACCCTTATCAGTATGAATTTCGAGAATGGATCCCAGGGGGCAGAGCCCACATTATCAGTGGTGGAACATCAAATTTCCGTAGAGTGAGTGAGTGAAAAAAATAAGGGATAAAAAGAGAGAGAAATCTTTGATAGTTAGGCATATGTCCGGTGACGACATTGTTTGCTGCGGGGAGAAACCTTAGAAATGATAAGTACGAGATGTGCTCTCATCTGGTATTCTGAGTAGTTGATCTTGGCTAGACTCACGAGCACTTGATTACGGGATCTCAGCAGTAGAAGCCTGAGTAGTTGATGAAATGACCAGTTGAAGAGATGGTGGTTCAGTGAATGACCGTTCGCTTGGATGTCCATCCTGGTTTACTGATGCTACGATATATGATATGGTTGGAAACAAATAAATAAATCTCTGCAATGAAAAGAAAGGAAAAATAGACTTCCTATAACCGATAAGCGTGAAGCTACCCATGGGTGAGTATTAGGACCACCATGAGGAGAAATGCTACCTTGAAGGGTAGGTGTGTCGAAAAAAAAAGAGAAAGAAAGAAAAGAGAAAAAGAAAAAATAAAAGAAAAAGAAAAAAGAAAAAAGAAAAAAGAAGAAAGCCATATCATGTTGAGTACGAGGAAGTAATCACAGAGTATGACCAAGACATCTAGGTTGGTTAGACCCACTGATCCAATTCTCCGAGACAAAATCATCGAGTTGGCTTACTTAAGGATTAAGCTGCGAAGGAGCCTTGGCACACACACACTAGGAGTCTAGTTCAGATCACTCATTCAGACGATCGAATCTGAGTGTATTAAGTATTTTGAAGGTTCTCTGGTTTCGACATGAAGCATCCGTTGAGGACGAAAATATGTTTAGCTATCAGGATTATCTAGTGAAAGGCAGTACAGTATGTTGGAATGAACCATCACATCATCAATATCAGTTTTGGGGATGAGTCCCGGGGGCGAGGCCCACATCAGCATCAGTTTTGGGGATGAGTCCCAGGGTCGTGACCCACATCATCAGCAGTTTTGGGGAAGCGTCCCAGAGTCGTGACCAACATCATCAGCATTTTTGGGGATGCGTCCCAGGGTCAAGGCCCACATCAGCATCAGTTTTGAGGATGAGTCCCAGGGCGAGGCCCACATCAGCAAAAGATTTGGGGATGCGTCCCAAGGTCGAGGCCCATATCAGCATCAGTTCTGGGGATGAGTCCCAGGGCGAGGCCCACTTCAGCATCAGTTTTGGGGATGAGTCCCAGGGTCGTGACCCACATCATCAGCAGTTAATGGGATGCGTCCCAGGGTCGTGACCCACATTTTCAGTGGTATTGGGATGCATCCTAAGGTCGAGGCCCCCGTTGTCGGTTGCAGTTATTGGGATGCGTCCTAGGGTCGATGGCCCCCTGTATCATCAGTTCTAGTTTTGGGAAGCGTCCCAGGGTCGTGACCCACATTGTCAACGGTATTGGGATGCGTCCCAGGGTCGAGGCACACGTTTTCGGTTGTAGTTAATGGGATGCGTCCCAGGGTCGAGGCCTAGTGCATCATTAACTCCGTTCGAAGCAGCAGGCAAGTCAGGTGGCAGCTGGCGAGCCAGGTAAGTAAAAATGCATTGCATAACTTTGATAGGATTGTCATTGTCACACACTACACAAGTCCCATCAAAGTGGGGGCGACTGTAGGCAGTGCATTTTTGCATGTAAGTCCCGATGATGAGTCTCACATGGAGACACTACCTTTTAAATTGTGGAAGTCGCGGGAAACGGACGTCGGAAGGGAAAAGTCAGAAATCAGTACTTTGTTGGATTTTATTCATTTGCTTAGCCTCGGGTTCGCTTGTTGGATTTCTGTTTTAAAACTTATCCTCGGCCCAAAACCCCCGTAAACCACTTATCATTGGCCCAAAACCCCCGCAACCCATACATCAAGCCCACACACCACCAAGCCCACCAAAAGGACCAACCACACGCCCACACCTCTTCTAGCACACGCCCAAGCCCGATAAAACACATTCAAAATAACAATTAACATATTAAACACATGGTGAAATCTAAATAAATCACATACCTAAATAAAACAAATCAAATAAAATCAAATATATCATCTTCTTAATCAAGCTAAATCATATCCCTAATTAAATAGATATTTTCCTTGTGATATACTAATTAGGAGATATCACCATTGATTGCATGATTCCTTTCCTATTCACACAAGGAGAACCCTAGCCTTTGCCTATAAAAAGAGGCACAAACTCAACCCTTGACTCCCCTAGCAACTCACGCCCAAAGAAACAAGAAATAAAAGCAAATAATTCTATCTTCTCCTCCTCTCTAACATCACTGAAACACTCCCCCCTAAATAGTAAGCATCATCACCGAATACACCCCTGAAACTGCCCCTCCATTCACCGAAAATCACAGCTCCAAACAGCCCTTAGACCACCGAAACATACCCCTGAAATAGCCCTTCCATTCACCGAAAATCACAGGTCCAAACAGTCGTTGGATCACCGAAACATACCCCTGAAACTGCACTGTAACATCACCGAAAATCACACCTAAAACTGCACTATAACATCACAAAAAATCAGCCCTGAAACTGTACTGCAGTGACCGAAATTACACCCCAAAACAGCAGCCCAAACACCCTCAAACAGTAGCCTAAATTACCGAAAATAGTGACCAAAAAACTGCACCTTAAGACACCCCAAATACCGCAAAACAACAGTCCAAAAAAACCCCTAAATTACCGAAAAAAAACAACCAGAAAATAGTAGCAAGAACAGAACAAACAGCGACCCGAAACAGCGGAGCGACGAAGGAAAACATAAAATCAGCGAACCGGAAGAGTTGCGAAGTGTTAGCCCTTCCGACTACCGTGTAACATACTTCCAAGAGGCGACTCAAGAGTTTATACCTGAGGGCACCTTTTTTATTTCCGCTTATTCCTTTTATTTTGTTAATATTTCTTCGCATGAGTATTGTTGGTTAATGTACGCTATGGCTATTGGATGAATGGAATATGTGTCGTCTCTTATGGTATATCGGATGGAAACCCAGACGTAAATCTTGTAGCCGAATCTGAATGGATGGTAGTGCAGTCTGTACTTGGGAAATAACTCACGTACCACTTGAGCAAACGACACATATTTCACTTTATTTTATCTTGTTCGTCTATTATTCGCATTTTACATTCCGCCATTTACTTTCCGTACGTTATTTGTTTGTGTATTGATGATATAGTGCGCATGGACAAATCAAGTTGGATTAAAGGTCCTCCACTTCGAGGGGTGAAAAGCCTAAGGGCTACCTTTGCCACGACGTTTTACCGCGCCGGACGAAGTATGTTTGATTGAATGAGAGATATGTTCAATCGAGCATACGAAGTCCTATATTATTGTGGTCTCTATTTTATATGCATTGTAATGTCATACACATGGGAAAATCAAGTTAGATTAAAGGTCCTCCGTTTTGAGCGATGAAAAGCCTAAGGGCTACCATTGCCATGACGTTTTGCCGTGCCGGACGAAGTATGTTTGATTGAATGTGAGATATGTTTAATCAGACATACGGAGTCCCACATTATTGTCTCATTCATTTTTATGCATTGTAATATAATGCGCATGGGCTTATTATATTGGTCTAAAGGTTCTCTATTTGTGGAAAGAAAAGCCTAAAAGGCTACCTTTACCATAATATTTTGCCGCGCCTTTTATTATTCCGTTATTTTCTTTATGTATGCCATCTCCTTATTTAATCATGCATCATAGGGTAATGCATATGGGCAACCAAGTTGGATTAAAGGTCCTCCACTTTGAGGGATGAAAAGCCTAAGTATGCATGGCAACGGGCCGGCTCGGGCGGGCTCATCAAGCCCGGCCCGGGCCCTTGCATGTCATTCGGGCCGGGCCGGGTGGCCCGGTCGGGCCGGGCCGGGCTCGGGCCGGGCCCGGGCCTAATTTTTTTATTATAAATAAAAAAATTATTATATAAATATATATATTTTAAGTCCGGATCCGATTTTTTTATTATAAGAAAATTATAAATATAAAAAATTTATTATAAAAATATATATTTTATAAATTAAAATATTTATTTATTTATTTTAAGTCCGGATTCGATTTTTTTATTACAAAAAATTATAAATAATAAAAAATTTATTATAAAATTTATATATTTTATAAATTAAAATATTTATTTATATATTTTAAGCCCGGGCCGGGCCGGGCCCGGGCTTTTTACGTGAAGCCCGGCCCGGGCCCGTGTTACCCCGGGCCGGGCCAAGCCCGCTCGGGCCGGGCCGGGCTTCGGGCTTTTCTGCCATGCATAAGCCTAAGGGCTACCTTTGCCACGACGTTTTGCCCGCCGGACGAAGTGTGTTCGATTGAATGTGAGATATGTTTAATCGGACATATGAAGTTCCATATTATGGTTGTCTTTATTTTCTATGCATTGTAATGTAATGCGCATGGGCAAACCAAGTTGGATTAAAGGTCCTCCGCTTAGAGGGATGAAAAGCCTAAATGGCTACCTTTGCCATGACGTTTTGCCGTACCGGATAAAGTACATTTGATCGAATGTGAGATACGCTCAATCGGGCACTCAAAGTCCTATATAGATGTGGGCATATGTCGCATCTCTTCCCTTTCATCCTTATCATCTTATCTCATTTTCTGCACCGCATCATTGCACGTTTATTTCGATGTACAATTGCCTATTTGATTACCTCTTTACGTCATGCACTTAATTGTCTCTCTTTATTATGCATGCTTGTACAATTATTATTTACTTGTGTTTCCGTATAATGTGTTTATGAAATTATATGCTTGCCGTTATTCCGATTTACCTTTATGCATGTGAACTTAGAAATAAAATACTCTTGGAAATATATGTTGCGTAGATTCGATTAAATCATTGCACAAATCATTTCATTACAAGTGGCATAAGTAAGGGACCATTCTGAACCCAAAGGTTTGAGGTCTTCCCTTGCGAGGGGTGAGTGCGGCCTTAAATCATTTCCCAATTCACACCGGGTGGCGACTCCTTTATTCTCCGGTTTAGTCCCCCGTGGGCTATTCCATACTCCCGACTAGGCCGCGAGCCTAGAACAGCGTCGCCAATTTCTGTGTCCTACACTATCATAATATATGTTTATAGCTGGAACTGGTTTTGGCCAATTTAGAATATCCTCTAGGAAATTTCGAAGCCATTCCGATTCTTCCGCTACTTTGTCTAATACTATGAATTCAGATTCCATAGTAGACCGGGAAATACACATTTGCCTCGAGGATTTTCAAGAAATGACTGCACCACCAAGTGTGAAAATAAATCCACTAGTGGATTTGGAATCCACTGTATCAGATATCCAGTTAGCATCGCTGTATCCCTCTAGAATAGTAGGATATATTGTGCAATACATACCATATTTTGAAGTTTCTCTCAGATACCTTAAAACTCTTACTATGGCTTTCCAAGGTTTATGTCTTGGATTACTCATATATCTACTATGCCTATTTACAGCTTGAGCGATATATAATCGTGTGCGATTTGTGAGACACAACATACTTCCGATGATTCTCGAATACTCTAATTACGATACGCTCGAGCCAGTATTCTTTGATAAATGAAGAGTTAGTTTCATATGAATTCTAGCCACACTTAGATCTCCTTTATTATATTTCTTAAGTTTCTTCTCAACATAATGAGCCTGAGATAATATATACCCCTCTGATATACCCCTCTTCATTTAAGAATGTCGTCTTCACATCCATTTGATGTATTTCAAGACTAAATATATCTGCTATGGCTATGAGCATTCTTATCGACATGAAACGGGTCACTGGTGAATAGATATCAAAATAGTCAATGCCTTCTTTTTGTTTATAACCTTTTATGACAAGTCTAGCCTTGTATTTATCTATTGATCCCTCTAGCTTCATCTTCCATTTGAAGATCCATTTGTAGCTTAGTGGCTTACAACCTGAAGGAAGATCAAACAACTCCAAAGTATGGTTTTGAAGGATAGAATCAATCTCGCTATTGATAGCCTCTTTCCACAAAGGTGTCTCTGAAGAAAATATTACTTCTTTATAGCTTTGAGGCTCATTTTCTAACAGGTATGCCAGAAAATCAGGTCCAAATGACTTAGACATTCTTGATCTTTTGTTACGTCTAGGCTCATTTTCCTCAATGTTTTCATGTTGATCGGATTCTTGGTTAACTTGATCATTGCTTGTAGCAGTGTTAACGGTTCTTTTGAGAGACTTCATTTTTTGTTTTTTCTTTACAAGGAAATGTCTCTTCAAAGAATGTAGCATTCCTTGACTAAATTATCATATTTGGATTGATGTCAGGAATGTCAGACTTATGTACTAAGAGTCGATACGCACTACTGTTATGAGCATATCCAATGAATATACAATCAACAATCTTTGGTCCTATTCTAACCGTTTTAGGTTTAGGAGCCATCACTTTGGTGAGACACCCCTACACTTTTAGATATTTGTAGGAAGGTACGTGACCTTTCCACAATTCATACGGTATCTTGTCCAATCTTCTGTGAGGTAACTTGTTCAGTATGTAGTTAGCGGAAAACAAGGTTTCCCCCCACAAGTTCTGGGGTAAACTAGAGCTTGTCAATATAGCATTCATCATTTCCTTCAATGTTCAGTTTTTACGTTCCGTAATCCCATTTTGTTGTGGTGAATAAGTAGCAGTAGTTTCGTGAATAATTCCATGATTGGAATAGTATTCACCGAATGGTGATACATATTCACCTCCCTTATCACCCCTGAATCTTTTGATTTTCTTTCCAATTTGATTTTCAACTTCATTCTTATAGTGTATAAAGCTATCAATAGCTTCGTCTTTGCTCCTCAACAAATACACATAACATAATCTTCTGCTATCATCGATAAAAATGACAAAGTACTTTTTACTTCCTCTTGTTTGCACAATATTCATACACACATATATGTGTGTATAAGTTCCAATGGTTCAGAACTTCGTTCTATGTAATGAAATGATGATCTATTTATTTTAGCTTCAACACATGCTCCACATTTATGTTGGTGATCAATTATAAATTTAGGTATATGGTCCATGTTAATTAATTTATGCATTGTATCATAATTAATATGCCTTAACCTCTCATGCCATATATTTTGTGACTCAATAATATAAACAGAAGATATAGCTTTATTATTAGCACTGTGTCGATTGTCAGTCATTACATTGAACATGAAAAGGCTGCTTTCAATGAGGTATAATTTTTCTACATATAAATCATTTTTTATCAGTACAAACTTATCATAAACAAATACAAGCTTAAAACCATTCTTGCTAAGGAGTAAACCGGAAATCAAGTTCTTCCAAATATCGGGAACATGCAAAATATTCTTCAATGTAACTATTTTCCCATATATCATTTTCTGAACCACTGTGTCTGGTCCAATCACTCTGGAGGTAGATGAGTTTCCCATTGTCAGATGATCTCCACCATCGTCCTTCCGATATAAGGAAAACATCTTGCTATCAGCACAAATATGATGAGTAGCCCCCATATCTATCCACCATTCTCTTGGATTCACAACCAAGTTAGCTTCTGCTACAACTACTGAGAGGTTCATCTCTGAGATCTTATCAGTTAGTTGCTCATCCTCAGTGACATGAGCCTCATTTTTCTTTTTCTTGCCTTTGTCCTAGGACTTCTTATTTCTGCAGTCCTTTGCCATATGGGCACCGTTCCTACAGATGTAGCACTTTCCCTTGAACTTTTTATTTTCTTGGGAAGAATCAGCTCCACTGTTCTCTCTTTTTGCTACCTTTTCCACCCTTGACGATGTTGGCCTTAGACTCTAAAGTCTTGTAGCTAGCTTTCTCAGACTTCCTGTTGTCATTTTCGATCCTCAATCGAACTTTAAGGTCTTCAATACTCATCTGCTTCTTTTTGTGTTTCAGATAGCTCCTGAAGCCATTCCATGATGGAGGCAGTTTTTCAATAATTGTGGCAACTTGAAACGTCTGGCAGAGTTTCATCCCTTCATCCAATATTTCATAAATTATCAATAGTAGTCCACCCAATTGAGACATCATCATCCTTGAATCTACCATCTTGTATTTCTTCTTGAGAGATCACCGGAGAATCTTCACAGAAGTCATGTCTTGGTACACATTATCATGGTATTGTCAAGTCCTTCAAAGAGGTAGTTCTTGCGCAAGAAGTCGCCTAACTACCATGTCTCTTCTCGCAGTTGCTTCGCTGTTTCCATTTCTCCCTCCATAGTACCCAGATGATCTTTGAGATACTTAGCCAACTACAGTATTGTCAGGTAGAATAATATTTTGCTCTGTCACTATTTGAAGTTTGCTTCACCAAATTTTTCCAGTTTCTCACCATGAGCGACTGGTACTGTGATGTTTCTATTAGTCATGTGTAACTGGAAAAACTAACAGTAATCAATAAGTCTATAAAAGAACAATCACACAATGATCAACCGTATGATCTTGTTTAAGTGATACACTAAGAATCCACTTGTTGTTATATTGGACAGTATACCAAATAACACATGTCCTTGAATTTATGACTAAGGTTTATTATGATAAGTGAATAAAGGAAGATTTCCAGAGGATGAGGTGGTCCAGTGTAACCACTTAAATCCCTGCCCACTTATGCTCTTATCGCCTTATTGACATAATTTCCTTAAACACTTTCTCAATGGAATATCTTAGACTTTCAATCTTAGTGTTCACTTCAATTCACAAGTAAATTTGTATGTATTGTTGGACAATTATGACCCATAACATCACTATTTGTATAGATCATGGTGTTGTTGTACAAATTAACTATGTGACAAAGGAAATTGCCCTTTTATCATTTGTAATTGGATTACATAGATGTATAAATGATAAAAGGTCCTTATGATTAGTTCCGGATTGAGATGATATGAGACAGTATCAATACATGAAGGTTTAATCATTAAATATCCATAGTCGGAGTATTATCGAGATTGGACATCGATAATGCGTAAAAGACTAGTATTACACGTGTGCGCGTTGTGGGAGCATAACGGCATAGTTCTCATATATTTGGGTATATGATACTCATGCAAGTGTAATAGGAGGTTATGTTTACCGATGGTACGGGAACAGCTTCGCTCTGGATAGACCCCTCGGAATTCCATTGGTAGTATGACTATGTGTCTATGGAAGTCCGAATCAGGGTAGGTGTATTTGGTCTTAACCTGAGACTTGCACCGCTAATACTTGCGACAATCAATATGCTTTGGTTTTGGTCATCCAGGGCGTTAACAGGTTCTGTGTACGCCTCTTCTGGGTATATTGAGAATCGTAGTGTATTGGGTGTGATGTCAAGATGGAAGTATCACTCCAGTCATAGTGGAGATGATGATCACGTAGGATACAGAACTGGTGCTCTTTTATGCTGCAGCTATCGGGATATTATGACTAGGTTATGTTTATCCGATTATATTGACTAGTTACCAGAGATCTGATATGTGCTTCGTACGGGGCAGACACAATTCCATCCCTAGGCCTTGCACGTGACATCCGATACTGGATCGATATACGTAATACTACATATACTACGCCTGATAAAGATTACATATTCCTTTAAGAATATTTCTGGAGAATTGGGTAGGCACGGTGCTTTGCTAGAAGCCAACCATGTCTTGTAAATCGGTAAAAGCGTAGTACTAGGTACGTATGTGTTCGGATAGTCCGACGACCGGATTTACTGCCAACATATCCGGGGATCTCATGGGTCGCTTCCCGAAGATTCATCGATGACGTATGACTCGCACTTTATTAATCTGGGATTAATTAGAAGAGAGAGAAAATTAATCTGGGATTAATTACGGAGATATTTTATCTGGGATAAAATATTAATTAAAGAGAGAGAACGATTAATTTGGAATTAATCGATAAAATAATATATTCGATATATTATACGAAATTGGATTTCGACGCGGAATTAAAATTAGATTTTAATTCAGGCGAACGAGTTAATTTAGAATTAATTCGTTAGCGACGTGAATAGTAATTTTGCTAGGCATAATTATTTAATTAAATTTGATTTAATTACGTCGCAACGGAAAATTCGTTAATTCAGAATTAGCGAACCCGAGCCCGGGAGTGTTTGCGAGCCCACTTACATTTCGAATCGAGTGGGGCCCACTTATCACATCAAACGTCACATCACTAGTCAACTTTAGTCACTTTGATTGATGGAAGTTGATGGGATTTGATGTTTGAGTGTGAAACACTCTAGTGTGATGGTTGAAAGACATTTACCATTTAATTATTTTTGGTATTTGACTTTTCATTTTAGTGTATTAGATACACAACACACAACTCATCACAACCTCTTCTTCTCTCTTCTAACTATCGGCCTAGGGCCAATTTCCTCTCAATTTTTTGTTCTTCATTGCCGTGAGCAAAGAGAAGCAAAGGAAGAATTTGCGGCAAATGTTTTCGAGTGCTAGCACATATTAGAAGTATTACGAAGGTGATAGGGAAACCCACCCATGGGCATGGAATGCACACCCAAGCTTGGAGCTTGGCCGAACAATTGGAGCATAAAATGGAGGCCAAAAACTGTGAGCTTCATGGAGGAAAAGCTTGAAGATTTTTGTTGTTCCTCGCATCGTAAAAGTCGATCATTGTAAGTATGATTCCGCCATACTTCTTTTCAGTATTCACACATGTTTCATTGCTTGAATCGATCTTGGGACTAACCTAGAAAACCAACATGTATATATTTATAATTTAATCAAGCTGGGATGGAATTACTTGTGCATAATTAAACTTTTAATTCTCAACCAAGTATGCAACAAACATTCAACAATAAACAAGTATTTTTCAACTTTATCACAATAAGAACTAAGTGCATGCTTGTGATAATTGAATACCCTAATATTAACTTAAACCTATACTATCAAGTTTATTAAAATTTAGTATATGATTTTACTAAGTTAACGTTACTATATATTCCATAAAGCCAATTTCATGTATATCATACTATATTATAGATTAATATAAGTCTATGTTATTAATTTTTGAATTTAAAAATTCCAGGATTAACTTGCGTTAGTGTCACATTCGTTCATCCGTTTGAACGAAACATTTCAGTGAGTTCACGTTCGTGTAGTGTTCGAAGACGTTGTTAGTGTCCTAGACATGCCCAATGTCTCTAATACATGATTTAGTGTGTGAATGATCAAGAGAGTTACGGAAAACCTTATATTGATCGGATGTGTATTTCAAAATTTTGTAAGTTTGTGAAGAGCTCCAAGCTTTTCTTTATGTTCCAAACTCAAGGAATTGGTTTCCCTATCACCTTGTTTGCTCTTTGAAGTGCTAGCTTACTAGAATTTTCGCAACAAAAACTCCATGGGAGAAGGAGAGGTTCACGGCAAACACAAAGAGAGAAGAAGAGAGAATGCTATGAATAGTAACTTATCCAACTTCCAAAGTTGACTTAATTAATTTATACAAAGGTTGAGTGTTGGTTTTAGTTTGAGTGTGTTATAAGTAAAGCCAAGCTTTACTCAACCAAATCAAAGCCATGATTCAAGCCTAACCACTTCCATCACATGTCTAATATGTTGATGTAAGTGAAGTGGGTCCCACCACTATTAAATTCTAAATTTAAGTCGGCTAACTCAACACGCAACTTCGCTCGTGCCCGGGTTCATTTAATTTCAAACTAAACGAATTTTTCGTTGCGACATAATTAAATCCAATTTAATTAAATAATAATGCCTCGCGAAATTATTACAAAAGTCATTTACGAATTAATTCCAAATTAATTTGTCTGCCCGAATTAAAATCCAATTTTAATTCTTCTTTGAAATCTAATTTCAATTGATATATCCAATATATTATTTAATCGATTAATTCCAAATTAATCGCATTCTCTCTTCTATTCGAATTTTATCCTAGATAAATTCTTGTCGTAATTAATCCCAGATTAATTTTTTCTCTCTCTCATAATTAATCATAGATTAATCCTGTTCGAGTCAAATATCATCGGTGAATCTTTGGGAAGCGACCCATGAGATCCCTGGATATGTTGGCAGAAAAACGATCATCGGACTATCCGAATACGTGCGTACCTAGTACTACGTTCTTACCGATTTACAACACATGGTTGGCTTCTAGCAAAACACCATGCCTACCCAATTCTCCAGAAATATTCTTTTAAGGAATACATAATCTTTATCAAGCGTAGTATACTAAGTATTGCGTATTATGATCCAGTATCGGATGTCACATGCTAGGCCTGGGGCTGGAATTGTGTCTGCCCCGCACGAAGCATATATCGGATCACTAGCAACTAGTCTCTTTAATTGGATAATCATGACCTTGTCATATTATCCCGATAGCTGCAGCATATAAGAGTACCAGTTCTGTATCCCGCGTGATCATCATCTCCATATGACTGAAGTGACACTTCCATCTTGACATCACACCCAATACACTATGATTCTCAGTAAACCCAGAAGAGGCGTACAAAGAACCTGTTAAAGCCTCGGACGACCAAAACCAAAGCGTACTGATTGTCGTAAGTATTAGCGATGCAAGTCTCAGGTTAAGACTAAATACACCTACCCTAATTCGGATTCCCATAGACACATAGTCATACTACCAACGGGATTCCGATGGGTCTATCCAGAGCGAAGCTGTTCCCGATCCAACGGCTAACAGAACCTCATATCACACTTGCATAAGTATCCAATTCTTAAATATATGAGAACTATGCCGTTAAGCTTCCATAACACGCACAAGTACAATACTAGTTTATTCCGCATTATCGATGTCCAGTCTCGATAATACTATGACTAGGGATATTTAATGATTAAACCGTTCGTGGATTGATACACTCTCATATCTTATTAATCTGGAACTAATCATAAGGAATTTTATCATTTATATATATTCAAGTAATCTAATTATAAAATGATAATATATCAATTTCATTTGTCACATAGTTAATTTATACAAAAACCACAATGTCTTTTACAAATAGTGATGCGATGGGTCATAATTATCCAACAATCTCCCACTTGGCTCATAGCCAATCACTCAAGTATCTAACACCTGAACTATATACATGTCGCTCAAGCTTTTGCTGACAAATAGCTTTCGTCGGCGAATCTGCAATATTGTCATCTGAAGCGATCTTTTCGATCTTCACATCGCCACGATGAATGATCTCACGAATCATATGGAAACGTCGAAGTACATGTTTGGATCATTGATGAGACCGCGGTTCCTTAGCATGCGCTATAATCCCGTTATTATCACAATACAAAGGAACGGGCTCAGCTTCTAACGGAACTACTCCTAATCCAATTAGGAATTTACGGATCCAAATTGCCTCTTTTGCTGCTTCAGCAGCAGCGATATATTCTGCTTCAGTTGTTGAATCGACAACAGTCTCTTGCTTGGAAGATTTCCAGCTCACTGCTCCGTTGTTCAAACAAAATATGTACCATGATTGCGACTTAGAGTCGTCTTTATCAGTTTGGAAACTTACGTCGGTGAACCCAGTCACCTTAAGTTCTCCATCTCCATAGACTAAGAAAGCATCGTTAGTTCATCTAAGATACTTAAGGATATTCTTAACCGCAACCCAGTGACTATCACCTGGATCGGCCTGATAATGACTGCACATGCTCAAAGCATACGAGACAACAGGTCGCGTACATATCATGGCATACATGATCGATCCGACTGCAGAAGTGAACGGGATCTGACTCATATCTTCTCTCTCATCTTTAGTTTTAGGACACATGTCCTTAGACATAGAGACTCCATGTGACACAGGAAGCAGTCCCCTTTTGGACTGATCCATGTTGAATCTCTTCAACACTTTGTCAATATACGAACTCTGGGAGAGTCCAAGCAGCTTTCTAGATCTATCATGGTAGATATTTATTCCCAGAATAAAAGCTGCTTCTCCCAGATCTTTCATGGAGAATTTTAATGAAATCCAAGCTTTCACCGATTGTAGCATGGGAATGTCATTTCCAATAAGCAATACATCATCAACATAAAGGACAATGAATTTCGGTGCGCTCCCACTAACCTTCTTATATACACAATGATCATCTTCATTTTGAATGAAATCATGTTCTTTTATGATCTCATCAAAACGTTGGTTCTAAGAACGCGATGCTTGCTCCAATCCATAAATAGATCGATTTAACTTGCAAACCTTGTTTGCATATAAACATCCTTCAAAAGGTTTCCGTTAAGGAAAGCGATTTTGACGTCCATCTACCACATTTTGTAATCGAAATATGCAGCAATAGCAAGCATAATCTAAATGGATTTAATCATGGCAACATGTGAAAAAGTTTTGTCGTAGTCGACACCATGTCGTTGACGATACTCTTTCGCTACAAGCCTAGCTTTGTACGTTTGTATGTTTCCATCAATGTCTGTCTTCTTTTTGAAGACCCATTTACAAACAATAGGCTTTACGCCTTCTGGTGCATCAACCAGTGTCCAAACTTGGTTGGTATACATAGAATCCATTTCAGACTTCATGGCATCTTGCCATAAAGCGGAGTCGATACCTTGTATCACTTCCTCATACGTAGCCGACTCATTATCCTCAATAAGATTAATATCTACGTGAGGTGAGATCAGAAACCCATACCTCTCAGGTTATTTTCTGACTCTCTCTGATCTACGCGGTTCTTGTGTATTAGAAGATTGTGGTACAGTCTCATCCCTGATGAACTGTTCATGTTCCGTTAGGGAATCGGTGCCAGGAACAGTATCACTCAGATTTTCATCGAGTTCTACTTTCCTCCCACTTACTACTGCATTTAGGAATTCTTTTTCGAGGAAAACTGCATGTAGAGCAACAAATACCTTGTTCTCTTATGGGTTGTAGAAGTAATATCCTTTGGTTTCCCTAAGATAACCTACAAATAGACACTTATTCGATTTAGGTTCTAGTTTGGTACCATTCAAACATTTTACATACGCCCAGCATCCCCAAACCTTCAGGAATGTGAAACTCGATTTCTTTACTGTCCATATTTCATATGGAGTCTGTCCAACAGACTTTGACGGAACCTTATTCAAAATAAGTATTGCACTGTTCAATGCGTATCCTTAGAAAGAAATTGGTAGCTCAGTGTGACTCATCATAGACCTTACCATGTCTAATAAAGTTTTGTTTCTCTGTTTGGACACACCGTTTAATTGAGTTTTTCCGGGAGGAGTCCATTGTGAAAGAATACTATATTCTTTCAAGTAATCGAGAAACTCATTGCTCAAGTATTCTCCATCACGGTCCGACCGTAATATTTTAATACTTTTGCCGGTCTATTTTTCTACTTCGTGTCGAAACTCTTTGAAATTTCAAAAGTTTCAGACTTGTGTCTCATAAGATACACATAACCATAACGTGATGCATCATCCGTAAAGGTTACGAAGTATTCATATCCACCTCTAGCCTAGCTAGGCATGGGCCCATTAGCTTCACTATGAACGAGGGCTAACAGATTGGTGGCATTTGCACTTTTACCAAGTAAATAGTGTTTTAGGCACTTTGCCCAATAAACTAGATTCGTAGACTTTATTTGAATGGAATCAAAAGGTAGTCAACAAGAAGTAAGTCCGCTATAACATAATGAGTTTTTCAAACAAACTCAATCGTTTCCCATAGCCAGCATCTTTCATATTTTGTAGAATCTAAATTATACATTAATATGAATGAGACGCTACATCAGTATTGTGCTACAGCTACTGAGTTGTCCAAGTATTCAGGGATCAACTCCAAAATATTATGCGGAAAACCGCAAGCATAACACCAATATAAAACTTCTAATTTATAAGGTCACTATGCAACTTCATAAGTCAATACTTCATAAGTTGCATCTAATTCCACTGTAACAGTAGAATCATGCGTGACACTCCCACTGCATCTTTTGTGACTCTTTATGACGTAGACTATCTAACGTCATAATTAGTCTCAAAACTAATATGACCCTAATGGTTGCAGACTGTATTCTCCATGAATTAGAAACTCGTTCTTAATATCTCAAAGATCACAAAGAACGTGTTTCAAGATCCATCCTATGGTCTATAGGATATCAAAATAACTCGTAACAATTACGATTAAATCGATATCTTTAATCGCATATAATAAAGTATTTATTATGTCATCATCAAATGATACATAAGATTGATTAGACATTCTAATCAATATCTCTTTCGAAAAAGGAATCATCATTTACGAAAGATGAATACTTTATATAAGACACACAATAACTGTCCAACAGTTATACTAACTGTCATACAGATAGCCTAGTTATGTCCTCTATTAGATCATATCTAATGTACGAATAATATGAGTATCTCACAAGTCTCTTAGTTTTATATCTTATATAAAACTTTATATCAAATATAATAGAGATTACTCCCACTACTTTCACGGAGTAAAGAAGACTTAGGTAAATCTTTTACCTTACAAACATCTCATTATTAGAATAATAATGATAATGTTGTTAGGATATATAACACTAGAAAGTAATTTGTACGCTCCCACTAACCCTTCAAGCACATATGTATTCTCTATACTTTGACAAGAACTGACAATCTGACTGATATCAAAAATAGAGAATACGGATTTCCGGAAGACTTATCCGAGTCTACAATAGGCTCTATAAGCTAGCACACTAAACTGCGATCTCAGCATAACACAAACTCTAGGGCCATTCCAGAATGAACTCTTCAAACAAAGAAATTACAACTGATCTCTTATCTGAATAAATCATTCAAAAAATGCCACTTTGCATTCTTTAGCTAAAATGTACAGTTTAATATCAACATTAACCAATATATCTTTAATTGTTCAATTAGCGTGACTAGAGACAAGTTTTCTCAGAATCTACAATAGATTGCTGAGTATAACTTTTCTCACTGTCATACTGTAAAGGTCAAACCTTTAATAAGCTCACACTACTTTCACTGCGCAAATAATTAGCACATATCATGAACTAATTCATAATGAAAGCGTAATCAAGTTCAAAACTTGATCGTAGTAAGCTATGAACAATCTTAGATGTATGGTTCAATGGTGAACTTCCAGAATCGATATCAAATATCGCTTCCATTATAAGTTATAGGATAATTTTTCTTCAATAAGAAAACAACAGAACCATTAAGTATCAAATACTCGTGAATGATTATGTTATCCTATTGGACTTGTACGGAAGATGTATAAGGGTTATTTCATCTTATTAATTACGTAGTTCCAATTATAGTTTATCATTCTCACATTTGACTTCAATAAGTCAAGTCTTTTCTACAATAACTAACATCTGATGTTACACACCAAGTAATAAAATGATTTTATTACTTAGGATCGTAGGAAAGATATTTTGTTAAATAGAATACAATATTCTATAAATTAGAATAAATGATAAACTTTTACTTATACCTCCGAGGTGTAAGTAATTTCCATTATATAACTATTATATAAAAGAAAGATTCAAATCTCAAACTTTTCAAGATTCAGATTTTTTACCTATACATATCATATATGTAACTGTGGAAATTAATGGAACCTAAATTAAAAGGATGAACTAGTGTTACTGGAGCATATCCCCAAGAGTATTGAAACTAATTCGGTAACATTCAATATCAAACAAATCAAAACATATAAGATTCGACTACTCCCACTACTCAATTCCATCAAGATGGAATCGTGGAAGAATAATATTGAATATGAATCAAATTCACTGAATAACCTTAGAACTAATTGCTTTAAATTCATATGTTTGATCGTATCAAAGATCTTTGAACAATTCAAAGACTTGTTATGAATTTTAAGGATCACGTTTTCAAAATTTCAGATTGAATATATTTGAACCAGTCAAATATGTTCAATCTGCGTTTCATTAGAACAGATTGAAAGTTCTTGATCATTTCAAGACGTTCAATATGTGTTCCTTCAGAAACACGTAATTAAGTTATGACAATTCATCAACTAAGTTACGAAATAAAGAAAACTATCTTAAGCAATTATTATTTATTAAACTACATACATCTAATGTATCAGTTTAATAAATCTGGTGGTCCAATGACAATCATTGGTTAAACGAGCTCTTAATCACCTTCCTGAATACAATATTCATTAAATGTATAAGGATGTGTGGTGTGATCTCGTATCAAACCATCCTTTACCATACGGAATAAGCATCTAATGCTTAAGTGATTAAACTCATAAAGCACCGTTCTAAATTATTTATTTTACCGAATAATTTTTCTTAATGTTTATCTCTACGTCAATGACACTACCAGTTATATTTAAAATATATAACAACTGTTTATAAAGAACAAGTAACTATCCAATAGTTGCAAGTTCTGATATCAAATATCAAAACAATCATTAACTAATATTTTAAATAACTAGACGGAAGATCTGGTATCCAATACATATAGTTGTAGTATTGTGAAAATCGATATTTTCTATACACAACTATACGCATCTCATTTCTATAGCTTTACTATTTGCATTCAACTATTCACAACAATTGCAAATAATTGATTAGCAAATTGTGTCAGACACATTGCCTCTAAAGTTCATTAAAGCTAAGAAACGTCATTACTAGATAAACAAATACATAATGGGGCTTTCTTAATGCCAGTCAAGAATCTCGAGACATAAACTAATTCAAGTCAATTCTTACTGCATAAGAAACTATTCTCTCTAAAGTATTATATCCTAAAAGGGATATCTATCTAGATTATCTTTCATGACTTAGAAACTAAGTCATTAACCATCTTGATTTTTGAAGAAAATCGGAACAACAGTTCCCGATGGTTTAGACCAATCTAATAATATCCTAGTCTAGTAGTATCTAGAACCTATTTTAGAATTAACTACAACCAAGAGTCAAGTCAGATAACATATCAAAATATGTGTGCAGTGAATTAAAAGTTTAATTCTATCTAATATAGATTAAGGAAAACAAACAAGCGGTTATTTCCATAATAATGCACACTGCCTAAGTTAAGGAATATTTTAAACTTAGCAGTGCCTCCCACTATTTTACGTAATACCGTAATCCCCAAGGGAAAAATGAGAATTCAATAATTAAATCAAATTCCATAATGGGAAGTGGACCCCATGAATATATTTCGACTCACAACAGATGCACGGTCTCGCCTACGTATATTCACAGATAGACAACTCATTTGTCAATCACTCAATAGTGACTCCTGGGTTTCCAGTCCTGGTCGTTTCTCGTTGTCGCTGCTAAGGCAGGCCCACAAGGAGACGTACCAAGGTTAAACTCGTCAATGATAAACTCAAGTTACTTGCGTAACCCTGACAGTTAGGGCACGTTCAGGATTCCGCTTTCGCTTGAATTTATCTAGTATCTAATATACATCCGGCATAAATAAATCTCTATCGGCTACACCATCACAGCAGAGGCACTGTCTCGGATGTAGTCACGGAAAAATATTTATAAACCGTATTGACAAGATGGACCAAGAAACAAGTATTCCAAATACCAGTTACTTTAAAACCTTATTAAGCGGGAATATTTCATAAAGCGTCATACACTTTAAATTTAATCAAATTAAATGAAAGCATGCATGTATCAAGTAAAGAAAAGAACAAACATTAGATTTTAAAGGGCTAATCATATCGGGGTGTCCAGAATCAGACTCGCTCTGATGCCATTTTGTTGGGGTTTTAAGGGGGAATATCTGTAACGCATCAGAATCGCGGAAAATCAAAATTTTCCGATTTCAAAATTTTTCTTGGATCAATCAAATAAACTTATTTATTTAATTTTCCAATTATCAAATTCTGAAAAATTACACAAGAGATCAAATTTCTTGGTAATTACTGAATTGCCCCAAAACTTTATAAATTGATCATTTTAGTCCAAAAGTTGTCAAATACAATTTTGGATGATTCTAAATCATTTCTAAAATGTTTTTCAACACATCTAATGGATCAAAATCAGATTTCACACAAATACCCAATTTTTGAGCAATTGCCGTGAGCACCCCAAAATTTTCAATTAATTACAATTTGGTCCCTTTAGTTCAAAACATGCCAAGATCAAATCCAATCAACCTAAAATTTTACATGCATCATATTCATACCATAATACATCACATATATGAAAATCCCCATATTTGGAGAGGGTTATGAACCCTAATTTTTCAATTTCATCAAATTGTCCAATTTCACCAAATTTAAAAAATCCAACACTTTAATCCATGCAATACTTCACCAATCAAGCCTCACCACTTTGAAAAAACTCTAGAACAATTCTAGGTCACCAAGGAGTGGCTTACTAACTCTAGAATGGCAACTTTGATTTTCTAAAATCAAAAGTAAAGCTTTGAAACCATTTCAAGCTTACTTACATGCATCAATCTTTCATTCAAGTTCACAACCATATAAACATAAACTAAGAGTAGAGATAACATCAAAGCATCACAAAATGAAGCTAAGCATGTTAGAAATATATTTCATGTTGAAGACATTAAAGAAAGACTTACAAAAACAAGCTTTTTCAAGCCTTTTCTCTTTGAACTTCAAGCTTTGCTCTCAACTCTCTTTTATGTTATTTTTGTCTCAAATGAACTTGTTTTAAACCCTAAAAGATGAAAAAAAAAACAATATATACCTCACACAAATGCCCTTGGCCGAATTTGGTGAAGGAAAAATATCTATATATTTAATTTTTGTTTCATTTAAAGCTCAACTTGTCAACTTGCATTTCTAGATCATTACACTTTAATGAATTATTCAACCAAGTCAACAATTGCAACTCAAAAATATAAAAATTATATTTATTTAGGGTGTTGGCCGAAAATACCAAAGAAAAAAGGAAAATGAATATTTTCAATTTTAACAATTAAAACAAATATCCAAGGAAGTCAAATTCAATTTGACAACATTTTCCTTTAAGTATAAAGTCAATAATTTACACTTATAATCATTTCCTAACTTTATCATTTGGTGAGATATTTATATTTTAATTATATTAATCATTTAATAATTAAATAATTAAATAATTAATTAAATACAAATATCTCAACTATATGTATTATATTTACTTTAAATATCTCAAATACATATATTAATAATATATGTCAAATACCTTTATTTGACAATTTATTAATGTGTATTTAATAATATCATATATTAAATATAAATACACATTAATTAGGAAATGACGGTTCGTCCCGTTCGCATGTTTTTTTCGTTTAATGTTTAAACGATTTATAAATAATCAACATTATTCATAAAAGTTGCCCTAGTACCCTACGAGTATATTTCATTAGTGAGAATCTCTAGATTCAAGTATATCTGTCACAAAATCCAATTTCGTGTCCATAATTTACCCACCCGTAAATTATGACGACCACGGATAAACTAGTTGAATCATATAGGTCGAGGTCATTGCATACATATAATCCCTCCATCACAGGTATCCGGATAATCCCAGAGATATAGATGTAAACGTCAAATCTCTATAGGTAGTATCCCATCGACGTATCTATTAGCAATCTATAAATAACATTCAGAACTCATTTCTGAAGTATATTATGGCCATAGATTTAACTGATTGCTAATCACATATAGACTACTTATGCTCTGTACACAGAACTGACGGATCCTATCTTGACACACACAAGATATCCTGAGGATCGGTCCACACCCAACGAACAGGCGGAGGTCTGATCTAAATAGATCGGTGACGTGACTGCCATCTAAGTGTGGATGATGTCTCATACATCCACAGTGGTATCTCAAGTCGAAGGACCACTATGCTACTCAACCCGAGAAGATTCTTATTGACGTTGGTGTACCATCCATTAAGAATCTTCGGTAAGTCGTTAAGTGTTTATCTATTATAAACACCTACATGTCTATACGAGTCTCCCTAGACTCATGGTTCATTGTGATAAACCATCGGACCAAGTCTCGATATACGACATGTACTGGTCTCAACGGATTTGACTAACCGACTCGTGTTAGTAAATCTTGACCAGGAACTATATTTGATAATATACATTTAGCAGTGACACTTCCCAACGTCAATTACAAACTAACTTTGTAAATGTGTACTGCATTATATATTATCGCGCCTTTGTCTAATATATACATATCACTAAACCACATTTAGTTTCAATCTAATCGTAATCAGATCGAATACGTATATAAAAATAAGAGGTGTCACTGCTAAATAACAGTGAGAAAGTAATATACGTATATATATACGTAATCAGATCGAATATCACTAAGAAAGTAATATTATGGAAAATGGGATGTTCGTATTCATGAATCAGACATAAATGCGGTCCGGATTGATGCTCTGAGCACCAACCCCAACAGCAACCAATTTGAAAAACTCATGCTCCAAACACAAAATCCCAAAATTAAAGTATATAAAACCTAGAATAAAATCATGCTTAGAAAAGGCTCTGATATCATTGTTAGTCTCGTAGACATGCCCAAGGTCTCTAATACATGTTTAGTGTGTGAATGATCAAGAGAGTTGCAGAAAAACTTACATTGATCGGATGTGTATTTCAAAATTTTGTATGTTTGTGAAGAGCTCCAAACTTTTCTTTATGTTCCAAACTCAAGGAATTGGTTTCCCTATCACCTTGTTTGCTCTTTGAAGTGCTAGCTTACTAGAATTTTTGCAACAAAAACGCCATGGGAGAGGGAGAGGTTCACGGCAAACACAAAAGGGAGAAGAAGAGATAATGCTATGAATAGTAACTTATCCAACTTCCAAAGTTGACTTAATTAATTTATACAAAGGTTGAGTGTTGGTTTTAGTTTGAGTGTGTTATAAGTAAAGCCAAGATTTAATCAACCAAATCAAACCCATGATTCAAGCCTAACCACTTCCATCACATGTCTAATATGTTGATGTAAGTGAAGTGGGGCCCACCACTTTTAAATTCTAAATTTAAGTCGGCTAACTCAACACGCAACTTCGCTCGGGCCCGGGTTCGTTTAATTCTGAACTAAACGAATTTACAGTTGCGATATAATTAAATCCAATTTAATTAAGTAATAATGTCTCGCAAAATTATTACGAAAGTCGCTTACGAATTAATTCCAAATTAATTCGTTTTCCAGAATTAAAATTCAATTTTAATTCCGCTTAAAAATCTAATTTCAATTAATATATCTAATATATTATTTAATCGATTAATTCTAAATTAATCGCATTCTCTCTTCTACTCGAATTTTAATCGAATAATAAGCAAGAAACATGTGCGAATACAATCAAAAGAGGTTGCGGAATACTCACAATGATCGGTTGAGCGATGCGACGAAGAACAAAACTTCAAGATTTTCCTCATAGAATGCTCGGCAGTCCACTGTATTTTGCTCCTCCAAGAATCGGCAATCATCAACTTTGGAGCTCCAAGCTTTGTATTGATTCCTTGCTCACATGTGCGGTTCCCTATCACCTTCGCGTGACCCTTTTGTGTGCTAGCACTTGGCAATTTTTGCCACAAAAATTGCCCTATTTCTTCCTCTCCATTCTCGGCAGTGAGCTGAGAAAATAGAAAGAAAACAGCCCACTTTGGGCGTGTGAGGAGAGAAGAGAATAAGTGAGAGATAGATGAATGGTTGGTTAGATTTGTGTATCTAATACACATATTCAATTTCCAAAATTAATTACCAACTTTTCTCTTTCCAAAAGTCAAGCATTAAAGCTTGCCAACTACCACCATCAATCATGAATAGTGACATGGTGTCAATCACTCAAAGTGAAAGACAACTATCACTTGATTGACGATTGATGTGACGCTAGATGTGACTTGTGTGCCGCACTCGAATTCGAAATGCGAATGCGCTCGCAAACACTCTCGGGCTCGGGTTCGCTAATTCCAAATTAACGAATTTTCCGTTGCGACGTAATTAAATGATTATGCCTAGAGAAATCACTATTCACGTCGCTAACGAATTAATTCTAAATTAACTCGTTCGCCTGAATTAAAATCCAATTTCAATTCCGCGTCGAAATCCAATTTCGTATAATATATCCAATATATTATTTTATCGATTAATTTCAAATTAATCGTTATCTCTCTTTAATTGATATTTTATCCCAGATAAAATATCTCCGTAATTAATCCTAGATTAATTTTCTCTCTCATCAAATTAATCTCGGATCAATAAAGTGCAAGTCATACGTCATCGGTGAATCTTCGGGAAGTGACCCATGAGATCCCCGGATATGTTGGCAGTAAATCCGGTCGTCGGACTATCCGAACACGTAAGTACCTAGTACTACGTTTGTACCGATTTACAAGACAAGGTTGGCTTCTAGCAAAGCGTCATGCCTACCCAATTCTCCAGAAATATCTTTACAGGAATATAGTGATTTATATCAGGCGTAGTATACGTAGTATTGCGTATTTCGATCTAGTATCGGATGTCACATGCTAGGCCTGGGGCTGGAATTGTGTCTGCCCCGTACGAAGCACATATCGGATCTCTGGTAACTAGTCTCTATAATCGGATATACATGACCTAGTCATAGTATCTCGATAGCTGCAGCATATAAGAGAACAAGTTCCGTATCCTACGTGACCATCATCTCCACTATGACTGGAGTGATACTTCCATCTTGACATCACACCCAACACACTACGATTCTCAATATACCCAGCAGAGGCGTACACAGAACCTGTTAAAGCCCTGGACGACAAAAACCAAAGTATATTGATTGTCGCAAGTATTAGCGGTGCAAGTCTTAGGTTAAGACCAAATACACCTACCCTGATTTCGGACTTCCATAGACACATAGTCATACTACCAATGGAATTCCAAGGGGGTCTATCCTGAGCGAAGCTGTTTCCCGTACCTTCGGTAAAACACAACCTCCTATTACAGTTGCATGAGTATCATATACCCAAATATATGAGAACTATGACGTTATGCCCTCATAACGCGCACAAGTGTAATACTAGTCTTTTACGCATTATCGATGTCTAATCTTGATAATACTCTGACTAGGGATATTTAATGATTTATCCTTCATGGATTGATAATGTCTCATATCATCTCAATCCAGGAACAAATCATAAGGACCTCCTATCATTTATACATCTTAGTGATCTAATCACAAATGATAAGAGAGCAATCTCCTTTGTCACATAGTTAATTTGTACAACAACACCATGATCTGTACAAATAGTGACGCTATGGGTCATAATTGTCCAACAATCTCCCACTTGGCCTATAGCGAGTCACTCGAGTGTCTTACACCCGAACTATGTACGGTTCGCTCAAACTGCTGAGAAAAGGTTTTCGTCAGCGGATTTGCTTGATTATCATCTGATTCGATTTATTCGATCATCACATCCCCACGATGTATGATCCGAACGAATCAGATGAATATCGAAGTATATATCTGGATCGTTGATGAGACCATTAATTCTTTAGCCTGTGCTGAAGCATAGTTCAGCTGCTAACAGAACTATATCTAATCAAATTAGATTTATTATCGACCAAAATGGCTTCTATTGCTGCCTCAGCTGCAGCAATAACCCGCATTTGTTGTTTATTCAGTAACAGTATCTTGCTTGGAAGATTTCCAGCTTACTGTTGTTGGATAATATGACCCATAGCGTCACTATTTGTACAGATCATAGTGTTGTTGTACAAATTAACTATGTGACAAGGAATTGCACTCTCATCATTTGTGATTAGATCACCTTAGATGTATAAATGAAGAGAGGTCCATATGATTAGTTCCTGGATTGAGATGATATGAGACAGTATCAGTCCACGAATGATTAATCATTAAATATCCCTAGTCGTAGTATTATCGAGACTGGACATCGATAATGCGGAATAGGCTAGTATTGCACTTGTGCGCGTTGTGAGGGCACAACGGCATAGTTCTCATATATTTGGGTATTGGATACTCATGCAAGTGCGATAGGAGGTTGTGTTTCACCGATAGTACGGGAAACAGCTTCGCTCTGGATAGACCCCTCGGAATCCCATTGGTATTATGACTATGTGTCTATGGAGTCCGACATCAGGGTAGGTGTGTATGATCTTAACCCGAGACTTGCACCGCTAATGCTTACGACAATCAATATGCTTTAGTTGAGGTCGTCCAGGACTCTAACCGGTTCTGTGTACGCCAATGCTGGGCATATTGAGAATCGTAGAGTATTGGGTGTGATGTCAAGACGGAAGTATCACTCCAGTCATAGTGGAGATGATGTCACGCATGATACGGTATTAGTGCTCTTAAGTGCTGGCCGGCCATCGGGATATTATGACAAGGTCATGTATATCCGATTATAGAGACTAGTTACCAGACATCCGACATGTGCTTCGGACGGGGCAGACACTTATCCAGCCCCAGCCCTAGCACGTGACTATCCGATACTGAACCTACAGTGAGCAAATTCACTGCAGTTCACGCCCTTGGCAGTGGGGTTTTTCAAGTTTTGTTTCTTGCCGCGTCTCTCAACCGATCAATGTGAGTATTCCGCTACCTCCGTTGATGTATTCATACATGTATTTCATTGCTTGTTTGATCTTGGGACCTAGATATAAACCTAACAACGGCATCAATAGCTATAGGTTCAAGCATGAAAAATGTAGGGCTTAAAATTGGGAACTTTGTATTTGAGCATGATTTTATAAAATTGGATGTTTAAGCATGCTTAATATATGTTGTATTGAAGATTGATTTGATCAATTTCAAGAAAATGTGTTTGGAACAATTTTCCCCAAATTTGGAGTGTTGGCCGAATGTAATGTGAATTTTGGATTCTTGGAATTTTTTGATTTTGATTCATTGGATGAGTTAGAATCATGTAGGATGATGTTGATTTAAGATGAATTGGATTGTACTTTGAATTGAACATAAAATCCCAAAATTCTCATGTTGGCCGAATTGGATGATGCCCTTTTAATGTCTTGGTAATTTTGATTTTAGACAATTGGATGTGTTGGAAATCATTCGGGAAGTTAATTAGATGTCGATTGTGGAATTAATTGGATTAAATTCAAATCGGACAAAAATTACTCCCTTGGCCGAGACTTAGAAGCATGTAAAATGGGTTTGATTTTCATTAATGTGTTGGACATGTGATGATGATAATGAACATGATTAATTGGACTAATTTCATGTTTGTGGAAATATTGATTTGGGTGATTAATCATGTAATTACTTTAGGTAATTAAATTGCGAAATTGGATTTGTGTAATTTAATGAATTAGGCCTTTAAATTGGATTTGGGCTTATTAAGTTGTAATTGGGCTTATTGGGTTTGATTTCATCAAGATGGGTTTAGGCCAAATGGATTGGATCCAATTGGGCCCAAAACCACTACCATAAAGCCCAAATGCAACTTATAAACCTTTAAAGTTTAATTGAGCCTAATGGGCCTAAATTGATTTCTGGGCTTATGGGGTTACTCCTTGATTGGGCTTTGTTTACCGAAGCCCACGCCTTAAAGAAATTAATTAAAGCCCATTAGACTTGAATTAAATTAACGTTGGACGTTAATCGGGCTTTGAGACCCGAAGCGATTAAATTTGGAATTTAAGTCGTTAAAGGTTTAATAAATAAAGTGTAATATTTAATTTGGAATTGAATAGTGAATTAGTATTAAATACATATTAAATTAGATTTAATGTTAGTTTAATTTAATTCAAGAATTCGTACTTTGAGTACTTATTCGCAAAAACGAGTTTGACTCGAGCAAAATCAAATCGTTGTTTGAACATTGGATAATCACATAATTATCAGATTAATTAATTTGATTAGATTGATTGATAGCATGCTTTTGTGTGAATACGTGGTTGTGATGAATGAATAATGTATATCGGATGGATATTAGTCGGGTGGGGCAATTTTGGAAATTGTTGTAATAAATTTGATTTATTAAATTGGACCTGCGTGTCCAGCCTTATCACCTCTATTCTCTTTGTATTCTCTTCTCACCTATTCCCCTCAATGTAAATGAGGTTTCTTTAGAAGTGTAGTGTAACGGGTAGAAGTAATACAAGTGCTAGCTCGAGTGAGAAAGGGAGAGATTTGATCTAGGATCAATATGTTAAGTATCCATCCGCATATCATTATTATTTTTTTCATATGTGCTTTATTATGTATTTAGAATGCATGTTTAAGGGTGTATGATGATGAGACCTAAACAAAGATAATTAAATTGGTAGCCAATTTGCACGCGAAAAGCCCTCATCAAATATCATGCGTCTTTTCCTTCCATTGAGTGATTCTTACTCAAGATCCTAGATTGGCATGGGTTGTTGGCCAAAGTCAAGCCCTTGTCCGTCGAAGATGTGTTTGAATCACGAAGCTTTGTTCCATATTGGTGTCTTGTCCAAGTTGTGGTTTGTTGGCCAAAGTCAAGACCACTTCTTGTCCAACGACATTGATTACGAAGCTTCCATGGTCAATGGGTCCACGCTTGACTGGGATCACTAGGTTTGTTGTGCCAAAGCCAAGGCCTAGTTGATTCAGAGGAAAAAGGTTAGGGTATATATTGGATATATAGGCATATATAGGATATATGTTTAGGACTTGGATGTCCACCTACTGGATCTAGGAGTTGGATGAGATCCAATTGATCTTAGAGATCTACCTAGTTAATTATCATACAATTTGTTGGCCAAAGTCAAGATTGTGTGATATTTAACGGGATCTTAGCCCACTAGGAAACACGGTTTCCCGAGTACTCGACAGAGGGTTAGAGGCTCGACGAAAAATAGTGGGAGGCAAGAATTGAATTTGCAATATTCGTTCAATTACTCGCCATACGCGCTCAAACAAATATCACTCGTCATATATTAAAAGTATTAGTTGGACTAATACTTAATGTTGTTTTAATAAACAGTTGGACTGTATTATAGTTGATTATATATACTTGGATTATATTAATCAATATTTGAATTAATTAATTTCAGTTTACAGTTGATTTTATAATTGGATTATAGTAATCAATGTAATTGAGGTTAATTAATTTGGATTATATTTGATTATATAGTTGGACTATTATAATCATTATAATATATAGTACCACTAATCATTGATTAAATAGTTGGACTATTGAAATCAAGAAAGAATTGAAAAGTTGGATATTTAAAATATAATCTGGGATTAAAATATTTTAAATGATTTAATTTTCAAATTGGGAATAAACAATAGGTTACTTTATTCGATAAAATAACTTATTATACCTTAAGCCCAAAATTAAGCAAAATAAGTAGAGCATAAAATCTTTGGAAGATTTATGTGATGATGACTTTAGTGCTTAATTTAATATACTTGTCATAAATCTAATTTTAGATTTAAGAAGTATTAAAATTGCAATAAATAATTCTTGGAGAATTAATTGACTATTCTAGAGGTGAAAAGTCAAAGTTTGCAATTGGGCATGTAGCACGAGGTGCACATCGCTTCGATATTCTAAAAACCCAAGGCTTGGCCTAAGGTTCCTGAAATATTGAAAAGGATAATTGACATATCCCAAAGTGACTACCATTTGGATATGGCAGACACGAAGGAATTAAAGAAAGGGCAAGGCTCTTACTTTAAAAATGTTTGTCAAATTTATGTTCACTACTAGTATTGAAATTAGATTTTAAATACTTAGTGTGGTACATAAAATATGTATTGATGTTCAGATCTGCTTTGAGCAGGATACTGACTTCAAGCTGAGATTGCTCTGCGAATCGGAAACGGGATGAAAGTCGCTGTTTCGACCGTAGATACCTAAGTTTAGGAACTACCCTTCGGGTGTGTACTTAAATTAGGAACTGTTATAATGTAACTAGTTTGACTAGAGACATTATCTCTATATCAGTGTTTAATCCATTGTGGATAAACCTTTATATTCTAGAACACTAAGTGTTTCATTATATAGATGATACTGAGATAAACACATTAGATGTGAATAACAGAATTTATATTTTGAATATAATCTCAAAACATATAAAATGACAAATAAATAGCTCAAATTGATTTGATCAAGTAGAGACTTATTTGTGGCATTGTTGTCTAGGACAGAATTAAACAAGACTCGTATATCCGCACTTTTGAAGAGTGGGTACTAGGACTAATTTGACTATTCAAATAAAGTCTACGAATCTAGTTTGTTAGGTAAAGTACCTAAAACACTGTTTACTTAGTAATAGTGTAAGTGCCACCGATCTGTTAGCCCTATTCATGGTGAAGTAAGTGGGCCCATATCTAGCTAGGCTAGATGTGAACATGAATATTTCGTGACCTTAACGGATGTGGCATCACGTTATGGTTATGTGTTTCTTTTGAAGAACATAGATCGGAAACTTTTAGAGTTTCGACACGAAGTAGATAAACAGATCGGCTATAGTATTATACTGTCACGGTAAGACCGTAATGGAAAATACTTAAGCAGTAAGTTTCATATATACATGAAAGAGTACAGTATTCTTTCAGATGAGGACTCCTCCGAGACACGTCAGTTTGACGGTGTGTCCAAACTAAAAACCGAATTTTGTTGGACATGATAAGGTTTATCACGAGTCGCTCTGAGCTACCATTTCCTTCAACGGATATGTATTAACAGTGCAAAAATTATTTAGAATAAGGTTCCAAATAAATCTGTTTGACAGATATCATATAGGATATGAACAGGAAAGAAACAGGGTTTCTCATTCCTAATAATTTGGGTATGCCGGCATAACGTTTGGATGATACCAAACTAGAACCCAAATTGGATAAGTGCCAATTATAGGTTATCCTAAGGGAAACCATAAGTATAGTACTTATAAATCTCACATGAGAACAATATAATTGTTGCTCACCATGCGGTTTTCCTAAGAGGAACACCGATATGCAGTGGTCAGTGGGAGGATAGTGATACTCGATGAAAATCGGAGTAATACTATTCAAGGCACGAAGTCCTTAAAGGAACACAAAACAGTTCATCAATGATGAATCTGTACCATTAATCTTCGAATACACAAGAACCGCGTAGATCAGAGAGAATCAGAAAACAACCTGGGGTATGGGTTTCTGATGTAACCTCATAAAGATATTAATCTTGTGGAGGTATACCAACCGACTACGTTTTGAGGAAGTGATACGAGGTATCGACTCCCTATTATGGCAAAGTGCCATGAGTCTGAAATAGATTCCATGAATAACAACTATGTTTGGATACTAGTTGTTGTACCGCAAGGCATTGTGCCTATTGGTACTGTAAACGTCTTCAAGGAAGACATACATGGATGGCAACATACCAACTTACAAAGCTAGGCTTTTGACGGAAAGGTATCGTTATCAACATTGTGTTGATTACGGTTCAACCTTTTACCTGTTGCCATGGTAAATCCATTTGGATAAGGCTTGCTGAGAAACTGTACATTTATGAAATGTGTCAGTTAAAGATCAAAATCGCTTTCCTGAAAAGGAAACCTTTGGAGAATGTTTACAACATCCTGACGATTTTGTATAACCGACAAACAAGGTTTGCGGGTTATTCGATCCATGTTTGTATTGGAGCAAGCATAAGGTTCTTGGAACTGTCGTTTTGAAATAATCATAATGGTTTATGATTTGACTCAAAATGAAATAATTCTTGTGTATATGAGGAGGTTAGTGGGAGCGCACTGACAGTGAAATTCCCATAAAGCAATTGATGAAAGCTTGGCTTTCATAGAAATTCTCCATAGAATTCTTGGGAGTAACAACCTTTGTTCAAGGAATAAAGATCTACTGGGATAGATTTGGAGTTGTTAACACTCTCTGGGAAATTGTACATTTAAAATGTACTTGATATGGTCTCTTATACCCTTTGAGCATATGAAGTCACAATCAGGACAATCCAAGTGATAATCACTGGATTGAAGTTAAAGAACATCTGTTAGTATCTTAGAGAACTAAAGATGCTTCTAAAACTATGGAGAATGAGAACTTGAAGTGACTGGGATCACTGCCGCAAGTTTCCAAACAGTTAAAATACTGCGGTACTATAAAGTTTGAATAACGGGACAGTGAGCTGGAAATCTTCCGAGCAAGATACTGTTGCCGAATAAACACAAAATGCGGATATTGCTGCTGCGGCTGAGGCAGCAATAGAAGCCATTTAGGTCGATAATAAATCTAATTAGATTAGATATAGTTCTGTTAGCAGCTGAGCTAGGCGTCAGCACAAGGCTAAAGAATTAAAGGTCTCATCGACGATAAAGATATATACTTCTATATTCATCTGATTCGTTCGGATCATACATCGTGGCGATGTGATGATCATATAAATCGCGTCAGACGATAATCATGTAAATCCGCTGACGAAAACATTTTCTCAGCAATTTGAGCGAACCGTACATAGTTCGGGTGTACGACACTTGAGTGATTGGCTATGTGCCAAGTGGGAGATTGTTGGATAATATGACCCATAGCGTCACTATTTGTACAGATCATAGTGTTATTGTACAAATTAACTATGTGACAAAGAAATTGCACTCTCATCATTTGTGATTAGATCACCTTAGATGTATAAATGAAGAGAGGTCCATATGATTAGTTCCTGGATTGAGATGATATGAGACAGTATCAGTCCACGAAGGATTAATCATTAAATATCCCTAGTCGTAGTATTATCGAGACTGGACATCGATAATGTGGAATAGGCTAGTATTGCACTTGTGCGCGTTGTGAGGGCACAACGGCATAGTTCTCATATATTTGGGTATTGGATACTCATGCAAGTGCGATAGGAGGTTGTGTTTCACCGATAGTACAGGAAACAGCTTCGCTCTGGATAGACCCCTCGGAATCCCATTGGTATTATGACTATGTGTCTATGGGAGTCCGACATCAGGGTAGGTGTGTATGGTCTTAACCTGAGACTTGCACCGCTAATGCTTACGACAATCAATATGCTTTAGTTGAGGTCGTCCAGGACTCTAACCGGTTCTGTGTACGCCAATGCTGGGCATATTGAGAATCGTAGAGTATTGGGTGTGATGTCAAGACGAAGTATCACTCCAGTCATAGTGGAGATGATGTCACGCATGATACGGTATTAGTGCTCTTAAGTGCTGGCCGGCCATCGGGATATTATGACAAGGTCATGTATATCCGATTATAGAGACTAGTTACCAGACATCCGACATGTGCTTCGGACGGGGCAGACACTTATCCAGCCCCAGCCCTAGCACGTGACTATCCGATACTGGGCTGATATACACAATACTTGGTATACTACACTTGATATAGATCTTAAATATTCTTAGATGAATATGACCGGAGAATTGGGTAGACTTCGTGCTTTGCTAGAAGCCGATTTTGTCTCGTAAATCGGTAGAACGTAGTACTTGGTACGTACGTGATTCGGATACTCCGACGACCGTATTTACTGCCGACTTATCCGGGGATCTCATGGGTCGCTTCCCGATAATACACCGATGACGCATAACTCGCACTCATTAATAATCTGGGATTATATAGAAGAAAGAGAAAATTAATCTAGGATTAATTACGGAGATATTTTATCTGGGATAAAATATCGTCTAAAGAGAGAGAATGATTAATTTGGAATTAATCGGTAAATTAATATATTCGATATATTAAATGAAATTAGATTTCGACGCGGAATTAAAATTAGATTTTAATTCGGGCAAACGAATTAATTTAGAATTAATTCGTTAGCGACGTAAATAGTGAATTCGCTAGGCGTAATCATTTAATTACGACGCGACGGAAAATTCGCTAATTGAGGATTAGTGAACCCGAGCCCGAGTGTGATTGCGAGCGCATTCGTATTTCGAATTCGAGTGCGGCGACGCAAGTCACATCAAGCGTCAAATCATTCGTCACATCAAGCGTCAAATCAAATGTCACTTTGAGTGATGTGATTGATTGATGTGATTGAGTTGATTGATTGATTGAGTGATTGACACACATCAAGTCACTTTAATAAAGTGACAATGAATAGTAGATGGAAGTAGATGAAATAGTGAAGTTGGTTGAGACTTTTACCATTTTAATTATTTAATGAATTATTTGGTAATTGTTTAATGTATTTTCTTGGAAAATATATAAAGGTTTTTGGAAAATCTTTTGTTAACCAATTTACACATTTTCTCTCCATCTCTCCTCCTCTCTTTCTCACGCCCAAGGGGCTGTTTTTCTCTCTTCTTCACAGCTCACTGCCGTGAGCTTCAAGGGAAGCATGAGTGTGTTTTTGATGCAAAAACGCAAGTGCTAGCACACTTACGAGACTTGCGAAGGTGTTAGGGAGGTTCACCCATGAGGCGGGATCCGTTCGACGAAGCTTGGAGCTTGACGAAGGACCATCTTCACGCCCAAAACAGTGAGCAAATTCACTGCAGTTCACGCCCTTGGCAGTGGGGTTTTTCAAGTTTTGTTGCTTGCCGCGTCTCTCAACCGATCAATGTGAGTATTCTGCTACCTCCGTTGATGTATTCATACATGTATTTCATTGCTTGTTTGATCTTGGGACCTAGATATAAACCTAACAACTGTTCTGTTATTCAAACTTTATAGTACCGTTTGCGACTTAAAGTCATTTTTTTTCGGTTAGGAAACTTACAACAGTGATCCCAGTCACTTCAAGTTCTCATTCTCCATAGTTTAAGACAGCATCCTTAGTTCTCTAAGAAACTAAAGGATGTTCTTAATATCAATCCAGTGACTATCACATGGATTGGCCCGATTGTGACTCCATATGCTCAAAGCGTATGAGACATCAGGTTGCGTACATTTATTTCAATGTACGAGTTCTCGGAGAGTATGAACAACTTTTAGATCTATCCCAGTAGATCTTTATTCCTAGAATAAAGGTTGTCTCTCCCAAGAATTCTACGGAGAATTTTCATGAAAGCCTAGCTTTCACCGATTGTATTATGGGATTATCATTTCCAAGAAATGATATATTATCATTATTTATAGGACAACCACTGTTAGTGCGCTCCCACTAACCTCTTTATATACACAAGAATCATTTCATTTTGAATTAAATCATATAACATTATGATTATATCAAAACGATAATTCCAAGAACTCAATGCTTGCTTCAATCCAAACATGGATCGAATAACCTGCAAACCTTGTTCGCTAGTTTTGGTACGACAAAACCGTCAGGATGTTGTAAACATCCTTCAAAAGGTTTCCATTAAGGAAATCGATTTTGTCGTTCGAGCTGCCATATTTCATAAATGAAACATGCAGCATTAGCAAGCATTATCCAAATGGGTTTACCGTGGCAACAGGTAAAAGGTTTCGTCGTAATCAACACAATGTTGATAACGATACCTTTCAGCTAAAAGCCTAGCTTTGTACTTTGGTATGCTGCCTTCCATGTATGTCTTCCTTGAAGAATTATATAGTACCGATAGGCACAATGCCTTGTGGTACATCAACTAGTATCTAAACATAGTTGATATACATGGAATCCATTTCGGATTCATGGCACTTTGCCATAATAGGGAGTCGATACCTTTGTATCACTTCCTCATACGTAGTCAGTTCGTATTCAAAGATTATGGTATAGATTCATCCTTGATGAACTATTTTTGTTCCATTAAGAAATCAGTGCCTGGAACAGTATTACTCCGATTTTCATCGAGTTATACTATCCTCCCACTTACCACTGCATATAGGTATTCCTCTTAGGAAAACCGCATGGTGAGCAACAATTAAATTGTTCTCTTGTGAGATGTATAAGTACTATACTTCGGTATCCCTAGGATAACCTACAATTGGCATTTATCCGATTTGGGTTTTAGTTTGGTATCATCCAAACATATGCCTAGCATACACAAATATTCAGGAATGAGAAACCCGGTTTCTTTCCTGTTCATATCTAATATGAAATCTGTCAAACAGATTTTTTATGGAACCTTATTTAAAATAAGTATTGCACTGTTTATACGTATCCGTTGAAGGAAATGGTAGCTCAGAGCGACTTATGATTAACCTTATCATGTCCAACAAAATTCGGTATATCAGGTTCGGACACACCGTCAAATTGACGTGTTCCGGGAGTCCTCATTGAAAGAATACTATACTCTTTCAAGTATTTTAGAAACTTATTGCTTAAGCATTTTCATCATGGTCTAACCGTGATGGTTTAATACTTCAGCCGATCTGTTGGTCTACTTCGTGTCGAAACTCTAAAAGTTTCCGATTTGTGTTTCGAAAGAAACACATAACCATAACGCGATGCCACATTCGTAAAGGTCACGAAATATTCATATCCACCTCTAGCCTCGCTAGACATGGGCCCATTAGCTTCACTATGAACGAGGGCTAACAGATTGGTGGCATTTGCACTTTTACCAAGTAAATAGTGTTTTAGGCACTTTGCCCAATAAACTAGATTCGTAGACTTTATTTGAATGGAATCAAATATGTCCGAGTACCCACTCTTCAAAAGTACGGATATATGAGTCTTGTTTAATTGCGTCCCAAACAATGCCACAAACAAGTTTCTTCTGATCAAATCAGTTTGAGCTATTTATTTGTCATTTTGTATGTTTGAGATTTATTTATATTCCAAATATAAATAATGTTATTCACATCTAATGTGTTTATCTCAATATCATCTTTATATAATAAAACACTTTAGTGTTCTAGAATATAAAGGTATATCTGCAATGGATAAAACACTGATATAGAGATAATGTTTCTAGTCAAACTAGTTACATTATAACAGTTTCCTAATTTAAGTACATACCCAAAGGGTAGTTCCTAAACTTAGGTATCTACGGTTAAAACAGCGACTTTCGTCCCGTTTTCGTTTCGCAGATAAATCTCAACTGAAGTCAGTATCATGCTCAAAGCAGATTCTGAACACCAGTACATATTTATGTATCACACTAAGTATTTAAAATCCAATTTTAATACTAGTAGTGAACATATTTTATGACAAACATATTTGAAGTCAGAGCCTAGCTCATCTTCATATTCCTTCATGTCTGCTTTGTTCAAACGGCAGTCACGCTTCCGCGATCCCGTTTGCCACAATTTGGGCAGACATTTTGGGATATGTCATTTATCTTCCTAGAAGATTATAATGATTTTGCCTTTGCCCTTTTCATATTCCAGAAGCCTTTGGCCAAGCCTCGGGTTTCTAGAATATCAAAGTAAAGTGCGCCTTGCGCTACTTGCCTTATTGCAAACTTTGACTTTGTCTCCTTGAGAATAGTCATTAACTCTCCAAGAGTTTATTAGTGCAATTTATTACTTTAAGGATCGATTTATGAAGATCCTTCAATTTCAATATCATACTTTAAGGATCTAATTCTTAGTTTTGATTAAGAAATTAAGGAGTCTATTCGGCAAGCTTAATGGATTAAGCACTAAAGTTATCATCACATAAATCTTCCAAAGATTATGCTCTACTATTTGCTTAACTTCGGGCTTAGGCCTAATATGTTATTTTATCAAATAAAGTAACTTATTAGTTTTCAGGACTATCCTGAAATTATATTCCCAATTTGAAAATTAAAGCATTTAAATACATTTTCCCTAGGATTATGTCTTAAATGTCAATCTTTCAATTATATCTTGATTCTAATAGTCCAACTATTTAATCAACGATTTTCGGTACTATTTATTATAATGATTATTATAGTCCAACTATTTAATCAACTATAATTTAAATTGTTTGAATACAGTCCAACTGTTAATTAAAACAACGATTTAAATATTAGTCCAACTAACATTTAATTTATTTGACGAATGATGTTTGTTTTGAGCGTGTATGGCAAGTAATTAAACGAATATTGCAAATTTAATTCTTGCCTCCCACTATTTTTCGGCGAGCCTCTAACCCTCTGTCGAGTACTCGGGAAACCATGTTTCCTAGCGGGCTAGGATCCTGTTAAATATCACACAATCTTGACTTTGGCCAACAAATTGTATGATAATTAACTAGGTAGATCTCTAAGATCAATTGGATCCCATCCAATTCCTAGATCCAATAGGGGGACATCCAAGTCCGAAACATATATCTTATATATGCCAATATATCCAATATATTACCTAACCTTTTTCCTCTGAATCAACTAAGCCTTGGCTTTGGCACAACAAACTTAGTGATCTCAGTTAAGCGAAACTCATTGACCATGGAAAGTTTCGTAATCAATGTCGATGGACAAGAAGTGGTCTTGACTTTGGCCAACAAACCACAACTTGGACAAGACATCGATATGGAACAAAACTCTCGTGATTCAAACACATCCTCGACGGACAAAGGCCTTGACTTTGGCCAACAAACCAATGCCAGTCTTAGATCTTGAGTAAGAATCACTCAATGGAAGGAAAAAAAGCTTAATATTTTGTGAGGGTTTTTCGCGTCCAAATTGGCAACCAATTTATTATCTTTGTTAAGGTCTCATCAGCATACACTCTTAAACATGCATTCTAAACGCATAATAAAGCGCATATAAATAAATAATAATGATATGCGGATGGATACTTAACACATTGATCCTAGATCAAATCTCTCCATTTCTCTCCCCCGCTAGCACAAGTATTTACTTCTACCCGTTACACTACACTTCTAAAGAAACCTCATTTACATTGAGGGGAATAGGTGAGAAGATAAATACAAAGAGTATGGAGGTAATACGCTGGACACGCAGGTCCAATTAATAAATTCTAAATTTATTACAACAATTTCTAAAATTGCCCCACCCATCTAATATCCATCTGATATACATTATTCATGCATCGCAACCATGTATTCACACAAGCATGTTATCAATCAATCTAATCAAATTAATTAATCTGATAATTAATGACCATCCAATGTTCAAACAACGATTTGATTTTACGCGAGTCAAACTCGTTTTGCGAATAAGTACTCAAAGTACGAATTCTTGAATTAAATTAAACTACAACATTAAATCCAATTTAATTTGTATTTAATACTAATTCGCTATTTAATTCCAAATTAAATACTACACTTTATTAATAAACCTTTTACGACTTAAATTCCAAATTTAATCATTACGGGTCTCAAAGCCCGATTAACATCCAATGTTAGTTTAATTAAAGTCAAATGGGGTTTTAATTAATTTCTTTAAGGCGTGGACTTTTGATCAACTTGGGTCAAACCCAATAACCAAAGCCCAATCAAGGAATAACCCCATAAGCCTATAAATCAATTTTGGCTCATTAGGCCTAATTAAATAATTAAAGGTCCATTAGTCGCATTTGGGCTTTATGGAAATGGTTTTGAGCCCAATTGGATCCAACCAATTTGCCTAAACCTTTCTTGGTACAAACAAGCTCATTTAGCCCATTTACAACATTACAATCCCAAATCCAATTTCACAATTTAATTACACTAAAGTGCATAACATAATTAATTATCCAAATCAATATTTCCAAAACACCAATTAGCCTAATTAATCATGCTCATTAACAACAAAATATGTCCAACACATTTTACCAAAAATCAAACCCATATCATGCTATAATGCTCTCGGTAATTTGGGGTTATTTGTGTCCGATTCGGTTTCAATCCAATTAAATACACAATCGACATTAAATCAACATTTCCCAATCGTTTCAAGTCATCCAATGATCAACAAAATAAAAATTACCAAGAATTATGGCACATTGACATTCGGCCAAGCCATCAAAAATTGGGGAAAATTGTTCCAAATCAATTTTCATGAAATTGATCCAATCAAACTTCAATTTAACATCATTTAAACATATTCAATCAAATAATTTAACTAAATCATGCTCAAAATCAATTTTACACAATTTTAACCCTAAATTAAATTTCATGCTTTTAACAACACTTTGATACCATTGTTGGAGTTCTACGGTCCCAAGGATCGAATAATAAGCAAGAAGCATGTGCGAATACAATCAAAGGAGGTTGCAGAATACTCACAATGATCGGTTGATCGATGCGACGAAGAATAAAACTTCAAGCTTTTCCTCCTAGAGTGCTCGGCAGTCCACTGTATTTTGCTCCTCCGAGAATCGGCAATCATCAACTTTGGAGCTCCAAGCTTTGTGTTGATTCCTTGCTCACGTGTGCGGTTCCCTATCACCTTCGCGTGACCCTTTTGTGTGCTAGCACTTGGCAATTTTTGCCACAAAAATTGCCCTATTTCTTCCTCTCCATTCTCGGCAGTGAGTTGAGAAAATAGAAAGAAAACAGCCCACTTTGGGCGTGTGAGGAGAGAAGAGAATAAGTGAGAGATAGATGAATGGTTGGTTAGATTTGTGTATCTAATACACATATTCAATTTCCAAAATTAATTACCAACTTTTCTCTTTCCAAAAGTCAAGCATTAAAGCTTGCCAACTACCACCATCAATCATGAATAATGACATGGTGTCAATCACTTAAAGTGAAAGACAACTATCACTTGATTGATGATTGATGTGACGCTAGATGTGACTTGTGTGCCGCACTCGAATTCGAAATGCGAATGCGCTCGCAAACACTCTCGGGCTCGGGTTCGCTAATTCCAAATTAACGAATTTTCCGTTGCGACGTAATTAAATGATTATGCCTAGAGAAATCAGTATTCACGTCGCTAACGAATTAATTCTAAATTAACTCGTTCGCCTGAATTAAAATCCAATTTCAATTCCGTGTCGAAATCCAATTTCGTATAATATATCCAATATATTATTTTATCGATTAATTTCAAATTAATCGTTATCTCTCTTTAATTGATATTTTATCCCAGATAAAATATCTCCGTAATTAATCCCAGATTAATTTTCTCTCTCTTCAAATTAATCCCAGATTAATAAAGTGCGAGTCATACGTCATCGGTGAATCTTCGGGAAGCGACCCATGAGATCCCCAGATATGTTGGCAGTAAATTCGGTCGTCGGACTATCCGAACACGTAAGTACCTAGTACTACGTTTGTACCGATTTACAAGACAAGGTTGGCTTCTAGCAAAGCGCCATGCCTACCCAATTCTCCAGAAATATCCTTACAGGAATATAGTGATCTATATCAGGCGTAATATACGTAATATTGCGTATTTCGATCCAGTATCGGATGTCACATGCTAGGCCTGGGGCTGGAATTGTGTCTGCCCCGTACGAAGCACATATCGGATCTCTGGTAACTAGTCTCTATAATCGGATATACATGACCTAGTCATAATATCTCGATAGCTGCAGCATATAAGAGAACAAGTTTCGTATCCTACGTGACCATCATCTCCACTATGACTGGAGTGATACTTCCGTCTTGACATCACACCCAACACACTACGATTCCCAATATACTCAGCAGAGGCGTACACAAAACCTGTTAAAGCCCTGGACGACAAAAACCAAAGTATATTGATTGTCGCAAGTATTTGCGGTGCAAGTCTCAGGTTAAGACCAAATACACCTACCCTGATTTCGGACTTCCATAGACACATAGTCATACTACCAATGGAATTCAGAGGGGGTCTATCCAGAGCGAAGCTGTTTCCCGTACCATCGGTAAAACACAACCTCCTATTACACTTGCATGAGTATCCTATACCCAAATAGATGAGAACTATGTCGTTATGCCCTTATAACGCGCACAAGTGTAATACTAGTCTTTTACGCATTATCGATGTCCAATCTCGATATTACACTAACTATAGATATTTAATGATTTATCCTTCGTGGATTGATACTATCTCATATCATCTCAATCCAGGAACAAATCATAAGGACCTCCTATCATTTATACATCTTGGTGATCTAATCACAAATGATAAAAGAGCAATCTCCTTTGTCACATAGTTAATTTGTACAACAACACCATGATCTGTACAAATAGTGACGCTATGGGTTATAATTGTCCAACAGCACCGTGCCTACCCAATTCTCCAGAAATATTCTTTTAAGGAATACATAATCTTTATCAAGCGTAGTATACTAAGTATTGCGTATTACGATCCAGTATCGGATGTCACATGCTAGGCCTGGGGCTGGAATTTTTTCTGCCCCGTACGAAGAATATATCGGATCACTAGCAACTAGTCTCTTTAATCGGATAATCTTGACTTTGTCATATTATCCCGATAGCTGCAGCATATAAGAGTACCAGTTATGTATCCTGCGTGATCATCATCTCCATATGACTGAAGTGTCACTTCCATCTTGACATCACACCCAATACACTACGATTCTCGGTAAACCCAGAAGAGGTGTACACAGAACTTGTTAAAGCCCCGGACGACCACAACCAAAGCGTACTGATTGTCGCAAGTATTAACAATGCAAGTCTCAGGTTAAGACCAAATACACCTACCCTGATTCGGATTCCCATAAACACATAGTCATACTACCAATGGGATTCCGATGGGTCTATCCAGAGCGAAGCTGTTCCCGATCCAACGGCTAACAGAACCTCCTATCACACTTCCATAAGTATCCAATACTTAAATATATGAGAACTATGTCGTTAAGCTTCCATAACGCGCACAAGTGCAATACTAATCTATTCCGCATTATCGATGTCTAGTCTCGATAATACTACGACTAGGGATATTTAATGATTAAACCGTTATTGGATTGATATTATCTATATCTTATTAATCCGGAACTAATCATAAAGACTTTTATCATTTATATATATTCAAATAATCTAATTACAAAATGATAAAATATCAATTTCATTTGTCACATAGTTAATTTGTACAAAAACCACAACGTTTTTTTTACAAATAATGATGTTATTGGTCATAATTGTCCAACAGACGCGTTCGAAGGAAACTTTCTAAAGGAGTTGCATTCGAGTTGCGTTTGAAGACGCGTTCGAACGTTCCTTTCTAGAAGACTAACGTTCGAGTTACGTTTGAATACGCGTTCAAACGCAACTGAGTAAAACAGAATTTTTTGCCTACGCATTCGTTGGGCGTTCAAATGCCTATGTGTTTTTTCATGCATATAACACATTTTCCATGAAGAAGACACATACATGCAAAACAGATCTAACAACCCATAGAAAGTAATAAGTTCTTAAGATTGTTGGAAATTATATGTGTTACTAAACAAGTTTAACATGTAAATTTATCTAAATCACTCACTAACATGCCAAAATCAGAACATGATTAAGAAACTTAGAAAAATCTGGAAAATGTTGAAGATGATTAAAAACTTGGTCCAATCGAGTTGTCTATGTCCTTAAGAACTTATTAGCCCCGCCTCGGTACTTTACGGATGTCTTTTGGCTAAAGTTCTCCCATTATTACTTGGATGCTTCTTGTAGAAGGGGTACTCCTTTCACAAGAACTTGAACAAGAAAAATGGGGAAAAACTCTCTCTTGACTTGACTCTCTTATAAATGATAGAACATGTGATTTTCTCGATGAATTAAAATGGATCCAAGACCCTCCTTTATATAGGCATGGAATGGTGTATTTGAGGGTACCATTTGGCTTAGGGTGTAACCCTCCTAAGGGTTATATCGTTTCCTAAAGCGTAAGAATGATAGAGATGCATCCTTCCAATTTAGATGAATGTCTCTTCATCCTTGTGTTTTTCCCATAAATCACTACTCAAGGAACATGTATCTCCTACTTATACTGTATTTATTAGAAAATTTACAACAACTATGACTTGGAGTTATCTCTATAATTATTGTTCAATAAAAAAAATTGTCACAAAAGTCGACAAAACCCAAAAACAACCATAAAAAAAAATAATAAAATCAAAAACAGCTTCAATTATTTAAAATTTTGTAACACGTATTTTTTTTCTTTTTCGTCAAAGAATGATTTCTCGCTTATTTAAACAGCAAAGCGAAACGCAAATACAACTCAAAGAAAACAGCAACAGCAAAAACCATGAACACAGAAACAGAATACTACGACAGAACCAAAGAAGTGAAACAGTTCGAAGACTCCAAGATCGGAGTCAAAGGATTAGTCGATTCAGGCATCACTACCATTCCCCGGTTTTTTATCCACCCACCCGAAACACTCTCTGAAATCAGCCCATCCAAAATAATCACAAAACCAGACCCTGATATCATCCCAATCATCGATTTGTCCGGCGCTGAATCTGAGCAGCTGCGACCGAAGATTGTTGAACAGATTTCTCGTGCGTCGCGGGAAGTTGGATTTTTTCAGATAGTTAATCACGGCATTGGACTGGATGTTATGGACCGTTTGATTGGAGCTATCAAAGGGTTTCATGAGCTACCGACGGAATCCAGGGCGAAGTTCTATCATAGAGATCAAAGCCATGGAGTCTTGTGCTTTTCTAACGTCGATATGTATCAATCTAAGGCTGCAAGCTGGAGGTAAAATATGAGATTTTCTGCAGTTATTTCTCATCTTTTTTCCTGAAATAATTTTGAGTGTGTGTATATATATATTAGTATATGTTATTTTCGACTAGCGTAATTTGTAGATGATCAGTACTTATACACGGGATTGGACATCAATTTCAATTCTTACTTTGAAAAAAAAAATTACCCAACACATCTCTACATCTATTTTTATTAATGTTAAAAAATCTATTTTTTTATTAATTTTATGAGGGATGGAAGTCATGTTTAGCACTCAATTAATTTTTTTTGCCCTGAAAATAACATTTAATACAAAATTATAGTGATAGAATTTGCTGAGCCAAATTGTGTTAAATTTTTCATAACCTTATATCATGTGCGTTGTAATAAAAATAAACGGTTAAGATTAAATTATATTTAAATTATTATCATACCAATTATAATTTACAGAAAGCTCATTATAATTTAGCTCAACATCGAATTTAACTTCATAATAATAAAATTTGGATCTCATACTGAGCTTAGTTGTGTTAAATTTTTGATAATCTCCTATCACATTTTTATTAATAATAATAAATAATTAATATTTAATTATACAAAAATTCTTATTAAATAACTATCAATCATAGTTTTCAAAATTTTTTTACATAAAGTTCAATTCATCATTGAATCAAATTCTATTATAATAACCATATGGGTGCCTAATTTTTGTAACCAGATGTCTAACAAATTTTATAGGGATACTCTGGTGGTAAGGCTGAGTCCGAACACACCAGAGCTTGATGAATTTCCTGAAATATGTGGAAAAGAGGCGTTGGAATGGAACCAACACATGGAACGGCTCGGGCATCTTTTGTTCGAACTATTGGGTGAAGGATTAGGATTGGCAAGAGGAAGGATGAAGGAGCTTACCTTGGGAGAAGGAAGAAAGATGATTGGAAATTATTATCCGTACTGTCCACAACCTGATCTAACTGTAGGGATTCAATGTCACACTGATCCAGGAGCATTGGCGATTCTGCTGCAGAATCATCTTGGTGGGCTGCAATGTAAGTATGGTGACAGTTGGGTGGATGTTAAACCTATTCCCGGAGCTCTTGTTGTTAATATTGGGGATCTCCTTCAGGTAAATTAGTTTCAAGTTTTCAAATGTTACACGTTTCAAATATAGAATTTTAGTCTTAACTCTTAACTAATCTTTGTATGTGACAGATTCTGTCAAATGATGAATATGTAAGCGTGGATCATAGAGCATTGGCTAATTCATCCCAAGAAGTACGAGTCTCAGCTGTGGTTTTCTTCGCGACAAGTGATCTTGATCGTTTGATTGGACCATTTCCGGAATTAATATCGCCGGAGAAGCCAGCTCGTTTTCAGCAGCTCACATTCGCAGATTATCTAAAACGGTTCTTTTTAAAAGAGCTGGATGAAAAAACCTTGATCAATTCCTACAGGCTTTAAGAGATGCATTTCTCTTAAACTGTTCTGGTCTTTAAAATAAAATAAATAATGAAAAATGATAGGAAACCTGCTGTTGTTTGTCGAAATGATCATGGTTTTATGTTTTGTTTTAGAAAATGGGTCTTTTCAGATAAAATAATTTATTATACTTGTGCTTCTCTTTGGGTTTGTGTTTGGGTTTTTTCTCCTTTTCAAATGTAAAAGTTGGTGTCTTATGTTTGAAATGTGAATGAAATTTAAATAGTTTGTGTGTTACTATTTTTTAAATAAATTTATTAATAAATATTGATATTTAGTAAAAAAAAAAAAATATCCATAAAAATTATATAATTTTCTTTATCCTTCAAATTCCATGTACAAACCAAATAATGAAATCATATCACATCATCATTCCAACCAAAAGTTGGGTTTGCGTCAAGGAAACGTGGTTTCGGACGAAAGTGTGGTTTCGGATGGAATTTGAATTTTAAAATTTTTAAAATTTCAAATAAATTAGCCGATATCACAGACCGCTAATTCGTACAAATTTCACCTAAAATATACCCCAATATCAAATATTAGTGACTTAAAATATATATATATATATTAGTATATGTTATTTTCGACTAGCGTAATTTGTAGATGATCAGTACTTATACACGGGATTGGACATCAATTTCAATTCTTACTTTGAAAAAAAAAATTACCCAACACATCTCTACATCTATTTTTATTAATGTTAAAAAATCTATTTTTTTATTAATTTTATGAGGGATGGAAGTCATGTTTAGCACTCAATTAATTTTTTTTGCCCTGAAAATAACATTTAATACAAAATTATAGTGATAGAATTTGCTGAGCCAAATTGTGTTAAATTTTTCATAACCTTATATCATGTGCGTTGTAATAAAAATAAACGGTTAAGATTAAATTATATTTAAATTATTATCATACCAATTATAATTTACAGAAAGCTCATTATAATTTAGCTCAACATCGAATTTAACTTCATAATAATAAAATTTGGATCTCATACTGAGCTTAGTTGTGTTAAATTTTTGATAATCTCCTATCACATTTTTATTAATAATAATAAATAATTAATATTTAATTATACAAAAATTCTTATTAAATAACTATCAATCATAGTTTTCAAAATTTTTTTACATAAAGTTCAATTCATCATTGAATCAAATTCTATTATAATAACCATATGGGTGCCTAATTTTTGTAACCAGATGTCTAACAAATTTTATAGGGATACTCTGGTGGTAAGGCTGAGTCCGAACACACCAGAGCTTGATGAATTTCCTGAAATATGTGGAAAAGAGGCGTTGGAATGGAACCAACACATGGAACGGCTCGGGCATCTTTTGTTCGAACTATTGGGTGAAGGATTAGGATTGGCAAGAGGAAGGATGAAGGAGCTTACCTTGGGAGAAGGAAGAAAGATGATTGGAAATTATTATCCGTACTGTCCACAACCTGATCTAACTGTAGGGATTCAATGTCACACTGATCCAGGAGCATTGGCGATTCTGCTGCAGAATCATCTTGGTGGGCTGCAATGTAAGTATGGTGACAGTTGGGTGGATGTTAAACCTATTCCCGGAGCTCTTGTTGTTAATATTGGGGATCTCCTTCAGGTAAATTAGTTTCAAGTTTTCAAATGTTACACGTTTCAAATATAGAATTTTAGTCTTAACTCTTAACTAATCTTTGTATGTGACAGATTCTGTCAAATGATGAATATGTAAGCGTGGATCATAGAGCATTGGCTAATTCATCCCAAGAAGTACGAGTCTCAGCTGTGGTTTTCTTCGCGACAAGTGATCTTGATCGTTTGATTGGACCATTTCCGGAATTAATATCGCCGGAGAAGCCAGCTCGTTTTCAGCAGCTCACATTCGCAGATTATCTAAAACGGTTCTTTTTAAAAGAGCTGGATGAAAAAACCTTGATCAATTCCTACAGGCTTTAAGAGATGCATTTCTCTTAAACTGTTCTGGTCTTTAAAATAAAATAAATAATGAAAAATGATAGGAAACCTGCTGTTGTTTGTCGAAATGATCATGGTTTTATGTTTTGTTTTAGAAAATGGGTCTTTTCAGATAAAATAATTTATTATACTTGTGCTTCTCTTTGGGTTTGTGTTTGGGTTTTTTCTCCTTTTCAAATGTAAAAGTTGGTGTCTTATGTTTGAAATGTGAATGAAATTTAAATAGTTTGTGTGTTACTATTTTTTAAATAAATTTATTAATAAATATTGATATTTAGTAAAAAAAAAAAAAATATCCATAAAAATTATATAATTTTCTTTATCCTTCAAATTCCATGTACAAACCAAATAATGAAATCATATCACATCATCATTCCAACCAAAAGTTGGGTTTGCGTCAAGGAAACGTGGTTTCGGACGAAAGTGTGGTTTCGGATGGAATCTGAATTTTAAAATTTTTAAAATTTCAAATAAATTAGCCGATATCACAGACCGCTAATTCGTACAAATTTCACCTAAAATATACCCCAATATCAAATATTAGTGACTTAAAATATATATATATATATATAAACATGGAAAAATTTTCAAAATATTTCCGAGAGTTAGAGTGCGAACCGAGAATCGATTCAAGCTGGAACTAAACCAACATTGAACTGATTTATTGTAGCAGTGAATCATTCACTGCTACAGTGTCCAATACTATTTATTGTGATTAGGGATGGCAAAAAAATATGGGCCTGATCCGGTTCGGGCTTTGGCCAGGCTCGGGGACAAAAAATCTCGGGCCAGGCCCTAAAGGTAGAGGCCCGTCTCGGGCTTAATATATTAAGCCCGGGCCTGGGTTTAAAAAAATATTATATATTTATTTATTTATATTTATATAATAAATTATATTTATATCTATAATTATTAATATATATAATTTTTTTTATTAATAGAAAACCGGGCCGGATAAAAACGCTAGGGCCGGACTTTTCCCGGACCCTGGTCGGCCCATTGCCACACATAATTGTGACTATGTAGTGAGCATTTCACTGTATAATCATATTTTCGCTAAAATAATTGGGTTTCCGATTTTTGTCATGGAACCTTTTCGAAACATTATTTTAACACCGCAAATACATCAAAAACAACCTAATATCATATATTAGGTAAATTAAATTAATTTCTTAGATTTAATCACGTTAAATAAATTTATTTAATTAATTATAAGCTTAATTCATTTTAAAGCAATTAATCACATTATCAATTAGTCACCACAAATGAAGCACTTTAGAACAATTCTAGGTATTTTTAGAATGGTAAAAATACACAATGAGAATAAAAATTAATTCACAATTTTGAAAATTACATTAATCAGTCCATAAATTTACACATGCTAAATTAGGATTTTTCAAGGTTACCAAGCACAAATATAAAACACTAAAATTAAAGAGCATGTAATAAATAAATCCATGTATATAATTATAAATAGAAATAAATTTCTAAAGAGAAACATTAGAGATTAACTCGAAGGGGTTACCTCGGTAGTAAATGTATTGGGCTTGAGTGATTTGTTTTCTCTCTCAGATTCAAGGTTCGAATCCCACTAGATACATCTCATTGGGGTCATGTTGTTGGGATTGGTGCTTTGAGTGTAAATCTGGATCGTATTTATGACCAGTTCATGAATACGAGTAACACCTTCTTCCATAATATTATAATATATATAGTAACCCTTCTAATCTTTTGTATATATATTCGGTCTTATCCAGCTAAGATTGAAACTAACTATGAGTTAGTGTTATATATATTAGACAAAAACCCAATAATATACGGTAGTCATTCTATTACAACCAGGGGACGTAATGGGCACTGGAGGTGTCACTACCGTGTATATGCTCAAATAAAGTTTATGATCGAGATTAACTGATATGGGTCGGTCAGTGAAATCGTGGAGATTAGTGCATGTAGTATATACCAGGATATAATCTGGTGGTTGGTCTCAATGAATCATGAATCTTTGAGACTCGTATATAGACATGTAGGTGTTCATTGGATAAATATTGAACGACTCACTGGAAGATTCCACCTACGTTAATAGGAATCTTCTCGAGTCGAGTAGAATAGTGGTCATTTGACTTGAAATACCACTGTGAATGTGTGAGTTATCCTCCATATTTTGATGGTAGTCACTTCAATGATCTTTTTTATCAAACCTCCATCTGTCTGTTGAGTGTAAATTGATACTCTTGACATCCTGTATTGTATTCAAAGAGAATTTTTCAATCTCTTGTACGAGATTTAGACATCCACTTTGTTATACTCTAAAATTCTTGGCCAAGGTATATTGTAAAATTATTCTGAGTATTTGTGTAGAGAATCACAATTATATATCGCGACATACAAAATTATACATGATGGAGATTTGACGTTTTATCTATATCTCTGGTATAATTCGGATGACCTATGACAGAAGGACTATACGTATGCGATAACCTCGACTTGTATAGTTCAACGTGATTATTTTTAGGGTTGGCTCAACGAATCGAATTTGTATCAAAATATGATGGATTCGTATTCGATTCGTTTATTAAATGAATCCTAATATCAGGATTCGTTTTCGATTCGTTTATTAAATGAATCCTAATATCATGATTTGTATTCGATTCGTTTATTAAACAAATCGAATATGAATATTCGTTTAGTCATTATATTATTTAATAAAATAATTTAGCACACTTGATTTACATTAATTTTTCATAAATATATACATATGAAATATGAAATTAGTATATTTACTAAAAATACCCTCCAAATATAAAAAAAAAATTATTACTTTTTCTATGGTAAGTAGCCATAATTTCTCGAATCTTAATTGAAAAATAACAAGAACTAATAAATAAAAATAGTAAAACGAATCATAAACGAATCAACGAGCTTAAATTAACGAATCGAATCGAATTGACCCATTTATTAAACGAATCCATTTTTTCAAACCCGTATTCGCTTTAAAGCGAATCGAATTGAACGAATAAACGAATCCTGACCCAAATTGTCATCCCTAATTATTTGTGGTTGTCGTAATTTACGAGTGGACGAATTACGGACACAAAAATGATTTCCATAACAGATACACTTGAACCTAGAGAGTCCCACTAATAAAGCAAACTCGTAGAGAACTAGGGCAATTAATTATGAATAACTTAATTATTCGTAACATTACACATGCTGAGGTATTTTCGCTTAATAAATGTGTATTTATATAAAATATATAATTTGATTAGATACACATTAGAATTTTGACACATATATATTTTTAATTAGAATAAATATTTTAATTGATAAATAATTACTTTTTGACTTTATTTGGTGGAATTAACATGGTTAAACACATGTATTCCTATTTAATATTAACTAATTAAAATATTAATTAATTAATTTACTAAACTTACCAGATAAGTTTTCGAAATTTTGACTAAATGTTGGCAAAATTATAGTCATGTAAATTTGGTGAGATTTTACTTAATTTTGGCCAAGTGTGTGTCAACTTTATAAATTATAAAAATACCCCTAGTATAAATACAACATTCACGCCATTTGCAACTTAAGTAAGAGGGAAAAAATTGGGATTTTTCTTCCTTTGGCTTGAGAGTGCTTAGGGTTTAAAAGTTAGGATTTAATAATAGAAAGTTAGTGATTATCAAGGAAATAAGTGGTGGTAAAATAAATGGAGCTTGTAATCAAGATAATTCATAGACCAATTTTATTTTGAAATAATTTTATATAACTTCCATTTGAATTGTATAGGATGTGATTATGTTTCTTTGATATTTACTGTTATTATTTGTGTAGAAACCTTAATCGAAACCCTTTAAATGCATTTATAAATTAATTAGGCTAATTAATGTAATTAGGCTTAATTGTTGTGTGGAATACAAAATTATCATTCTAGATTTGCTTAAGTAACTCTTTGGTAACCTAAAATTGTTCGAGAGTAGCTTTATAGTGGTGGACTCTCAATTGGTAATTAGGAATTTGGAATTGTATTAATTTGAATTAATTAGGTAGTTAATTTGATTAATAGTGTAATTAATTTTCTTGTAACATCCCAGATTTTCGAGACTGTTCTAAGAAATTCCAGACTGACGATATAGTCTTGGAATAGAATGATAATGATAATAAGTGTTTAAGTGATGGAATATGGATCAGAATAATATAAAATGAATATTCGTCGCGTTGGAAAACGCGTGGGACCAAGAATCAGTTACGTGATTTTTTATTATATGCGTATAGTTTACAGGTTTGGGCATGAATTTAGCAAACGAACTCCGATTGAGTTGGTTCCTGAACCATCGGACTCGTTTCCAGAGACGAACAACTTTCGCGTTGAACACATTTCGAGAATCGCATCAGAAGAGCTTCGAAAGTGGTGATTTCCGAAGTACCCTTATTAGTGGGGACATTTTGGTAATTTTCGGATTTGGATATTTTTATTATTATTATTATTATTCTTTTCATCAGCAGCCTTACAAAAAAAAAAAGATAAGAAAGAGAAGAAAAGAAGAGAGAGCAGGCGTGCGAGAGAAAAAGAAAGAAAAAGAGAGAAGAGAAGTTTTGGGTCCCGATCCGTCCGATCCGTCTTCAATTCGCGACCGAGCCTTTAAGGAAAAGTGTAGATCTCGTCGAGAGGATCATTTTGGTGGTAGTTTCATTTCAGGAAACTTCCAATTTTCGGAGTAATCTCGGTAAGAAACTTTTTATGGTTTTTCTCGATTTCCCGTTGATCCGGAACTCCGATCGACAAACCGTCAGTGCCATTAGAACCGAAATGAGGAGAGGAATTCACGGCCACCAGAAAATCTGGTTTTTGGCCGGAGCGTGGCGCTCACGCGCCACTCTTGTGGCGGCGCGTGGAACCCACGCGCCAGGCAGAATCTTCGCGCCGACTTCCCGAGTCTCCTCCGCGAATTTCAGACCATTCCGAGTAGTAACGGACCTCCGAATCTTAAATTTCGTTAGGATTGCGAGAACGACCAAACCACGTTTCTCGCATATTCTTTCATCTATTCTAGTTTAGATTATGTTCATTATAGTGAATTCTTTTATTTCTATAGGTGATCATGATTTTGTAAGCAGGGACGGTCCTGCTGCATAGTTTCTTTCTCAGTAGTCAGCTCACCAGGTGTGTGGATAAACCTGTAACATTGATGTTTTCAAAAGTATATAGTATGTATGTTTTCTTAAATGAATTTTAAGGTAATGCATTAAATGAGTTTGTTTTCAGAAAGTTTATATATTTTGCTATAAGGTATGGATCGAATATTGATTATGTTGAAATCATGTGTTTGTGATATATGAGAAACTTGCATGATTTGAGATATATGAGCATGGATTTTGGAAATGATTTTTATGTTAGGATGCACCCCGTGTACTTATATGTGCCAGATTATTGCCATGAGATAAGGTCTCATGTTGCCAGTTATTGCCGTGAGATAAGGTCTCACGTTGCCAGTTTGCTCCGGATGCCAGTTTTGCCGTGGGGAAGCCCCATGTTGCCAGCTTTGCCGTATTTGTCATGAGGTTGTGCATATAGATGAATAAACAGATTTGTCTTTACAGAGTATTTTTGAGCAGTTTGAGTTTTATGAGAAATGAGATTTATGATTTGAGTTTTATGAGAAATGAGTTTATGAGAAATGAGATTTATGATTTGAGTTTTATGAGAAATGAGTTTATGAGAAATGAGATTTATGATTTCAAGTAAATGTTTGAGATATCGATTTACAGCTTATGTATTTATTTATATTATGAAAGACTTGTTCGATCCACCTTGTTACTTGATTATCCACGGCACTGAGCTGTGATCCATTGCACTAAGCGTGAGCTTACCCCCCACTCCTTAACATTTCAGGTTTAGCAGATTAATAGATCGTTCTTTCATCTGCTGTTTCGTCATCATTCCTGCCAGTAGAGAAAGGTTGTGCCAACAGTAGAGTGTCTTGTTATGTTTTGAGACTGTATTTCTAGATATGTATTTTCTTGGAAGAATTTGTTGTCTAATGTTAGGCATTGAGCTTTTATTTGTTACTGAGGTTATTGTATTTCCTTTATGGATATTATGTTGAGTTGGATCATGGAGATCCTATGTTATGATATTTTATTTTCAGTTTAGATTTTTCCTTGTATTTGGAGGATTAGTCCATATTACAGGGGAAACTCTGCCAGTTTCAGTTCTCCGTCTCACCCCTACCCTACCTAAGGGGACGGGTGTGACATTTCTTATGGCTTAATTTGTGAAATTGAGTTACTGTGGCTGAAATTGGATGTATAATAATGCGTAGAAGAATATCACGTCCCAATTTTATAGAATGTGACCGGCAGGAGACGGCATGCCATCTCCTTGAGCCTCATGACATAACATGCATTACATGGCTATCCATGACTTATACATACTTAATTAACCTGACCTGAATTACCTGCTTGCTTACACTAACCCTAACATTCTTGATTACTACTAAGGAATTACATGAGTCACCTATTACATATTTAACTTGGCTGAAGCTAAAATACATCTGATCTAGCAGCCTAACATGCTTACATAATCATGCCTAACACTTACATGACCTAATCTGGTTCACTTACTCATGACTTGACCCCGACTATCTTGTACCATTAAAAGAGGTTGTTTGCGCCAAAAGTGTTGACAAAAATTGCGCAATAAACAATAGAGTGTGCGCCATTTTTATTTTTTAAATTAGTTTTAGCACCTAATAGTTTCGTTTATACCCTTATATAATTATATATTAACACAATAAAATAAATTTTGCTAATTGTTTGAGAAATATTTAAAATGAAATATTCTTGAGAATAATTTTTAAAGTAAAATTTGAAACAGTGTGTTGGAGATTTGGTGTATGTTTTGATGCAAATCTTGCACCAAAACCATAAATAGCATTGGGGTTACCCTAACGTGAGAGAAGAGAGCAAAAGCGAGATCCAGTGAAGCGTTTGAAGAATAATCTCCTATTAGAGCGGTTTCATTTTGTGAGCTTATCCTCTAGCTTAAATGCTAGCGTCAACTGTTGTTGGTATAGCTTGTAAAAGCTATCATCGAATTATATGCAGTGAATTGACAGGTGTTGTAAATTCCTCAACATTCATCAATTATGATATGTACATGTGTATATCATTGGGATGTTCAAAGGGGTGTGTGGAGGGTTGCAACCCACCCCAAGGGGTGCCCTATTGGCATCTCTCCAAGCCTTATAAAAGGAGGCTTTTATTCCAAGTGAATATACAGAAAAATATACAGAATATCCAACAATTAAAAGGCATTGTGTTTTCTTTGTTTTGAGAGAGAGATCAACCATTTGGATCCAAGTTCTAACACTTGTTAAGGAGTGCTCCTTGAACAAGAAGAATCCAAGTAATCCTGGGAGAACGTTGGCAAAACGAATCCGTAAAGCACCTGTGACGGCGCCAATAAGTTCTTAAGGACAAATATCATCTCGACTTGGACAATTTAATCAGGTTTTTTCTGGTTTTTATTGGTTTATGGTTTATAGCATCTAGATATACTTTTTCTAGTTTGTTTGCATGTTATATTACTGTTTAATGACACCATATTTCCAACAATCTTAAGAACTTATTGCTCTAGTGTTATTAGATAGTAATTCGCATGTTAGGGTTTGATTATTTTCTGAAAAAATTCGGACTGTGCATGAAAAACCCGTAGGGCGTTCGAACGCCCGACGCACGCGAAGGCAAAAATTTGAATTTTCGTAAGAACGTTCGAACGCGTCTTCAAACGCAACTCGAACACAAGCCTTCTGCCTAAGAACGTTCGAACGCGTCCTAAACGCATCTCGAACGCAAACTCTCTGGAATCATTCCGTTCGAACGCGTTCTCGAACGCTACACGAACGGAAACTCTCTGGAACCATTCCGTTCGAACGCGTTCTCGAACGCTACACGAACGTGAACTCTCTAGAAACACTTCGTTCGAACGCGTTATCAAACGCAACACGAACACACACACACTGGACACTCTCGTTCGAACGTAGATACGAACGCGACACTATCGAAATAGTCCTGTGATATTTATAAACTTGGTAATATTTAATATTAACTTGGTTAATCATATACTGTAAACACATTAATCTTGATAGTATAGATTGAAGTTATTATTAAGTTGTTCAATTATCACAAGCATACACATAGTGATAAAGTTGAAATTGATTGGTTGTTGCATAATTGGTTGAGAATTTAAAGTGTAATTTTGCACAAGTAATTTCATCCAATCTTGATTGACATATAAATATATCTACACTTATCGTATTAATTGTGCTATAGGAAAAATGTAAGTCTGGGTTTTGAATTGCTAAAAGATCCTATTGGAAAAAGTGTTTGAAGAATATTCGTTCATTCAATTTTCCTAAGGTATCTTTAGTTGAAATTCAAGGACTTGTGTTTATTGGAACTTTCGTCCAATAGAACAACAAGTGACTACCTAGTATATCACTTTGAACAAGATCATTCGTTGATCGTTGTGCGATTTGTCTTTCGTAGACTAATTGAACCCTGTGGATTTTCAGTTACAAATGGCTAGCGGAAATATCACGGTATCGATCTCTCACGGAGAAAAACCGGAGAAATTTGGTGGGGCAAATTTCAAACAGTGGCAGAGCAAAATGCTGTTCTACCTGACAACTCTCCAGTTGGCTAAATTCCTTAAAGATCCTCCGGGTCCGGTGGAGGGTGAATCCGAATTGGCCAAGGAAGAGCGAGAACAGACTTGGATGTCTGGAGACTTCTTATGTAAGAACTACCTTTTGGGTGGTCTTGACAATACCCTGTACAATGTGTACCAAGGCATGACTTCTGCGAAGGTTCTCTGGGAATCTCTCGAGAAGAAGTACAAAACCGAAGATGACAGACAAAAGAAATTTGTCGTGGGTAGGTTCCTGGACTACAAGATGGTAGATTCAAAGACGGTGATGTCTCAGTTGGGTGAACTGCAATTGATCATTCATGAAATACTGGATGAGGGAATGAAACTCTGTGAGATGTTTCAAGTTGCCGCTATAATTGAAAAGTTGCCTCCTTCATGGAAGGACTTCAGGAGCTATCTGAAACAAAAAAAAAATAGATGAGCATTGAAGACCTCAGTGTTCGATTGAGAATCGAGGAGGACAACAGGATGTCCGAGAAGGCTAGCTACAAGACTCTTGAGTCTAAGTCCAACATCATTGAAGGTGTAAATGGTAGCAAAAAGAGAAAGAACAGTGGAGCTGACTCTGGGAACAAGAAGTTCAAGGGAAAATGCTACAACTGTGGAAAGAGCGATCATATGTCAAAGGACTGCAGAAACAAGAAGTCTCAGAACAAGGGCAATAAAAAGAAAAATGAGGCCCATGTCACTGAAGGTGGGCAGTTGACTGATGATATCTCAGAGATGGAACTATCAGCAGTGGTAACCAAAGCCAACATAGTTGGGAATCCGAGAGAATGGTGGGTAGACATTGGGGCTACTCGTCATATTTGTGCAGACAGTAAGATGTTTTCCATGTACCAGAAGGTCGATGGCGGAGATCATCTGACTATGGGAAACTCGTCTACCTCTCAGGTGGTTGGACAAGGCACCGTGGTTCTGAAGATGACATCCAGAAAGGAGCTAACATTGAAGAATGTATTGCACGTTCCAGATATTCGGAAGAACTTGGTCTCGGGCTCTCTTCTTAGTAAGGATGGTTTTAAGCTTGTGTTTGTTTCTGACAAGTTTGTATTGACTAAGAATGATATGTATGTAGGAAAAAGATACCTAACTGAGGGCTTTTTCAAGCTAAATGTAATGACTGTTAATCGTGCTATTAATAAAGCTAGTTCGTCTGCTTATATTATTGTGTCACAAAATGTATGGCATGGGAGGTTAGGACATGTTAATTATGATACCATGCGTAAATTAATTAACATGGACCTTATACCTCAATTTACAATTGATAGCCAACATAAGTGTGAAGCATGTGTTGAAGCAAAAATGCATAGAACATCATTTCATTCTATAGAACGCAATTCTGAACCGCTAGAACTTGTACATACCGATGTATGTGACATGAATATTGTGCAAACAAGAAGCGGTAAAAAATACTTTGTCACTTTTATCGATGATAGCACAAGATTCTGTTATGTGTACTTTCTTATAGGCAAAACTGAAGCAATTGAGAGTTTCGTACATTATAAGAACGAAGTTGAAAACCAACTTGGCAAGAAAATCAAAAGAATCAGGAGTGATAGAGGCGGTGAATACGTTTCACCATTCGGTGAATATTGTTCTGTGCACGGAATTATTCACGAAACCACTGCTCTTTATTCTCCTCAACAGAACTGAATTGCGGAGCACAAAAACCGAACGTTGAAGGAAATGATGAACGCCATGTTGACGAGTTCGGGTCTACCCCAGAACTTGTGGGGGGAAGCCTTGCTTTCCGCGAACTACGTTCTAAACAAGCTTCCTCACAGAAGACTGGACAAGACACCATATGAATTGTGGAAAGGTTTCGTACCTTCCTACAAATACCAAAAAGTGTGGGGGTGTCTTGCAAAAGTAATGGTTCCTAAACCTAAGAAGGTTAGAATAGGACCCAAAACTGTTGACTGTATATTCATTGGATATGCTCACAACAGTAGTGCGTATCGATTCTTGGTACACAAGTCGGAGATTCCTGACATCAATCCAAATATGATAATTGAGTCAAGGAATGCGATATTTTTTGAAGAGATGTTTTCTTGTAAGGAAAGACAAATAACTGGGTCTCTCAAAAGGACAATTGACCATATCAATGACAGTGATCAGGTTGACCTAGAATCAGTTAAACGTGTTAATACTGAGACAATCGAGCCTAGACGTAGCGAAAGAGCTAAAACGTCAAAGTCGTTTGGTCCCGATTTTCTGACCTACCTGTTAGAAAATGAGCCTCAAAGCTATAAAGAAGTCATGTCTTCTCCAGAGGCACCTCTTTGGAAATAGGCGATAAACAGTGAGATTTATTCAATCCTACAGAACCATACTTGGGAGTTGGTTGACCTTCCACCATGTTGTAAGCCACTGGGCTACAAATGGATATTCAAAAGGAATATGAAAACGGATGGATCAATAGATAAGTACAAGGCAAGACTTGTCATAAAAGGTTATAGACAAAAGGGAGACCTTGATTACTTTGACACCTATTCACCAGTGACTCGTATCACATCGATAAGAATACTCATAGCCATAGCAGCTATAGTTGGTCTTGAAATACATCAAATGGATGTAAAGACGGCATTCTTGAATGGTGAATTGGATGAAGAGATTTAAATGGAACAACCAGAAGGGTTTAGTGTTCCTGGACAAGAACAGAAGGTGTGCAAACTTGTAAAATCCTTGTATGGATTAAAACAAGCACCGAAACAATGGCATGAGAAATTTGACAAAGAAATATTGTCAAATGGGTTCAAAACCAATGAGTGTGATAAGTGTGTGTACACCAAATCAACTCAAAAAGGATATGTCATTGTGTGTCTCTATGTAGACGATATGCTGATAATTGGTAGTAATCATGAAATGATTCAGTCTACCAAAAATGTGTTATCCAGCAGATTTGATATGAAAGATATGGGAATTGCTGATGTGATCTTGGGAATTAAGATTTCTAGGACATCAGACGGATATATATTATCACAGACTCATTATATTGAGAAGATACTTGATAAATATATCAAAGGGGATCTAAATATGGCTAGAACCCTCGTGGACCTAACTCTTCATCTATCAAAGAATACTGGTTCAGGCATATCGCAATTAGAGTATTCGAGAATCATCGGAAGTCTGATGTATCTCACGAATTGCACACGGCCTGATATCGCTCAAGCTGTGAATCGGCTTAGCAGATATATGAGCAATCCATGACACAACCACTGGAAAGCCATAGTAAGAGTTTTGAGGTATCAGAGAGAAACTTCAAAATATGAGCTACATTACAAGAGATATCCTGTTGTACTAGATGGATACAGCGATGCTAACTGGATATCTGATACGGTGGATTCCAAATCTACGAGTGGATTTGTTTTCACACTTGGTAATGCAGCCGTGTCATGGAAATCCTCGAGGCAAACGTGTATTGCCCGGTCTACTATGGAATCTGAGTTCATAGCATTAGACAAAACAGCGGAAGAAGCATGATGGCTTAGAAACTTCCTGAAGGATATTCCTAGTTGGCCCAAACCGGTGCCAGCGATTAGCATACATTGTGATAGCCAATCGGCAATTGGGAGAGCCCAAAATACAATGTATAATGGTAAGTCTCGACACATACGTCGGAGACATAATACCATACGTCAACTGCTCTCAAGTGGCATAATAACGATCGATTATGTTAAGTCGAAGGAAAACCTAGCGGATCCACTAACTAAAGGTTTACCTCGAGAGCAAGTTGAGAAGTCATCGAGGGGAATGGTCTTGAAGCCTATAATCTAAGAATTGTCACTGTGGAAACCCAACCTAGTTGACTGGAGATCCCAAGATCTAGGGGGACAACAGAAACTTTGTGCAATTCAAAACAAGCACTGAAGAGTTTTGTACTCTTTCCCATTCCAATAATGACGATGAGTGCTGTCTGTCGTTGGTTAGGATAAGCTAAGGCTTTTAATGATCACTATATTAGGAGATGAGTCCTAATGGAGGTAAAGACAGATTACCTCTTCATAGTGGATCACCTATTTCAAGTAAGAAGTGAGGTCGCTTCCATGGGAACTTTTAAAGGCGGGTTACCCTAAAGTGCTTGATGAATCCAGGACCGTTGTTCAAGGCCAAAATGAACACAACCGTAGAACGGGAAAATGGTTGAATTAAAGTTGTGTGATGGCAATTGTCTTGGTTTACACCAAAGGCAGAACAGTTCAAGACTATGGGTCACTGGTTTGCCAAGTAAATCCGATTGTCATTCACTAGGAAAGGTTCAACGCAAAAGCTACCTATTTCGATGCAGCTTTAGCTCACGGTATCTCTCTCACGTGCCTGAATGAATGTTTGAAGAATTGTGGGGGATTGTTGTAAATTCCTCAAAATTCATCAAATATGATATGTATATGTGTATATCATTGGGATGTTCAAAGGGGTGTCTGGAGGGTTGCAACCCACCCCAAGGGGTGCCCTATTGGCACCCCTCCAAGCCTTATAAAAGGAGGCTTTTATTCCAAGTGAATATACAGAAAAATATACAGAATATCCAACAATTAAAAGGCATTGTGTTTTCTTTGTTTTGAGAGAGAGATCAACCATTGGATCCAAGTTCAAACACTTGTTAAGGAGTGCTCCTTGAACAAGAAGAACCCAAGTAATCCTGGGAGAACGTTGGCAAAACGAATCCGTAAAGCACCTGTGACGGCGCCAATAAGTTCTTAAGGACAGAGATCATCTCGACTTGGACAATTTAATCAGGTTTTTTCTGGTTTTTATTGGTTTATGATTTATAGCATCTAGATCTACTTTTTCTAGTTTGTTTGCATGTTATATTACTGTTTAATGACACCATATTTCCAACAACAGGGAATTATATATGTATATGTTGGAAAATTATTCTTTGTTACTTGCAAGTATGCTCGTATGTGTTGGAAGCATAGATGAGTAATTGGTCCAAACTGAGTGATTGAAATTTATTTTACTTTGAATGGGTTAGTGGCTTAGTATGTGTTCTTGCTGAAGTTCTATTATTACCTTCAAATGCAGATATACCAATTGCGAGGAGAAATTCACTTCACAGGTTCTTGGAGATATATAAATTTCGGTGTTAGTAAAAGAAATTTTGAATTTTTTTCTGATCATAATTTTGGTGGTACATGTTTGCTGCAACTGAACGAAAGTATTAATTTAGTTATAAATTACCTATAGGTCGTTTAGCAATTGATGGGTTAGTCCATCGACTAAATGTAAAATTATACAAATCAGAGATAATATGGATACAAGGAAATGTTTTGCTAGATTGATTTATAACGTTCCTTACTGTTATTACCACTTTACAAGATTGTTCCAAGAGTGCCCTATCAAGTGAGAAGCAGCTCTGCAGAAGCTTTAAACAAGCTTGTTGAAAGCAAGCAATAGCTTGGACTCACCGCTTAAACCTTTATAATATTTTCCGTCATTTACATCTTTTTATTGGCTTTATTTTTGGTCCTCCATCTTTTTTTTTTTTTTTTTTTTTTTTTTTAGGCATAAACCAACTATTTTTGATTTCTTTTGAAGATTAACTACTAAAATTACAATTAAAAACACCACTGTAAATGTGTTTAATAGAAATTAATATAACACGAGCTCTAAGCTAGTTTTCAATAGTTGCGATACATTTATATTTCGTGTAATTTATCACCAATTAATACTAAAATGCACTCAATATGATATTGTCATTCACTTTTTTTTGCCTCTTTGGAATGAACTCTCTCACACGCATTTTGTTAATAATCTCTTTTTTTAAAAAAAATCTTGTAGAGCAAGAGCGATTTTCAATAAGTAAAAAATAATCATAAATAAATCAAAAAAGGTGAAGTTGATATTTTGAATTATTGAAAATAAAAAATTCAAAATTCATTTTTTATGACCTTCCAAAAAACATTAAATCATTCAATTATGATTAAAAAATGTTAAACAATCTTAAAATTGGGAAATTTGACTAAATATCTAAAAAGGAAGAGAATATTGATCTTTTATTAATTGGGCGATTTTGAAAAATCGGAAATCTATGATTAATCATAATTAATCGATAGAAAATCATCAATTTTCGACGGCCAATAAATTGGTGATTTTTTATAAAATCAAATCAGTCTAGTAGCAACCGGAGACGATTTATCACGGCTTAAACTATACAGTTTAAATTGATAACAATGTTATCGTGGGACAATTTTAATTTGTCTTCCAGGGTTTGGACGAAATACAAAAACTGTTAAGTTAGAAATTTTCCTGGAAAGTTACCAGTAAAATCTGACGGTGGCCGGTGGGGATCACGTCTTGTTAGAACAATATGCATAAATTAGAACAATATTATTGTTCACCAAAAAATTAAGAAATAGAACTGGGTTGAGTCGCGGACTAGGTCGCTCTCTTTAAGACGTTTCGCGGCTCTGCCCAGGAAATTGTGCTAGCAGTAATCGGCCTCGACGTCCCCAGGATAAAACAGCCCAGCAAATCTCTGTCTCAATCGGTTAGCACAAACCCGATTGAAATGCTCACACCCAACACAAAATATTATTGCTCGGTATCAAAAAAACAATAGCCGCAAGCTATTTGTGGTTTACAGTTAGGAAGTAAAAGAACATAAGCCCAAATTTATAAACAAAGATAAAAGGTGTTGCTCTCGGCTTATGGTGTAATAATTTTTGTTGTGTTGCTCTTTATCTCATGAGTATATTTGAAGAAGAAAAAATTGCTTGCGTCTTCCTAAAAAAAAATTGCTTGTGTTTCTATATTCTTTTCTTCTCTCGGTATATTGTTTGCAAAAGAAGAGGTTGTTTATATAGGAAAAGTTTTATAACGTTGGTCAACAAAAAATATTATGACAGCATTAACAATTTTTTAAGGAAAAAAACGTTAGGGAAATTAACGTTGGAAAAGTTAATTTACAGTAACGATACATTTAACAGCAAAAAATTCAATGTAGAAACTGTTTTTTTTTTTATGTAACTCATTTATTCAAATTCACATTTATAACAATTCCCCACTTGAATTTTAATAAAATATTTTCATCGAGCAATATAATATAAGGTCGTGCATAAATAAATGTGTCTTTCGACTTGAACCTTTGCATAGTGTTGACGATTCAGATTATACTAGAGTAACTCGTAGTTTTGAACTCTATCTCTGACAACGTTACACACACAAACATTTCAGGGTGAAGTCAAAAATCCCGAGCATTACGACCGTGCTCGTATATCCCAGTATAGTGAATGCTCTAGAAATTTTTGCCTAAAATTTCATAAGAAACGGCCTCACTTCTACATTCACATAGGTGTGTCTATCAAGAGTACTTCTGTAGCTAGGTACTCCACTCTACATAGAGTATAGAACACATTAAGAGTTAAATAACTCATCCTTCTATCGCTTCAGGATATCATGCTCTCAGAATGGAACTCACAAATAAAATAATATCATGATTCATCATCACTTCATGACTTTTTATTACCCATTGAACCTATTTCTTGGGATCTCCAGTTTATTAGGTCGGGTTACCATCATAAGTGACTGTCTAATGGCAATATTCTCATTCTTTTCTAGGTATCGGATACATTCTCTCTTGCTAGTCCTTTTATCAAATGATCATATAAATTATCATCAGTTCGTACATGATCCATTCTTACAACTCCAAAAGAGAGGTATTCAATAACTTTACTGTGTATCTACAATCTCTTACTGTTATAATAACAATTCTGAATATTTGTAATAGCCGCGGTACTATCACAATGGATCAAGACAACTGGTATTGGTCTCCTTCATAAATGGGTATCTAATAGCAAGCTTCTTAATCAAGCTGCTTCTTCACAAGCTGATGCTAGTGGTATCATCTCATACTCAAGGAAATATATCATTTGGTAGCCTTGGAACCATCCAAAAAGGATGTTCCAATTAACGTCGCTATGTCCTTCAAGGACGGCGAAAAACCTCTGATAATGTTATTCTAGGTTCATGGTAATTTTCAAGTACCTTATAACCCTCTCAATAGCATATCAATGCTCATACCAGGTCTACAAATAAATCTACATAGTAATCCTACGACATACGCTATGTCAGGTCTAGTGTAATCAAAGCATAATGTCATAAAGAGTACATGTAAATATATTCTTAGATTCCCTTTTTTCTGACCTAGTAATTTAATTCCGAGAATTACACTAATTTCTTCTAAGTTTTTTCATTACAGATTTAGAAGACAACATAGACTTCAACAAAATCAACAACATGCATATAAAAAATAAGCATATCAATATATAAATATTTCACATGTTTTCAAACTTTGTAAAAAAAAATATTCGTCAATTTCAATCACTTTGAAACCATAAATAAAATATTAGAGGTAAAACCCCCACTATTTCCAAGTTATCATTGGAGGTCGAGCCCCCACTATTTCTTAATTAAAAGAAAATTTTTTCATACAAACAATATGTTCATATAAATCATAAAATTTATATGTTTCTATTAATGTTATACCCAAAGTTTTAAGTTCTCAAACCTTCCATATTTCAAAAAATAAAATTTAAATTCCACATCACCAGTTCTAGCAGCTATAGTGGTTTGAGGAACCACTCATCACATTATCTTATTTACAGCTTGTACATATAACTCGAACCAAGCATAATCATATCAGACATGACAGAAAACGACAATGCCTACCCACCATCCCTCGAATCCACCAAACATGTTGATCTCAAATATCATAGTAACAAGTTGGTCTTCAGTAAGGTTCGCTTTTGGAGCAAACTCTTTAACCGGTAGTTCCGAAAAAGGTGTCATGGTCTGCCACAATTGTAGCATTTGAACTAGCTATTGTCATTTCTTGAGGGAGGTTTGTGTTCGTTCGAGTTATTTCAGTTTTGGTGATTATGGTTCTTAAATTTAACCCATGAGCTTTCCAATTGTTTTTCAGATATGCATTGGGGTATTGTCTAAGAAATCACGATAAATCAACACTACATTGTTCAAGCAAAAGAAAATCACAAATATCTCAATAATAGCTCATGCCGAACAAAACCATAATTATTCTTCAAATATGAATTAAGGCACAAAGTCTGAGGTATACTATATGTATAATTAAAGCTACAGTCAATCATAAATGGCGTGCTCTAATTTCTTTCTACTTGCCAATCTAGAATCCACATGACAATATGATACTCACATCACAGTGAAATTATGTCTGTCTAAAGAATCATAGAAAATTCCACACAGAACTGCAGGATATCAGGAGCAACAAAAATCAAACTGACCATTTTTTTAAGAAGATTTTGCAACCCCTAGATGATACAGAGATCATTATGTTCATTTAACCATCAAAATTTTTTCAGCTTGATACACTGAACTAAGAACTCAATAAAGAGATTGCAATCAGTCAACAAGATATGATTCAAAACAAAAGGATGACGTGAAATGATACAAAATAATTAAGCAACAACTACATGTACTTATTATTATAAATGTATTTAAACATTTTCTTAGAGCTTCTTAAAATTTATTTTGAAGTACATGCATCCTATCTAAATTTCAAAATATAATATCCCTTCTTTTGGAATTTTTTCTAATTTTCCATGCAAATATCTTCAAACAGGTGTAGTTTACACAAACTCATTATTGCAAAGTTCCACAACTAACAGCAGTTCAGATAAGTAAAAATGAGATGTCCACAAAAGTGCCACAGAGTAAAAGAAAGCAAAACCACCGATTAATAATGGAAAAATCTGGATTCAAATGACAATTCTTTTATTTTCAACAGTTTTGTTGATCAATTAGATTTTGTGTTACCTTAATTCCAACAAATACTCATCAAATTTGTCGAACTTGACAATATTTCTATCCAATTCGAAACCCTAGCTAGACTCTTTATGGGTTACACATGTCCAGTGGCCATTTGCATTCATTCAAAATTGCAATTGTTTTTCAAGCACTGGATTAACATCATAATTTAATAATCAAATGATTAACACACGCACATGCGCACTTTGCTTTTATCATGTGCCATATACTAGCTTAAATCATATTGATACATGCGTCAACAACATCATACATGCGAACATAAAAAGTGAGAGACATGAGGGGGAAAAAACAAAATAGAATCAATTGTCTACATATATATCACCCAAGAATGTAAACATCGAATATACCCATTTCAAGAAGTATGGATATTTATCGAGGCTCAAGCTACAAAATCTGTCAAAGTCAACTTCCTCACAAGCCTATCAATTCCCTTAAAATTCATTTCATGCAGAATTTGCTCATAATTGTACCATAAGAACATTAACAAATATAGCATAAACAGATATGGCAGATTGAACCCGTCTTAAAATTGTTAGAACAATATGCACAAATTAGAACAATATTACCATTCACCAGAAAATTAAGTAATTGAAATGGGTTGAGTCGCGGACTAGGTCGCTCTCTTTAAGACGTTTCGCGGCTCTGCCCAAGAAATTGTGCTAGCAGTAATCGGCCCCGATGTCCCCAGGATAAAACAGCCCATCAAATTTCTGTCTCAATCGGTTAGCACAAATCCGATTGGAATGCTCACACCCAACACAAAAAATTATTGCTCGGTATCAAAAAAATAGTAGCCGCAAGCTATTTGTGGTTTATGTTCTTCACACAGTTAGGAAGTAAAAGAACATAAGCCCAAATTTATAAAAATAGATAAAAGGTGTTGCTCTCGGCTTATGATGTAATAGGCCAAAACAGAATTTTTGTTGTGATGCTCTTTATCTCATGAGTATAATAACTTTGAAGAAGAAAAAATTGCTTCCGTCTTCCTAAAAAAAAAATTGCTTGTGTTTCTATATTCTTTTCTTCTCTCTGTATATTGTTTGCAAAAGAAGAGGTTGTTTATATAGGAAAAACTTTAGAACGTTGGTCAACAAAAAACATTATGACAGCATTAACAATTTTTTAAGGAAAAAAACGTTAGGGAAATTAACGTTGGAAAAGTTAATTTACAGTAATGATACATTTAACAACAAAAAATTCAATGTAGAAACTGTTTTTTTTTTTTTTTTCATGTAACTCATTTATTCAAATTCACATTTATAACACGTCTCATAATGATCCAGAGCCACTGACGATCTTGTTGCAGGATGATAAATGAGGGCTGCAAGTTAAGCATGGTGAGGAATGGGTGGAAGTTAGACCTATTCCAGGAGCTCTGAATGAACTGTTGGGAAGTGACCGCGAGTGCGCAGGGAAAATTAAATAAATCAAATTATGATGCCGCTATCCCTTTGCCCAAGACCCATTTGTTTTGATTATTCTACAAGCCTAGGCATGTTACTATATATTCTAAGCTAAAAAACTCATAAAACATGCAAAGAACATAAACTTAAACATGCTAACTATCATAAGAACTCTAATTAAAATAAAGAAAGAAAAAGACTTACTTGAACCGAAGACTCCTTCAGTCCTCCCTCCAATCTACAAGCTTTTCTCAAACTAAGCAAGCTCTTCCACGTTCCAAAGACCCACCCAAGTGTGTGGCCTCCAAAGGTGCACACATAAAAACCAAAACTCAACGGAAAGACTACGCCTTGAGTGCACGAGTATTTTGCCCTTGGTGTTAGCCTAGGCAAATACCTCAAAACTTTTAACTCGAGGTTTCTCTAGTCAATTAGACTTAAGGATCCTCAAAATCAGTGGTTTACTCTTAAACTTTAGAGTTGCTCACTTATATAAACCCAAGATATGAAATGTTTGATGCAAAAATTTGTAAAAAATTCTTTGGGTTTATATAGGTGCTCCAAAGACAACAAAATTAATTAAGAATCTGATGTGGGGTAAAAGCTAATTTAATCTTAGCCATTGGATCTTAATTTAGTGTAAGAGTTTGGGCCGAATTGGAATTCAAAACAAATAACAAATAATTTTTTTTTACTATTAATGTTACTATTCACATTACTATTCATGTTACTATTCACATATTTATTTATTTATTCCAATTCCCAAAGTTCCCCTATCGTCATTCACCAATCCCTAAGCCACTATGGAACCTCAAAAATGATCTGTTTAATAATTAAACACATTGAACCATTTATGAACAATTCCTACAGCAATCATATATGCTGTTAAATTTGTACTGTGCACTGTTAACCATTGATTTCGACTTTGTTGTGTGTGACCTTTTGGGTTCCCCTCAAGTTGGACATGAAATGAATCGTGATAATTTAATCGAACATAAATTATCCTCCGATCAGATGGTCGTTCGATTTCAATGACCAAGGTTGACATTTATGAACAATTCCTATAGCAATCATATATGTTGTTAAATTTGTACTGTGCACTGTTAACCATTGATTTCGACTTTGTTGTGTGTGACCTTTTGGGTTCCCCTCAAGTTGGACATGAAATGAATCGTGATAATTTAATCGGACATAAATTATCCTCCGATCAGATGGTCGTTCGATTTTAATGACCAAGGTTGACATCTAGCAACATGCCAAGGCCTTCAAATGAGAAGGAAAGATATATATACACATTATGTATGCAATTTACGTATGATACGGTCTCTCGCCTTACTGTATCCCCACTGTTTGACCTAGGGTATGGAAAGTGTCTACCCATATAGTCAAAGGTATGATGTTGATAGTGTCATGATTCGTGTTAACCCAAGAATCTCACATGATTCTTCCGCTGCAGCCACAATCTCAAGCACTGATTACACATATCAACCCGCGAACTGGAATACTACTTGTAGACAACAGAACCTGGGCGACGCTGTTCTAGGCTCGCGGCCTAGTTGGGAAGTACGAAATAACATGGAGTCGCCACCCGGTGTGAACCGGGACAAAGATTTAAGGCCGCACTCACCCCTCGCAAGGGAAGACCTCAAATCGTTGGGTTCGGAATGGTCCCTTACTTATGTCACTTGTGATGATATAATTTGTGCAATGAATCAACCAAGTCTACTCAATAATCATGCTCAAGGGTACTTAGATCTAACATGCTTTCATCCAAATAACTCCACGCAATGTAACACAACGAGCATATTGAACCATTAAATCAACATGTATAAATCATTATCCAAACACATCATAAACTAATAACATGCATAAGGAACAACCTAAATATGCTTTAACAAATAAATAACAAACTAAATTAAACCATGCTTTAAATAATAAACGAATAACCTAAAGACTATAACATGCTCAAATACAAATTTGGATGAAACGAGATACGTGTATCTTAAGTGGTACGTGGCATTGTATCCCGAGTGCAGACCATACTACCGTCCATTCGGAATCGGCTATGGAATTTACGTTCGAGTTTCCATCCGATATACCACAAAAGAGGACACATATCCCGCTCATCTAACAATCACATCATGCCTCAAATGACTCTCATGCGATAATATTCAAATTAAATAAAATAAACGAAAGATAATGAATAAAAGGGTGCCCTCAGGTCTAACCTCTTTTGTTGTCTAAGAAAGGGCGTTACACGTCCGTTGGAAGGGAGATTGATCCGATGCTTTTCCGATTTGTCTACTCAACGTTTTCCCTCGTTGTTTTGATGCTTGGGCTGCTGTTTTAAGTCTGTTTCGCTGCTGTTTCGCTGTACCATTTCAGGTCACTGTTTTGGTCGTTTAGTGGACTACTTTGAGTGATTTTGAAGGCTAATGGGGCTGCGGTTTTGAGGGTTTTTTTTTGGGGGTGTTTATGCAGTTTTTTAGTGCAGTTTTGGGGTGATTTTAGGGCTGTTTTGATGGTTAAAATCGCACAAAAACTGGGCAGAACAGTGGGGCAAAGTGCGGCAGTTTTGTGAGGCAGTGCAGTGGGTTTTGAGACTGTTTTAGGCGTGTAATTGGGGCTGTGCTTAGGGGGTGTTTTGTGCGAATTTAGGGCTGTATTTGAGGTTTATTTTGGTGTGAATTAGGGCTGTGAAAGATGCGGCAATGGAAAGGGAGTTTTGGTGATGGGCGTGAATGGTGTTGTGTGGAAAAAGGTTCACGGCAAAGCTTAGGGTGTCTTGGCTTGAATGTGCGGCAATTGGGCTTGGAAAAAGGATGTTGGACGTGCAAGAGGAGGCTTAGATGTGTCTCTAGGGTGTGAATGGTGAGGTATGTGTGCTGGGGTCTGAATGGGTGGTGAGGGCCTCTTTTTATAGGCAAAGGAGAGGAGACTTTCCTTATCCGACTAGGAATATGATTTCTATTGAAAGTGACATTTATTCTAATTGGTATCTCATAAGGAATAAATCTCCTAATTTAGGATTGTGATTGGATTTGATTAGGAAAGGATTTGATTGGATTTTTTATAATTAGGAAGGGATTTGACTTGATTAAAGCATGTGATAAATGTGTATCTTCCTAATTTAAGACATTATGGGCGTGAATGATGACCTTTGGGCGTGGGTTTGGTTTCATGGGTAGGCTTGGGTATTTTGGGTTTGGTTTGGGTTTGATAAGTGGTCTATAGGAGTTTTGGGCCTAAGGTAAGCTTTGAAACGGAAGTCCAACAAACAACAGGAGCCAAACAACGAGGTTAAATCCAACAAAAATTCCATTTTCCAACTTTACCCTTCCAACGTCCGTTTCCCGCAACTTTCATGGCTAAAGAGGTAGTTGCCTCCATACGAGACTCATCATTGGGCTAATGTGTAAAAATGCAATGCCTACACTACTCTTATAAGAAAATATTATCCGAGAGAGTGGCGATTCTCTGTTGTATCTTTACAAACTTCATGTGTTTCAACAAATGACACAATCATACCCTTATAACTGGATCTTTTGAACCGGGGAAGGAGAATGTCAAAGTTATTTGATCCATACATAAGATTGTAAAGACCTCAAGTCTAAGGACTAGTCATACAATCGATACATGAAAGTTCTCACAGACACATGGGATAAACACTCCATGTGAAAACTTTCGGTGGTCAGTTCGATGGACACGAGCAACTCATGCATCCATGTGATACACCAAGGGGACAGATCTCCGCTAGTAGCCTATGAGATTGGCTACCCCACTTAAGGGCAGATCATATCATCATGCTAGTCTCTCCGCTTTTTGAACGCCCAGATTATTCACAAAACTATGACTGGGAACGTTTAAGAGTAATGATTCTCATAAGGCGTGGAAGCCATCATCTTATTACTTCAAGGGCTTTATTACAATGTTTGATGATTCATATAATTTATGTAAGACACGTATAATAAAGATTGCCATTTTATTAATTAATGAAAATATTACAAATACATGTACATATAGCCCATCCACAAGTTGGGTATAGGGCATATCCCTAACATGAACTTCGGGTACACAAGTTTTTAAGTGTCTAATGTTTCATAGGAGTGTTTGCCCATGTATTCTGAATTTGATTATCATAGATGTGGGATTCTCATACTGTCAAATGATATAACAATTGCTCGTGCATCTTTCACCGTAAAATCTTGACGTCTTTGTATTTCAGCTTATGTCAAATGATGTATACATAAGTGTGGAGTAGAGAGTATTGGCTAATTCATATCGCTGTTTTCTTCAGCCCAGGCAAAAGGGACAGCATGCATGGACCCTTCTCCGAACTAATATCACTGGAGAGCCAGCACGTTTTCAACAGTTAACTTATACTGAAGGCTGTAAGAAACAATACTTAGTCAAGTGGTTTTTTTAAACCCTAAAAACCGACCTTGTTTTTTGAAGCCCCTGCCGCCGCTCTGGTTTGGCAGCAGGGGCTTCCTACATCCACCCCCTCCATCTCTTTTTTTCTTTCTTGTTTTTGTGTTGTTTTTACTGTCTCATCTCCCCTCCATTCTTCCAACTTCTTTGTCTTCTCTCATCTCCACTTTCATTGTTTCCTCCCGTTTTCTTCCTGCTTCCTTTACCCCCCCATTTTTTTTCTTTCACTTTTCTTTTGTTGTTCTGCAGTTTCCCTTTTTCTTCTTTCCTCCCCTTATTTTTTTTCTTTTCCTCGATCGTTGACTCACCGGAATTTCCCTCCGGTGAGCTCACCGGCCACAACCTTCTTTTGGTTTTGCTCATTATCTCTGTCCTTTCTTTTTTGTTTTTTTTCTTTCTGTTTTTGTTTGTGGTTTCTTTTACTTACCCAAATTTTTTAATATGTGGTTCCACTTTTATGGTGGCAGTTAAATCCAATCAGATCTTGATCTGTGTTGGTATTTTGATGATTTTGTTTCTTGCCTTATGCAAGTTTAATAATCTTTTCATCAACCTACAGAAGATTTGATGCAAACTAACTGTAGATTAAATGGTGAACATTGGAATTTCTTCGGAGCTTTTCGGGATATTTATTTTATCTCATTGATCTATTAGTTGATTTGTATTAGATTAATTGTATGTTGTTGTAAAAGTTTCTGTTCAAAGTATATATTATGTTATTTCACTTCTAGTTAGGAATTCATAGTCATTGATTTTTCATTGAGGCTGAGGTGGGGCGATCAGGCCAGACCCGTAATTCCTTCTATTCCTAAGTAGTTTTAGGTGTGATTATGTTTTCTACTAATTACGGGAAATATATAATGTATATCTTGTCTTTATGTTATTAGGTTTCATCCTAATTAGCTTGAATCTTAGGATATCCTAAGTTTATGTTTGAGCTGTTATTTGGCCATGTAATTACATCATTATGATGTTTTTATGAATGAATTTCTCATTTCATCTTCAAAAAAAAAAAAAAAACAAGAAATTTTTTCCTTAAAAACACTCTTCAGTGATCAGAGAATCACAAAAAATGGTATCAGAGTTTTGGTTATACATTGGGGGTCGTAAAATCGAAGAATAGAATTCGGTTTGGAAAATTCGGGTTTTGGGAAAGTTGTCAAAAATTAATTTTGAGCATACTATTAGCTAGTTCACGTCGAGACGAGCTCAGTGGTATTTTCTGGTGATCGAACGGAGGTCCAGGGACGCCGCAACGCGCTTGCACGCACCGGCGAGTGAATCCCACACGCAGCACGCGCCTCACGCGGCAGACCAAGGTTGAAGACACTGATGTGTCATCCACGTCAGCGCACAGTCAGCGTCGAGTCGGCAGCCACGTTAGTGCAAAGTCAGCGAACAGTTAGTGCCACATCAGCAGCCACGTCACCTGACACGTCATCACCCAATCTAGTCAGTAGCCATATCACCTGCCATGCCAGCATACCTGGTAAATTTCATTAAGCCCTCTGAAGTCTTTGAAATTTATATTTTAGCCCCATAAATTTTAGAAAATTACAAATCGGCCCCCGTGTCAGATTTGGACAAACGAAGTGTCTAATCCACCATTTTCGGCCGTTCCGGACGCAACGGTGACCTCCGATTTGTGAAAATCAACCCTGATTTTGTCCTATTCTCATTTTAAACTTTAAAACTTAAATGGAAATGAAAGATTTCTCTTCTGGTGCGATGATCAAGCTAACCAATTACTCCATCTGGAGATCTCGGATGATAGATTATATGCACTATAAAGATTTGTTCGATATAATCGAGGTGAAGGGATTGAGACCAGAATCTGTTAAAGATAGTGACTGGAATAAACTCAATAACAGAACTCTAGGTCAAATTAGGCAATAAATCGGTCACAGTGTCTTCCACCACGTAGCACATGATACAAATGCTTATGAAATATGGATAAAATTAGAAGACATGTTTCAGGTCAAGACAGCTCGGAATAAAGCCTTAATGATGAGGGGTTTGATGAACCTGAAGTTACAGAGTGGAACTTTCGTTGCAGAACACACCAATGAGTTCCGCAGCCTGATGAACCAGTTGTCTGCAGTAGATATGCAACTGAGAGATGAAGTTCAAGCCCTCTTACTACTCAGTTCTCTTCCTGATAGCTGGGAAACATTGGTGGTTACTCTCAGCAATTCGGCTCCATGAGGCAAACTTACCATGCCTATGGTAAAAAATGTCTTGTCAAATGAGGAGGCTAGAAGGAAAGACGTGGGCACAGATCAGACACAAGCCCTTGTCACGGAGAATCGATGAAGACAACAAGATAAAAATCTTGTATTGTTTGGTGGGTTCTGATCACACTTCCCTGGATTAAGCTGTCGCTTTGGTGGGTTCTGATCACATTGCCAAAATCTTGTATTCTTTGCAAAGTTCCAGAAATTACATCTGCAATAAGTGAAAGTGAGAGACACTTCAACAATATATTAGAAAATCAAGAAATCTCAGCAACTATTACTTGTCGCATATCCTTCCCCCTTTTAGAGGAAGATGATCCGATCATCCTATAGTTGCTCTAGTCTATCCAGAAATAAATTATCACAGTGCATGGAGGGTTTGTAACCACATTTCAAGCATTCCATTTTTCTTCTGAAACTGATGTAATTGCACATATAAAATAACAAGCTTTCATTATACATTATACACTTGAAATATGAGCTTTTATGTATTGATTTTTAAATAGCTGTATATTTTAATTGTGAAAATAGCACTCACAATTCATGTTCCCACTCCCCCCGAATGAGCTACCGCTTTGGTCTCGTCGACATCTTACATTTTTTTGAAAGTTCAAGAAATTGCATCTTCGAGAAATTAAAATAGTTATTACTTTCACATATCCAGTCTTACTGCTTCAGTGGAAGATGATCCTGATCCTGATCCTCTAGTAGTTACTTCAATCCATCAAGAAATAAACCATCACAGTGCAAGCACCTAATATTTCTGGTAAAATTTACTTGCTATGAAGTTAGCTGTTAATAAACAAAGAGGAACAAACCAATGTTAGCCAATTATAGATGAAGGTTCTTAATCTTTATTTGCTATGAAGTTAGCTGTAGTTACTTGGGGCAGCACCAATCGCCTTGTTTCATTGGAGCATTAATGTGGCAATGTTCTTGGGGATTTACACGATCTCATACAGCTGCTCTGCTTTTCAAGTGTTCGGAGATCAGGTCATCAGAGTCAGATTCCTTGGTGCTATACTTAACCAGTTGTTTTGGCAGTCTTCTCACTGCTTCTTTAACCATTTTATTTAGACATGACTTTTACTCCACTGCACCAGTAATAGGATCAAGTCCATAATTATGAAATGTGCTAAATGACCTCAGCCGCTTTCCTGAGTTTAAGACTTTCCTGTCTGTGATCGGTCGTCCAACTGGATGTCTTTCTTTGAGAAATACCTGGCAGTACGCTGTGCATAAAATCTAAATTTTCAAGGTTCAGATTTAAAGGAAAACCAAGGATGACATAATATTAGAATATATTATTCTCTCTATTTCAAACAGGGACTCCAGATAACTCTATTTGAAAAGTTGTACAAAACAGACCCTTGAGCCATTTAGCCAAAGAGTCACCAGGAAACTGTCAAAAAGCTGCAATCATAAACTTTGCTTGAAACACACATAAATGGCCTTCAAGTTTGCTGCATCAATTTTTCTAAAATCTATCACTAAGCCTTCCCCTCTAATCAGGATATTTACATATACCTACAATCGATAAGTAAACATATTTATGATGAATGATGATTTTGCCCAACTATGTGCACCAGAACATGAATCACAAGCGAATTTTACCTTTTTGACAAAATAGAATTTTACCATATGAGTAATTCTAAATAGCTATAACAAATGCAAGCAAAGTTCAAATAAAATATTGCGCGTTTGCCTCTCACAACCCTAAAATCAAACGAGTGGTATGCACTAACGCACGCTTCAAATATTCCTAACCATGCCATTAACCACAAAAGTCATGAATAAAAACCATTAACCACTAACCGGAAAACAAAAATAATCAAGAAAACCTAAAATCCAAAAAAAAAATTAAAAATGAAATAAAAATGAAAAAAAAAACTAACTAAACTAAACTTCAAATTGAAGCCTTGGAACCATATACTGATCCCGGACAAAATTAAGACACGCAGTACGAATACAATATGCGTCCTTCGAACCCAATTCCTCATTTATATTGTTAAAAGGGTTTCCATCTCCATCAAAGTACCCTCGTTTGATCAAGCATTCCATCAAGTCAAACCACTCAGGCCACGAATGTGAAATCTGAATCGTCGATTCACATCATTTATTGGGTCCAATAAGAATGGATGATTCTCTGATCGCAGAAGATAATTGGGCATTTTGGTTTGTTGGTTTTGAGGATTCAAGCTCCTCCCGTTCATTGAAAAAAAATCATCCAAGTCTAGGGTTTTTACGGGGTTGTGGAGATGAGTAATCGAGGGTTTCGTTTGAGAGAAGGGTAGAGATATCCGTGGCTCATTTTTTTTCTCTGGTTATTTTGGCGGGAAAATTACAGAGCTTAACTGTTACTTGTAAGTCTTTCCCTCAATCTAATATCCGACAATTTATTTTTGAATTTTGTATGAATTATATAATTATTTAGATTAAATATAATTGTTATTAACGGCTGTTTTTCATTTTCCTGGATAATATGAGAAATTAACCCCTCGAAAAAACCTCCATTAACAGTGAATTTGTTTGGTTAGTAGGGAACCAAAGCAAACTTAACAAACATACAGATAAATCACAGAGATAAGGATTTACGTGGTTCGACGGAAAGTTGTTTCAACCTACCTCCACGGGAGAAATGAGGTATTTTATTATTACTTGGGGTCAAGAGTAACTCGAGCTAAAAGTGGGGTAGTAAGCTTAAAAAGAGTTTAAAACACACCGGGTCTTACACTAGCCCGTTACAATTCACTCACTTCGTTTGGTGACCAACCAACTTTCTCTTTCTATAACTAGTTTTTATGCTCTTCACTCGTTTATAAGTTGTAAGGTGTGAAATTTGATATCCTTTGAATCTGAATCTTCAACCCCTTTATACAGGCTTCCAAATTCATTATTTCACTGCCTATGATGTCAGATCATGTCACATTGTCATCATTCTCATCGCAATTCCCCTCAACTACCCTTAAATGCCCAAATCAGGATAGCTCATTTCACTATCACTGTACCAGCCTATGGTAGCTCTGCTCTGCCGCTTTCTTACTACTGCACCGCCCTATGACGGCTAGCAGCAGCTACTTCCAATGAGAACCGTTTTTTTTCCCACAATCATCATTAGCCTTCTAGAAGCTTATCATTTTAACTGGGCATATGTCATGACTTCAACACAGGTTAGCCCGTGATCCCAGCTTCGTTTCTCAGGTTGGCATACCGAGGCGAATGATGCTTGGTCAAACTTCCTGACTTTTTTAACCAGGTCGGGTTATAACACATGGACCCCCTGGGGTCGGCTGATACAAATACTCAAATGCTGCCAAATCCAACAGTTCTTCTTTAGGTCAGATCGGTATCCCTACTTGCTTCATCACCAATAAGTTCATCCCTCGGAAGAATTCATCTATGTTGTTGGATTGGGCCCCTCTGTCTGATATCAGCCCCTCTGAGCCCTTAGGACTTTATCATCCTCCATTGGCCAAGTACAAACTTCATTATACCCCTCCTCAGTATTTAAACTTCATTGGGGTAAAAAAAACCCCCACCAACATATGCCCAATAGTTCTTGGTATCAACGAGTTGATGAGTTGATGCCGACAACTTTAATAAAAGATATTGGTGCTCGAGGGTGACCCAGCGTGCTCGGGCTATGGTCTCTATATCCTAACCTTCCCCATGCTTGTGTACCTCGGGTTATGTTCGCCCTATGTGTTGCCAAAGATTCCAATTTTGAAGATTGTCTTTCTTTCATGGCCAACTGAAAATTTCCCTTAAGGTTTATGAATCGTCCATAAGAAGATAAGATGTGAAGGCATAATGGTCTTCCTTAAATGCCTATCAAATCATCTTATATTTCATCTCCCCAATATTCCAGATGTCGTACATCTATGACTTGCGCACCAAAACTCGGACAGCTGTTATCAACCGGGCTAATGGCACCAATCTAAGCCTTTTATTTGAATTCAACAGTTGTGATTTATGCCACACGTGTCATCAATCCCCCATTATTTCTTTGATTTGATGATCAAAATCAGCCTGAACAGCCTATTTAAAGGTTGTTTCTCTTTATTCCTTAACATTGCAACTTCATCTTCCTCTGAAACGGCGTTTGAATTCCTAGCGATCTCTAAAACTCATGTGTTTCTCCAATAACTTCAAGCATTTTTCTTCATCACCAACCTCTAATATAGAAAGTAAATTCTGCCTTGACCCCTCTCTTTCATTTTCTCATGTTGACATGTGATGACGGTGACGAACTCTGATGATGTTTTTGTGATATTTCTGGATTTTTTATGGGTAAATGGTGATTTTGATTTACCTAGCTATATACACGTGTTTCGGGTCATAATGGTGATATATGGGTGTGTGTTTTTGGGTTTATGTTTCTATTGTAGAAAGAATGTGTTTTTAGGTTTTTGACGGGTTTGCCATGGTAATATTTGCAAGTTTACTGTTCTTCCATTGTTAGAGCACTTAGAGCTTCTTAATGTTAGTCACGTGGTATGGATAATGACTTATAGAACCCTAAATATGCATACTAAGCTCTATTAACCAAAGGATTATATTTAAAAGCAAGTTACTTTGAACTAACATTTTACAGGAATGTCAGACTCCGACTATTCTTCCCCAACTCCCATTAACGTCTTTCCTCCTCTCGCACCTGCCCCATGCAAAACTAAGCCCATCAATATGGAGGACAGCGATAACAACACATCCCCATCTCATTCCCAAGTGGAAAACAAGTCTTACACGGTCAGGACAACTCGACCTAATCCGATGTCTGCGCCCTTAGACTTCATCCTTTTGGAGATGGACAAAGCTTCCTCCATCACTTCAACGGATCTGGAGAAGATTAACAAAAGATTCAATATTCCCAAGTAGATTATTTTGGAGGTGCCTCACGAATGGGATTATGCCAGCCGACCACAAGGTGATAGAGTGGCCCTCTGCGCACTTTTCTTTCATTGCGGCCTCCGTCAGCCCATGCAAGGGTATTTTGCTAAAATACTGTCGGTAATTAACCTGGCCACGTGCTAGTTAAATTTGAATGGATGAAGGGTATTGGCCAGACTTTACGTGATTTAGAGCCGAGCTGATCTGGGTGAGCCCTCAGTTCAAGAAATGAAAAGGCTCTACCACAAGAATGCCAACCTCAATGATCGCAAGGGTTGGTATTATTTGTCCCAATACGTGAGGAGCAAGCCTCTGATCATCAATCTTTCGGCCACCAATAAGTTTTTCAAGGACAAATAGTTCTGGGCTTAGGGGGCGTGGGGCTGAACCCATACCACCTTAAGTGAAGAGATCACAGTTCCTACCATCTTTCGAACCGGAGGTAACAACTCGTGCTCCCTTAATATTTTGTCTTATTTCCTTAGGTTCTTTATAATCCTAAATTTTAAAATTTGTAGCCTGTTGGAGGGACCCCCAAAAGTGTGTCATGAAGTCAGGTCTAGAGTGAGGGCCGCATCCCAATTCAACGGCCATTACAAAGATCTCCTCAACCCTTCCAACTTCACCGATGCGGGACTGATCCTGGCAATCCACCATCTCATTCCAGACAAACCGGTAGATACTAACCCACTGATCCATTTTGATGTTTGTGATTTGCTGTTTATCATGTTGACTTCTTTATTGCCTTTCTACTTGTTCCTTTATCTCTTTTAATTATCTGACACTTGTATTTTTATAGATATGTCTAGAAAGAAGCAAACCCATCTGCAAGTTACAAGAGACGCCATGCGTTCTTCCCGGGTAGGGTCAAGCAGCGCCCGCCCCTGAGTTACCACTCTAATGCCCTCATTTTCCAAACATACTGTGTCTATTCAAACCCCAACCCATACTACCCAAACCACCAACATATCCCCACCGAGCCAATCCCAAACACCATCTCCCCATCCTTCAAAAAGACACTTTTGTTAGGTTAGGGGCGAGGCTGCTGAAGAGAGTGCTAAGCGTCCTCTTCGGAAAAAAAAAAAAAAAAAACCAAGGCCGGGAGAGGTAAGGCCCCGGCTACTTCTGTCTTAGAAAATGAGGCAGTCTCAACCCTGGGGTGGACTTCCTATAGAAAGTGAGGGGAAGTATAACTCATCTTTTACCGACCATCAACTACATAGCCGAGCATGTAAATATTAACCAAGTTATGGCCTATGAAAGCCCCTCCCATGAGGACATCCTTGGCAAGGTGGGTCGTTTTCAGGTGAAGGTAATTCCTCGAAACTTAGCCTTTTTCTTTTATTACCTCACTAATCGATTCTCACATACTGATGAGCTGAACTGAGCTCTGAATGTGAAGGTGGCCTACCTAATGGCCACCAATATGGATATGTTTTTGAACACCCTTTCAAAGAGCGGTCAGGCCTAAAGGCTTCAGAGCCAGTTGACCGAGAGGGAGCAGAAGCTGAATAAGAAGCTGAATGAGGCTAAAGTTGAGATTAGATCCATCCAATATGCCTCGAATATAACAAATAATGAGAGGGATGAGGCTTGGACTAAGGTCACTTCTAAAACAAATGAGCTAAAATTACAGTAGGTCATAGTCGTTACGGCCGAGAGCAAGCTCTAAGAAAAAGCAGCTAATCTTGAAAAGGCAATACATGAGTTGAACCAGACAAATGACTAGCTGGCCAAGTCCCAGGAAGAGCTTGTCAGGACCTTGGACGAACTGAAAAATCTGCAGGCCGACCTCCCTAATCATCTTGAGTACACCAAGGTGGATGCCAATATTAAAGGACTACAAGAGTCCATTGAGATGATCGAGATGGTATACCCCGACTTGGATTTGGGCGTGCTTTAGAACATTTTAAAAATCGCCTATGGGGAAATGGCCCATGAACAAGCCTTCGTCACACCCCAAGAAGAAGTTGAAGCAATTTCTAACCTAGTTTCTCTTTTTACGGTGCCTCTTACTTTTGAAGACAATCATTGCCCCTCGTCTTCAACTGCTGCTCCTCATGCAACAACTAAAAGTACTATCGGCCTTTCTTCAATGTAACAAACTCCTCCCTCCTTGTGGGTAATCCCGAGGCGCCCAATTTGTAATTCTTGAATTAATGAAATATATTTCTCTCATATTTGTGCATTATTTATTTCCACACCAAAGCACACACTTAGGAAAGGCTCGATATGGGGTAGCTTTTACTTTATCACTTAGCAAAATGTTGAAATGACATAGTCAACCTTAATTACTTGGTAACTGTAACCAAATTAATTTACTTAATTGATCCCCTAAGGAACCTCACTCCAAGAATGAACATCGATGCCCGAGCATGCCAATGGACCAATAAAACAGTGCACCAAAAATCTAACGCCATGATGAATTTCCTCTACACTTAGAGGATTTTAATCCCTTCAAACAGACTTTTCAGTACTGTTAGTATTAAATATTGACCATCTTCAATGTTTTTCAAGCCGACCTGGGTCTGGATTAATTGGCACTTCGATTGGCGAACTCCTCCAAGGCTAACCCCATCATCTGCTACCACCACGCACGCCTTATGGGATGTTTTCCCCGAGGGATTTCAAATCTCTTGTTGCAGCTTTGTTTCTGTTGGGCCATGGAGAAGCTCCAACCTCATGCCAACAATAGGACCTCGACAGAATCTAACTCTGAGGCAATAGCAAACCTAACCACAAGGGAAGAGTCTCTTGTGCCATTCAAATAATGCAATGGTGGAGAAACTCTGGCCCCATACTAACGAACATAATAAGGCCTCGGTGGGACATACCTGGCCCCAAGTCAATAATAAACCCAGCCATAAGGGAATGGTCATTTGTGCCATTAAAATAAGGCCATAGGGAAAAATTCTAACCCCATGCCAACGAATATAATAAGGCCTCGGTAGGACATACTCGACCCCGAGCCAACAACAAATCCGGTCACAAGGGATGTTCCCTCGTGCCAATCAAATAAGGATATGGGGGGGAGATTACTACCTCATGCCAACGAACATAACAAGGCCTCGGTGGGACATACCCGACCCTGAGTCAATAACAAATCTGGCCACAAGGGAATGATCTATTGTGCCATTTAACAACATGGCCACTGAAGAACGAATGCAGCCCTGAGCCACTATAACCACTTGGCCATGGGAATGTTCCCTCCTCGTGTCATTCAATAACATTGGTAACGTATCATACACTCCGTACTGACCCAAAAATATTAAGGTAACTAATGCAGTTGTTAGGGTTGGTGCTCAGAGCACTAATTCATTGTTGTATTTCCTTGTAAATACTCTTGTAAACATTTTATTATGAATAAAATAAGCAGTTTCTATAATATAATATATCTCTTGATATGGTAAAGACGTAATTGACCTTAGAATGATTAGTTATGATGCAGATGCAAAAGCGTCGCAACTGACATTGAGTTGTATCATGACGTTGACATTCTTAGACAGTTCCTGGTCAAGGTTTACACTACTTGGTCAGTAAAGTAAACCTGTTGAGATCGGTACATATCATATACTGGAATATTGGATTCTAATGATTTCTAAATGAACCATGAGTCTTGGAGACTCGTTTAGACGTGTAGGTGTTTATAGCGGATAAACACTGAATGACTCACCGAAGATTCTTAATAGATGGTACACCAACATCAATAAGAATCTTCTCGGGTTGAGTAGCATAAGTGATTCTTCGACTTGAGATACCACTGTGGGCATATGAGATATCTTTCACACTTAGATGGCAGTCACGTCACCGATCTATTTAGATCAGACCCTTGCTTTTTCGTTGGGTGTGGATAGATCCTCAAGGTGTCCTGTGTGTGTCAAGATAAGATCCATTAGTTCTGTGTACAGAGCATAGGTAGTCCATATATGATTAGCAATCAGATAAAAACCATGGGCCCGTGGTACACTTTAGAAGTGAGTTCTAAGTGTTCTTTTAGAGATTGCTAATAGAGACGTCGACGAGATTGTCCCTATAGAGATTTGATGTTTACATTTATATCTCTGGGATATATCCGGATACCTGTGACAGAGGAATTAAATATATGCCATGACATCGACCTGTATGATTCAACGAGTTTATCCGTGGTCGTCTGACCAGTGTTGTCACACGCGTATAACGCAAGCGCACGTATCGTTCAAGTAGTATACAAAGTATCGATCCCACGAGGACTTAATACCTAAACTATTAATTTATGAAGCCAAATATTTACGAGTACCTAACATATTGATTATTTTGATTGGATGGTGACTTTAAAATTAAAACAAGTAAATGAAAATAGCGCGAAAGTAGATTAAGGAAAATTCAATATTATTAAACTATCCAAGGTTGTGAATTCTTCCAATACCTTTTTAAAGATGAAGTGGTTATTTCATGTTTGTGTAATATACTGGTTTACTAACCTGGAACACGAAATTCTGCAAAAGCCTATGTCGATGGTCAGATGCAATTACCCAGTGTAACCCAATTAAACCATATGTCTATGTCAACCAAGTTACCTGAATTCATTAAGATTAAGTTCCAATTGTGGCTACCCCCACCCAACAGGTATATGTCTATCCTGTAAGGAAATCTATTAAAGGGTTATCTATCCTCAAGGAAGATCGTGGGCTATTAAGTCTAAGGCTGAAACCTAATCCTTCGTCAAGTTTATTTTAAGTTTACCCGATCAATCTTATTAGTGGCCAGTTAACAATAAGCATTAAGCTAAAGACTTAATAAGTAAACCTATATATTACCCAAACTATACAATAATCCCTTATAAACCGGTGATATTGGATTTCATCACAACCCCAGATAACGGGCTTAGCTACGACACATATTTACAACTACTAAAAGCTTAAAAATAAAAGACATAAAGTAAAGTGCTGAAAAGTAAATGCTGGAAATTAAAAAAAAGGTAAAAGTACAATGAAAGAAAATATTGGGGTTAAATGATCTACTTCTATTACTACTATTTTAGATATCTCCCTTAATATAATATATTAACCTGTGTGATATTACCAACCAGCCATATAGGCGGTATCCTGATTAAGTCAAATTAATAATTAATTACCAACCGACCAACCAGGTGGTATCCATGCTTAGTCAGGTTAAAACCAATTTATAAATAATTACCAACAGGCCAATATAGCGGTATCCTCATTAAGTCAGGTTTTAAATAGTTATTATATTATAATTAAAGGAGATTAATCTAAATAGCAATAATAAAAACTTTACCTTTTACCCCAGCAGGGGGCAGTTACCTCCTCATTATTGAAAAGTAAAAACTGAAAAAGTAAAGAAAGGTAAGTACTGTGCGTAAAAGTAAATAAAATTAATTACAGAACTGAAATTAAACAAACAAGATACAATCTTCTTAGTATTCTTAAGGAATTACAGAGAAGAAGACATGGATCTGAAATGGAAAATTCGGCCTGAATTTATAGGCGTCAGTAGGCCTCTCGCGTCGCGACGTGTCGACGAGAATTCTGGATCTTGCGACATGTGGCAGGCAGTGCCGGCAGCTGAATGATTACTCAATAATTATGCTGATGTGGCGATGACGTGGCGATGTGGATTGTCGGTAGCATGTGATGATGACACGTGGCGTAAGATGATTGGCTGATGATGACGTGGCTGACACGTGGCAAGCTGACTCGGCATGTGACTGATGTGGACGCCACATGGCTGACACGTGGATGACATATAGACGACACGTGACGATGGCGATTGTCGGCAGCATGTGATTATGACACGTGGCACAACGCATGTTAGCAGATCTGCTCTGATGTTGACACGTGGCAGGTGCACGTTAGCAAGTGCGCATGTCAGTAGACTTCTCAGATTTTGACACGTGTCCCGGCATATTTTAGCATGATCCGGCGCATGTTAACGGTCGCGACGCCAAAGAATTGCGCGTCGCGACGCATAAAATTCTAATTTTTCCCTTTTATCCATTTTTCACTGTTTTGGCCCTGATTTGCTTCCAGAGTGTCCTGAAACTTTATTTATCTACAAAATAACACAAAACACATCAAAATATTCACAAAATTCAAGAAACTATACAAAATATTAGGTCAATTGAGTGGGAAATAGTGATACATTTACCACTCATCATCGTCATAATTTACAGGTGGGTAAATTATGGACACGAATTTGGATTTCGTGAAGGATATGCTCAAATCTAAAGAGTTTCACTAGTGAAATATACTCGTAGAGCACTAGGGCAACTATTATGAATAATACTGATTATTTATAAGTCGTTTAAAGGTTAAACGAAAAATACATGCAAATGTACCTAATCGTCATTTCCTAATTAATGTGTATTTGTATTTAATGAATGATTTTATTAAATACACATTAATTAAATGTCAAATTATGATATTTGACATATATCATAAATATATATGTATTTGAATATTTAAAGTAAATATAATACATATAATTAAAATATTTATATTTAAATAATTATTTAATTATTTAATTGTTAAATAATTAAAGTAATTAAAAATATAAATATCTTAAGTTATGATTACTTTAGGAAATGACTTTAGTTATTTTATTTGACTTGTTGTAAATCATTAAATGTAGTAATGAACAAATACACAAGTTGATTAATGAATTAAGTGAAACAAAAATAAATATCTAGATATTTTATTTTTTACTCTCAAATTCGGCCAAGGGCTTTTTTTGGTGAGTATAAATTATTTTGTTTCATTTTTTCATTCATTAGGTTAAGCCACCAAAATATATTACAAAGTAAGGTTTGAGAGAAACTTGAAGAAAAAAGGAAAAGGCTTAAAGAAAAATTTGGATTTTGTCAGTATTTTCCAACTTTCTTCAACATGAAAATTATTTCTATGTTTCTAGGCTTCAACATGTGTTACTTAGAATTTTCTCTACTCTTTTTGGTTTGTAATTAAATGGTTGGAAACTTGTTTGAAAGATGAAAGCATGTATGATAACAAAGTGAGCTTCAAATAAGTTCTTAAGCTCTCTTTTGATTAATTAGTATTCAAGTTGTCATTCTAGAGTTGCTAAGCCACTCATTGATGACCTAAAATTTTTCTTGAGTTGTTTCATGGTGGTGAGAATTGTTTGGTGTAGTAATGATTGAATTAAAGTGTTGGATTTAATTAATTTGGTGTAATTTATCAATTTGAAGAAATTATAAAATTAGGGTTCTTAACCCTTTCCAAATTTGGGGCTTTTCATATATGTTATGTAATATGATGTGTATATGATGCTTATTAAATTTTGTGTTGATTGGATTTGATCTTGACATGTTTTGAACAAAAAAGGACCAAATTGTAAAAACTGAAAAATTGTGGACTGTTCGGCAATTTGAACTAAATTGGGGTTTTTGTTGCAATTTTCTTTTGATGTGTTTGAAATGTTGGAAATCATTTTAGAACTGATTTGGAATCATCCAAAATTGTATTTGACAATTTGAGGACTAAAATGAACAAAATGTAAAGTTTTGGGGTCAAACGGTAATATTCAAGAAATATGATTTCTTGAGTTAAATTTCAGTTTTTAAGTATTGGGTGATTAAATAAATAAGTTTATTTAATTGATCCAAAAAAAGTATTGAAATCGAAAAATTTTGATTTTCCGCGTTCCGCTGCGTTACCGGATATTCCCTACAAAACCCTTACAAAATGGTATGAGAGCGAGTCTGATTCTGAACACTCGACATGATTATGCCTTTAAATTCAATGTTTAATTTAATATTTACTTTATGAATGCATGTATTTATTTAATTTGATTAAATAAAGTAAAAGCATCTATGCGGAAAATCCGTAATTAATAAGGTTTTATATTAATTATGTATTTGATGGATGTTACATGGTCCGTCTTGTCAATACGGTTTATGGATATCTTTCATGATACATGTGATGTGAGGGTGTAGCCGATAGAAATTTATTTATGACAGATGTATATATGATACTATATAAATTCAAGCAAAAGCGGAATCTTGAACGTGCCAAAGATGTCATGGTTACGTAAGTAACTTGAGTTTATCATTGACGAGTTTAACATTGGTACGCCTGATAAGTGCTTGAAAATGTACTTTGAACATCACTAATTCGGCTTGATTATCATGTGTTTAATCTTAATTATAGTTTATTTTATGCTTTGTTATTAGGAAGCAATGGAACATGGATATTGGAGCAATTACGCGTGTTTCGAGACCTTACGGACACATCGGAAGCACGTAGGAAACGAGCAGAAATGCAGGAATCATTATCCTGCAAGCCTGGCCACAAGTCGCGACGCGTATGGCCGCTCGTCGTGACATGGAGACGTTTTTCAGGGTTTTTATTAGTTCATATTTTATGCACAAAAGGGCTTAGGGATCCCTCTTTAAATATCCAAGCTCGTCCATAACCATAAAAGGTGGAGAAACATGGAGAAATAGTGAGAAAACATAGAACAAAGAGATTAAATCACATATTTGAGAGAGCGGCACGAAGAAGCTTCACGCCGGACGGGATGCTACTGCAATCTCTTCAGGCTATGTCTCTTTCTTCTATGGAGAACTAATCCTATACGCAAAGCTAAGGGTGAACTCTTGTAATTGATTTCTTATGTTCATGTTTTGATTCATAAATGCTTTTTAACGTTTAATATAATTGATGATTTGTTATTCTTTATTATCTTTCGATTTATAATCCAAAGATTGTGTTTTACCAACTTGCATATAGGAATAGTCATGCTTCTTCTATGTGTGATTGGGGAACCCAGTTGTGACTGGTAAAGTTATTTTATGAGTTAATCTTCTGCTGAGTATTGCGTGTGGGTATATTGTCGACGTTAGATAGGTCATAATGATAACTTTGTGTGCTGTTAACATAGAGAAAGTAATTCATCGATTACCTTAAAATTTAGTATCTTTGGAATTGAATACCTTCCGATTGTTGGTTTGGGATGTGAAACCTTTAATTGAATAATAAAGAGAATCAATAACTGAATATAGGAAGTTGATACAAGAGGGATTCCTGACGCTTTACTGCTTCTCTCTATTGATAATTCTTGCATACTTTTCATAATATTTAATTTAAATTGCCAATTCAATCATTTTCTTTAAATAAGTTATTGCTAAACGTTTTTTAAGTAAATTAGTTCCTTGTAACCATCTCTTTGAGGAATCGACACCCCAACTATACTGCGATAACCACGAGTACTTTTTGGGTGTAATCAAATTTTGGCGTTGTTGCCGGAGACGGTTTATAATCTGAAGGAGCAGGTTTGCTTAGTCAACATCAAAGTGGCAACTTCGTTCCATTTTACTTTTAGTTTTTATTTTATTTATTTTATTTCAGTTTTAATTTTATTTTTGATTTATTTATTTATTTTTAGTTAATTCTTTTTATTTTTGTTTCTATTTTTACTCGTGTTTAATTGCATGCCTAGACGTAAGGATAGGTTTGGTAGATTTGTTAGGATTGAAGAAGAAAACTCAGATTCAGAAAGTTTATTTGACAATCTTTTTGCCACACCATCTGCATCTAACACACATACTATGAGTGAGTACGAGAGACCACCTATTAGGACTCCTGAGGAGTACCTTCATCCCACTCGCACAGCTACACCATCCTGCATAATGTTCCTCCTAATACACCACATATAGACTTTAAACCTGAAATGATACAGTATCTCCCAACCTTTCATGGTTTGGAGAACGAGAACCTTTATGTGCACATTAGAGAGTTTGAAGAGGTTGTAGCAACCTTCCATGACCGGTTTGGGACTACAAACACAATTAGACTTAAGTTCTTCTCCTTTACCCTTAAGGATATAGCTAAAAGCTGGTTGTATTCTTTGAGACCTCGGTTAATAGGATCATGGGGTGAGATTGACGGTCGTAAACACACACGTAAACGCAAGCGCACGTATCGTTCAAGTGTATAAAAATCTATCGATCCACGAGGACTTAATTCATACTGTTGTTATTAATTATTGAATCTATTTATTTACAAATATCTAATTAAATAGAGAAGAGAATGATTGTGTTGATTGATTGAATGTGGGTTTTGCACAATAAATAAATAAATAAAAAGACAAAAGAAAATACTAAGGAAAATAACAAAAGACACAAAGATCTAGGGTTGTAATTTCTTTTAATATCATTTTAAAGATGAAGTGGTTATCTTACAGTTGGGTAATATATTGATTTATTAACCTGGAACACTAAATTATGTAAAAGCCTCTTCCGATGGTCAACTACAAATATCCAGTATAACTCAATTGAACAATATGTCTATGTCGACCAAATTACCTGGATTCATTAAGATTAAGTTCCAATTATGGCTACCCCCGCCCGACAGGTATATTCCTATCCTGTAAGGAAATCTATTAAAGGGTTATCTATCCTCAAGGAAGATCGTGGGCTATTGAGTCTAAGGCTGAAACCTAAAATCCCTATGTCTAGTTCATTTTAGATTTACCAGATCAATTTTATTAATGGCCAATAAATGAAAAAGCATTAAGATTAAGACTCAATAAATAAATCTTTATATTACCCAAACTATAATTTAACCCTTATAAACCGGTGATATTAAAAGTCATCACAACCCTAGATAAATAATTTAGTTACAACACATAACTAGGGCTAGTAAAAACTTGAAAATAAAAGACATAAAGTAAAAATGAGGTAAAGTAAATACTGAAAAGTAAATTACAATAAAATAAAATGCTAAGGTAAAAGGAATTACTTTTACTACTACTAATTTAGATATCTCCCATAATATAATATATAAACTTGTGATAACATTACCAACCAGCCATATAGGCGGTAACCTGATTAAGTCAAATTAAGTCCAACAGGCCATTAAGGCGGTAAAAAGATTTGTCCATGAACCTGCCATATAGGCGGTAAGAAAGTTAATTACCAACCGACCAATCTGGCGATATCCTTGATTAGTCAGGTAAAAACCAGATTAAAATGAATTACCAACCGACCAATATAGCGGTATCCTTTTTAAGTCAATATTTTAAATAGTGAATATATTATATTTAAGGGAGATTAATCTAAATAGAAATAGTAAAAGAATTATCTTTCACCCTAGCTGGGGAGGTTACCTCCTCATTACTGAAAAGTAAAAACAAAAATTAAAGAAAGAAAAGTACTGTGCGTAAAAGTAAATTGCGGAAAGTAAAAAACTGAAAAGTAAAGAAAAGAAAGTGCGAAACTGAAAATTAATTACTGAAAACTAAAAATAAACAAATTAGATACAATCTTCTTATTTATTCATTAAGAATTTCAAAGAAGAAAGTATGAATTTTACAAATGAATGGCTTGGTATTTATAGGCAAAATTTTGCCACCATCAATCATCACTCAATTTCTCCACCAAATCCATTATTAATTTCTCCACACTAATTACTCCACCAAATCCATAATTGCTCCACTAATTTCTTATCTTGTTTGGTGGTGATTGATAATTTTTATTAATTATTTATTAATTAATATTTTGCTTTGAAAATGATTGATAATGACTTTTAATAATTACACTCCACACACTTCTGGATGGTTCATCAATTTCGGTCATGAAATCATCAGAATTTGAAAATATGTTCTCTTTCAAAGTTGTAGATCTTTGAGTCTTCTTTAATCTGGAACTTGAATCAGCTCAATCCGATATCTGAGTAAACAGTTATGCCCAAAATACGACAGATGTGCAAAACTGGAATTTCCAAAACTGCACTTCGTCAAAAACGCCCTTTCAAGTTTCCAATCTCCAAAATTAATATATCAAGTCCAATAATTGCCCTTATTTGATCCACATTTCGTCCTAAATGATTTCATTGACACCCGATATTATTTTATCTGCAAAATAAACTAAAACACATCAAAAAGTTCATCAAACCCGAGAAACTAAATAAAATATTAAGTTAAAGGGGCGGTAAATATTGATATATTTTCCGCTCATCACACCCCCAAACCTAACATTTTGCTAGTCCTCGAGCAAACAATAAATTAAAATTAAAATTAAACTAAGCCACTTTCGTAGGGATCACGGTTGCATTTAGCATATGCAACAAGCCTTTAAACCCCTAGGTGTCCCTAGTGGACGAGTTGTAGTCTCGTGAGGGCTTACAGCAATGATACCCACAAACGTTTTATAAAAGTAAAAAGATAATAAAACTAATGCACACAAAAGCAAAAAGACAAGAGAAAATAGAATAAAGAAGTTAGTGACTAATCAGGTGAAACTTCTACTCCAAGTCATAGTTGTTTGTTTCATTCTAAATTACAGAATAAGTAAATTCTCCGATTATTTTTACCATTCTTCATATACACAGCCAACAAAATATTAAACAACTCATTTTTGCACAACAGTCATAAGTGCAGTTGATAAGAGAGTAATATTTTTGTCCTAAAGTTCTATCAGATTTAACACCTTTTTGCAGCAATGGAATAATTTTTCTGATTTTCTGATTTTTTCTTTGATTTTTCACTATTTTTTATTTATATATAATATCTTCCATCTATGTAACGAGCGTTGGGTCGATGGCTCCCAAACCAGTTGGCTTTAGGGCACCAGGTGTTAAGACACCCCTACGGACTTAATTACTCAGACTTCAGATATATATATATTTTTGCAGCCTCTTTGATCCATGTAACGAGCTTTGGGCCAATGACTCCCAAACCAGTTGGTTTTAGGGCACTAGGTGTTAAAACACCCTTATAGACTTAATAACCCGGATCTCAGACGTTTTTTTTTTACTCCATTGTTTTTTTTTTAGATGCTTTCTCCAATTAAACTAGAGCACTGAATATTACAAACTTTTCAATTTTAGCTCACGACCGTATGTTACTATGCATATTGATAATATATGTCAACTGAGCATATAAAGATTCATTTTAGTCAGTTTATGGAGAATTCAAAAATAAATAATTTAAAATGAAATAAACAAAAATTAACTTGTTTCAAAATAGGTTTGAGATACGTATCAGGAGTGGAAACTCCTTACTCAGCTATCTTTTACCAATTTCACCTTTTTAGTTAAAAATAAAAAACAAAAACGCAAAATATTTTTGTAATTTTTGAAAAATTTCTAATTTTTTTGTATTTTTCGAAAAATTTGGACTAAAAATAAAAATAACATACAAACTAAAAAACAAGGTACTAATCAACTAATTTTTCTCCCCCAAACCTAAATGAGACATTGTCCCCAATGTCTTACAGTAATAGGAGAGTTAAGAAGGTCGTACCTGGTTAGCTGAAATCTACAGGAAATTAAAGGTTAAGATCCAGATTAATTCGACGCCTCTTACCACGATCGTCCTCGGACCAATTTATCTTGAAAGGATAGGGTCAACTTGTGGTTCATAGGCTATGAGTTGGTCTATTAGATTCGGAGCAGTTCTGGCAGTGAAGAGGAGTTCTTTCATAGGTTTTGACACGAACCCGTTTCTCCGAGCATCATCAAAAACACACAAAGAAAATCATAAAATCCATCAACATTAAACAGTCCAAGTGGTTTCTGGTGTATGTTCAGGTTCGCCCAAGATAGTACAATAAAAATTTCCTCCAATGTGCCCAAGCCACCTGGCAAAGCAATAAAAGCATCAGCACAGTTAATCATTTCTACCAATCGTTCAGACATACCTGGCACGATCAGTTCCTCTCCGTTTGATGATCCAATAAGATTTGCCTCTGCCAAGGGTTTTGGATGATTCCCAAAACATGACTGCCTCCTTCCTGTACAGCCTTTGAAACGATCCCCATTAGTCCAAGATTGCCTCCGCCATATATTAAGTGCATATCCTTGCAGCTAAAACTTGACCCAATTCCTGTGCTGCTTCTATGTATTGTGGCTTAGTTCCAACACTAGTACCGCAAAATACACAGATATTTCAACTCGTCTTCTTGAAGTGGCTTCCATTTTTTTTATGTATTTCTTTTTCAAATCAGGATGCCTTCAAAAGTGCAATGACGGGCTGAATTTATAGTACCTGAAAAGGGTGAGTAATAATAGCACTAGTATCTTCCAAAGGAAGCTTTGTTAGCTAAAACAAAAAGAAATCGTGAAAGGTCAAAAAGTCTGGATCCTGTCTACGAAAATAAAGATAATTACAACAGAAAAGCAAATCAAAGCAATAATTCAGGCAACGGAATTGTGTACGCAATACGCCACTCGCTTAGTATAAATTCATTAGGATGTGTCTCAAGATTTCATTCCTTACTCAGCAATCTAATGAATTGTTTCTCTTCTTTGATTGCGAAACACAATTCCTTCTGTCTTAAATGCTTCGTTTGTGCCTTTCCCTACAAAAATAACACACAAAATTAAAAAGTTCACACAAAATTACAACAAATATTACAACAAATTGCATGGGTTGCCTCCCTGCTAGCGCTAAATTTTTCGTCTTCAGCCAGACGTGACTGAAATTCTCTGTTAAGGAGGTTTCACAATGTCGTTTTAGATGTCCGATCAAAAACAATCCCCGTGAGCGTTGCTTTTGAAGGGTCTCTTCCAACGATAAGGTGGCAAAAATAGTTTTGTCCCATTCAGTGCTCGTGCCACCTTTTTGCTCATTGTTGTTCCAGTGGTTCCTGCAAAGAAAGAAAGAAAATCAGGAGGTCTTATATGGTGCTTGACTTGGAATGGGAGTTCCATTCTGTCAAGCTTCTGGGTGATTTCTTTGATTTGTATTCCCCAAAACAGCGATGTTTCTCCTGAATGTTCTGGATCTTTATTAAGGTCAGACATTTGCTCCTCCATTTGCTCTGCTTCTTGCTCCACCTTTTCTTCACAGATGTATTGTAAAATTTTTGTATTCAGTTCTTCATCTGTCATTTTTGAAATACATGCTCCATAAGTATCTGCCTGAGGATGTAAAGATGTTTCTGACATTAGGTTTTCATCCTCTGATACGACTGGAATGGATGGTTCAGGTAGATCTTCATCAAACATCATGGTAAAGCATGCTCCAAGATCTTCATTTTGAGGATTGAAAGTTTGATCCTCCGTTGTTGGTGCAGTTGGTACAAATAAATCAGCTTCATCCTCGTCAGAATCTGAATAATAAAAGTCAAATTGAGACTTTGCCGGTTCGGACTCCTGAACTGATACCTCTGGTTGTTGATACTGCTCAGCCTCCTCCTCTGTTGAAGTGTCATTGTGAATCTATGGGTACTCGAAGGCTTCATCAGTGTCATCTGAAACTGGTTCTTGAGGTATGTAGTCCTGGTTTTCTGTGAATTGTCTCATTTGATCTGTCATCCTTTGAATGAATTCTGATTGTCTCTGAATACTTTCAAATTGTTTCTGGCTTGTTTCAAGTATTTCATCCAACTTTTGTTTCTCGAACATATCTTTGAGCATGTTAACAACTGATCTTCCTCTGATGGTTCTGGTTGTTGATGAAAATCGCATATGGATGGTGGATAAGATGGAAAATGTGATGGTTTTTCATACTTTGAATGATTCTGAAAATTCTGCCACTCTGAACGGTATATACATTGATCGCTCGGGTGGTTACTATCACATATTACATCTCCCATTTCGTTCTGTTGAGCAAATGTAGAATTATTTGGTTCTGGCATCCAGTGATAATTGTTGGCTGGACAACAGGCCTCAGAAAACCGGACTGTTGCTCCCAGATGTGGGGTGTATCTTCTTGTAAAGCTCGTAATCTCTCAATCTCCCAGTAGTGTTCCATTTTTTAACCACCTGAAAATACAATAAAGAAATAAAATTAAAGATAAAGATAAAGAAAATTAGATACAAGTAAATTAGATAGCTTCAAAATTAACAACTCAAGAAATATAAGTCCCCGGCAACGGCGCCAAAAACTTGACCGCGTAAACACACACGTATAACGCAAGCGCACGTATCGTTCAAGTAGTATAAAAATATCGATCCCACGAGGACTTAATTCCTACTGTTGTTATTAATTATTGAATCTATTTATTTACAAATATCTAATAAATAGAGAAGAGAATGATTGTTTGATTGATTGAATGTGGTTTTGCACAATAACTAAATAAATAAAAAGACAAAAGAAAATACTAAGGAAAATAACAAAAGACACAAAGATCTAGGGTTGTATTTTCTTTTAATATCATTTTAAAGATGAAGTGGTTATCTTACAGTTGGGTAATATATTGATTTATTAACCTGGAACACTAAATTATGTAAAAGCCTCTTCCGATGGTCAACTACAAATATCCAGTATAACTCAATTGAACCATATGTCTATGTCGACCAATTACCTGGATTCATTAAGATTAAGTTCCAATTATGGCTACCCCCGCCCGACAGGTATATTCCTATCCTGTAAGGAAATCTATTAAAGGGTTATCTATCCTCAAGGAAGATCGTGGGCTATTGAGTCTAAGGCTGAAACCTAAAATCCCTATGTCTAGTTCATTTTAGATTTACCAGATCAATTTTATTAATGGCCAATTAATGAAAAAGCATTAAGATTAAGACTCAATAAATAAATCTTTATATTACCCAAACTATAATTTAACCCCTTATAAACCGGTGATATTAAAAGTCATCACAACCCTAGATAAATAATTTAGTTACAACACATAACTAGGGCTAGTAAAAACTTGAAAATAAAAGACATAAAGTAAAAATGCGGTAAAGTAAATACTGAAAAGTAAATTACAATAAAATAAAATGCTAAGGTAAAAGGAATTACTTTTACTACTACTAATTTAGATATCTCCCATAATATAATATATAAACTTGTGATAACATTACCAACCAGCCATATAGGCGGTAACTTGATTAAGTCAAATTAAGTCCAACCGGCCATTAAGGCGGTAAAAAGATTTGTCCATGAACCTGCCATATAGGCGGTAAGAAAGTTTAATTACCAACCGACCAATCTGGCGGTATCCTTGATTAGTCAGCTTAAAACCAGATTAAAATGAATTACCAACCGACCAATATAGCGGTATCCTTTTTAAGTCAATATTTTAAATAGTGAATATATTATATTTAAGGGAGATTAATCTAAATAGCAATAGTAAAAGAATTACCTTTCACCCTAGCTGGGGAGGTTACCTCCTCATTACTGAAAAGTAAAAACAGAAAAATTAAAGAAAGAAAAATACTGTGCGTAAAAGTAAATTGCGGAAAGTAAAAACTGAAAAGTAAAGAAAAGAAAGTGCGAAACTGAAAATTAATTACTGAAAACTAAAAATAAACAAACTAGATACAATCTTCTTATTTATTCATTAAGAATTTCAAAGAAGAAAGTATGAATTTTACAAATGAAATGGCTTGGTATTTATAGGCAAAATTTTGCCACCATCAAATTATCAATCAATTTCTCCACCAAATCCATTATTAATTTCTCCACTAATTACTCCACCAAATCCATAATTGCTCCACTAATTTCTTATCTTGTTTGGTGGTGATTTGATAATTTTTGTTAATTATTTATTAATTAATATTTTGCTTTGAAAATGATTGATAATGACTTTTATAATTACACTCCACACACTTCTGGATGGTTCATCAATTTCGGTCATGAAATCATCAGAATTTGAAAATATGTTCTCTTTCAAAGTTGTAGATCTTTGAGTCTTCTTTAATCTGGAACTTGAATCAGCTCAATCCGATATCGGAGTAAACAGTTATGCCCAAAATACGACAGATGTGCAAAACTGGAATTTCCAAAACTGCACTTCGTCAAAAACGCGCTTTCAAGTTTCCAATCTCCAAAATTAATATATCAAGTCCAATAATTGCCCTTATTTGATCCACATTTCGTCCTAAAAGATTTCATTGACACCCGATATTATTTTATCTGCAAAATAACTAAAACACATCAAAAAGTTCATCAAACCCGAGAAACTAAATAAAATATTAAGTTAAAGGGGCGGTAAATATTGATATATTTTCCGCTCATCAGAGATGACACATGAATTCTTTAATAAATACTTCCCACACCATAAGACTAATGCCTTGAAAAGACAGATCTCTACCTTCTCCCAGAAAGACGGTGAAACTCTTTATCAAACTTGGGAGAGGTTTAAGGAAATGTTAGCTAGTTGTCTTCACCACGGGTATGAGAGTTGGCGCTTAGTGAGCTATTTTTATGATGGTTTAACCCCTAGAGAGCGCCAATTCATTGAGACAATGTGCAATGGTGAGTTTATACGGAAGGACCTTGATGAGGCAATAGAGTACTTAAATGACATAGCTGAGAAATCTCACACTTGGACTGGACCTAATGCCATGGATAGCACTGATAGGACACACCCCACTCCTTCTAACAGAGGCATAAACCACTTTAGGGAAAAATATAGTCTTAAGGCACATATTGAGCTATTGACTAGGGAGATAGGAGCTTTAAAAGCCAAAGATAGCAAGACTATGCATGTAGTAGCCCAGTTAGAACCTCAAGGGGTATGTTTTGTGTGTAATGGGACTGACCATTTGGCCTAAGAGTGTCATGTATACGGTGAGATGAGGGGAACGTATGAGGAACAATGCAATGCCTTAGGGTTGTACAAGAAGTCGTATACACCTTATTCGGAAACTTATAACCCTAGTTGGCGGAATCATCCCAATTTTAGTTGGAGACATGAGTCTCAACAGCCAACTCAAGCACCACAACCTAGAGGTTACAGTGCCCACCAGTATCACACATCTACTTTCCATAGGAATTCTTTAAAGGATACTATGCAAGCATTTATCAAGGCCCAGAGTAAAACTAATCACAGATTTGAGTCATTAATAGCTCAGGTGGTTGAAGACAATAAGAAGATTAAGAGTCAAGTCTCTAAGTTGACTAATGTCCGGAGTGTGCAAGAACAAGGAAAGTTTTCATCTCAAGCCCAACCAAATCCACAAGGGCAACATGTGGCACAGGCTGATCATGAGGCATCCAACTTAAAATGTGTTAATGCCATAATCACTAGGAGTGGTAATGAGATAGGGATGTAGGACACCTCCAACATTATAGGTGACCCCAAAGATAGTAGTACAAATACTCCTCATGAAGAACAAGTGCCACATATCCCAGTTAGAGTACCTTTCCCTCAAGCTCTTAGGCTTACTGTGAGAGCTACAGATCCAAATGGTGAGATCCTAGAACACCTAAAGCAAGTAAAGATTAACCTTCATTTGGTACATGTGATAAAACAAGTTTCCACATATGCGAAGGTTTTGAAGGATCTATGCACCATAAAAAGAAAGCATCATGTGAAGAAGATTGCATTCCTGATAGAGCATGCTAGTGCAGTAATTAAGCAGAGGAATCCACCAAAATACAAAGATCCAGGATGTCCCACCATTACCTGTCACATTGGCACATATGAGTTTGGTCAAGTTTTATTAGATTTAGGTCCTAGTGTTAATGTCATGCCATATTCCATCTATATGCAGTTAGGACTTGGAGAGATCAAACCTACATCTGTGGTTTTATAGTTAGTTGATCGCTGTATCAGAACACCGCGGGGAATAGTTGAGGATGTTTTAGTTCAAATTGATAAATTCTATTACTTTGTTGATTAGACCAGGCCGATGGTTTGGTTCCGGTTCGGAACTTAACCGAACCGGTCGGTTTCCGGTTCCACAAGTGTGGAACCAGAACCTTGAACCGAACCGGAATCGACCGGTTCGGTTCGGTTCAGAACCTTTTTTTTTTAATTTTGAAAATAAATTAAAATAAATGAGATTAATTTGATAAATAAATAAAATTATTACATTGAAGAGCTTGAGCTTAAATTTTTAAAAATTTAAGTTGCCTACGTATCCTCCAAGGGTGAGAGGAATCAAAGCTCACGTAGTTCCATTACAATTTTAAGTCATATCCCCTTTGTAAATTTACAATTTTACAATTATCAATCATCATTATCAGTTGATCCTTCGGCTCTGGTTCCGCTTGCACTTGTTGTTGCACTTGTAGATGCATTATTGAACAAATCTTCAAAATCATCATGGGCATCTTCTTGTTGTCTCAGATCAGCTCGAGTCCAATCATCCACACAAGCTGTTGCTTCTAGAGTGCTTGGATGTAATGAAGATCGTCTAGCTTCCAATATATTGCCTCCCAAGCTAAAGGCTTGCTCAACCGCAACAGTGGAAATAGGTGTTGCCAATATCTCTTTAGCAATAATTGATAAAACATGATATATATTTTGATGTCGGTTCCACCATTCAAGGATTTTAAAATTTTTACTAACTAAACTTTCAGTAGAAAACTCGAAATTTGTAGATAAATAATTATCTAATTCAGGGTTATTAGTTGTCGTATCCCTAGCTTTTTTATTTCGTTGCAATAACCAACGATCTCCTGTGCTAAGTCTTGTTTGAATTACCGATTCGCTACTACTAGATTCACCTAATGTTCTTAAGTTATATCGTACAATATAATCATTAAATAAATCAATTAAATCATTTCTTAATTTCGTCATTATTCTTGTAATATCAATTTCATCTGATATTCCTAAATAACCATAGTAAGCTTGTAAAGCACCATTCAAACCTTCTAATTTAAATTTAGGATCAAAAATAGAAGCAATAAGATAAAGTAAAGGAATTTCTCTAAAATAATGCAACCATTTTACCTTCATAGCAGTAATGGCTTCGAACAAAACATGATCATTAGGATCGCTACTTTCAACATGTTCATCCAAAGTACCAACAATATTCAAACTTTCAAGAAGAAATAAATATGCTGTATGATAATAAATACCGCTAAAAATTAATGTAGCATCATTAAAAACTTTTAAAATAGCTAAATGTTTTTCACAAATATCCCATTGACTGGGATAAAGTGTGATATTTTGAACATGTTGAGAAAAAAAACTACATAATGCATCTTTGTATTAAAATGCTTGACATAAAAGAAAATAAGTTGAATTCCAACGTGTTGGAACATCTCTTGAAAATTTAATCGGTTTAATACCATTTATTTTACAAAACTTCATCCATTCTCTCATAACTTGAGAATATGACCAAATACAGTTAAGTGCCGTTTTAATTGGATCAAGGAAAGGTGATAATAATTTTAGACCGTCTTGAACACATAAGTTAAGGACATGACATGTACAACGAATATGAAAAAATCGACCACCTAAATTTGGTTCACATAAGGATTTTAAATCATTGATGGATGCAGTATTTGCAGATGCATTATCAAATCCAATTGTTAAAATTTTTTCTACTAAACCATATTCATCAAAAATTACCTTCATTATTCTATAAATATTATGTGCAGTATGTTGCTCATCAAAAACTCTAAATGCAAAAGTCGTTTTTGCATGGTAAATGATGCATCAATCCAATGACAAGTCACACCCATGTATGAGTGTGTTTGCCAATGGTCACTCCAAATATCAGAACATATAGAAATACGACCTTTCATCTCTTTAAATATTTCATTTAAAATAATTTTTCCATCTTTATATAATTTAAAAATATGACGTTTTGTTGTGTTTCGGGTCATTCTACATGCAGAAGGGTTTAAAGCATTATGCACGTAATTAGTAAAATGAAGTTTTTCACCAAAGCTTAAAGAAAGATGTGTCATACAAGTTAATTTCGCAAATTCTTCTCTATTTTTTGCATCTGAATATTTAAATAAATCTACACCACTCGTACCTCTACTAGATGATGCGTACCTGGCCATTTGAGTTTACGTCCTATCAATTCCAAGTTCAACCGGATGATGTCTTTCCAGGTGCTTGATCATATTGCCGTATCCACCAGAAAATTTATAGGTAACCCCACAATAGTTGCAAATTGCTCGTTGTGAATTATCTTCTAGGCGTTCCAAATGAAAATGAATTTTGAAAACATCCGAGGAACGAGCCTTAACTTCTCTTCTCCGTGATTCTGCACCGACACTAGGGCCACTCTCTTGGGTGGTTGGCATATTTGACATTATGTTCTCAGATGAGCTTGCCATTTTTCGTTTGAGAAATTAGGAAGAAAAATAAGAAAATTGACTAATTACGAATGATAATAACTAATTGAATTGAGATTGAGAATAAGATAATTGTATGAATTATTGAGAATAAGAGAATTGTATGAATTGAGATTGAGAATAAGAGAATTATATGAAATGAGAGAGTTGAGAATTTGGTGTGTTGAAATAATGAAAAATGAATCCTATTTATAGAGTTTTAGAATTTTTTGATACAAAAAATGCCCCTAAATATAACCGTTTTATTACCGTTATTAGGGATATATTAGTAATTTAGATTTTATTTTATAATTTTTTTTAAAAAAAACAATTTTTTTTATTTGGGCAGGGAGCCAAGTAGCCGTTGGGGGCAAGTTTTTAATTTTTTTTTAATTTTTTTAAACGGTTCCGGTTCCAAACCGGAACCGTGGCCGGGTCTACTGTTGATTTCCTGATTTTAGATACTCAATCTGTGGTTAACACTGAGTCAAAAATTCTGCTTATCTTAGGTAGACCTTTTCTTTCTAGAGCTAATGCCCTTATCAATTGCAGGAATGGTCTCATGAAGTTATCATTTGGGAATATGACACTAGAGGTGAATATCTTTCATGTTGAGAAACAACCACGAGATGATGATGAGTGTCAATACACATACTTGCTAGACACGGTCTTACCGGAAACAGCCTTTGCACAACATGAATCTAACCCTCCTGAACTTGAACTGATCCCAAAGAAGCGTAAAAAGAGGAAAAGAAAGGTTAGTACTCACTTGAAGATGATCCTTGGGAAATTAAAAAGGAGGTTGAGCCAAATTTTCCATATAGGTAGCCAAAAATTTCAACAATCTCCAGACCCTAGGGGATCCATGGATAAACTATCGCAGCAAGCCATAAATTCTTTCTCATGTCTTAATCAGTTCGCTACATGGAAGCCACCATGATAACTTGGGTGGTTACGTCTCTCTAAAGATGTTAAACTTAGCACTAGCGGGGAGTCAATCCTTTCATCTTCATTTATTTTATTTTATTTTATTTTCTTTACTTTCTTTTTATTTTATTGTGTGCTAATTGAATGTTTATTGTTTGCACGAGTATTTATGCAGGTGTTAACGCAACCTACACGGCCCACACAACTACAGTCTCACCAGCAGGAACCTGATCAACTTCATGCCTGGTAGTGTTGTTCCTTACTCATTTTTCTTTATATTTATCTTACATTGAGGACAATGCAAGTTTTAAGTGTGCGGGTGTATGCATGCGCATGATAATACCTATTATAAAAAAAATTATTTTGTTTATTTTTAGTCCTTAATGGTAAAGCATAAGTCCAATGATGAATATTGTTTGCTTTAGGGTGAAATTTTAGAAAAGATAAGTTCTTTAATGTACTTTTATCTGATGCATCGAGTAATTGATCGTGGTTAGACTTGTAAGCACTTAATTATAGGTTTTTAGCAGTGAAAACCTAGGTAGTTGAAAAAGTGACTAGTTTAAGAAATTGCATGTCGATGAATGACCGTTTGCTTAGATGTCTATCATGATTTGCTAGTGTTATGATATATGGTATGGTTAAAAATAAAAAGAGAAAGTCTCGAAAGAAAGAAATTAAACCATCTATAACCGATAAGCGTGAAGCTACCCATGGGCGAGTGTTAGGACCATCATTAGGAGAAATGCTACCTTAAATGGTAGGTGTGTTGAAAAAAGAAGAAGAAGAAAAGAAAAAGTTAAAAAAAAGAGACAATAAAAGAAAAAAAAATCATACCAAACTGAGCATAGAAAGGCAATTACAGAGCGCATTTGAGATGTCTAGGTTGGTTTGACCCATCGGATCCCAATTTTTAAACAAAATCATTGAGTTGGCTTACCTAGGAATCAAACTGTGAATGAATCTTTACACACACACACACTGTGAGTCTAGCTTAGATGATTTATTCAATGACTAATTGGATTTGAGTTACATTGAGTACTTTGATTTCATTACTAGGCATTCTTTGAGGACAATAATATGTGTAACTATTGGGACTATTTCATTTTGTTTTTGCATGTTTGTATGTGTTTTAAATTACGTTTGTGGGTGTCGTTATTGTAAGCCCTCACGAGACTATAACTCGGCCACTAAGGCCACCTAGGAGTTTAAAGGCTTGTTGCATACGCTAAATGCAATCGTGATCCCTATGAAAGTGTCTTAGATAGTTTTTTTTTTATTTATTCAGTTTAGTTTTTAGTTTCTTTTTGCGCTTGAATTGCTAGAGACTAGCAATAAGCAGGTTAGGGGTTGTGATAAGTGCATGAAAATATACTTTGAACATCACTAATTTGGCTTGATTATCATTTGTTTAATCTTAATTATAGTTTATTTTGTGCTTTGTTTTTAGGAAGCAATGAAACATGGATATTGGAGCAATTACACGTGTTTCGGGACCTTACGGACACATCGAAAGCATGCAGGAAACGAGTAGAAACGCGGGAATCATTATCCTGCAAGCCTGGACACACATCGCGACGCTCATGGCCGCGCGTCGTGACACGGAGACATTTTTCAGGGTTTTGATTAGTTCATATTTTATGCACACAAGGGCTCCGAGACCCCTCTATAAATACCCAAGTTCGTCCATAACCCTAAGGGAGGAGAAAAAGAGAGAAATAGAGAGAAAACACACAACAAAGAGATTAAATCACATATTTGAGAGAGCGGCACGAAGAAGCTTCACGCCGGACAGGATGCTGCTGCAATCTCTTCAAGCTATGTCTCTTTCTTCAATGGAGAACTAATCCCCTAGGCAAAGCTAATGATGAACTCTTGTAATTGATTTCTTATGTTCATGTTTTAATTCCTGAATGCTTTTTAACGTTTAATATAGTTGATGATTTGTTATTCTTTATTATCTTTCGATTTATAATCCAGAGATTATGTTTTACCAACTTGCATATAGGAATAGTCATGCTTCTTCTATGTGTGATTGGGGAATCCAGTTTTGACTGGTAAAGTTATTTTATGAGTTAATCTTCTGCTGCAGTATTGCCTGTGAGTATATTATCGACGTTAGATAGGTCATAACGATAACTTTGTGTGATGTTAACGTAGAGAAAGTAATTCATCGATTACCTTAGAATTTAGTATGTTTGGAATTGAATATCTTCCGATTGTTGGTTTGGGATGTGAAACCTTCAATTGAATAATAAAGGGAATCAATAACTGAATATAGGAAGTTGATACAAGAGGGATTCCTGACGCTTTGTTGCTTCTCTCTAGTGATAATCCCTGCATACTTTTCATAATATTTAATTTAAATTGCCAATTCAATCATTTTCTTTAAATAAGTTATTGTTAAATGTTTTTTTAAGTGAATTAGTTCCTTGTAACCATCTCTCTGAGGAATCGACACCTCAACTATACTGCGATAACCACGAGTACTTTTTGGGCGTAATCAATGCCTCATTGTGTACGTGCCAAAGTTGTGACAACGAGAAATGACCAGGACTGGAAACTTAGGAGTCACTATTGAGTGATTGACAATGAGTTGTCTACCTGATGAATATACGTAGGCGAGAATGTGCCAAAGCTGTGAGCTGAAATATATTCATTGGATCCACCTTTCACTATTTGTATTTAATTTAATTATTAAATCTTTGTATTCTGTTTGGGGATTATATTATTGCATGATTTAGTGGGAGGGGTATTTTTTGATTAAAAATCCATGATCTAGTTAATGCTTTCGATATTATTTGAAACTGTTTAATTCTGCTAACCGTTTTTCATAATTTATATGATAGATTTGCGATGGTGGCATAATCGACTAATCCGTTTGCGCGTATGTTGGATAAAAATAAACTAAAAGGCGTCGAGAACTTTGCTGATTGGGATTTGGATTTAAGGATTGTCCTTGAATTTAAAAAGTTGGGATATGTACTTGAGGGTCCGCTGCCCCTTGCTGTGTCTGAGGATGCAACACTAGAGGAACTACAAGTTTTCCAAGCTTGGAAAGATGATGTTTTAAAAGTTAAATCATACATTTTAGGTTCATTGGCATCGAAACTCAAGAGGCAATACTATGGCATGTCAGATGCGTATAGTATGATGATGCTATTAAGAGAATCGTATATGAACCAAAAATAAATTGTTGTTCATAAAGTTTTGATGGAACTGTTCCATCGCGACTGGACGAGGGGCAAGCTGTGAGCTCACATGTTCTTCACTTGATCGATTTAATCGAACAACTAAGGCAACATAATCTCCATCTGAATGACATTCTCGGTAGGAGTGTCATTCTTGGTTCGCTTTCAGCTTCTTATCGTCAATTCATAATATATTTCAACATGAATGGGATTATTTGTTCCTACCATGAACTACATAGGATGTTGATCATAGCGGAAGATGACCTAAGGAATGGAGTACCGACTCGCCCTCCAAAACCTACTTCACTCTATGCTTCTTCCCAAGCCAGCCGAAAGAGAAAGAAGACGAAAGCGAAGAAGAAGAAGGATGTGTAGGAAATATTATATCTCTTTTTGTATTAGATACAAAAGGTTATCATGTTCATATTAAGAACTGTTCTTTGTATTTATATGATAAACGTAATATTCAGATCCTTTGTTATCCAAATGAGCATGGTCATTACATATTGCATACTTCTAGACATATTTTGAATACTATGATTAATAAACGTAGTTTACCAGTAGTTAATATTACTGAACTTTGTCATATGTGTTGGACAATTATGACCCATAGCATCACTATTTGTACAGAACATGGTGTTGTTGTACAAATTAACTATGTGACAAAGGAAATTGCTCTTTTATCATTTGTAATTAGATTACCGGGATATATAAATGATAAAAGTCCATATGATTAGTTCCGGATTGATAAGATATAAGACAGTATCAATCCATGAAGGTTTAATCATTAAAACATCTCTAGTCGGAGTATTATCGAGATTGGACATCGATAATGCGGAATAGACTAGTATTGCACTTGTGCGTGTTATGGGAGCATAACGACATAGTTCTCATATATTTAAGTATTGGACACTTATGCAAGTGTAATGGGAGGTTGTGTTTACCGATGGTACGAAAACAGCTTCGCTCTGGATAGACCCCTCGCAATTCCATTGGTAGTATGACTATGTGTCTATGGAAGTCCGAATCAACGTAGGTGTATTTGGTCTTAACCTGAGACTTACACCGCTAATACTTGCGACAATCAATATACTTTGGTTTTGGTCGTCTAGGGCTTTAACAGGTTCTGTGTACGCCTCTTCTGGGTATATTGAGAATTGTAGTGTATTGGGTGTGATGTCAAGATGGAAGTATCACTCCAGTCATAGTGGAGATGATGGTCACGTAGGATACGGAACTAGTACTCTTTAGTACTGCAGTCATCGGGATAATATGACTAGGTCATGATTATCCGATTATAGAGACTAGTTACCAGAGATCCGACATGTGCTTCGTATGGGACAGACACAATTCCAGCCACAGGCCTAGCACGTGACATCTGTTACTGGATCGCAATACGCAATACTGCGTATACTACGCCTGATATAGATTACATATTCCTTTAAAAATATTTGTGGAGAATTGGGTAGGCACGGTGCTTTGCTAGAAGCCAACCATGTCTTGTAAATCGGTAAAAACGTAGTACTAGGTACGTACGTGTTCGGATAGTCCGACGACCGGATTTACTGCCAACATATCCGGGGATCTCATGGGTCGCTTCCCGAAGATTCACTGATGACGTAAGACTCACACATAATTAATCTGTGATTAATTAGTAGAGAGAGAAAATTAATCTAGGATTAATTACGGAGATATTTTATCTGGGATAAAATATTATTTAAAAGAGAGAGAACGATTAATTTGGAATTAATCGATAAAATAATATATTCGGTATATTATACGAAATTGGATTTCGACGCGAAATTAAAATTAGATTTTAATTCGGGCGAACGAGTTAATTTAGAATTAATTCGCTAGCGATGTGAATAGTAATTTTGCTAGGCATAATTATTTAATTAAATTTGATTTAATTACGTCGTAACGGAAAATTCGTTAATTCGAAATTAGCGAACCCGAGCCCGAGAGTGTTTGCGGGCCCACTCGCATTTCGAATCGAGTGGGGCCCACAAGTCACATCACGCGTCACATCACCTGTCACTTTAGTGATGGATGTCAAGTCACCTTTTAGTGATTGACAACCAGTCACTATTTATGAGTGATGTGAGTGGTTGAAGGCTTTAATGCTTGTACCATTTTTGAAAAGTGTAATTGGTATTTGATTTTTTGAAAATCAAAAACACAATACACTTGAGAACTTCTTCTCTCTCTCTCTCCCTCTCCATTCGGCCTTGGGCCATTTTTTTCTCTCAAAATCTCTCATTGGCCGAGAGATGCAAGAAGTTTAAGGGAATTTTGTGGCAAAATTTCGAAGTGCTAGCACACCAAAGGAGTCTCACAAAGGTGATAGGGAAACCAACTCTTGAGCATGGAATCCATTCACAATGCTTGGAGCTTGAAGATCATTTCCATGGAGGTTGACCGAACCAACAAAGAGCACAAATTGGACATTGCCGAGAGCTTCAAGGAATGAGGAAAAGTTTTGTGTTCTTCGCATCACAAATCCGTTCATTGTAAGTATGATTCCGCCATACTTCTTTATTGTATTCACATTATTTTCATTGCTTGAATGATCTTGAGACTATAGTAGAAACCCAACAATGGTATCAAAAGCCTTGATTAAGCATGAAAATGATTTAGGGTAAAATTTGTGTAAAATTGATTTGAGCATGATTTGATGAAATTGATTGTTTGAATATGATTGAATGATGATAACATAGTGTTATGCATGATCAATTTGATGAAAATTGAATTGGATCAATTTTTCCCCAAAAACTAGGCTTGGCTGAAAGTTTGATGTTGCCCTAAAGTCATGGTAATTTTATTTTTTGAATTATTGGATGAGTTTAAAAGACTTGGGAAATGTTGATTTGAGATTCAATTGGATTGAAATCGGAATTGAACGAAAACCCCAAATTGCCGTGACCAAAAGCATGTAAATGAATTGATTTTTTTTTTGATTCAATAATGTTGGACATGTGTTGATGATGATTAGCATGATTAATTGAGTAAATTAGTATTTTGGAAGTGTTAATTTGGTTAATTATTATGGCAATACACTTGAATTAATTGAATTGTGAAATTTGGAATTTTGTAATTTAATTAGTTGGGCTAAATTTAGAATTGGGCTTTTAAAGTTGTATTTGGGCTTAATGGGCTTGGTTGGGCCAAGTTTGGTTTAGGTTAATTGGTTGGATCCAATTGGGCCCAAAACCATATCAATAAAGTCCAAATATAATTAAATGGACCTTTAATATTTTAATTGGGCCTAATGGGCCTAAATTGATTTTTGGCAAAAGGGTGATTCCTTTTTGGGCTTTGGTTGCCAAAGTCCATGCCTTATAAATTAATTGAAAGCCCATTGGACTTTAATTAAATTGACATTGGATGTTAAATTGGGCTTTGAGACCCGTAAAGATTAGATTTAGAATCTAAGTCGTAAAGGCATATTAAAAAGTGTAATTATTTAATTTGGAATTAAATAAAGAATTAGTATTAAATACGAATTAAATTGGATTTAATATTGTAGTTTAATATAATTCAAGAATTCGTACTTTGAGTACTTATTCTTAAAACGAGTTTGACTCGCGCAAATCAAATCGTTGTTTGAACATTGGATGGTCATTAATTTCAGATTAATTAATTGGATTAGATTGATTGATAACATGCTTTGTGTGAATACAAGGATGTGATGTATGAATAATGAATATCGGATGGATATTAGATGGGTGAGGGCAATTTTGGAAATTATTGTAATAAATTTAGAATTTATTAAATTAGACCTGGTGTCCAGCCTATTATCTCTTAACTCTTTGTATTTCTCTTCTCACCTATTCCCCTCAATGTAAATGAGGTTTCTTTAGAAGTGTTATGTAATTGGGTAGAAGTAAGATTTGTGCTAGCGGGAGAAAGGAAAGTGAGAGATTTGTTCTAGGAACAAAATGTTTTAAATATACATCCGCATATCATTATTAATTTATTTATCGCGCTTTATTATGCTTTAGAATGCATGTTTAAGGGTGTATGATGAGACCTAATCAAATATAATTAATTGGTTGCCAATTATGCGAAAAACCCTCAATAAATATTAAGCGTTTTTCCTTCCATTGAATGATTCATTCACAATATCCAAGATTGGAACTAGTTTGTTGGCCAAAGTCAAGGCCTTTGTCCATCGCGGATGTGTTTGAATCATGAAGGCTTTGTTCCATATCGCATGTCTTGTCCAAGTTTTGATTTGTTGGCCAAAGTCAAGATCACTTCTTGTCCATCGACATCGATTACGAAGCTTTCCAAGGTCAATGGGTTCCGCTTAAATGGAATCATTAAGTTTGTTGTGCCAAAGCCAAGGCTTAGTTGATTCAGAGGAAAAAGGTTAGGAAAATATATTGGATATATTGGCATATATTATATATGTGTTTCAGATTTGGATGTCCACCTACTGGATCTAGGAATTGGATGAGATCCAATTGATCTTAGAGATCTACCTAGTTAAATATCATACAACTTGTTGGCCAAAGTCAAGGTTGTGTGTTATTTAACGGGATCCTAGCCCACTAGGAAACAAGGTTTCCCGAGTACTCAACAGAGGGTTAGAGGCTCGCCGAAAAAATAGTGGGAGGCAAGTATTAAATTTGCAATTTTGTCTAGATACTTTCCAATACGCGCTCATTTCAATTTTTCGTCATTAATACATAAATATATTAGTTGGACTAATATTTAATCGTTGTTTTAATTAAACATTTGGACTGTATTCAAACTACTTCAAATTATAGTTGATTATATAATTGGATTATAGTAATCAATATTTTTGAATTTAACCAATCAAATTATAGTTGATTATATAGTTAGACTATAGTAATCATTATATTTAAATAGTACCCGAAATCGTTGATTGGATAGTTGGACTATAGCAATCAAGATAACTGAAAGATTAGTGTTTAAAACATAATCCTGGGAGAAAATGTTATTAAACAGCTTTAATTTTCAAATTGGGAATAATACCTCAGGATAGTCCTGGGAACTGAAGAGTTACTTTATTTGATAGAGAAACATCTCGGGCCTAAGCCCGGAGTTGAGCAAATAGTAGAACATGATCTTTGGAAGATTCATGTGATGATAACTTTAGTGCTCAATCCATTTTTCTTAATGCAATGACACTTTAATTTCGTTGTCAAAATAAAGGATTAGATCCTTATAACATGATATTGAAATTAAAGATCTTCATAGATCTATTCTTATATCTTGGAAGTATAAATTGCATAAGAAGCTCTTTAGCTCACGTATGTCAGAGGGTACATCTGTCGAGCACTAGGTGTTGCAGATGATTGCTGACATCGATCAGCTAGGTTAGCTGGGCATTACCTACGTGGCCGAGACTACCAAAGATTTGATCTTATAGTCTCTACCCGATAGCTGAGCAGGTTCATTATGAACCAAGAGAAAACTCTTGGAGAGTTGTATGGTTATGCTCTAGGAGGCAGAGCCAGAGCTTCTAAAAGGGGCAAAGGCAAAATCATCACAAGTCTTCTAGGAAGAAAAATGACATATCCCAAGATGTCTGCCTAAACTGTGGCAAACGGGGTCACTGGAAGCGTGACTGTCATATGGACAAGACAGACATGAAGGAAGTGAAGACGGGGCAAGGCTCCGACTTCAAATATGTTTGTCATAAATATGTTCACTATTAGTTTCAAAATTGGATTTTGATACTATATGTGGTACATATATATATATACTGATGTGCGGAATCTGTTGATTAGCAGGAGACTGACTTCAGTTGAGATTTATCTGCGAATCGGAAATGGGACGAGAGTCGTTGTTTTAACCGTAGAAACCTAAGTTTAGGAACTACCCTTCGGGTGTGTACTTAAATTAGGAAACTGTTAAAATGTACCTAGTTTGACTAGAAACATTATCTCTATATCAGAGTAAAATCCGTTGTGGATATACCTTTATATCCTAGAACACTAAAGTGTTTTATTTTATAAAGATGATATTGAGATAAACACATTAGATGTGAATAACAGAATTTATATTTTGAATATAAATGAATCTCAAACGTATAACATGACAAACAAATAGCTCAATCTGAATTAATCAGATGAGACTTAAGTTGGACAATTATGACCCATAGTGTCACTATTTGTACAGATCATGGTGTTGTTGTACAAATTAACTATGTGACAAAGGAGATTGCACTCTTATAATTTATGATTAGATCACCTAGATGTATAAATGATGAGAGGTCCCTATGATTTTTTCCTGGACGGAGAATGATATGAGACAGTATCATTCCATGAAGGATAAATCATTAAATATCCCTAGTCAGAGTATTATCGAGATTGGACATCGATAAATACGTAAAAGACTAGTATTACAATTGAGCGCATTTATGAGGGCACAACGATATAGTTCTCATATATTTGGGTATAGGATACTCATGCAAGTGTAATAGGAGGTTGTGTTTTACCGATGGTACGGAAAACAGCTTCGCTCTGGATAAGACCCCCTCGGAATTCCATTGGTAGTATAATTATGTGTCTATGGAAGTCCGAAATCAGGGTAGGTGTATTTGGTCTTAACTTGAGACTTGCACTGCTAATACTTGCGACAATCAATATACTTTGGTTGAGGTCGTCCAGGGCTTTAACAGGTTCTGTGTACGCCAATGCTGGGTATATTGAGAATCGTAGTGTGCTGGGTCTGATGTCAAGACGGAAGTGTCACTCCAGTCATATGAAGATGATGGTCACGTAGGATACGGGACTGGTTCTCTTAAATGCTGCAGCTATCGGGATATTATGACTAGGTCATGTTTATCCGATTATAGAGACTAGTCACCAGACATCCGACATGTGCTTCGTACGGGGCAGACACAATTCCAGCCCCAGGCCTAGCACGTGATCATTCGATAATGGACAGAAATACGCAATACTACGGTATACTACACTTGATATAGATCCTTTATTCCTGTAAGGATATTTCCGGAGAATTGGGTAGGCATGGCGATTTGCTAGAGGCCAACTTTGTCTTGTAAATTGGTATAAACATAGTACGAGGTACTTACGTGTTCGGATAGTCCGACGACCGAATTTACTGCCAACATATCCGGGGATCTCATGGGTCGCCTCCCAAAGATTCAACGATGACGTATGACTCGCACTCTAAATTAATCTGGGATTAATTAGAAGAGAGAAAATTAATCTGGGATTAATTGCGGAGATATTTTATCTGGGATAAAATATCATAAAAGAGAGAAAACAATTAATTTGGAATTAATCGATAAATTAATATATTTGATATATTAAACGAAATTAGATTTCGACGCGGAATTAAAATTAGATTTTAATTCAGGCGAACGAATTAATTAATTCTAAATTAATTCGTTAGCGACGTGAATAGTGATTTCGCAAGGCGTAATCATTTAATTACGACACAACGGAAAATTCGTTAATTTGGAATTAGCAAACCTGAGCCCGAGATTATTTACGAGCGCATTCGCATTTCGAATTTGAGTGCGGCACATAAGTCAAATCAAGCGTCAAATCGCTAGTCGCATCAAGCGTCAAATCATAAGTCACTTTGAGTGATGTGACTTGACAACTTGATGGATTGAGTGATGTGAGTTATTGGGGCTTTAATGGTTTGACTTTTAAGAGCCAAATTCACATGAAATGAATGTGAAATTTAAATGAGTGTATAAGATACATAATTTCACAAATTCAAAAAAAATCTCTCTCATTTTCTTCTCTTTCTCTTCATGCCCAAAGGGGCTAAAATCTTCTGTTTTCTGGTTCTGAAACCGTGAGCAGTGAGGGGAGCACGAGTGTGATTTTGTGGAAAAATCACAAGTGCTAGCACACTTACGAGACATGCGAAGGTGATAGGGAAGTCCACCTATGAGCAGGGAACCATTCGACGAAGCTTGGAGCTTGACGAAGTTGATCCACGAGGCCAAAACAGTGAGTTGCGCACTGCCCATTGTCGAACCAGTGAGGAGTAGATTTTTAAGGTTTTGTTGCCTCCGCGTCGCTTAACCGATCGATGTAAGTATTTCGTAACTTCTTCGATGTGTATTCACACTTGATTCATGCTTATTATTGATCTTGGGACCTTAATAGAAACCAACAATGGCATCTAGAGCAAAGTTTGAGCATGAAATTAATTTAGGGTAAAATTTAGGTAAACTTGATTTTGAGCATGATTTATGAAATTGGATGATTATATATGCTTGAATGTGTTTTATATAATGATTGATTGGATCAATTTGTTGAAAAATTGTTTGGAACATTTTTCCCCAAATTACTTAGCTTGGCCAAAAGTTAGGAGCCCTATATGTCTTGGAATTTTTGATTTTTTGATTCATTGGATGAGTTAGAATCAATTAGGATGTTGATTTAATGTCGATTGTGGGATTAATTAGATTGAAACCAAATCAGATATAAAATCCCCTCCTTGGCCGAGACTTTGGAAGCATGTATTGGGTTTGATTTTAATCAATTTGTGTTGGACACTCATTGATGTATTTGAGCATGATTAGTTATGTTAATTAATGTTTTAGAAATGTTAATTGGGCCCAAAACCGCTTCCATAAAGCCCAAATTCGACTTAATGAACCTTTAAAGTTTAATTAGGCCTAATGGGCCAAGATTGATTTCTAGGCTTATGGGGTAACTCCCGTATTGGATTTTGGTTATTCAGTTTGACCCGAGTTGACCAAAAGTCCACGCCTCAATAAATTAATTAAAAGCCCATTGGACTTTAATTAAATTGACGTTGGACGTTAATCGAGCTTTGAGACCCGTAGCGATTAAATTTGGAATTTAAGTCGTAAAAGTTCATTATTAAAGTGTATTATTTAATTTGGAATTAAATAACGAATTAGAATTGAATCCATATTAAATTGGATTTAATGATGTAGTTTAATTTAATTCGAGAATTCGTACTTTGAGTACTTATTCGCAAAAACGAGTTTGACTCGAACAAAATCAAATCGTTGTTTGAACATTGGATGATCACTAATTATCAGATTAATTAATTTGATTAGATTGATTGATACATGCTGTCACATGCTTGTGTGAATACATGGTTGCGATGCATGAATAATGTATATCGGATGGATATTAGATGGGTGGGACATTTTAGAAATTGTTATAATAAATTTGATTTATTAATTGGACCTGCGTGTCCAGCCTTATTACCACCTCTCTTTCTTTGTATTCTCTTCTCACCTATTCCCCTCAATGTAAATGAGGTTTCTTTAGAAGTGTAGTGTAACGGGTAGAAGTAAATACATGTGCTAGCGGGAGAGAGAAATTGAGAGATTTGATCTAGGATCAATGTGTAAAGTATCCATCCGCATATCATTATTATTTTACACACGCGCTTTATTATGTGTTTAGACTGCATGTTTAAGGGTGTATGATGATGAGACCTTAACAAAGATAATAAATTGGTTGCCAATTTGCACACGAAAAACCCTCCCAAAATATAAGCGTCTTTCCTTCCATTGAGTGATTCTCACTCAAGATCCAAGACCTTTGTCCAAAGTCGAGGACAATTCTCACTCAGCATTGGCTTGTTGGCCAAAGTCAAGGCCTTTGTCCGTCGAGGATGTGTTTGAATCACGAGAGCTTTGTTCCATGTCAGTGTCTTGTCCAAGTTGTGGTTTTTTGGCCAAATCAAGACCACTTCTTGTCCATCGACATTGATTACGAAGCTTTCCATGGTCAATGGGTCGCGCTTGACTGGGATCACTAAGTTTGTTGTGCGAAAGCCAAGGCTTAGTTGATTCAGAGGAAAAAGGTTAGGTAATACATTGGATGTATTGGCATATATAAGATATATGTTTCGGACTTGGATGTCCCCCTACCGGATCTAGGAATTGGATTGGATCCAATCGATCTTAGAGATCTACCTAGTTAATTATCATACAACTTGTTGGCCAAAGTCAAGATTGTGTGATATTTAACGGGATCCTAGCCCACTAGGAAATGCGGTTTCCCGAGTACTCGACAGAGGGTTAGAGCTCGTCGAAAAATAGTGGGAGGCAAGAATTGAATTTGCAATATTCGTTTAATTACTTGTCGTACGCGCTCAATCAAAAATATCCATTCGTCAAAGAAATTAAATGTCAGTTGGACTAATATTTAAAATGTCATTTTAATAAATAGTTGGACTATATATTCAAACTATTCATTTATAGTTGATTTTATAATTGGATTATAGTAATCAATATAATTGATTTTAATCTATTAAATTATAGTTGATTAAATAGTTGGACTATTGTAATCATTATAATAAATAGTACCAAAAATCGTTGATTAAATAGTTGGACTATTAGAATCAAGATATAATTGAAAGATTTACATTTAAAATATAATCTTGGGGAAAATGTATTTAAATGTTTAATTTTCAAATTGGGAATAAATTTCAGGATAGTCCTGGAAAAATAATAAGTTACTTTATTTGATAAAATAACATATTATGCCTAAGCCCGGAGTTAAGAAAATAGTCGAGCATAATCTTTGGAAGATTATGTGATGACAACTTAAGTGCTTAATCCATTAAGCTTGTCGCAGTAGACTCCTTAATTTCTTAATCAGAAATAAGGATTAGATCCTTAAAGTACGATAATGAAATTGAAGGATCTTCAAAAATCTATCCTTAGAATCTTAGAAGTACTAATATTGCAATAGTAAACTCTTGGAGAGTTAATGACTATTCTCAATGAGATAAAGTCAAAATTTACAATTAGGCAAGTAGCGCAAGACACACCTTACTTCGATATTCTACAAGGCCAAGGCTTGGCCAAAGGCTTCTGGAGTGTTGAAAACGGCAAAGGAAAAATCATTATAATCTTCTAGGAAGATAAATGACATATCCCAAAATGTCTGCTTAAATGTGGCAAACGGGATCGCGGAAGCGTGACTGCCATTTGGACAAAGCAGACATGAAGGAATTGAAGGCGAGCAAAGCTCTAACTTCAAATATGATTGTCATAAATATGTTCATGACTAGTATTGAAATTAGATTTTAAATACTTAGTGTGGTACATAAATATATATTGATGTTCAGAATCTGTTTTGAACAGGATAATGACATCAATTGAGATTAATCTGCGAATTGAAAATGGGACAAAAGTCGCTTTTTTAACTGCAGGTACCTAAGTTTAGGAACTACCCTCGGGTGTGTACCTAAATTTGGAAACTGTTATAATGTAACTAGTTTGACTAGAGACATTATCTTTATATCAGTGTTCGACCCGCTGCGGGTGAACCTTTATATTCTAGAACACTAAAGTGTTTCATTATATAAAGATGATATTGAGATAAACACATTAGATGTGAATAACAACATTTATATATTTTGAATATAAATAAATCTCAAATATATATTATGACAAATAAATAGCTCAATTGATTTGATCAGATGAAACTTAATTATGGCATTTGACCGGCGTAAACACACACGTATAACGCAAACGCACATATCGTTCAAGTAGTATAAAAATATCGATCCCACGAGGACTTAATATCTAATCTATTAATTTTATGAGGTCAAATGATTACTAGTATCTAACAGGTTGTTTGATTGATTTGAAATGGTGACGATTCTAAATTTAAAAACAAGTAAATAAAATTGTCGAAAATAGGTTTTAAGAAAATTCAATATTAAAAACTATCTAGGGTTGTAATTTCTTCCAATATCATTTTAAAGATGAAGTGGTTATCTTAAAGTTGGGTAATATATTGATTTATTAACCTGGAACACTAAATTATGTGTGAGCCTCTGTCGATGGTCAGACACAAATACCCAGTTTAACCCAATTGAACTATATGTCTATGTCAACCAAATTATCTAGATTAAGTTTAAGTTCCAATTATGGCTACCCCCGCCCGACAGGTATATTCCTATCCTCTAAGAAATCTATTAAAGGGTTATCTATCCTCAAGGAAGATCGTGGGCTATTGAGTCTAAGGCTGAAACCTAAAATCCCTATGTCTAGTTCATTTTAGATTTACCAGATCAATTTTATTAATGGCCAATTAATGAAAAAGCATTAAGATTAAGACTCAATTAAATATTTATATTACCCAAACTATAATCTAACCCTTATAAAACGGTGATATTGGATTTCATCACAACCCCAGATAACTAATTTAGTTACAACACATAACTAGGGCTAGTAAAAACTTGAAAATAAAAGACATAAAGTAAAAATGCGATAAAGTAAATACTGAAAAGTAAATTACAATAAAATAAAATGCTAAGGTAAAAGGAATTACTTTTACTACTACTAATTTAGATATCTCCCATAATATAATATATAAACTTGTGATAACATTACCACCCGCCATATAGGCGGTAACCTGATTAAGTCAAATTAAGTCCAACTGGCCATTAAGGCGGTAAAAAGATTTGTCCATGAACCTGCCATATAGGCGGTAAGAAAGTTTAATTACCAACCGACCAATCTGGCGGTATCCTTGATTAGTCAGGTTAAAACCAGATTAAAATGAATTACCAACCGACCAATATAGCGGTATCCTTTTTAAGTCAATATTTTAAATAGTGAATATATATATTTAAGGGAGATTAATCTAAATAGCAATAGTAAAAGAATTACCTTTCACCCTAGCTGGGGAAGTTACCTCATCATTACTGAAAAGTAAAAACTGAAAAATTAAAGAAAGAAAAGTACTGTGCGTAAAAGTAAATTGCGGAAAGTAAAAACTGAAAAGTAAAGAAAAGAAAGTGCGAAACTGAAAATTAATTACTGAAAACTAAAAATAAACAAACTAGATACAATCTTCTTATTTATTCATTAAGAATTTCAAAGAAGAAAGTATGAATTTTACAAATGAAATGGCTTGGTATTTATAGGCAAAATTTTGCCACCATCAAATCATCCATCAAATTCTCCACCAAATCCATTATTAATTTCTCCACTAATTACTCCACCAAATCCATAATTGCTCCACTAATTGCTTATCTTGTTTGGTGTTGATTTGATAATTTTATTAATTATTAATTAATTAATATTTTGCTTTGAAAATGATTGATAATGACTTTTAATAATTACACTCCACACACTTCTGGATGGTTCATCAAATTCGGTCATGAAATAATCAGAATTCGAAAATATTTTCTCTTTAAAAGTTATAGAACTTTGAGTCTTCTTTAATCTGGCACTTGAATCAGCTCAATCCGATATCTGAGTAAAACGTTATGCCCAAAATACGACAGATGCACAAAACTGGAATTTCCAAAACTGCACTTCGTCAAAACGCCCTTTCAAGTTTCCAATCTCCAAAATTAAAATATCAAGTCCAATAATTGCCTTTATTTGACCCATATTTCATCCTAAATGATTTCATTAAGACCCGATATTATTTTATCTGCAAAATAAACTAAAATATATCAAAACGTTCATCAAACCCGAGAAACTAAACAAAATATTAAGTAAAAGGGGCGGTAAATATTGATATATTTTCCGCTCATCACACCCCCAAACCTAACATTTTGCTAGTCCTCGAGCAAAATAATAAAATTAAATTAAAATTAAACTAAGCCACTTTCTTAGGGATCACGGTTGCATATGCAACAAGCCTTTAAACCCCTAGGTGTCCCTAGTGGACGAGTTGTAGTCTCGTGAGGGTTTACAGCAATGATACCCACAAACATTTTTACAAAAGTAAAAAGTTAGTTAAAACTAATGCACACAAAAGCAAAAAGACAAGCGAAAAGAGAATAAAGATGTTAGTGACTAATCAGGTGAAACTTCTACTCCAAGTCAATAATTGTTTTGTTTCATTCTAAATTACAGAATAAGTAAATTCTCCGATTATTTTTACCATTCTTCATATACACAGCCAACAAAATATTAAACATCTCATTTTTTCCCACAACAGTCATAAGTGCAGTTGATAAGAGAGTAATATTTTTGTCCTAAAGTTCTATCAGATTTAACACCTTTTGGTAGCAATGGAATAATTTTTCTCATTTTTCTGATTTTTTTCTTTGATTTTTTTTTTCTATTTTTTATTTATATACAATATCTTCCATCTATGTAGCGAGTGTTGGGTCGGTGGCTCCCAAACCAGTTGGCTTTAGGGTACCAGGTGTTAAGACACCCCTATGGACTTAATTACTCAGACTTCAGATATATATATTTTTGCAGCATCTTTGATCCATGTAGCAAGCTTTGGGCCAGTGACTCCCAAACCAGTTGGCTTTAGGGCACTAGGTGTTAAAACACCCTTACAGACTTAATAACTCGGATCTTAGACGTTTTTTTTTTTTTTTTTTTTACTCCACTGCTTTTTGAGATGCTTCCTCCAATTAAACTAGAGCACTGAATATTACAAACTTTTCAATTTAACTCATGTCTGTATGTTACTATATATGTTGATAATACCTGTCAACTGAGCATATGAAGATCCATTTTAGTCCGTTTTAAGGAGAATTCACAAATAAATAATTCAAAATGAAATAAAAAAAACAAAATTAACTTGTTTCGAAATAGGTTTGAGATACGTCTCAGGAGTGGAAACTCCTTACTCAGCTATCTCTTACCAATTTCACCTTTTTAGTCAAATTAAAAACACAAAAACAAAAAATATTTTTGTAATATTTGAAAATTTTCCAATTTTTTTGTATTTTTCGAAAAATTTTGGACTAAAAATAAAAATAACACACAAACTAAAACAAGGTACTGATCAACTAATTCCCCTCCCCAAACCTAAATGAGACATTGTCCCCAATGTCTTAAACAGTAGAAGAGAGTTTAGAAGATAATACCTGGTTAGCTGAAATTCTACAAGAAATTAAAGGTTAAGATCCAGATTAATTCGACGCATCTTACCACGATCGTCCTCGGACCAATTTATCTTTGAAAGGATAGGGTCAACTTGTGGTTCATAGGCTATGAGTTGGTCTATTAGATCAGGAGCAGTTCTGGCAGTGAAGAGGAGTTCTTTCAAAGGTTTTGACACGAACCCATTTCTCCGAGCATCATCAAGAAACACACAAAGAAAATCATAAAATCCATCAACGTTAAACAGCCCAATTGGTTTCTGGTGTATGTTCAGGTTCGCCCAAGATAATACTATAAATATTTCCTCCAATGTACCCAAGCCACCTGGCAAAGCGATAAAAGCATCAGCACGGTTAGTCATTTCTACCAGTCGTTCAGACATACCTGGCACGATCAATTCCTCTCCGTTTGATGATCCAATAAGATTTTCCTCTGCCAAGGGTTTTGGGATGATTCCCAAACATGACTGCCTCCTTCTTGTACGGCCTTTGAAACGATCCCCATTAATCCAAGATTTCCTCCGCCATATATTAAGTGCATATTCCTTGCAGCTAAGACTCGACCCAATTCCTGTGCTGCTTCTATGTATTGTGGCTTAGTACCAACACTACTACCGCAAAACACACAGATGTTTTCAACTCGTCTTCTTGAAGTGGCTTCCATTTTATGTATTTCTTTTTCAACTCGGGATGCCTTCAAAAGTGCAATGACGGGATGAATTTATAGTACCTGAAAAGGGTGAGTAAAAAATAGCACAAGTATCTTCCAGAGGACGATTAGTAGCGAAATAGTAAAATAGATCGTGATAGTCAACAAGATCTGGATCCTGTCGGAGAAAATAAAAGAAATCAACAAAACAAATCACAATTATTAAGAAAAGACAAAGAGATATAATATTTACAAGAAAAGTAACGGCTTGATTGACGTCTATGCGTCAGGGACAAGCTTCCCATCCAATTTTCTTATAAATTGGCAAACAGGGTCTTTTTGAGTCAGATTCCCGAGACTTAATTGTTGTCTTTCTTTTTGGAATTGTGTATGTAATTTGCGAATGGCAATGTGAACATATCCACTGGGATGCGTCTCAAGAGTTGAAGATATTTCATCTACAGACTCCTTACTCAAGCCATCCCTAATGAATTTAATTTTATCTTCGCGATTATCAGACACCATTCCTAAAGAACGACAACGAGTGTTGCAATTAAATCGTGCACATTTAAAACAAACACCCATTTGCTTAGCTCTTCGTTTCTTTGCATAGGTGCTTCTTCCAAAACCAGGCAGATGTGAAATAAAAGAGTCAGAAGACTCACCTGCCAATCGGACTCGTGCTTCAATTACCCAACGAATATCATTAGGAACACCGTGAATTGTCAGTAACCTCATTCGTTCCAAGCAAGCTTTGTAAACTTTCATCAGATTTTTTGAGGAGAGAAGGAAATTGCTTGCGAAGATTTGCGAGAGCATCTTCCATTTTGAAATGACTAATCCTGCAAAAATAAAACACACAAAATAAAACACACCAAATCATAATATATACACAAATTGCATGGGTTGCCTCCCTGCTAGCGCTAAGTTTAAAGTCGTCAGCCAGACTTGGCTTCTCGAACGTTAAGCTGGATCTGAAAGTGTAACACTTTCTTTTTGTCGCTCAAATGATTCTCCCCAGTAGTGCTTGACACACTTGTTTTTTAACCTTGAAAGTTTTGTTAGCGTCAGGATCATGTATCTCAACGGCTTTATTTGGTAAAACTTTGGTGATCACAAATGGACCTGACCACCGTGATTTTGGCTTCCATGGGAAGAATTTCACCCTTGATTTGTTTAACAGTACCTTCTGCTGCCCTGGTTCCAGTTGTATGCGCACTAACTTCTCATCATGTCTCTTCTTGCCCTTTTCTTTGTATAATTTGGCATCCTCAAAAGGCTGATTGTGAAATTCCTCCAATTCGTTGAGTTGGTGGAACTTTTTCTCTTCTGTTGCTTGTAGTACAAGAATTGGCTCCTTCAGTACAAAAGACGCTTTATCTTTAGGCTCCACAGGCAATTGACATGTTTTAAGTTTGTCAGTAGAACTTTGCATTGCATTGGAGTTCTGAATGGTACTGTGTATCACATCGAGTCTGAAACATTCCTCCTTCTTTTCATCATCTGGGAAATTCATGGCCTTGAAAACATTGAATGTTACTTCTTGGTCTTGTACCCTCATGGTTAATTCTCCCTTTTGTACATCAATAATGGTTCGACCTGTAGCCAAGAATGGTCTCCCAATGATGATTGGCACGTCTGCGTCTTCCTCCATATCAAGGACAATAAAATCTGCTGGGAAAATGAATTTGTCAACCTTGACCAGCACATCCTCAACTACGCCTCTCAGAAATACGAGCGTTCTATCAGCAAGTTGCAGTGAGACTGAAGTTGGCATTGTTTCTCCAATCTGTAATTTCCTGAAAATAGAGAAGGCATCAAGTTAACACTCGCACCTAAATCACACAAAGCCTTACCAAAGTTATGTTCTCCTATGACGCAAGGAACAGTGAAACTGCCAGGATCTTTCAACTTTTGGGGGAAGTTTCCTCTGAATGATGGCACTGCATTCTTCTGTTAATGCTACTGTCTCGTAATCTCCCAATCTCCGTTTTTCGTGAAAGAATATCTTTCATGAATTTGGCATAGGTGGGCATTTGTTCCAACGCTTCTGCAAATGGAATGTTGATATGCAGCTTTTTGAAGATCTCCAGGAACCGAGAAAACTGCTTGTCCAATTTGTTCTTCTAAAGACGTTGAGGAAAAGGTAGAGGTGGAGTGATCTGTTCTTTTTCCTCCATCTGTTGCTTTGTTTCTTTTGGAACTTCCTCAGCAGCTGTTTTGACTCCAACATCTTTGTTAATTTAAGTACCACTTTTTAACATGATGGCATGACATTGCTCTTCCTGTCCCCATGTTTTTGGATTTGGCTCTGTGTTGCTAGGAAGGGTACCTGGCGGTCTGTAACTCTGAGCATTGGCTAGTTGTCCGATTTGTTTCTCTAGTGCTTTGATAGAGGCTGAATGGCTTTGAAATATAGTGTCATATCTTGCTGCTTGAGAGTCGTGTTTTGCTTCCATCTTTTCAAGTAGGTCAACACTTCTGTTATTCCTGATTCATTTGCCTGCTCCTGGCCTTTGTTCTGTTGCTGGAATTCAGGTGGATAGTTCTGCTGTTGGCCTGAATTGTTGCTCCATGATAAATTAGGATGATTCCTCCACCCTGGGTTGTAGGTGTTGGAATATGAATTGTTCCCTTGTCTGTTGAAATTGTTGACATAATTCACCGTCTCTTCATGTTGTTTTGGTTCTGGTGCTCCTCCATATGGTGAACTTGTGGATCCAGTGATGTTCACAACTTACGTGCTAAGTGTTTCTAGACATTTGCATATCTGATCCAGCCTGGTATTCACTTGTGTTTTGCTCCAACTTTATAAATTCCTGCAATTCTTTGGATCATGCTCCTTTCTGTTGGCCACAAGGAATTGTTGTTGGCCATTTCTTCGATTAGGTCCCAGGCTTGATCTTCTCCTTTTGCCATCAAGGCTCCTCCAGCAGCAGCATCGATTGTGGTTCTCATTATTCCAGAAAGTCCATTGTAGAAGGTCTGAACTTGTAGCCACTTTGGAATCTCATGGTGAGGACATTTCCGGAGTAAATCTTTGTACCTTTCCCAAGCTTCGTAAAGGGATTCTGAATCTTGTTGTACAAAGGATGTGATGTCATTCCTCAGCTTTCCGGTTCTGGCTGGTGGAAAGTATTTTGCAAGAAATTTGGTGGCTAGAGTGTTCCAAGTTGTGATAGAACCTGCTGGTAATGAATGTAGCCATGCTTTAGCTTTGTCCTTCAGGGAATATGGAAAAACTCGCAGTCTCATTGCTTCTTCTGATGCTCTGTTGTAGTTAAAAGTGCCGCAAACTTCCAGGAAGTTGCTGATGTGGGAATTAGGATCTTCAGTTGCATTCCCCCCGAACTGAACTGACTGCTGAATCATCTGAATGCATGTTTTGATGTCACACGCATTTGCTGGTAAGGGAGGAAGTACAATACAGGAAATGAGTCTGTCAACCACCGGAATGGTTCTGTCTCGAATGGGAATTGGTGGTGCAACGTTCAAAGGTTCAGGTTCCATGTTGACTAAAGCTTCTTGGCCTTCTCGCCTTTCCCTTCTCAACTGTCTGATGGTTCTTTCAATCTCAGGGTCAAGCGGATGGATTTCAAAGCTTCTGGCTCGTCTCATTAAATGTCTGAGAACCTGAAACACAAGAAAACAAAAACAATAAGTAAAAAGAAATTAGATACAAGTAACGTATATAACCCCTAAACTAATAGTAAAAGATAAATAAGTCCCCGGCAACGGCGCCAAAAACTTGACCGGCGTAAACACACACTATAACGCAAGCGCATATATCGTTCAAGTAGTATAAAATATCGATCCAACGAGGACTTAATATCTAATCTATTAATTTTATGAGGTCAAATGATTACTAGTATCTAACAGGTTGTTTGATTGATTTGAAATGGTGACGATTCTAAATTTAAAAACAAGTAAATAAAATTGTCGAAAATAGGTTTTAAGAAAATTCAATATTAAAAACTATCTAGGGTTGTAATTTCTTCCAATATCATTTTAAAGATGAAGTGGTTATCTTAAAGTTGGGTAATATATTGATTATTAACCTGGAACACTAAATTATGTGTGAGCCTCTGTCGATGGTCAGACACAAATACCCAGTTTAACCCAATTGAACCATATGTCTATGTCAACCAAATTATCTGGATTCATTAAGTTTAAGTTCCAATTATGGCTACCCCCGCCCGCCCGACAGGTATATTCCTATCCTGTAAGGAAATCTATTAAAGGGTTATCTATCCTCAAGGAAGATCGTGGGCTATTGAGTCTAAGGCTGAAACCTAAAATCCCTATGTCTAGTTCATTTTAGATTTACCAGATCAATTTTATTAATGGCCAATTAATGAAAAAGCATTAAGATTAAGACTCAATAAATAAATCTTTATATTACCCAAACTATAATCTAACCCTTATAAAACGGTGATATTGGATTTCATCACAACCCCAGATAACTAATTTAGTTACAACACACATAACTAGGGCTAGTAAAAACTTGAAAATAAAAGACATAAAGTAAAAATGCGATAAAGTAAATACTGAAAAGTAAATTACAATAAAATAAAATGCTAAGGTAAAAGGAATTACTTTTACTACTACTAATTTAGATATCTCCCATAATATAATATATAAACTTGTGATAACATTACCAACCAGCCATATAGGCGGTAACCTGATTAAGTCAAATTAGTCCAACTGGCCATTAAGGCGGTAAAAAGATTTGTTTACCAACCAGCCATATAGGCGGTAACCTGATTAAGTCAAATTAAGTCCAACTGGCCATTAAGGCGGTAAAAAGATTTGTCCATGAACCTGCCATATAGGCGGTAAGAAAGTTTAATTACCAACCGACCAATCTGGCGGTATCCTTGATTAGTCAGGTTAAAACCAGATTAAAATGAATTACCAACCGACCAATATAGCGGTATCCTTTTTAAGTCAATATTTTAAATAGTGAATATATTATATTTAAGGGAATTAATCTAAATAGCAATAGTAAAAGAATTACCTTTCACCCTAGCTGGGGAAGTTACCTCATCATTACTGAAAAGTAAAAACTGAAAAATTAAAGAAAGAAAAGTACTGTGCGTAAAAGTAAATTGCGGAAAGTAAAAACTGAAAAGTAAAGAAAAGAAAGTGCGAAACTGAAAATTAATTACTGAAAACTAAAAATAAACAAACTAGATACAATCTTCTTATTTATTCATAAGAATTTCAAAGAAGAAAGTATGAATTTTACAAATGAAATCTTGGTATTATAGGCAAAATTTTGAAAAAATATGTAATTTATAAATTTAAAAATTGTTATATAGATAATTTGCCAATCAAATCATCTCATCAAATTCTCCACCAAATCCATTATTATTTCTCCACTAATTACTCCACCAAATCCATAATTGCTCCACTAATTGCTTATCTTGTTTGTGTTGATTTGATAATTTTTATTAATTATTAATTAATTATATTTTGCTTTGAAAATGATTGATAATGACTTTTAATAATTACACTCCACACACTTCTGGATGGTTCATCAATTTCGGTCATGAAATCATCAGAATTCGAAAAAAATTTCTCTTTAAAAGTTGTAGAACTTTGAGTCTTCTTTAATCTGGCAATTGAATCAGCTCAATCCGATATCTGAGTAAACAGTTATGCCCAAAATACGACAGATGCACAAAACTGGAATTTCCAAAACTGCACTTCGTCAAAACGCCCTTTCAAGTTTCCAATCTCCAAAATTAAAATATCAAGTCCAATAATTGCCTTTATTTGACCCATATTTCATCCTAAATGATTTCATTAAGACCCGATATTATTTTATCTGCAAAATAAACTAAAATATATCAAAACGTTCATCAAACCCGAGAAACTAAACAAAATATTAAGTAAAAGGGGCGGTAAATATTGATATATTTTCCGCTCATCAGCATTGTTGTCTGGGACACAATTAAACAATAATCGTATATCTGCACTTTTGAAGAGTGGGTACTATGACTGATTTGATTCCATTCAAATATAGTCTACGAATCAAGTTTATTGGGCAAAGTGCCTAAAACACCTTTACTTGGTAAAAATGTAAAAGCCACCTATCTGTTAGCCCTAGTTCATAGTGAAGCAAGTGGGCCCATGTCTAGCTAGGCTAGATGTGGATATGAATATTCCGTGACCTATACGGATGTGGCATCACGTTATGGTTATGTGTCTCTTTTGAAACACAAATCAGAAACTTTTAATTTTCGACACGAAATAGACAAACAGACCGGCTATAGTATTATACCATCACGGTAAGACCGTAATGGAAAATACTTAAGCAATAAGTTTCTTAAATACTTGAAAGAGTACAGTATTCTTTCAATGAGTACTCCTTCCGGAACACGTCAGTTTGATGGTGTGTCCGAACCGAATTTTGTTGGACATGATAAGGTTAATCACGAATCGCTCTGAGCTACCATTTCCTTCAACGGATAAGCTTTAACAGTGCAGAACTTATTTAGAATAAGGTTCCATTAAAATCTTTTAGACAGATATCATATTAGATATGAACAGGAAAGAAACCGGGTTTCACATTCCTGATAATTTGGGTATGCTAGGCATATGTTTGGATGATACCAAACTAGAACCCAAATTTGATAAGTGCCAATTGTAGGTTATCCTAGGGATACCATAAGTATTATACTTATACATCTCACCTGAGAACAATTAGATTGTTGCTCACCATGCGGTTTTCCTAAGAGGAATACCGATATGCAGTGGTAAGTGGGAGGATAGTAAAACTCGATGAAAATCAGAGTAATACTATTCAAGGCACCGAATCCTAATGGAACACAAAATAGTTCATCAAGGATGAAACTATACCATTAATCTTCGAATACACAAGAACCGCGTATGTCGGAGAGAGTCAGAAAACAACCTGGGGTATGGGTTTCTGATCTCACCTCATAAAGATGTCAATCTTATTGAGGTATACCAACTGACTACGTATGAGGAAGTGATACAAGGTATCGACTCCCTGTTATGACAAAGTGTCATGATATCCGAAATGGATTCCATGTATATCAACAAGTTTGGATACTAGTTGTTGTATCGCAAGGCATTGTGCCTATTGGTACTATATAAGTCTTCAAGGAAGACATACATGGATGGCAACATACCAACGTATAAAGCTAGGCTTTTAGCGGAAAGGTATCGTTATCAACATTGTGTTGATTACGATTCAATCTTTTAAATGTTGCCATGGTAAATCCATTTGGATAATGCTTGTTAACGCTGTATGTTTCATTTATGAAATATGTCAGCTTTACGGGAAAATCGCTTTCCTGAAAAGGAAATCTTTCGAAGGATGTTTACAACATCCTGGTGGTTTTGTCGTACCAAAACTATCAAAAAAGGTTTGCAGGTTATTCGATCCATGTTTGGATTGAAGCAAGCATTGGGTTCTTAGAATTATCGTTTTGATGTAATCATAATGGTGTATGATTTAATTCAAAACGTAATGATTCTTGTGTATATAAGAGGGTTAGTGGAGCGTACTGAAAGTGGCTATCCTATAAAATAATGATAATACGTCATTTCTTGGAAATGATATTCCCATAAAATAACTATCGGCGAAAGCTTGGCTTTCGAAAACTCTCCGTGGACTCGTACATTGAAAAATGTACGTGACCTAGTGTCTCATACGCTTTGAGCATATGGATTCACAAACAGGCCAATCCGAGTGATAGTCACTGGATTGATGTTAAGAACATCCGTTAGTATCTTAGAGAACTAAGGATGCTGTCTTGATCGATGGAGAATGAGAACTTGAAGTGACTGGGATCACTGTAGCAAGTTTCCTAAAACTGATAAAGATGACTAAAAGTCACAAACGGTACTATACAGTTTGAATAACGGAATAGTGAGATGTAAACCTTCCAAGCAAGATACTGTTACTGTATAAACAACAAATGCGGGTTAATTGCTGCAGCTGAAGCGGCAATAGAAGCCTTATGGGTCGATAAATAAATCTAATTAGATTATATATAATTCTGTTAGCAGCTGAGCTAGGCTCGAGCACAGGCTAAAGAATTAATGGTCTCATCAACGATCCAGATACATACTTCGATATTCATCTGATTCGTTCGGATCATACATCGTGGCGATGTGATGATCGTATAAATCATATCAAACGATAATCATGCAAATCCGCTGACGAAAACGATTTCTCAGCAATTTGAGCCAACCGTATATAGTTCAGGTGTCAAGCACTCGAGTGACTGGCTATAGGCCAAGTGGGAGATTGTTGGACAATTATGACCCATAGCGTCACTATTTGTACAGATCATGGTGTTGTTGTACAAATTAACTATGTGACAAATGAGATTGCACTCTTATCATTTGTGATTAGATCACATAAATGTATAAATGATGAGAGGTCCCTATGATTTGTTTTTTGGATGGAGAATGATATGAGACAGTATCAGTCTACGAAGGATAAATCATTAAATATCCCTAGTCAGAGTATTATCGAGATTGGACATCGATAAATATGTAAAAGACTAGTATTACAGTTGTGCGCGTTTGTGAGGGCACAACAGTATAGTTCTCATATATTTGGGTATATGATACTCATGCAAGTGTAATAGGAGGTTGTGTTTTACCGATGGTACGGAAAACAGCTTCGCTCTGGATAAGACCCCCTCGGAATTCCATTGGTAGTATGACTATGTGTCTATGGAAGTCCGAAATCAAGGTAGGTGTATTTGGTCTTAACCTGAGACTTGCACCGCTAATACTTGCGACAATCAATATACTTTGGTTGAGGTCGTCCAGGGCTTTAACAGGTTCTGTGTACGCCAATGCTGGGTATATTGAGAATCGTAGTGTGTTTGGTGTGATGTCAAGACGGAAGTGTCACTCTTGTCATATGGAGATGATGGTCACGTAGGATACGGGACTGGTTCTCTTAAATGCTGCAACTATCGGGATATTATGACTAGGTCATGTTTATCCGATTATAGAGACTAGTCACCAGACATCCGACATGTGCTTCGTACGGGACAGACATAATTCCAGCCCCAGGACTAGCACGTGATCATTCGATACTGAACAGAAATACGCAATACTACGGTATACTACACTTGATATAGATCCTTTATTCCTGTAAGGATATTTCCGGAGAATTGGGTAGGCATGACGCTTTGCTAGAGGCCAACTTTATCTTGTAAATCGGTATAAACGTAGTACGAGGTACTTACGTGTTCGGATAGTCCGACGACCGAATTTACTGCCAACATATCCGGGGATCTCATGGGTCGCTTCCCAAAGATTCACCGATGACGTATGACTCGCAATCTAAATTAATCTGGGATTAATTAGAAGAGAGAGAAAATTAATCTGGGATTAATTGCGGAGATATTTTATCTGGGATAAAATATCATAAAAGAGAGATAACGATTAATTTGGAATTAATCGATAAATTAATATATTTGATATATTAAACGAAATTAGATTTCGACGCGGAATTAAAATTATATTTTAATTCGGGCGAATGAATTAATTTAGAATTAATTCGTAAGCGACGTGAATAGTGATTTTGCAAGGCGTAATCATTTAATTACGACGCAACGGAAAATTCGTTAATTTGGAATTAACGAACCCGAGCCCGAGATTATTTGTGAGCGCATTCGTATTTTGAATTCGAATGTGGCACGCAAGTCAAATCAAGCGTCAAATCGCTAGTCGCATCAAGCGTCAAATCACAAGTCACTTTGAGTGATGTGACTTGACAACTTGATGGATTGAGTGATGTGAGTTGTTGGGGCTTTAATGGTTTGACTTTTAAAAGCCAAATTCACATGAAATGAATGTGAAATTTAAATGAGTGTATAAGATACACAAATTTCACAAATTCAAAAAAATCTCTCTCATTTTCTTCTCTTTCTCTTCACGCCCAAAGGGGCTAAAATCTTCTATTTTCTGGTTCTGAAACCGTGAGCAGTGAGGGGAGCAAGAGTGTGATTTTGTGGCAAAATCACAAGTGCTAGCACACTTACGAGACATGCGAATGTGATAGGGAAGTCCACCCATGAGCCGGGAACCATTCGACGAAGCTTGGAGCTTGACGAAGTTGATCCACGAGGCCAAAATAGTGAGTTGCGCACAGCCCACTGCCGAACCAGTGAGGAGCAGATTTTTGATGTTTTGTTGCCTCTGCGTCGCTTAACCGATCGATGTAAGTATTTCCTAACTTCTTCGACGTGTATTCGCACTTGATTCATGTTTGTTATTGATCTTGGGACCTTAATAGAAACCAACAATGGCATCTAGAGCAAGGTTTGAGCATGAAATTAATTTAGGGTAAAATTTGGGTAAACTTGATTTTGAGCATGATTTATGAAATTGGATGATTATGTATGCTTGAATATGTTTTATATGATGATTGATTGGATCAATTTGTTGAAAAATTGTTTGGAACATTTTACCCCAAATTACTTAGCTTGGCCAAAAGTTAGGAGCCCTATATGTCTTGGAATTTTTGATTTTTTGATTCATTGGATGAGTTAGAATCAACTAGGATGTTGATTTAATGTCGATTGTGGGATTAATTGGATTGAAACCAAATCGGATATAAAATCCCCTCCTTGGCCGAGACTTTGGAAGCATGTATTGTGTTTGATTTTAATCAATTTGTGTTGGACATTAATTGATGTATTTGAGCATGATTAGTTATGTTAAGTAATGTTTTAGAAATGTTAATTGGGTAATTAATTGTGTAATACACTTTAGGTTAATTAAATGTGAAATTGGATTTTTTGTATTTAATTAATTGGGCCTTAAAATTGGATTTGGGCTTTAATGTTGTACATGGGCTTATTGGGCTTTGTTGTACAAAGTTGGGTTGAGAAAAAATTGGTTGGATCCAATTGGGCCCAAAACCGCTTCCATAAAGCCCAAATGCGACTTAATGAACCTTTAAAGTTTAATTGGGCCTAATGGGCCAAGATTGATTTCTAGGCTTATGGGGTAACTCCCGGATTGGATTTTGGTTATTCGGTTTGACCCGAGTTGACCAAAAGTCCACGCCTCAAGAAATTAATTAAAAGCCCATTGGACTTTAATTAAATTGACGTTGGACGTTAATCGAGCTTTGAGACCCATAGCGATTAAATTTGGAATTTAAGTCGTAAAAGTTCATTATTAAAGTGTATTATTTAATTTGGAATTAAATAGTGAATTAGAATTGAATCCATATTAAATTGGATTTAATGATGTAGTTTAATTTAATTCGAGAATTCGTACTTTGAGTACTTATTCGCAAAAACGAGTTTGACTCGAACAAAATCAAATCGTTGTTTGAACATTGGATGATCACTAATTATCAGATTAATTAATTTGATTAGATTGATTGATAACATGCTTGTGTGAATACATGGTTGCGATGCATGAATAATGCATAACAGATGGATATTAGATGGGTGGGATAATTTTAGAAATTGTTATAATAAATTTGATTTATTAATTGGACCTGCGTGTCCAGCCTTATTACCTCTCATTTCATTGTATTCTCTTCTCACCTATTCCCCTCAATGTAAATGAGGTTTCTTTATAAGTGTAGTGTAACGGGTATAAGTAAATACATGTGCTAGCGGGAGAGAGAAATGGAGAGATTTGATCTAGGATCAATGTGTAAAGTATCCATCCGCATATCATTATTATTTTACATACGCGCTTTATTATGTGTTTAGAATGCATGTTTAAGGGTGTATGATGATGAGACCTTAACAAAGATAATAAATTGGTTGCCAATTTGCACACGAAAAACCCTAGCAAAATATTAAGCGTCTTTCCTTCCATTGAGTGATTCTCACTCAAGATCCGAGACGGCATTGGCTTGTTGGCCAAAGTCAAGGCCTTTGTCCGTCGAGGATGTGTTTGAATCACGAGAGCTTTGTTCCATGTCAGTGTCTTGTCCAAGTTGTGGTTTGTTGGCCAAAGTCAAGACCACTTCTTGTCCATCGACATTGATTACGAAGCTTCCATGGTCAATGGGTCGCGCTTGACTGGGATCACTAAGTTTGTTGTGCCAAAGCCAAAGCTTAGTTGATTCAGAGGAAAAAGGTTAGGTAATACATTGGATGTATTGGCATATATAAGATATATGTTTCGGACTTGGATGTCCCCCTACCGGATCTAGGAATTGGATTGGATCCAATCGATCTTAGAGATCTACCTAGTTAATTATCATACAATTTGTTGGCCAAAGTCAAGATTGTGTGATATTTAACGGGATCCTAGCCCACTAGGAAACGCGGTTTCCCGAGTACTCGACAGAGGGTTAGAGGCTCGCCGAAAAATAGTGGGAGGCAAGAATTGAATTTGCAATATTCGTTTAATTACTTGCCGTACGCACTCAATCACAAATATCCATTCGTCAAAGAAATTAAATGTTAGTTGGACTAATATTTAAAATGTTGTTTTAATAAATAGTTGGACTATATATTCAAACTATTCATTTATCTTGTAAATCGGTATAAATGTAGTACGAGGTACTTACGTGTTCGGTTAGTCCGACGACCGAAGATTATTTAATTACGACGCAACGGAAAATTCGTTAATTTGGAATTAGCAAACCTGAGCCCGAGATTATTTACGAGCGCATTCGCATTTCGAATTCGAGTGCGGCACGTAAGTCAAATTAAGCGTCAAATCGCTAGTCGCATCAAGCGTCAAATCACAAGTCACTTTGAGTGATGTGACTTGACAACTTGATGGATTGAGTGATGTGAGTTGTTGGGGCTTTAATGGTTTGACTTTTAAAAGCCAAATTCACATGAAATGAATGTGAAATTTAAATGAGTGTATAAGATATACAAATTTCACAAATTCAAAAAAATCTCTCTCATTTTCTTCTCTTTCTCTTCACGCCCAAAGGGGCTAAAATCTTCTGTTTTCTCGTTCTGAAACCGTGAGCAGTGAGGGGAGAACGAGTGTGATTTTGTGGCAAAATCACAAGTGCTAGCACACTTACGAGACATGCGAAGGTGATATGGAAGTCCACCTATGAGCCGGGAACCATTCGATGAAGCTTGGAGCTTGACGAAGTTGATCCACGAGGCTAAAACAGTGAGTTGCGCACAACCCATTTCCGAACCAGTGAGGAGCAGATTTTTGCCTCCGCGTCGCTTAACCGATCGATGTAAGTATTCTGTAACTTCTTCGATGTGTATTCGCACTTGATTTATGCTTATTATTGATCTTGGGACCTTAATAGAAACCAACAACTTATTTGTGGCATTGTTGTCTGGGACACATTAAAAAAGACTCGTACATCTACACTTTTAAAGAGTGGATACTAGGACGGATTTGATTCTATTCAAATGATGTCTACGAATCTAGTTTATTAGGCAAAGTGCCTAAAACACATTTTACTTGGTAAAAGTGTAAGTGCCACTGATCTGTTAGCCCACGTTCATAGTGATGTAAGTGGTCCCATATCTAGCTAGGCTAGAGGTAGATATGAACACTTCGTAACCTTTACGGATATGGCATCGCGTTATGGTTATGTGTTTCTTTTGAAACACGAATCGGAAACTTTTGATAAAATTCAAAAAGGTTTCGACACGAAGTAAACAAACAGATCGGCAAGAGTATTAATACATCACGATTGGACTATGATGGAAAATACTTAAGCAATAAGTTTCTCAATTACTTGAAAGAGTATTCTTTCAATGAGGACTCCTCCCGGAACACCTCAATTTGACGGTGTGTCTGAACTGAGAAACCAAATTTTGTTGGACATGATAAGGTTAATCATGAGTCGCTTTGAGCTACCATTTTCCTTCTAGGGATACGCATTAAACAGTGCAACACTTATTTTGAATAAGGTTCTATAAAAATCTATTAGACAAATTTCTTATTAGATATGAACAGGAAAGAAACTGTGTTTTCTCATTCCTGAAGATTTGGGAATGCTAGGCATATGTTTGGATGACACCGAACTAGAACCCAAATCGGATAAGTGCCTAATTTGTAGGTTATCCTAGGGTAACCAAAGTATAGTACTTATACAACTCACAAGAGAACAATTTAATTGTTACTCTCCATGCGGTTTTCCTAAAAGGAATACCTATATGCAGTGGTAAGTGGGAGGAAAGTAAAACTCGATGAAAAATCGGAGTAATACTGATCCAGGCACCGAACCTTAATGGAACACAAATAGTTCATCAGGGATGAAACTATACCAATAATCTTCGAATACACAAGAACCGCGCAAGTCGGAGAGAGTCAGAAAAAAAACCTGGGAGGTATGGGTTTCTGATCTCACCTCGTAAAGATGTCAATCTTATTGAGGAAGATGAACTGACTACGTATGAGGAAGTGATACAAGGTATCAACTCCCAATTATGGCAAAGTGCCATGATGTCCGAAATAGATTCCATGTATACCAACCAAGTTTAGACACTGGTTGATGTACCGGAAGGCATTGTGCCTATTGGTACTATATGAGTCTTCAAAGAAGACATACATGGATGGAAACATACCAACATACAAAGCTAGGCTTGTAGCGAAAAGGTATCGTTATCAACATTGTGTCGATTACGACGAAACCTTTTACTCGTTGCCATGGTTAAATCCATTTGGATAATGTTTGCTCATGCTGCATGTTTCATTTATGAAATATGGCAGTTGAACATCAAAATCGCTTTCCTTAAACAGAAACCTTTTGGAGGATGTTTACAACATCCTGACGGTTTTGTTGTACCAAAATAAGCAAACAAGGTTTGCAAGTTAATTCAATCCATTTATGGATTGAAGCAAGCATTGCGTTCTTGGAACTATCGTTTTGATGTAATCATAATGGTGTATGATTTAATTCAAAACGAATATGATTCTTGTGTATATAAGGAGGTTAGTGGGAGCGCACTGACAGTGAATGTCCTAAATAATGATGATATATCATTTCTTGGAAATGACATTCCCATAATACAATCGGTGAAAGCTTGGCTTTCATTAAAATTCTCCGTAGAATACTTGGGAGAAACAACCTTTATTCTAGGAATAAAGATCTACTGGGATAGATCTAAAAGTTGTTGGCACTCTCCGAGAACTCGTACATTGAAAAATATGTACGCGACCTAGTGTCTCATATGCTTTGAGCATATGGAGTCATAATCAGGCCAATCCAAGTGATAGTCACTGGATTGAAGTTAAGAACATCCTTAAGTATCTTAGATGAACTAAGGATGCTTTCTTAAGTTATGGAGAAGGAGAACTTTAAGTGACTGGGTTCACTGCTGCAAGTTTCCTAACCTATAATAACGACTGTAAGTCGTAATAAAGATACTATATAGTTTGAATAACGGAACAATGAGCTGGAAATCTTCCAAGCAAGATACTGTTGCCGAATAAACAATAAAAGTAGAATATTGCTGCAGCTGAGGCAGCAATAGAAGCCATTTGGATCTTAATAATCCTAATAATATTAGGTGTAGTTCTGTTAGCAGCTGAGCTAGGCTACAGCACAAGCTCAAGAATTAATGGTCTCATCAACGATCCAAGTATATACTTCAACTATTCATTTGATTCGTTCGGATCATACATCGTGGCGATGTGATGATCGAATAAATCACATCAGATGATAACCATGCAAATCCGCTGACGAAAGCTAATTCTCAGCAGAAGTTTGAGCGAACCGTACATAGTTCAAGTGTAGGACACTTAAGTGATTGGCTATAGGCCAAGTGGGAGATTGTTGGACAATTATGACCCATAGCATCACTATTTGTACAGAACATGGTGTTGTACAAATTAATTATGTGACAAAGGAAATTGCTCTTTTATCATTTGTAATTAGATTACCGGGATATATAAATGATAAAAGTCCATATGATTAGTTCCAAATTGATAAGATATGAGACAGTATCAATCCATGAAGGTTTAATCATTAAAACATCCCTAGTCGGAGTATTATCGAGATTGGACATCGATAATGCGGAATAGACTAGTATTGCACTTGTGCGTGTTGTGGGAGCATAATGGTATAGTTCTCATATATTTAAGTATTGGATACTTATGCAAGTGTAATAGGAGGTTGTGTTTACCGATGGTACGAAAACAGCTTCGCTCTGGATAGACCCCTCGGAATTCCATTGGTAGTATGACTATGTGTCTATGGAAGTCCGAATCAGGGTAGGTGTATTTGGTCTTAACCTGAGACTTACACCGCTAATACTTGCGACAATCAATATACTTTGGTTTTGGTCGTCTAGGGCTTTAACAGGTTCTGTGTACGCCTCTTCTGGGTATATTGAGAATCGTAGTGTATTGGGTGTGATGTCAAGATGGAAGTATCACTCCAGTCATAGTGGAGATGATGGTCACGTAGGATACGGAACTAGTACTCTTTAGTACTGCAGTCATCGGGATAATATGACTAGGTCATGATTATCCGATTATAGAGACTAGTTACCAGAGATCCGACAGGTGCTTCGTACGGGGCAGACACAATTCCAGCCCCAGGCCTAGCACGTGACATCCGATATTGGATCGCAATACGCAATACTACGTATACTACGCCTGATATAGATTATATATTCCGTTAAGAATATTTCTGGAGAATTGAGTAGGAACGATGCTTTGCTAGAAGCCAACCATGTCTTGTAAATCGGTAAAAACGTAGTATTAGGTACGTACGTGTTCCGATAGTCCGACGACCGGATTTACTACCAACATATCTGGGGATCTCATGGGTCGCTTCCCGAAGATTCACCGATGACATATGACTCGCACATAATTAATCTGGGATTACTTAGTAGAGAGAGAAAATTAATCTAGGATTAATTACGGAGATATTTTATCTGGGATAAAATATTATTTAAAAGAGAGAGAACGATTAATTTGGAATCAATCGATAAAATAATATATTCGATATATTATAAGAAATTGGATTTCGACGCGGAATTAAAATTAGATTTTAATTCGGGGGAATGAGTTAATTTAGAATTAATTCGCTAGCGATGTGAATAGTACTTTTGCTAGGCCTAATTATTTAATTAAATTTGATTTAATTACGTTGCAACGGAAAATTAGTTAATTCGTAATTAGCGAACCCGAGCCCGAGAGTGTTTGCGGGCCCACTCGCATTTCGAATCGAGTGGGGCCCACAAGTCACATCACGCGTCACATCACCTGTCAGTTTAGTGATGGATGTAAGTCACCTTTTAGTGATTGACAACCAGTCACTATTCATGAGTGATGTGAGTGGTTGAAGGCTTTAATGCTTGTACCATTTTTGAAAAGTGTAATTGGTATTTTATTTTTTGAAAATAAAAAACATAATACACTTGACAACTTCTTCTTTCTCTCTCCCTCTCCATTCGGCCTTGGGCCATTTTTTTCTCTCAAAATCTCTCCTTGGCCGAGAGATGCAAGAAGTTTAAGGGAATTTTGTGGCAAAATTTCCAAGTGCTAGCACACCAAAGAAGTCTCACAAAGGTGATAGGGAAACCAACTCTTGAGCATGGAATCCATTCACAAAGCTTGGAGCTTGAAGATCATTTCCATGGAGGTTGACTGAACCAACAAGGAGCACAAATTGGACATTGCCGAGAGCTTCAAGGAATGAGGAAAAGTTTTGTGTTCTTCGCATCGCAAATTCGTTCATTGTAAGTATGATTCTGCCATACTTCTTTATTGTATTCACATTATTTTCATTGCTTGAATGATCTTGGGACTATAGTAGAAACCCAACAATATGAAGCTAGGTCATATAGGCATGAAACGCCTTACCCAATTAGTTAGGAATGATTTGATACCAGATCTCACCATTGAACCCTATCCAACTTATGAATCATTTATTCAGGGTAAGATGACCAAAGCCCCATTTTCTGGTGTTAGACATCGAGTCACTAATATATTGGAACTCGTACATTCTGATGTGTGTGATCCACTAAGTCAGACTGCTAACAGTGGTTATTCGTACTTCGTTACATTTACCGATGATCTGTCACGTTAAGGTTATGTCTATCTGATAAGACATAAATTAGAAACCTTTGAAAAGTTCACAGAGTTCCGTAATGAAGTAGAAAAAAAGACTGGTCAATATATTAAATGCCTTTGATCTGATCGAGGCGGCGAATATATGAGCAGTGAGTTCATGGATTATATGAAGGTGAATGGGATTCTCGCTCAATATACTCCTCCAGGTACTCCACAGTACAATGGAGTGTTTGAGAGGAGAAATCGGACTTTATTGGATATGGTCAGATCTATGTTGAGTTTTACAAATTTGTCCTATTATTTATGAGGCTACTCTCTTTTAACAGCTGCACATCTTTTGAATAAGATTCCTTCAAAAGCCGTTCCTACGACTCCATATGAGATATGGATCGGTAGGAAACCAAATCTTAATTATGTTAAGGTTTGGGGTTGTTCTACCTATGTCAAGATGGCTCAGCAAGATAAGCTTTCGCATCGAGGTCAAAAGTTTAGGTTTGTTGGATATCCTTCGAATACGAATGGATATCTGTTCTATGATACCGATTATTAAAATGTGTTCATAGCTCGCTTCGTAAAATTTTTAGAGGTAGAATTTTCGTCAGAAGGTGGTAATCATAGATAGGTTGAACTTGATGAAGTCAAACCTGAAAAAAACGAACCAACGGAGGAACCTGAAGTTCAAGTTGATGAAAAACCTTGAACACACACACTCCGTAGGTCACAAATGGTATCTAGAATTCCTGAACACTTGTATTTGATATAAGAAAATAGTCTCGATATTCTCTTAGTTGAAGAGACTAGCCCTTTTACCTATAGAGAATCGATGTTGGACATCGACTCCGTGAAGTGGCAAGATGCCATAAAATCCGAGTTAGACTCAATGCATGAGAATCAAGTTTGGGACTTGGTTCCGCTTCCCGAAGAAATTGTTCCTATCAGTTGTAAATGGGTTTATAAGAGGAAGCACGGGTCTGATGGAAAGGTTGAAACCTATAAGGCCCGACTGGTAGCAAAAGGTTACACGCAGCGACCTGACGTCGACTATGATGAAACTTTTTCGCCAGTAGCAATGCTTAAGTCTATTATGATTTTGCTTTCGATAACTGCGTATCATGATTACGAGATTTGGCAAATGGATGTCAATACGGCTTTTCTAAATGGATTTCTTGATGAAGAAATATATATGGAATAGCCAGAGGGTTTTGCATCCAGCGAGAACTCGGGTATGGTATGTAAGCTTAAGAAGTCCATTTATGGACTTAAACAAGCTTCACGAAGTTGGAATCTTCGATTCGATGAGATTATTAGATTGTCTGGTTTTCTCAAGAATTCGGAAGAATCACGTGTGTATTAGATGGCCAGTGGGAGCATGGTGGTATTTTTAGTCCTCTATGTTGACGACATCATAATAATTGGGAATGATATAGGGATGATGCAATGCGTCAAAGCTTACCTCTGTAAGAATTTCTCCATGAATGACCTGGGAGAAACTTCCTATATTTTAGGTATAAAACTCTATAGAGATAGAGAAAAGAAGCTGATTGGGTTATCCCAATTAACGTACATAGATAAGATCTTGGAACGGTATAATTTTGGTAACTGTAAGACAGCAAATATACCGTTCAGACATGAGATTCATCTTTCAAAGAAGATGTGTCCGCAAACAGAAGATAAGAAGGTTAGAATGTCTAACCAACCTTATGCTCCATGTTTGGGTAGCATAATGTATGCCATGTTATGTACTAGGCCTGATATCAGTTTTGCTGTTAGCGTAACCAGTAGATATCAGTCCAACCCAGGCAATGACCATTGGATTGCAATTAAACATATCTTGAAGTTTCGTAAAGGTACTAAGTGTAGGCACTGCATTTTTACACATAAGTCCCTATGATGAGTCTCATTTTGGAGACACTACCTTTTAAGTCACAGAGGTCATGAGAAACGGACATCAGAAGGGGAAATTCAGAATAAACAAGGTTCACTGTTTTCGTTGGTGCTACGTTCGTGTATACGTTCGAACGTCAAACAGATTGCGGCCGTTCGTGCTGCGTTCGATGATGCGTTCGAACGGTGTCGGTAATTCTGGTTTTGCTGCTAGCCTCACATCCAGCCCATTTAGCCCCCCCAAAGCCCATAAAACACATCCCAATTTAAATAAATAAATAAATATTAATTAAAACATTAACTAAATAAGATAATAATTAAATTAATTAAATAATTAAATAAAACATATACCAAACATAAAATAAACAATTACCAACTTAAACTAAAATCATGCCTAAATTAAACAAATCACATACTAAATCAAAATATAATCATGCCTAATTAAAATCAATCAACCAATTATATTCCCAATCTAATAAGATTATTCCCAAAACTTAAAATATTTTATTCCTAATCCAAGCCAATCAAATATTCAACCTTCCCTATCTAGCCAAGATTTGTCCCCCCTCAATCTTTGACTTCCCTTAACCAAACCAAATCAAATCCCTCTTCAATTAGCCAAATCCCTTTCCTTGTCAAGCCCAACCCTTTGCCTATAAAAAGAACCCTTCACCAACCTTCTCAACCCTAGTCCCTAGCTCATACACAACACACATAAAAATTACAGGAAGAACACACCCAAGAAAAAAATGAAGCAAAAGATAAAGAGGAGACGGAACGAAACCACAAGGAAACAGTAGCGAAACGGACTCAAAACAGTAAAGACAACGAACGAGAACAGTGAACCAGTGAACCGGGAGAGTTGCGGAGCATCCACCCTTCCGACGATCGTGTACCGTACATCCGAGAGGTGATTTAAAAGGTTAGACCTGAGGGTACACTTTCATTAGCTTATATTCGTTTTTTTTATTATTATTATTGAATTCTATTCGCATGAGAGTCGTTTATGGATGCATGTTGTGGCTTGAATGAAATGGAAGAGTGTCGTCTCTTGTGGTATATAGGATGGAAACCCAGACGTAAATTCCATAGCCGAATCCGAATGGACGGTAGTGCGGTCTGTACTTGGGACACAGCTCCATGTACCACTTGAGTAAACGGCACCTTCTCTTGTTTTGTGTTGCTTTGATTTATCTACTTCTTGTCATTTAAATTCTTCATGTTGTTTATCCCCGTATGATACGATCGAGTGCATGGGCTTAGTAAGTGCGATGAAAGGTTCCCTAATTGGAGGGTTAAACTCCTTCACCACGATGCTTTGCCGCACCGATTGATGTGTGTTCGGTTGAATGCGAAATACGTTCAATCGGACATACTTAGTTTGATATGATTGTCTTTATTTTCGTATGCATGATTCAACCGAGCGCATGGGCTTAGTAAGTGCGATGTGAGATCCCCTATGGGGATGGGCTAAAGCCCGTTACCACGAGGCTTTGCCGCGCCGGTTGATGTGTGTTCGGTTGGATACAAGATACGTTCAATCGGGCACACTATGTTTAATATTATTGCTTTTCATCCTATGTATGTGTGATTCAGTCGAGCTCATGGGCTTAGTATGTTGGTCTAAAGGTCCTCTCTTTGAGAGATCAAGAGCCCCAAAAGGCCTCCTTTATGGCAGTACTTCGCCGCGCCCCTTTATTTTGTTGTTTATGTATTGTGTCCCATTTCATGCATCAGGTCTGTTCCCGTTCGAACGCGTTTACGAACGCAACTCGAACGCGCAAGCATTTTTTCCTTATCATGCATCAGGTCTCATTTCCGTTCGAACGCGTTCACGAACGCCATACGAACGCGAGCATTCTGTTTCATTTCCGTTCGAACGCGTTATCAAACGCCATACGAACGCGAGCATTCTGTTTCATTTCCGTTCGAACGCGTTATCAAACGCTACTCGAACGAGAGCATTCTGTTTCATTTCCGTTCGAACGCGTTTACGAACGCGACACGAACGTGAACACACTGAATTGAGTCTGTCTTATCATATTCATGCATAATTTCCTCTTGGTTGATCTTTCTTGTGTTATATAGCCAACCATATTATTTGTATCCTTGCATTTATCCATTCTATGTGTTCTCGGGATTGTATTCAAGCATGATTAGGCTGTTAGCATGTTATTTGGTTAATAGGTTCATGAGATAGTACTCAAGCATGTTTATTCCATTGGTTGCGTCATTTGCCTTGGTCTTGGTTTAACGCATTACGATTCATATGTCTATGCCATGATGACTTTGGAGTATTATTTCTTGTGATATATCGGATGGAAACCCAGACATAAATTTCGTAGCCGATTCCGAATGGACGGTAATGCGGTCTGTACTTGGGATACAATTCCACGTATCACTCGGAAGAGTGCTCACATGTATGCTTGTGCGGATACTACGTATGCTTGTGTTTTCATGAATATGACATGCTGAATGAAGTTGTATGTTCATTGTTACTTTGAGGTATTTTGTTAGACATGTGTTACTAGATATGAGATATATGCGAAATGTATGTATGAGTGTTATTTTGTACCCATGAATATAGAAGCATGATACTCTTAGAAATAAATTTTATTTAAGCTTGGTTAAATTATTACATAAATCCTTTTATTACAAGTGACATAAGTAAGGGACCATTCCGAACCCAATGGTTTGAGGTCTTCCCTTGCGAGGGGTGAGTGCGGCCTTAAATCTTATTTTCCCGGTTCACACCGGGTGGCGACTCCATTATTCTCCGGTTTAGTCCTCTGTTGGCTACTCCGTACTCCCAACTAGGCCGTGAGCCTAGAACAGCGTCGTCAAGTTCTGTGTCCTACACTAAGGATAAGTTGATTATATATGGAGGAAGTGAACTGCAAGTTAATGGGTATAAGGATTCCGACTTCCAATCGGATCCCAATGATAGAAAGTTTACATCTGGATTCATTTTTACCCTTAACGGAGGTGCAATTTGTTGGAAGAGTTCCAAACAGGGGTCAACAGCAGATTCCACCACAGAGGCGGAATACATTGCCGCTTCTAAAGCAGCAAAGGAAGTTGTATGGATTAGGAACTTTATCACAGAATTGGGAGTGGTCCGAAGTATCGAGAATGCGATTTTGTTATATTGTGATAATACTTGAGCCATTGCGCAAGTAAAGGAACCGAGGGCGCATCAGAATTTGAAGCATGTGGAACGCAAGTACCACATCATTCAAGAGATTGTGTCGATGGATATGAGATACAATCGATATTGGCACTAAAGCAAGTGGGAGATTTTGTTAGGGTTGGTGATTTGAGTGCCAATTTTATTATGTATTTCCTTGTAAATACTAATGTAACATTTTATTATGAATAAATTAAATAATTTATATTATATAACATCCTCTTTAATATGGTAATGACGTAACAGACCTTAGAATGATTAGTTATGATAATGTTGCAAAAGCGTTGTAACTGACATTGAGTTGTATCATGACGTTGTAATTCTTAGACAGTTTCTGGTCAAGGTTTACACTACTTGGTCAGTAAAGTAAACCTGTTGAGATCAGTACATGTCGTATACTGGAATATTGGATTCCAATGGTTTCTCAATGAACCGTGAGTCTTGGAGATTCGTTTAGACGTGTAGGTGCTTATAGGGGATAAACACTGAATGAATCACCGAAGATTCTTAATGGATGGTACACCAACGTCAATAAGAATCTTCTCGGGTTGAGTAGTATAAGTGATTCTTCCACTTGAGATACCACTGTGGGCACATGAGACATCTTTCACACTTAGATGGTAGTCACGTCATCGATCTATTTAGATCAGACCTCCGCCTGTTTATTGGGTATGGACAGATCCTCAGGGTGTCTTGTGTGTGTCAAGATAGGATCCGCCAGTTCTGTGTACAGAGCATAGGTAGTCCATATATGAATAGCAATCATATAAAAATCATGTGTCCGTGGTACACTTTAGAAATGAGTTCTAAGTGTTCTTTTAGAGATTACTAATAGAGACGTCGACAGGATTGTCCCTATAGAGATTTGACGTTTACATCTATATCTCTGGGATATATCCGGATACCTGTGACGGAGGAATTAAACATATGTCATGACCTCGACCTATATGATTCAGCGAGTTTATCCGTGGTCGTCATAATTTACGGGTGGGTAAATTATAGACACGAATTTGGATTTCGTGACAGATATGCCTGAATCTAGAGAGTCTCACTAGTGAAATATACTCGTAGAGCACTAGGGCAACTATTATGAATAATACTGATTTATAAGTCGTTTAAAGATTAAACGAAAAATACATGTAAAGGGACCTAATGGTCATTTCCTAATTAATATGTATTTGTATTTAATGAATGATTTTATTAAATACACATTAATTAAATATCATATTATTATATTTGACATATATCATAAATATATATATGTATTTGAATATTTAAAGTAAATATAATACATATATATATATAATCTTTATATTTAAATAATTATTCAATTATTTAATTATTAAATAATTAAAGTAATTAAAAATATAAATATCTTAAGTTATGATTACTTTAGGAAATAAATTTAGCTGTTTTATTTGACTTATTGTAAATCATTAAATGTAGTAATGATCAAATACACAAGTTGATTAATGAATTAAATGAAATAAAAATAAATATCTAGATATTTTATTTTTTGCTCTCAAATTTAGCCAAGGGCTTTTTTGGTGAGTATAAATTATTTTATTTCATTTTTTCATTCATTAGGTGAAGCCACCAAAATATATTACAAAGTAAGGTTTGAGAGAAACTTGAAGAAAAAAGGAAAAGGCTTGAAGAAAAAAGGAAAAGGCTTGAAGAAAAATTTAGACTTTGTAAGTATTTTCCAACTTTCTTCAACATGAAAATTATTTCTATGTTTCTAGGCTTCAACATGTGTTGCTTAGAATTTTCTCTACTCCTTTTGGTTTGTAATTAAATGGTTGGAAACTTGTTTGAAAGATAAAAGCATGTAAGATAACAAAGTGAGCTTGAAATAAGTTCATAAGCTCTCTTTTGATTAATTAATAATCAAGTTGTCATTCTAGAGTTGCTAAGTAACTCATTGATGGCCTATAATTGTTCTTGAGTTGTTTCATGGTGGTGAGACTTGTTTGGTGTGGTAAAGATTGAATTAAAGTGTTGGATTTAATTAATTTGGTGTAATTTGTCAATTTGAAGAAATTGTAAAATTAGAGTTCTTAACCCTTTCCAAATTTGGGGCTTTTCATATACGTGATGTAATATGATGTTTATATGACGCATATTAAATTTTGGGTTGATTGGATTTGATCTTGACATGTTTTGAACAAAAAAGAATCAAATTGAAAAAACTGAAAAATTGTGGACTGTTCGGCAATTTGAACTAAATTGGGGTTGTTGTTGCAATTTATTTTTGATGTGTTGCACATGTTGGAAATTATTTTAGAACTGATTTGGAATCATCCAAAATTATATTTGACAATTTGAGGACTAAAATGAAAAAAATACAAAGTTTAAGGGTCAAACGATAATATTCAAGAAATATGATTTCTTAGGTTAAATTTAAGTTTTTAAGTATTAGTTAATTAAATAAATAAGTTTATTTAATTGATCCAATAAAAATTATTAAAATCTGAAAATTTTATTTTTCTGAGTTCCGCTGCGTTATCGGATATTCCCTACAAAACCTCTACAGTAGTGTCATACCCCAAGTTTCCTAAAACAAAATTTTGAACCTTACAGTCCAAGCGTTTCGGCGAATCAAGCTAAGGATCAGGGGTCGCCAAACGCCATGGGGGAATTTCCCTGCATGCTAGGTAGGCCCCGAGTCTGCACACGCCACGAATGCCTTCTAGCCTTCCCCGTGCTATGCTCATGTGGACTCGAAATGGGATGGCCAGTGTCAATGGGGCATTTCTCTTCCCCATGCTTGCCATATCCCGAGGCTGCAAACACCAAGGAGGCACATGAGCCTTCCCCGTGCTATGCAAATCTGAGGATACCGTAGTACCTCCCAAGCAGTCTTCCATCCATCCGTGCTATGATTATTGTAGGCACTTCATTTTTGCATATATGTCCCGATGATGAGCCTCGTGCGGAGGCACTACCCTTTAAGTTGCGGAAGCCGCGGGAAACGGATGTCGGAAGGGAAAATTCAAGAATCAATACCTTGTTGGATTTAATTCGTTTGCTTAGCTTTGGGTTTGCTCGTTGAACCTCTGTTTTAACTGTTAGCCTTGGCCCAAAACCCCCCATAAGCCACACACCAAGCCCACACACCACCAAGCCACACACCAAGCCCACCAAAATGAACCAAACCCACGCCTAAGACCCCTTAACTCACGCCTAAAGCCTTCCAAAATAACAAATCCACACATTAAACACATGTTGAAATCAAACCAAATCACCTTCCCAAATTAAAAGAATCAAATCAAATCTCATCAATCACCTTCCTAATTAAATTAAATCATTTTCCTAAACTAAACCATTTACCTTCCTAAAATGAAGAGATCATTTCCTTATGATACACAAATTAAATATCTCCCTATAATTACACAATATTCTTTCCCTATTCGTAAAAGGATAACCCCAACCCTTGCCTATAAAAAGAAGCATAAACCAACCCTTCACACCCCTGGCATTCACTCCCAAAACCACTTGACAAATATAAACCCTAACAGCTCTCCTCTTTCGACTCCTCTCTTCACACCCATAGCATTCCTCTCTCTCTCACTCGGTGACAAACCCTAATACAAACCTTAGATCATTCACGGCATAACCAAAAACAAAACCTTTTTTGACCTTCATCTCTTCTTTCTCATGCAACTCTCTCTCGCCTTTCTCATCCCTTCACACTCTCGGTAACAAACAAATAAGGCCACAAAGCCACCTCACACCACTCACTGACACACAAACAAAGCCACCAAACCGAGCACAGCAACACGTGAACATACCCTACTCACACACACAAAACGCACACAAACAGCACTCGATTCTCCCACATTCAACACATACACACTCTTCTCTCAAACACACACACACGTCACAACACTCACTGCCAAGACACACACCCACCGACTCACACACACTGCCAAAATAAAGCCAAAACCGATACAAAGAACCCACCATGCACACGTGAAGCAACCTGGAACGTGGAGTTGAACAACAAAGGGAAAACGGCACATGCAGCCACACAGGCCTGGACGTGAACAGCGCATGCAGCAACGAAGGTCTGGACATGAACAACAGAGTGACACATAGGCCTGGAGGTGAACAGCAACGTGACACAGGGACTCGAACGTGAACAACAGTATGATGAAGCATCCAAAACTGAGAAGAAACCAGCAAACAAAATCGAAAACACAGACCACCCCAATCACTGAAATAGTGACCCAGAAACAGTCCCAAAATAACCCAAAACAATCCCTAAAATAGCCCCCAAAACAGTCCATAAAACAGTCCCAAAATAACCCAAAACAGTCTCTAAACAACCACCATAAAACAGCAGCAAAAATAGAGAAAACAACAGCCCAAAACAGTGAAGCAACAATGGAAAATATTGAACCAGTGAACCGGAAAAGTTACGGAGCATTAACCCTTCCGACGGCCACGTAACGCACTTCTGAGAAGCGACTTAAAAGGTAAGACCTGATGGCACCCTTTGTTATATTTTATTTTGTTATCCCGGACACGGCATGCTTGGTTGGACGTGGAATACGTTAAACCGGGCATGCGAAGTCCTATATTGAAAACAGCCAAGTTCTTTGGTCACATGTTTATTATTCCGCATTTATTTCACATTATTAGTCTTTTATTATTTCACATTTAATTTCCGTTTATTGTTATTTTATTATTCCGCATTTGTTTTGTTCTCTTTGGTTATTTATAGTTATATGCATTATCATATTTCATGTATGTCAACATTGGGTTAATGATTGCGTTGTGTTAATGCTTGAGTGTTGCCTCTCATGGTATATCGAATGGAAACCCAAACGTAAATTCCGTAGCCGAATCCGAATGGACGGTAGTGCGGTCTGTACTTGGGAAACAACTCCACGTACTGCTTGAGGAAACATTCACGTATATGTTCATGAAATTGTGTGCTTGCCGTCATGTCGATTTACTTTTACGCATGCAAACTTAGATATAGGTTGTATGTAAACTTAGATATCGATAGTATGCAAACTTAGATGCATGTGCATGTTGCGTAGACTTGGTTATATTATCGCATAAATCCATTCATTACAAGTGGCATAAGTAAGGGACTGTTCCGAACCCAACGATTTGAGGTCTTCCCTTGCGAGGGGTGAGTGCGGCCTTAAATCATTTCCCAGTTCACACTAGGTGGTGACTCCATTTTATTTCTCCGGTTTAGTCCCCCGCGGGCTACTCTGTACTCCCGACTAGGCCGCGAGCCTAGAACAGCGTCGCCAATTTCTGTGTCCTACAATTATCTTGAGGCACCAAACGCCACGCCGACCCTCCCACACAGGCCTTCTTATTCGATCCCACATTGATGGAAACCAATGGGTATTAACATTCCAGCCCGAGAGTTTGATAATGACATCAAAAATTGACGTGCCATGGGGGTGAGCGCTTTTCCCACCTGTCTTACACCCATTGTTGTATTCTGATTACGAGTATTTTTAAAAAATATCGAGTAAGTTTTTCCCATTCAAATAAACTATAAGCGTGTAAATATGCGAGTAAATTATTTAAAAAATGGGAAAACACTTCTTGTATTTCAGGGATCTACCGCCCATCTTACAACCCTTTGAGGGTCATTCTAAGAGAAGTTCTATTGAAAATATCTTCTCAACATCTCGGAATTTTAGGGCTTCTTAAGTCGAGTGTCGTCCAACTATTCTAGGTGATAGGATCCTGACTTGATGACCTCAAGAACTTTTTAAGTCCATTCCTATTTCGCTCCAAGGGTGCCTTCTTTGTATTAAGGGTAACTCGCTTTAAGACCAAGTATCCAAGATAAAAGATTTGCACTTGGACTCTCTTGTTGTAGAATCGGTCCATCCTTTGCTGATACGCTACCACATTGAGTTCCGGCCTCTCTCTTTTCTCCTCGACAAGGTCAAGGTTATGCCTGAGGAGTTCTTCATTCTGCCCCTCTTCAAAATACTAGACCCAGTAGGTGGCCATCCCAATCTCTACCGGAATCACTTCCTCACATCCGTAAGCCAATGAGAAAAAAGTTTCTCATATGGAGTCTTTATGGGTCATCTGGTGTGCCCATAGGACTTCTAGCAGTTCTGTAACCTACAAAGCCTTACATGACTCGAGCCTCGCGTTTAAATTGTTCGTGATGGTTTTATTTGCCGCTTCAACCTGTCCGTTTGACTTCGGATGCGCAAGTGATGCAAATCTCATGGAAATTTGGAGATCTTCACAAAACTTCTTAAAGTCCACACTATCAAACAACTTCCCATTATCCATGATGATGGCCCTAGGGATCTCGAATCGGCATACAATGTTCTTCTTCACAAAATCTACGATTTTCTTCTTAGTTATAGCGAACAACGGATCGACTTCCACACACTTAGTGAAATAGTCAATTGCTATGATTGCAAACTTGGCATGTCCTCGACCCATAGGCATCGGTCCAATGAGATCCAAACCCCACTGGGAAAACGGCCAAAGATTCGACAAGGTGGTCAATTGCTCGGGTGGTTGGCGAGGCATATTAGGATTCCTCTAACACCCATCACATGCTCTGGTCACTCTGAATCCATCTTGATGCATTGTGGGCCAACAGAAAGCATGCATGAGTGCTTTATGGACAATTAATTTCCCACCAGAGTGGCTTCTATAGATTCCTTCATGAATTTCTCTAAGCACATAATTTGCCTCCTCGGGGCCAAGACACCTCGAATACGACATGTGTAGCCCATTCTATACAGCACCCCATCTATAAGGAAAAAATGCACACTCTGATACTTCATCCTTCTTCCCTCTTTCTTGTCCCCTGGTAAGTCCCCAAACTCTAGGTACCTCTCTATCGAGTCCATCCAAGTCGGTTTAACTTCAACCTTTACCTTCATCATACTCGGTCCTCCCACGCTCCTAGACTCTGGGATCTCTAAGGGGATAACCCGAGGAATCTTTGATTTGATGGATGATGTCAAGTGAGCCAATGAATTCGCCTGTTAATTACTTTCTCGATCGACCTGCTCAAAAATCACATTCCTCATTCCTTTGACCAACTTTTTCACCTCCATGAGGTAAGCTATCATATTGGGCTACTTGCCTAGAACCCATCGTTCAACTGCTGTACAGCCAGCTAGGAGTCACTTTTTACTGTTATATCTCTTACCCCTACTGCCTCACAAAGCCTTAGCCCGGCCAAGATCGTTTTATACTCAGACTTATTATTGGTTGCCTCAAACGCAAACCTTAGTGCATAACTCAGCTCCTCACCTTATTCATTGATGAGGATAACACGAGCCCCACACCCTTTGAGCTAACTGATCCATCAAAAAATAGTTCCCACTTCTCTTTCGTGATCGTCATTACTTGAGACCCAGTAAATTCTGCTACAAAGTCAGCCAAAGTTTTCCCTTTGATTGACATTCAAGGTAGGTAGGATATATCATATTCACTAAACTCTACTGAACATTTAACAAGTCGACCCGAGGTCTAAGGTATATGTAGTATTTGTTTAAGTGAGTGGTCGGTATATACCCCGATGGGGTGAGCTTGGAAGTATGGACACAACTTCCTTACTGCAGTAACTAAGGACATGGCCATTAGCTCATAAGATGAATATCGAGTTTCTGCATCTAATAAGGCCTTGCTAGAGTAATACACTGGCTTCTGAATTTTATTTATTTCTTTTCCTAGCACTGAACTTACAGCATGTTCTGAAACAGATAAATACAAAAAATAACATCTCACCCGGATTTGGCTTGGCTAGAAGTAGAGGTCGAGTCAGGTACCCTTTAAGCTGTTGAAATGTATTCTCGCACTCGCTCGTCCATTCAACTTCCTTTTTTGCCTTCTTGATCAACTGGAAGAAGACATGGCATTTGTCAATGGCTTTAGAAATAATCCGGTTGAGCGCTGCTATCCGAACGGTCTAGCTTTGCACCTCTTTCACTGTCCTCAATGATTTTAGATCTAACATCGCCCTGATCTTTTGAGGGTCGACCTCCATGGCCCTTGCGCTAACCATATACCTCAAAAACTTTCTCGAGGATACTCCGAAGGTGCATTGTTCCAGATTTAACTTTATCTTATATTTCCTCAAGAGTTCAAAAGTTTTTCTGAGGTCCCTTAAATAGTCCCTAGGCATTACGGTCATTGTTATCATGTCATCGACATAGACCTGCATCGTCTTTTCGATGAGGGACTAAAAGACCCGATTTACCAATCTCTGATTTGTGGCCTCAACATTCTTCAACCCGAACGACATCACCTTGTAATAATACAGCCCTTGGTCTATGATGACGGCTGTCTTTTCTCGTCCTCAAGACACATTTTCATTTAATTATACCCCAAGAATGCATCCATAAAACTTAGTAGCCCATGACAAGCTGTTAAGTCCACCAGCTAGTCCATCTTAAGAAGTGAGAAGCTGTCATTTGGGCAAACCTTGTTTAAATCGGATAAATCTACACACATTCTCCACTTGCCATTGGCCTTCTTTACCAAGACCACATATGATACCCACTCCGAGTATTTGACCTCTCGGATGGACTTGACCTTTATCAATTTTTCTACCTCTACGGGGATGGCCTCATACCATTCCTGGTTGAATGTCATTCTCTTCTGTTTTACTGCCTTATGAGCTGGATCGATTGACAAACGATGATTGATGACCCAAGGATCTATTTCTGGCATGTTATTACGACTTCATGCGAAGACGTTTGAATATTCCTTCAGGAAGTCCATCGGCTTCCTCTTCAGATTTTATTCCAACCGACTATTTTTACTGTCTTCGCCGGACCAAAAATCTCCACAGACTACAGATCTTCTCCTGCTCCTCCATACCGAGCGAGGTCTTCAGATCGGGGATCGGTTTACTCCACTTTAGTTGCTTCATGCCCTTTCTCCTTCCTTTTCTGACCTGTCGGATCATCAATACATAGGGTCTCCTTTGATGTGGCTGTAAAATAGCTTCTTACCACTTACTGACTTCCATAAACTATCCTGACCCCATCCCTAGTTGGGAACTTCAATTTCATATAGTAGCTTGACATAACTGCCCTTGATTTCATCATGAAAGGCCTTCCCAAAATCACCTAGTAGCTACTTAAGTAATCTACCATAGTGAAATCCATTATGATTATATGAGTATGGGGGCTCGTCCCAATGGTCATTGTTAGAAATACTCGACCAAGTGGGATGACAATAGATCCCCTGAATTCGTACAGTGGGGTTGCGTCTTGAATCAATGTGGTGAACACCACCCCTAACCCATTCAAGACCTCTCTGGATATTATGTCCAATGCACTCTTAGGGTCCACCAATATCCTGTCCACTTCCGAACTGTCAATGTTGGCCTTGATTATTAATGCATCATCATGAGGGTAACTCACACACCTTGAGCATCTTCCTCGGTAAACATTATCGGAACCGACCTAGTTTTCTGAATCTTCTAGGCCCTCTCTACTGTTATTACTTCGTATTGATCCTACATTAATTCTTCATTGCCCGATTTGTATCATCAGCCAATGTTCTTCCTTCCGCTATCATGAACATAAGCCTTTGCTCCATTTCTTGCCTAACCCTCATGGCGTTAATATCGATGCACTTCTTAAGGTAGCCATTCTTGTCCAGGTCTTCAACATGCTCATGCAAATCTCTGCAGCTCTTAGTGCCATGTCCCATTGTATTATGATGCACATAATTGGCTCAGTTATCCATTCTTTCCACTAGGAACCTTCAGGGGTCGGGCACTGTCAGCAGGCTCATGTCCTATATCTCCCGAGTTATATGTGCCAAAGGCCTGTTGAGGGCAGTGTACATCGTTCCTCCTGTAACATGTGTGACCTTGATCGAAGGTCTCATATCGCCTGAGCTATTGGTCTAAACTCCCGTTGCCTTGGGCCGGGTCCTCTCCATCCACTATCAGTATCCCGATTATCATGCATTGGTTCATTCTTTACCCGAGCAGCACCCCATTGGGTTATCTTCTTCTCTTCCTCCAATAGTACAAACCTCCCCGCTTGCTCCAGAACCGCTACATAATCTAGTATTTTATGGATCCTAAGGTGGACCACAACCTCTCAACCCTTAAAGCTATTTTAAAACTCTCTAATGCCTCCGAGGACTCATATAGCCCAACCTCTAATACCAAGCCGTGGTACCGGTCGATGAAGCTTTTTAGCAGCTCGTCATCAAGCTGGTTCATCATCCATAGTGATTTGAATGTCTTCCTCGGTGTGCATGCTCCTTTAAAATGACGCACGAAGTACTTCCTTAGTTGTGAAAAACTACTAATACTCCATGGAGTCAGATTTTTGAACCATTAGCTGGCCGATCCCTCCAATATTAGTGGGAATACCTTGCAGTCTACCACCCCGACCATGCCTTGGATCTCCAATAGCAATATATATTTTTAACATGAGACTTAAGGTTTGTGCTACTCTTATAGATGTCCATCATGGGCATGGTGAACCTCATTGTGAACTCCACTCCCAATACCTCTTTGGTGAAAGAGGATGATGTCTCTATATCTTGGTCACCCTGAGAATACCCTCGCGTACTCTCAACCCACTTCCTCATCTCATTCCGAAACTAGTCCCTCAAGTGGCTCTCGGTGTTCTCCTGCCCTCGACCGAGGGCTTCCTCATACTCGCTTCTCCGAGCATGGTATCTCCTACCATTGGGAGCCCTATTCCACCGTTCCGGATATCATTTTAAATCACTTTCCCAAAATAAAGGCTATTACTGGACGATTCCAGGGTTCGCCTATCGTCACCTTCCTCCCGAGGCTCCTCTACAGGTGCAGCACTAGCCACAACCACTGACCTCACTTTATGAGTGTTTCTTCTCCCAGTTTCTCGATCCCTTTCTATACTAGCTATCATCTTCCCACTAGTAATCTCTTATCTCCTTCTGTTGGAGCCCGTTTGTCCCTACTCTCATTCATTCTTCTCCAATTTTTTATTTTTCCATCATGGTTTTCATGAAGGCCTGAGTCGCGTCCCTTTCTTTTCTTACATTCTCTTTTTCTAATCGCCGGTTTTCTTCCATGATTTATATCCACTTCGCCGTTGAAGTCTCCATAACTCTATGGTTTTCATCTCCTGCCATCATATTAGTTTGTTTGCTATTTTTTCGTACTGTATCCTCATAGAAGGCGCCAGCTGTTGATAGTTGTTTTTCGTTCCAAGGGCAATATGAGAAATTAACCCCTCGAACAAACATCTTTCAACGGTGAATTTATTTGGTTAGTAGGGAACTAAAACAAACCTAACAAGCAGACTGATAAATCATAAAGATAAGGATTTACGTGGTTCGGCATAGAGTTTATCCAACCTACGTCCACGAGAGAAATGAGGTATTTTATTACTGATGGGGGTCAAGACCGGCCCTAACTACAAGTGAGGTAGTAAGCTTACAAAGAGTGTATAACACCTCGGGTCTTACTCTAGCCCGTTATAATTCACTCATTTGGATTGGTGATCGACCATCTTTCTCTTTCTATCATTAGTTTTTATGCTCATCACTCTTTTACAAGTTGTAAGGTGTGAAATTTTCTATCCTTTGAATCTGAATCTTCAACCACTTTATATAGGCTTCCAAATTCACTATTCCACCGCCTATGATGTCAGCTCATGTCACATTATCATTATTATCATCGCAACTTTCCTTAACTACCCTTAAATATGCCAATCAGAATAACTCATTTCATTGTCATTGTATCGGCCTATGGCGGCTCTGCCTTGCCATAGCACCGCCCTATGGTGGCTGGCAGAGGTTACTTCTAATGAGAACCATTGCATTTCTCACAATCATCATTAGCCTTCTAGAAGTTTATCGTTTCAACTAAGGCATATGTCACGACTTCAACACAGGTTGGCCCGTGATCTCAGCTCTGTTCCTCGGGTCAGCATACCGAATTGGATAATGCTTGGTCAATCTTCCTGACATTTTTAATCAAATCGGGTTGTAACACATGGACCTCCTCAGGTCAGCTTCTACAAATACTTAAATGCTGCCAAATCCATCACTTCTTCTTGTAGCTCGGGTCGATCTTGACCCTGAACAGTAATAAAATACCCTCTTTCTCTTGTGGACGTAGGTTGGAGCAACTCTCTGCCGAACTACATAAATTATTATCTCTATGATTTATCTGTCTGCTTGCTAAGTTTGTTTTGGTTCCTTACTAACTAAATAAATTCATTGTTGAGGGACGTTTGTTCGTGGGGTTAATTTCCCATATTTATCTTGGAATGAAAAATAACCGTCAACAGTACTTAGCACCGTCTGTGGGGAAGACCATTATACCTTCACATCTTCATAGGGGCGATTCAAAAACACTAAGGGAATTTTTCAGTTGGCGGTGAAAGAAATGCAATCTTCAAAAAAGGAATCTTTGGCAACATATGGGGCGAACATAACCCGAGGTACTCGAGCCTCTGGAAGGTTAGGATATGGAGACCATAGCCCGAGCACCAACATCTTTTATTAAAATTCACAGCATCAACTCATTGATACTGAGAACTAGGCGACATATGTTGATGGTGGTTTTTTACCTCGAGGATGTTTAAATACTGAGAAAGGGAAGAACGAGATTTGTACTTGGTCAATAGATGATGATAAAGGCCCAATGGCTCAAATAGACTGATGTCAAACAGAGAGGCCCGACCCTACTATACAGAGAAATTCTCCCGATGGCTGAACCTGCTGGTGACGAAGCAAGTTGGGATACCTACCTCACCTAAAAAATAAGTATTCGATTTGGCAGCATTTGAGTATTTGAACAAGCCGATCCGAGGGAATCCATGTGTTACAACCCGACATGGTTAAAAAAATAGGAAGTTTGACCAAACATCATTTACCTCGATATGCGGACCTGAGGAACAGAGCTAGGATCACGGGAAACCTGCGTTAAAGTCATGACATATGCCCTATTTGAAATGATATGCTAATGATGATTGTGGGAAAAGGAACAGTTCTTCTTATTGGAAGTAGCCTCTGCCAACTGTCATAGGGCGGTGCAATGGCAGGGAAGTGGCAGAGCAGAGCTGCCATAGGCCGATACAGTGACAATAAAATGGGCTATTCTGATTGGCGCATTTAAAGGTAGTTGATGAGAGTTGCGATGACAATGTGACATGAGCTGACATCATAGACGGTGAAATAGTAAATTTGGAAACCTATATAAATGGGTTGAAGATTCGGATTCAAACGATAGCAAATTTGACACCTTACAACTTGTAAAAGAGTGAAGAGCATAAAAACTAGTGATAGAAATAGAAAGATGGTCGGTCACCAGACCAAATGAGTGAATTGTAACGGGCTAGAGTAAGACCTGAGGTATTATAAACTCTTTGTAAGCTTACTACCCCACTTGTTGCTCGGGTCGGCCTTGACCTCGAGTAGTAATAAAATACCCCCTTTCTCTCGTGGACGTAGATTAGAACAACTTTCAGCCGAACCATGTAAATTCTTCTCTGTGATTTATCTGTCTACTTGTTAAGTTTGCTTTGGTTCCCTACAAACCAAATGAATTCACTGTTGATGGAGGTTTGTTCGATGAGTTAATTTCTCATATTGCCCTTAAAACGAAAAACAGCCGTGAACAACTGTTTTGATTTTTTTTTTAACTCAATCAATAATAGTTTTTAAATAACAATATTTTTTTAATATTTAAATAAGTGATTCTAAGATATAATTTAGGCTGCAGATTAATACTGTAAGAAAGGGGGGAAAACTATTTCTATTGTTTTTGCAGTAATATTTATAATGGGCAAGAGTAGATAAGAACTCAAGAAAGCCTCTAAAGTTGGACTGCCTGTGTCCCTTTTAACAACAAATCAATTCAAAATTATTTTTCGAAAATAGTAATGACAATATACATTCTTAAATTATTATTATTATTATTATTATTATTATTATTATTTTTTAAATTATGGATTTGATCTACCCTAAAATCATGAAGTAGAAGTAGGAGAGACAAGAGAAATTAAATGAAATCATGGATATGATTCAATTTCACTTTAAAGTTTGAACATGTATGTACCGTTTGGTAGAGAATATTGACAAAGAGTATAAATTTTATACCAAACATTATAGTACACTTCTACGATTCTTTCTGCTTTTTTCTCACATCTCTTTTCCTAATTTGGTTCAAGAATTTACACAATTCATCCTTGAATTTACAACAGGGAAAAAAAAATTATTAACTAATTACTCCTACTTCTACCCTTGTGTAGCAAATTTTGTATCCGAACTCTTTGCCCTAACCTTTAATCCTTTTTCTTTTGCTTGTTTTAATAGACTTGAAAGATTAGGAAAAAAAAATGGCAATGGGCAAGGTCCTGTGAACAAACAGATAATTAAGCTAGAAAGAATAAGGCAGCTTATTTTCTTCCTCTTGTTTCACCCGAAAGCTTAATCTTTCAAATAATATGTCCAAAGCTTCCTTCATCCACCAATGGCGACAAGCTTCTTTAGCTTCAGTTACGCTCATCTGTAATGTATAATTAATTTTCTAAAGATTAGGGATTTGTACAAATGTAAATGATGGAGTAGTGACGGTACATTAATTAACTTACCCAGATTCTTTGCCTAACATCTTTCTCTGGCCATTGTTCAAGTTGTTCCTTCACAAGCAAAGGGAACATATACCCTTCATAAAATGTGCCATGGCTTTTGCTTAAAAAGTTCCATTTCCCCAATTCATGCTGTCATGTCCAAAGATTAAATCATATATAAAAAAATTAGTTAATAAAAACAATTAATCATGCACTGATACAAAGAAACAAATTAATTAAATAATTAATCATACGTATACACCAACCTCAACATTGCCAATAACCCCAGCTTCTTCAAATGACTCCCTTAAAGCTGCTTCTTCCACAGATTCATCAAGTTCCCAACCACCCTGATCATAATTAGAGAGGAAAAAAATGGTATCAATCAAATGATCTTTATCATCGTTTTCATTTATTTTTTCCCAGAAAAATGTATGTATAATTAATTTACCTTCGGGAACATCATTCCTTGACCTCCTTTTTGGGAACTGATGACTAGAACTTCTATATCATCATCAATACTTCTGAATCTATAAGGAATACATCTGCAAATTTGGTCATCATCCCATTAATTAGAACATACATATGCAAACAAGTCCAACTTCAAATATTAAATTTATAAGCAAAATGTGAATTGTTGGACCAGAGACGAAGTTTCTTGGAAAATCAATATGAAAGAATCAAGAAACTAACCCTACAACTTGGCGACGACCCAAGTTATCATATCTCTGCAACTGCCTTCCCGTGCGAGAAACTAAACAAACAGCAGCCATTTGTCCGAGATACTCGATCAAGATTTGCAACAAAAACTTCGACGGAGATTAAAAAAACGGATTGGATTTATAAAATATAAGCCCCTTGTTATTATTTGGCCTTGGCTCGACTAAGATGGGATAAATTATTTAGACTGTTAGTAAAAGATTAGGCAGGAATTAAAGATAGGGAATTCAAAGCAACTAAAATGGATAATCTGAGTTGGATAAAAATGGAAAAGGAAAAAAAAAATGTTTAGATAATAGAAAGGCCAAGAACAGAAAAGCAAAAAGATTAATGGATTGTAGGCTAGGGAAAGATGAGGAGATAGGCTGGCATAACAAAGCTGCTATTTATAGAAAATTATGACAACTGAAAGGGTCTAAGAAGGCTCAGGATCAAGAATTTAATATTATCAACATAGTAAAACAACAACACCGTGGATGCCGATGCTGATGCCGATGCCGATGCCTCACCAATTTTTATATATTAATATATTAAAGCTCCTCTCGCCCCTAAGAGCGTAATAAAATTGTTTTTTTAAATATCTTAATAAAAAACTTCACATCTAAGTTCGAGTTTTTAAAGAGATAAATGATTTTAAGTGGAAAATTTTTAATTGGTTTTTTTTATTTCTGCAATTTTTTTAAAGTGTTTTACTAAAAAATTTGTTTGAGAATCACTTGGGGAAATTATTACTGGGGCGCTAGTATAAATTTTGAAACTTGTAATATAATAAAAAGACCCAATTGACTAACGTGAAAAGTAGGAAATTTGATTGGTAAATAAAAAGTTGTTATTATTATTATTATTAATAATGAGTAATTGTGTTTTCGTAGTATCTATGTTTCTGTGTCGTTTCCTAAAAAGGGTACTTTTATTAACTTGTTTAGTCCACGCGGAGGGATGGATTGTAATATTGCATGGAATTATTATTGATGTAATGGTAGTTAAAGTTTGGAGAACATGTGCACGTGCACGTGCGTGAGCATGGCATGGGAGCATCTTCTTTGGTTGGGTGGGTGTACATACTTCTTAAACGTTTTTAATACAGTGCGATATGTTTTTTTTTTTTTTTTTGCCCCAATAAATCCATTTTTTATAGAGAATTATTAATAAAAAGTCTTTTATATCATGATTAATTCTTAAAAAAACAAGTTGTTAATGAGTTTCATAAATAATTTTAATTTTTTAATATTCTTTTTATTTAATCTCAAATATAATCTTAAGTTGACTTAATTTCATCATATTTTACACATCTTCATTCTAATATTACTTTTAAAAAAAAATATAGTTAACTCATCAACAATGAAAATTTCACTGTTCACGCGATTTTTTTTAGAATTGAGCACCAAATTTATTTTTAGGTCATTATTTACATAAATATTGAATATTTCACTATTCACATGAATAATGATTTTTTTTTAAAAGATTGAACATATTCAAATAAATTTATAATTATGTAAATTTTCATTATAATTGTAACTGACTTTGTAACTATAATTGAGTATTTATAACTGTCATTATAACCGAGAAACGTGACTAAGTATTGTATTACTAAGAAAATATGATTGAGTAACTGTGATTGTAACTAAGAATTGTATATGTGACTGACATTATAATTGAGTTGTATTGTGAATATGGTTGTGATTGTGACAATGACTGTTAGGACATGGCGAATGTTAATTGTACGTAATATCTTACATATTATGTTATGGAGTCCGGATAAAGGTAGTGTAAATGTTTAAAAATGACTAATCAATAACTTAAATATAAGATGAGATGGCCATTTTTTTCTTCGAAACCAATGTTTTAAAACCCGGCCCGGTCCCTCGACTCGGGATAGAGAGAGTCAACGGTCAGAAAAAATCGATAGAATCCGCCTACATCATAAATATTTTTATTTAATTACAAATTATAAAAAAAAAAATCCGGATTCGATGGTCCGATTTTCAAAACAGTGGTATAGTCCGTCTAAGCATAATTAGCGAGACTGCTTTGTAGGGAATAGTGTGTCTTTGTTAATTGTCGAGACCTTTTTTTTTTTTCTTAATTTAATGATTAGCTCCGTTTGTTTTGAGAAAGTAAAAAATTGAATAAACAATATTGAATTCCCACACTTTTATCATTTTCCATTGGAGAAGTTTCTTACATATCTTCCATCAAAAACTAATTTTACAGAAATCTTGAACACGTAAAAAACATACCTTTTTTTAAGGGTGAGTAAAGCGTAAATTTATTTATTTATTTATTCTCTTATCTCCTCACAGAAATCGATCACCTCTCTAATTAAAATGAGAAAATATCTCAAATTATATTAATTGTTGATGGTGTTTTTCGAGCACTATGTTATTTAAACAACATGACAGGGGTAAAAGGGGTAACTCCATTGATCGAGACCGTTAAAGCCGACCCGACAACTTGACGGTAAGAGGCCGAGCACTTTATACTAAATGGCCGAGCACTTGAGATCGGATGACCGAGCATTATCAGATCGACAGCAGCATTCTCAGTTCAAATGGCTATCATGACCGACCTCATGAAGACCGAGCACATGACGAGGCGTGCTCAGGAAGATAAAGCATCATATTCTTGCGGAAAAGGGATAAGTTGTCCTACTTTAATGGGGTAAAGTAATAACTTAATATCCTAATAGGATAAAGGAAGTAAATGTAGTTTTGATTAGGAATCCTTATGGGAAAAGGGAATAGTTTTGACTAGGAATCCTGATAGGAAAAGGAGACCATCTCCAAATTGGGAATTCTTGTACAAATAGGAATCTGATTTCTTCACCATTATAAATAGGAGGGTAGAGTGAGTGTAGAAGGACAAGTTGAAGGCATCATCAAAAAATTAGTGATCAGAATCATCAAGCTCTGATTTGTAAAACAAGAAGAGACCTGAAGCGTATTGAAGTAATAAAAAGTACCATCTAGTTCTCGTCCGTGGACGTAGGTCGGATCCAAAATCCACCGAACGTAACCACGTTATCACCTTGTTGATTGGCGTATTTCCTTGTTTTCCGCTAAGTTTGCTTTTGGTCCCCCATAACCAAACAAATTCACCGTTGAAGGAGGATTACCTCGGAGGTGATATTCCCATATTACCCCGAGACCAAAATCCACCGTCAACAGTTGGCGCCGTCTGTGGGGAGCTTCACAAAAAGCAGTTCACGTGATAAGACAAATGGCGGAGGACGGAAATCACCAACCAGGAGGTCCGGTAATGGACTGGATGAAAAAAATGGAAGATAGCATGAGGACTATGATGGATCGACTAGAAAGAATGGAAGGAGCAAACAACGAGAAAACTGAAACCGAGACCGGACAGAGGAGGAAGAGAGGAAAAGGGGAAAAGAGTAGTAGATGTAAGCGAAAACGAGGGACCCAGAAAGAGAGGACCCTATGGGATAAGATCTGAAGTGGTAGGAAGAGAGCCACGATCAGAAGACACATGGGAAGAAGAAGAGGAGGAACAATCACCCGACCCCTCCTCCGACAGATTTTACAGCTCCGAGAGGGAAGATAGAAAGTACAACGAAGACGTACAGGAGACCCCCGGCTTAAAGAATGCCACGCCGGAACGACAGGCGAACAGAAGGACACAGAAGGCGACACAGGGGCACAACCCGTGAAATAAAGTCTTGGTTAAGAAAAGAGATGACCAGATGGGAAGAAGGCCTCAAGACCGCGCGGGAGACACCCGAGGCGAGGAAGAGGGGTCTCCCCTTACGGAAGAGATAAGGTCAGCACAGTTCCCGAAGCGATTTAACATGCCGACCATGGCACCATACAAAGGCCACTCCGACCCAAAATCCCACATCGAAAACTTTGTCCTCCTGATGGAAGTACAAGGGGTAACAAGGACGCCATCTGCAAAGTATTTCCCCTAACTCTGGCCGTACCAGCCATTCTATGGTACCGAAGCCTATCCCCAAGAAGCATCAGCAGCTTCGCACAACTAAGGAAGTCATTTATACGACACTTCAAGGGGGATTGTGTCCCCTAAAGAAAATTGGAGAACTAAGACTTATGAAACAAGGAGACGATGAACCTTTGAAAATATTTATTGAAAGATACCACAATATGGTACTCGAAGTCGGAGGGTACGAATCCCCCGAGGCCCTGGAAAGCTTGAAAGGAGCCTTGAAATTCGGGAGGCTATGGACCCACCTAAGGATCCAGGACACCCCGGACTACGCAACCGCCCTAGAGGTGGCCCGAAAATTCATTCTATTAGAAAACGAGGAGAAAATATCCCGAAGAGGGAACACCATCAGAGAAATGACCACAACGTAAGGGGACATGCCACGAATGGGTGCAGAGACCTGCGGGAGCAGGTGGAAGACTTGGTAAAAGGAGGCTATCTCGGTGTGTACATAGACCATTCAGTTTTTTAGGTCGACCAAGTTGATAGCGGAAGTCATCCGGTCGGATGCATGGAATGCTGAGATGCAGAGATGATGTATTAAGAAGAGCCTTGTTTGTAGTGACCAGTGTAGAGTTGCAAGAAAGGCAACAGATCCCAAAAAGGTGAGTAAACCTCTTCTGAATTAGGTTGACATTTGATTATGCTTGTTTGTTATGGCTCACACAATGATTTTGATATTTGCTTTCCGGCTCGGGTCTGCTCTTGTACCGACGAGACCGATGTTTCTTTCCGGCTCGGGCCTGCTCTTGCACCGCCGAGACCGATGCCTCTTTCCGGCTCGGGTCTGCTCTTGTACCGCCGAGACCGATGCCTCTTTCCGGCTCGGGTCTGCTCTTGTACCGCCGAGATCGATGTTTGTTACAGCTCGGGGTCGGGTTACGTCCCACCGAGTCATGCTTATTGGCCTGGGGACGTAACATTCCCCCAGGACCAAGTGATTCTTACAGCTCGGGGTCGGGCGATGTCCCACCGAGTCTGCCCTTTGGACTGGGGACGTAACATTCCCCCAGGACCAAGTGATTCTTACAGCTCGGGGTCGGGCGATGTCCCACCGAGTCTGCCTTTGGACTGGGGACGTAACATTCCCCCAGGACCAAGTGATTCTTACAGCTCGGGGTCGGGCGATGTCCCACCGAGTCTGCCCTTTGGACTGGGGACGTAACATTCCCCCAGGACCAAGTGATTCTTACAGCTCGGGGTCGGGCGATGTCCCACCGAGTCTGCCCTTTGGACTGGGGACGTAACATTCCCCCAGGACCAAGTGATTCTTACAGCTCGGGGTCGGGCGATGTCCCACCGAGTCTGCCTTTGGACTGGGGACGTAACATTCCCCCAGGACCAAGTGATTCTTACAGCTCGGGGTCGGGCGATGTCCCACCGAGTCTGCCCTTTGGACTGGGGACGTAACATTCCCCCAGGACCAAGTGATTCTTACAGCTCGGGGTCGGGCGATGTCCCACCGAGTCTGCCCTTTGGACTGGGGACGTAACATTCCCCCAGGACCAAGTGATTTTTACAGCTCGGGGTCGGGCGATATCCCACCGAGTCTGCCTTTGGACTGGAGACGTAACATTCCCCCAGGACCAAGTGATTCTTACAGCTCGGGGTCGGGCGATGTCCCACCGAGTCTGCCTTTGGACTGGGGACGTAACATTCCCCCAGGACCAAGTGATTCTTACAGCTCGGGGTCGGGCGATGTCCCCCGAGTCTGCCCTTTGGACTGGGGACGTAACATTCCCCCAGGACAAGTGATTCTTACAGCTCGGGGTCTGGCGATGTCCCACCGAGTCTGCCCTTTGGACTGGGGACGTAACATTCCCCCAGAACCCAAGTCTCTCACTCAACTCGGGGTCGGGTTACGTCCCACCGAGTCAGCTTCTTTGGTTTGGGGACGTAACATTCCCCCAGAACCCAAGTCTTTCACTCAACTCGGGGTCGGGTTGCGTCCCACCGATTCAGCTCCTTTGGTTTGGGGAGGTAACATTCCCCCAGAACCCAAGTCTTTCGCTCAGCTCGGGGTCGGGGTACGTCCCACCGAGTCAGCCTTTCGGACTGGGGACGTAACATTCCCTCAGGTCCAAGTGCCTTTCACAGCTCGGGATCGGGGTACGTCCCACCGAGTCAGCCCTTCGGACTGGGGACGTAACATTCCCTCAGGTCCAAGTGTCGTTCTCAGCTCGGGGTCGGGTTGCGTCCCACCCAGTCAGCTCCTTTGGTTTGGGGAGGTAACATTCCCCCAGAACCCAAGTCTTTCGCTCAGCTCGGGGTCGGGGTACGTCCCACCGAGTCAGCCCTTCGGACTGGGGACGTAACGTTCCCCCAGGCCCGAGCATCTCTCACAGCTCGAGACAGGATCACATGCCACCGAGCACATCATCGTTAGCTCAGAGGCAAAATTTTCTCCTCACAATCGAGATTGGATCAGTCAGGGGTCAGGACCCCCAAATCTCTGGTACAGATATTACAGAGGATGAGTCATTTTTAGTTTGGACAACAAGAGAAACTTCATCTCCTGATGGAACGACCCAAGTAAGCAATTTGCTTTGAGGTGGAGAATCATTCTGAATAGAGTCAGCATCTCCAATAAACCGAGGATATGAAGATAGAAACAGAAGACTTAGTTGATGGCAAAGACAATTTCTCTGTGATTTCTTGAGCGACCACCAGCAAGGCGATCAGCACACCATCTTTTTTTATAGTTCCCGGCATCAACTCACAAACTCGTTGTTACCGAGAACTAGGGGACAGATGTTGATGGTGTTTTTCGGGCACTATGTTATTTAAACAACATGACAGGGGTAAAAGGGGTAACTCCATTGATCGAGACCGTTAAAGCCGACCCGACAACTTGACGGTAAGAGGCCGAGCACTTTATACTAAATGGCCAAGCACTTGAGATCGGATGACCGAGCATTATCAGATCGACAGCAGCATTCTCAGTTCAAATGGCTATCATGACCGACCTCATGAAGACCGAGCACATGACGAGGCGTGCTCAGGAAGATAAAGCATCATATTCTTGCGGAAAAGGGATAAGTTGTCCTACTTTAATGGGGTAAAGTAATAACTTAATATCCTAATAGGATAAAGGAAGTAAATGTAGTTTTGATTAGGAATCCTTATGGGAAAAGGGAATAGTTTTGACTAGGAATCCTGATAGGAAAAGGAGACCATCTCCAAATTGGGAATTCTTGTACAAATAGGAATCTGATTTCTTCACCATTATAAATAGGAGGGTAGAGTGAGTGTAGAAGGACAAGTTGAAGGCATCATCAAAAAATTAGTGATCAGAATCATCAAGCTCTGATTTGTAAAAACAAAGAAGAGACCTGAGAAGCGTATTGAAGTAATAAAAAGTACCATCTAGTTCTCGTCCGTGGACGTAGGTCGGATCCAAAATCCACCGAACCACGTTAAATCACCTTGTTGATTGGCGTATTTCCTTGTTTTCCGCTAAGTTTGCTTTTGGTCCCCCATAACCAAACAAATTCACCGTTGAAGGAGGATTACCTCGGAGGTGATATTCCCATATTACCCCGAGACCAAAATCCACCGTCAACATTAATCATTAATTAATTATAAAAATACCGCTATTAGATCTATAAGTCTAAATAATAGTTTATGTAAATTATAAATTATCATTAATGAAATAGATTTACCGTAATTTATTTATTAGTTTATTACTTAGTTTAGTGGGTAATAAATATTTAATACTATAAAAATGCCACTCAATTTTTTTTTTTTTCATCGTCAGAGTTATGTTTTTCTCTTTTAATTTTCAATCATGTTACAGTACAATCACAAGAAAAATTATGTCCTTTAGCGTCGAAAATAATCGACGCCAAAGGTCAAACTTTCGACGCAAATGGAACTTAGCGTCGAATTAATTAAACGCAAAAATTGGACGCCCAAATATGGACGAGAACGATATCTAGCGTCGAATTTAACATATTCGACGCTAAAAACTATAATTTTGCATCCAATTTATTTCGTCGCTACATAAAATTTCCCAACGCTATAGTTCATGTATTGCGAAGAAATAATTCGACGCTAAAAAGTGTGTTTTTAGCGTCGAAACGAAACGACACTAAAGTAAATTAAAAAAATAATATTTGTATACTTACAGCGGCGATTTTTTACTATTAGCGTCGAATATAGTCGATGCCAAAAACACATTTAGCGTCGACTAGTTCGACGAAAATAGTTAACAAATGTATTTTTTTTTTTAAAAAATATTAATTTACTGCATTTTGGTATAAAATAATTAATTTAATATTTTAATTATTTGAAAAAAAAAATTCATGATTAATAACACAATTACGAAATATTATAATAATTATTTTATTATTATAATGAAAATTTATTAAGAAAATATATATTATATTAAAACTATTTGTTCAAAATGTTTATACAAATGGATATAAAATTTATTGCTACTGTGATGGGGGGCGCTCGAGCCCAATGCACCCTTACTGAGTGAGGCCTCCAACATCTCCCGGAAAGCCTGCATCTGCTGTTCGAACTGCTCCAACTTCTTGCCGTGGTCCACCTTGACCTGTTGTAGCTCCTCCTTAGTCTTCTTCAGCTCGTCTTGGGTGGTGAATAGCCGGTCTTGGGTGGTGGCTAGCCGGTCTTGGGTGGTGGCTAGCCGGTCTCGAAGAGAGGAGGTATTGTCCGAATAAACAGTAGTGCGTGCAGATGACGTCGGCTTCTTACAAGTGTCAAGGTCGACGTTGTAAGCTGTTTGATTCTTGAAAACCAATTACGACAACTGCTCATCTGGTATCGGGTCTGACCCTGTCTCATGAGTTTGATATTGGAGTTCCATCATTTCGTTCTGTTTAAAAAAATAAGTTAATGTTAGAGTTTGAAAAAAAAATTAACATATATAAAAATTATTATTTTATTTTAAAAACTTAAACTTACATAGCAGCGTTCGGCTTCTTCATTTATCCATTTGTTCTTCTCATTATAATACGTCACTCGGAAAAAATCTGGAAATGATTGCACCTCACCTGTGCTACTCTGTTAAAAACAGAAAATACATTTAGTATTATTCCACATTAGTAAAAATAATGAACTGTTAAATTTCACGTTAGGATATATTTACCTCAGAATGTTCTGCACGATGTTGGATAAATGGCTTCGAACCTCCACGGTGGTTAAAACGCAAGTGACTTCGATTTTCCGCAATTGCGTGACATTTATCCTGCATTTAACAACACTGTAAGTACCGAAAACAAAGAGAATTATAAATTTCCGTTTATTTTAAAATTTACTTCGTGTTTCTTACTAGACCAAAGCTCACACAAGAATGTCCAGTCTTGCTCCTTTATAAAATCAGGCTTATGTTGTGGAGCATCCGAATGTCCATGTTCGTCGATTATTGGTTTAAGGACTTTTGTCCTATAATCCTTATAACTTTTCCCCATGTGGTAGTCAATATACTGTTGGACATTTACTTTGGTCAGATCGAAGTCGAACCACTCCTACATGAATAGCAATCGAGTAAAAATGAGTATAAAATAAAAATTTTAACTAACAAACAATATCGAAAACTTAATACCGTAAGAAAACTCACAAGTAGTGAAGAGAAGAGTTGGTTGATTTTCGTCTCCCACGTTATCTTTCTCCAAGAAACGTAGTTTTGGGGAGCTTCAAACCGAGCTGTAGCACCTATGGTTGTGCTACTCTGTTATCGCAATATCTTTTGAGGCATTTTCTTCCCCATACCACGGACTTTGTACCAACTTTCACCACATATCGGACAATATTCAAGTGATTCATACTCGGCACGAAATAATACACAATCATACTTACAAGCATGAATGGATTCATAGCCCATTCCCAGATCATGCAATATTTACTTTGCCTCGTAATACGACTTAGGCAATTCGCTTCCAACCGGTAACATTTGTCCCAATAACTCTAGCATTATATCAATACTTTTGTTGGTCATTCTGTTGATCACTTTAATGTGTAATAATTTCACAACGAAATTCAAGATCGACATTCAAGCACCTTCAAATTATTTTTTTTTTGCCTCATCAAGTAGTTCACTAAATAAATTTTGATCATTTCCACTTAACACTGATATGTCACCACTAACACTATGACCAAGTTGTGGACCTTGTAAGTCATGCAAAGCATCAGTTATCTCATAGTTTGCAGGTTGATTGTAACTACTGCTCACCTTCACCGGAATCAATAAACCGTGACTGAGAATTATACTGCTCACCGTGATAAATCCACGTACGGTAAATTGGTGATATTCCCGGCATGTATAAATGATTATGAACTTTATCCAACCATTTCCTTTTCCTATTCAAACAATTTTTACATGGACACCGAACACGACCTTCTGCATCAATGTGTTGTTTTGCGACTTCCATGAACTCATACACTCCATTACGGTATTCAACACTCAATCTATCCTGCGAGCTCATCCAATTTCTATCCATTTCAGCCAAATACCTAAATATAATAATATAATTATTAAACATCATATTACACTCATTAACATTACTAATTCATTAATTATTTATTTAAGCATATACATATATATTTAGTTGATAAATTAAATAGTTGACAGAAAAAAATATATTTAGTTAATTAATTAACTAATCTACATATATGAATCATAAACCACTAACAAAAAGTATATAATAAACATAATCATAAAAAAATGAAAATAATAAAGAAATATGAAAGAGGATTTACCTTATGGAAATTTGATTACAATTTTATTTAAAATTTGTAGGAGAGTTGTGAGATTGCAGAGGAGAGATTCTCAAATTTCAGAGGATGAGAGAAAAAACAGAAGGGGAGAAGGGTTGGTATCATTCTGTATTTTAATCAATTTTTAGCATCGAATCCCCATTTTCGACGCTAAATGTCCGATTTTTAGCGTCGAATAAACATATTCGACGCTAAATATCGGATTTTTAGCGTCGATATTAAATTTAGACGCTAAAGATAAAAGGATTGTCGGTGATATCTTCATAAACCTTTAGCGACGTAACTTCATCGACGCTAAATGTCATGTTTTCGGCGTCGAATACGTTTTTCGACGCTCTAAGTCTTATTTTTAGCGTCGAGATGCTATTCGACAATAAAAGTTGAACATTTGGCGTCACGTATGATGTTCGTCGCTACAATCTTGATAATTGGCGTCGAATATGAATTGCGACGCTAAAATTGATTATTAGCGTCGAAATTGGACGCTAAAAATCCATTTTCTTGTAGTGAGTCATGAGTCAATTTTGGTCTCTCACCTAAAATTTTTAAAGTTTTTCTTCCAATCATGGTAAGAAACTTGAATTTTAAAATTTCTTTATCTAAATATCTGTTTTATTTTTAATCTTAACAGTTTTTTTTAAACTTATTTATAAAAAATTTCAAAAAGTGATGGTTATGCTATGTTATGTTTTTTTAGCTAGATATTGAAGTATAAAATAAACTATAATGAGAAAAATATAAATAAATTAAAAAGAATAATGTTACATATACGTATATATATGATATTTGTGGGTACTTCAGTTGGTAAAATATTTTAAGTTGAAACAAAGTATCTATCTAAAAATGACATTTAATAGTGTGGATGAAGAAGAAGGAGATAATTAAATTAGCTACTTGGTTGGTAGCAAATTCCACACGGTAAAAGGATAATAGTCTTTTGAAAAAATGACATATTTTCACATATAAATTTATTAGCCAATGATTCTAAAAATTTAAAATATTTAATCAATTTATTAAAAGACTATATTTACCCTTTGATAGTTTTTATTAATATTTTAACATGGATATAAAATGAGGTATTAAAAATTTATAAATAATGAAAATTAAAATTAAAATAGAAGAAAGTGTCATGCTCATTTGTTTTTATTCAGCCAAATTCATTATAGCAATCACATAATTTTTGAGCCCTCGAAGTGTCTTTAAAAAAAGGGCCAAAACTTTTGTTCCATTTTCATAGCACTCCAGTAGCTAGCATTCAAAAATGGATTAATCTTTTTTTCTACTTAATTAATTATATTTTTAATGACGAGTTCACACGTGTGCAATTTTTTACCCTAATTTTCTTCAACGGTGAGTCATAAATAGTGAGCCAACTGGCAAGTCCTATGGCTTGAAATTGGTTGATCAGAATTGACCACAATAGGAAGCATCTTCAAATTAGAACCAAAATCAAAATACTTTTCTCCCCCACTTGCAATGCATCAGTCTCTCGAATTACGCGGCAGTATATACTCCCCATAGTATTTTAGATTCAGTGATGCAATCTGACATGTTTAGGGTTATGCATTTTTTTAAACAGGTGAAATCTGCAGTAAATGAATTTACCGACAGAACAGTTCTGTCGGTAAAGACATTATCGACATTACATTTTGTTGAAAATCGAAAGTTATAACAAAGCATCCTAACAGCTCAAGAATGAAGGCCCAACAGTTTTTGTCAAATCGTTTTATCGGCTCGAGAACCATACGGTCTAATATTGTCTAATCGGCCTATCGGTCGGATCGTCCTAATGACTTGAAATCGCCCTGTTTGTCGGAGCACAGTCAACAGAGAGAATTTGCATGAACATGGGTAGATAGTTGAGAGGAACAAGGCACGATCTCGGCAGTTATCATAATGTGAACCACAACTTGGATGGAAGTTGTCCCGGAAGATGGAGAGAGAGATGGGGAGTTTCAAAATGTGCCACACGACGTTGCAATTACAAGTAATCAAGAACGCGAGTGGGGCAGTTACCACAGCTGGCAGAAGAAGAAATAAGTGTCACCTATCATGGGGGTTCAACTGCTCAAAGCAGTTGCCAGACATCTATCCAAGTCACCATTTAAACTCAAAATTAAGTCTGAGGAAAAGGAGAAAATGATCGAAGAAAAACTCTTATGAATGTTGTTTTTATCCTTTTATTTAGCTTGATCAATTAGAATTGTGTGCTTGTGCCCCTTGGAGGTATTCCTCAATAAAAATTATTCACCCTTTTGGGACTTCATTCCAAGAGGTTTGAACCTTACACGCACGTCTTCTTTGGCTGTTCAACAGTTTTTAGTGACCACAATGGGAGGATTGGTGAAAGGAAATTGAGATGCCTCCAAAAAAGAACACTCAAACTGGATCAAGTACAGTGGAAGCGGTATTGGAACAAACCAACTAGAATCATGTCCCTGCTTCAGTAGAGCATTTCGAGGTCTTGGCAGAAGGAAGACGTTATGAGACCATGAGGGAATTGAGTCCTAACGTGATGTGGTCTTTGCTCGGTGAACTCACTCAGAAAGTGATAGAACATGTTAGACTTCAGAATAACCATAATGTGGATAAATTCATTTCTACCAGTACCTTACATTATGAAAATATGGCTAAATAATGAGCACGTTTAATGATTTGATGGACATACATATGGGTATGGGGACCCTCCCCAAAGAAGTTCGACATCGCCTAGCACGTTACCTATAGGGGTGACCAAAATCAGGATCAGCCAGGTATACGACCCATGGTAGAGGGTCAGAATGTTGGACCCAATAATATTTGTCATCCCGAAGGATACCTATTTTTGGAGCACCTCGTGGGAAGCATTTCTCATTTGTAACAGCCAAGGCTCAGAGACAAATGGTGAGAACCCGACAGTCAGTATGGCCTAGTAAGAAATGGTCGTATTTCAAGGCCCCCAAGGGCAATTGCCATATATTGGTATGTTCGCCCATGGGCCCCAAACGCCAACTGGAGTACCATTTGACGGCAATGCCGTGTTGAGGGAAACAATGGATGACGTCCTCCAGAATCAATTAGGTTTTGGAGTTAGGCCGATAGAACCTAAATACAACAAGTCTTATCTCGATTGGATCGACATGATATACCCATGGCCGAGGAATTATAAGATTATGGAGTTCTCGTTGTTCACATGATCAAATGGGATATCTATCGTCGAACATATATGGAGATTCACCCTTCAATGTGGGGAAGTGAATGACTTTCACAAATTGATATTATTTCATAGCTCTCTGTTAGGAATGACTTTCTCTTAGTTCATCAATTTTCCGCCGAACTAAGTGGAGAATTGATACCAAATGAAGAAATTTTCCATGCATAATTTTATAAAACCGAGTCAGAAGTCACCTTGGCCGATCTAGCCAACTTCAGGCAATTGCCAAATGAATGTATCAAAATCTTCATTGACAGGTTCAAAACGGCCAGAAGTAAATACTTCATGCTTTTACCAGAAAAGAAATTCTTGAAAATCGCCCAGAGTTGCTTGAGTTTTGACTTGAAGAAGAAGTTCCAGAATAGAGAATTCTCGAACCTTTTTCAATTTACCAATAACATGGTAAGATATGAGAGGCTACTAAGAGAGGAGGAGCAAATGAAAAACTCAAGCAAATGGACTTACTGCCAGGATCCCAACTATGAACTGAACGATGTGGGAACTACTCAGGATGATTTATGTCTGGCTAAGTTGGTTTAAGGGAAAACTTCTGTATGTAGGATTTCACCTAGAGTAGAGATAATAGTCTAAGATAATTCGGTTCCAGAACATAAAAGAGGTAGGGCATTCTCATTTGACGTGACCAAAGCGGACATTATATTTGACCAACTGTGTAGAGACAAACAAATTAGGTTAAGTGATCGACAGAAATTTTTAAGTCCTAAGAAAATTAAGGGCAAAACGTTAGCAAGTGGCATAATACATGGTCTCACCTCACTCACAATTGCCTTGTATTTCAAAATATATTGCATGATGATTTTGAATTAGGGCGAATCATGTTCGCGAACTAGAAAAAAGATGGTTGTAGATGAAAACTCGTTTCCCAAACTAGTAGAAATGAATATGATCAACCCAAACTTAACCAAGATGAACTTACCAAGATTTAAGATAATATTGGACGAAGGGCAAGACGACCTGCACCCCAGCAGAACTGAGCGATCAAGCCTAAAAATGAAAGGAGGCAGTCATGATGGAATATGTGTCCGTTGCCGGAATAACTTAAAGTATATGAAAGAATTGGAAGAAACTTGTGAGGTAAAACCTTTGCCTAAGCCACTCAAAGGGCGGTATCCAGAGACTTTCGCCCTACGGTTCTACAGGGAACATTCGAATTTCATCCATAATGTCCGAAATTTCCGACCATATTTGCACAAGACTAATATTTGGCATGCCCATAGCAAGCAAAACGGTCAGATTACCCCATCGATGAGATAACACGGACACATTTGAGACAGCACCGGAGGAAATTATGATTAAATGATGCGCCAAAGGTATGAGGAAATCTACAACAAAGGTTCACAGATGGGCGAGATGGCTAATAAAGTGGTCGAAAAGAAATCTGGTCCCTATGAAAGTCAAAGTAAACCGAGAATGCAAAAAGCGAGCAAAGTTTGATCGCTATGACCGAGATGAGGAAGGAGATACGGGGGAACCCCATATAATTATCCAATTTGGTAACATGCCACCAGTTGTGGCCAACCACTACTTAATACCAGAAAAGTTTGAATGAAAAATGGATGAATTTCAAAAAATAGAAGAAGACATTTATAATATAGATAATCCAGAAGCAGTAGTATTTACTCTTGAAGAAGCAAAAGAACCCCAAGAAGATGATATGACTGAAGCCGAAGAGGAGATCAATCTGGGTGTAGAAGCTCATAAGAGGAAAATAACACAGAATCGACTTCTAAAATAGCTTTATGAAGTAGGGAATCTAGCAGTAGGCACCCTGCGAGAAGATACAAGATGATTTCCATACTACGTAATGTACATGAAGCGATGATGAGGTGGAGAGTTTCGCGGACTACATGGGCTAATGGCGTTCATAAAGAGGCTTCATCTAGTGGCGTGCCACCTCCACTTCCCTCAGGTTGAGATTCAGACGAACCCAAGGAATATGTGGAAGATGTTTTGGCTATTCAGGCTGAAAAGCTTCAAAAACGAGGGCAAGAACGAGCAGAGAGTAGAAATAGAATCTGCCAAAAGGAAATATTTCAAAAACCACCCACAGTAGATGACGAAACAACTTAGGTCATTATATGTAAAGGGAACTGTAAACGATGTGCCTATGGCCAAAGTATTAATTTATAATGGAATGACCATCAATGCCATCTCACTGCGAATATTGAAGAAGTTTGTGAAATTAGAAGCAGATCTCATCTCGAAGGAAGTCATTCTGACAAGTTTCAATGGGGAGCCATCATAGCAAAATGAGTCGTCCCGCTTGATATATAGGTTGGAAGCATAACTAGGATGACTGTGTTATTCGTCATTGATGGATATACTAGTTACATGTGCTCTTCGGATGAGATTAGATCCATATAAATCGCTGCATCCTTTTCTTTCTCCATCAATGTCTAGTTTTCTGGAATCAGAAGGATAAAGCTAAAATAGTACACGTAGATAGCATGTAATTTACAGCTGATATAAATTCTATAGAATACTATATGTACAAGGGCAATTACGAACCAATCTGATTAATAAACGAAGGAGAATAATTTACTGTCATCGTAAAAAATGATGAGTTATGCTCCACTGAATTCTTGACAGATTTATTAATACAAATTATGGTAAACATTTTGGCCTTCGAGAAACCAATAATTGGCCGAATGTCAAATTAATAAAATGATGGAAGCAAAAAAGATTGAAGTATCTACAACACTCATGGTAAGCTAAGCCAAGTTTATGGGTTATCACCAAGAAATTGAAGCAGAACGCCGTAAACAGGCTGCGATTTTGGCTTGAGAGAAAAATTGGCAAAATATTATGTAGAGTACCAGATAGAACGAGATGCTAATAAGATTAACTATCTAAAAGAAAGAAGTTGCGAAAGATATATCGAAGGCTTTGGGGTAAGCTAGACGAGCATCGAATAATGGGTTTTACCGAGGCACAAGTCTCTTTAAAGGAAGTCAACTTGGGTGACGAGAAAGAAAATTGACCCACATACGTCAGCCAGATGTTAGATCTAAAGGTACGTAGCAAACTCATTTCTGTTTTAAAATATTGCATAGATTGTTTTGCATGGGAGTATAAGGAAATTCCTAGTCTAGATATGAGTTTAGTATAATATAAGTTACCTATTAAGCCGAACTGCAGACTATATAAGCAACCACTCAGAAGGTTCGCCCCTAACATCTCGCCTGAAATGAAAAAACAAATCGAACACCTGATGAAGGTGAAATTCATTAGAACAACCAGGTTTGTAGAATGGTTGTCCAACATCGTCTCAATTAAGAACGGGAAACTGATAATATTCATTGACTTTAGAAATTTGAATTTAGCGACACCAAATGATGAATACCATATGTCTACTATAGATTCATTAGTGGATTCAACTGCTGGGTACAAAATGTATTCATTTATGGATGTATACTCAAGATATAACCAAATTTATATCTCTAAGGATGACGTCCATAAGTCAGCCTTTAGATGTTCAGAGGCTTTATGATGCTTTGAGTGGGTAGTCATGTCATTTGTCTGAAAAATACCGGTGCGATATACCAAAGGGCCATGAACTTAATTTTTCATGACATGATTTATGAATTCATCGAAGTATATGTTGATGATATAGTAGTAAAGTCCATGAAATAGGAAGAACATATTGACCAATTGTGTCGGTCATTTGAACGAATAACAAAGTTTAAGCTTAAGCCGAACCCGCTAAAATGCACATTTGGAGTGAATGTAGGAAAATTTTTAAGGTTCCTTGTCCACCAGAAGGGGATCTAGATAGACAAAAATAAAACTAGGGCAATTTTGGAGGCCAAACCTCTAAGAAATAAAAAATAGGTCCAAAATTCTTGGGGCAAGTTAACTTTCTAAGAAGATTCATCTCTAACTATGCATGGATAACCAAAGCATTCTCATCACTACTAAGGCTTAAGGATCATAAAGACTTTGTATGGAATGAAGAGCATCGAGAGGCGTTTGACAACCTGAAGGCATACCTGGCAAGACTACCGGTCCTGGTGCCACCAATACCAAGACGGTCGATGAAGCTCTACATCGCGGCCGAAAGACAATCAATATTAGGGATGATTGCATAAGATGACAATATAGATGAGGAAACACCATTTATTACCTCGGTAAATAATTGTTGAAGTATGAATATAATTATTCTCCAACAAAGAAATTATATTTAGCTGTGTATTTTGTGTATACTAAGTTGAGGATTTACCTACGGCCTATTACTATGTATTTGATTTCAAAAGTTAATATAATAAAATACATGTTTTCTCATCCTATTTTGCCTCAGAGGGTTGGTTTTTGGTCATTAACATTGAATTTGATATCCAACATGTACCATAAAAGGCAATAAAGAACTAAGCTTTAGCATATTTTCTGGCCGATCACTTGTGTGTATGCACGGCTGAAGAAATCAAATTGGAAATATATGACAGTAATTTGAAGCCCTGGTCTTTGTATTTTGATGGGTTCGGAACGACCATTAGAGTAGGAATATGAGTCCTCATAGTCAATCCCATAAGGTGAGAATATCAGTTCTTCTTCACACTAAGCCTAAATTGTATCAATAATCAGGCCGAATATGAGACGAGGCCTTAATTATAAGATTTGAGTTGTTGCTTGACATTGGAGTAAAAGATGTGGTGATACAATTCACATATGGTGGTCCACCAAGTTATGGGCTCTTTCAAATGCCAAAGCCAGTCAATCCCAGCCTTACTAGAAGTTGGACATGGGTTATTAGATAAATTCAACCAGGTAGAGATTCAACATGTCCCCAGAGCCAACAATGTAACAACAGATTCTTTAGCTCAAATGGCTTCAGGGCATATGGAGTTTTGAGATGTCACATAAAATACAATACAAAAAATGGGATAATTAAGCCTGCTCTGTAAAGATGGAAAAATCCTTGAGTAACTTGAGTATAGAGGACAGCGACGAAGTAGATCGGAGGAAGGAAATCAAAGAATTATTGGAAAACCCTCCGGTCAAGCAGATCAGAGGCTGAAGACACGTGCATTGAATTTCACCTTATTAGATGATGTCCTATACAAAAAGCACCAAGACAACGTAATATTAAAATGTGTCGGGACAGTAGAAGCCAAAATATAAATGGCAGAGGTCCATGAAGGAATTTGTGGAGCCCATCACGTAGTAGTCAAAATGAGATGGATAATTATTTGAAATGGTTATTACTGGCCGAAGATTGGTGAGGTATTCGTGGCCTACGCAAAATGATGTCTAGCTTGCTAGAGACACGGGCCGATCCAACGGGCCATAGCAAGTGAAATGTCTCTTATAATAAAACCGTGGCAATTTAGGGTATGAGCGATAGATTTAATCGGAAAAATTTTTCCTTTTTCCTTTATCAGTCAAAAGGAATATGTTTATCATTGTTGCCATTTATTTCTTCACCAAGTGGGTGAAAGCCATCCCTTTGGTGGAAATCTCACACGAAAGAATCATTGATTTTGCTATAGACCATATTATTTTCAAGTTTGGAATCCCCCCAAACTATAATGGCTGACCAAGGGACTTCCCTGAATAAGGATGGAGTTAAACGCTTCTTTAGTGAATTTGGGATTCAATCGGTAAATTCTATGCCTTATTACACAAAGTCGAATGGCCAAGCTGAATCGTCCAACAAAACATTGAAGGGTATAATGTAATATCCCAAATATTTTTCGGTATGGTTCTGGAAGATTTTCGAATTGCAGTTTAGAATTTAGAACTGAATGACATTCGGAAATAGGACTTTATGTGTTGGAAAATAGGTTGGAATATTTTAAAGTGAAGTTTCATCGCGTTGGAAAATGCATGGTTTTGAGAACCAGATACGCGATTTCTGATTTTATCGTTATACGCGTAAATATTTCTTTTCTTAGCTATAAAAATAGCAAATGAACTCCGATTGAGCTTATTCTTTAATCATATGACTCGTTTTTCTGAGACGAATAATTTTAGTGTTGAACATCTTTCAAAATTTGCATCAGAAGGGCATTAAAATAGATGATTTCCAAAAATACCCTTCTAAGTGGGGCAATTTTATAATTCCAGGGAGAATGGCATTATATATGTGTAAAGTTTTTTTCACTGTTCATGAATACATAAATGAAAACAAAGAAGAGGAAAGAGAAAAAAAAATATGGAGAAGAAAGAGAAAGAAGTGGTGGCCGGCGCACGGCCGGCCGACCACCCCGTGCGTGCCGGCACCACCGGCTTCATCCAGACCAGGTCGGCCATATGGTGGCCAACGATTACTCATTTGGCGGCCGGAGTGGCGAGAAAAAGGGGGAGAAAGACGTGAGTTACTTGGACTCAATTATGGCTTGTCGCTTCGTTTCACGCCCCGAGCCACCTATCAAATCGAAGCTCTCAGAGAGTAGTGATGATTTTTCTTATCCGTACTTGGTTGCACGTAAAATGATAGGAAAAGAGATGGCGAACTGTAACTTTCATGTGAACAGTAACTCTAATTTGAATTCCGACGATTCCAGCGCGTTCGTGGGATCGTTTAGAGTCTGTATATGCCCTCAAAATCTCGGTAAGACCTCCCGGTAAAAATCCGTTAATTTCAAGCTTTCCGCTAAATATTCGGATGTATCCAGTAGTTTCGTAGAGTAGCGTAACGATATAAAATGAATTGTTTGAGTATTAGTATATTGAATATGTGTACTTGGTAGAATCCGAGTGAAATAAAACGAATTAGATCGATCCGATAGATTATGTAAGTTTTTGGTAAAAGTGAGTTTTCCTGGTATTAATATGTTTTTTATCGTAATGATGGACATGAGTCATATATGATGATAAGATATTGTTTGGATAAATCCGGGCAGGTTCGGAGGGTTCAGAACCCTTTCGTAGCGTTTGCGGAAACTTCTTCGGAAGATTTTCCAATAACATATAAATCGAGGATCCAAGTTAACTAGTGGTATGAATTAGTTTGTAACGATTTTTTAAGACTATTGGAACTGAAATCATTGAAATTGGACTTAAGATGATTATCCTAGATAGATCCGTAATTTTATCGTAGTTAAGTGGATGATTACGTAAGTTACAATTCTAACGATATTTCGCCATTTGTTTTGGCAGACTTGACTAGGACCTAGAGTGCTCGCGAAACCAGATAAGTAACTCTCATGATGAGAACTAAAATTGGTGATTTCGTGTTTGATTATATGTTCGTGTTATATATATATATATATATATATATATATGATTGACATGTTAGGTTAAAAGATGATAGTTAAGGTATATTCTTGAGAGCGAAGCTCGAGATCATGTATGGTTAGGATAATTGACTAAAACATAGGTATTGATCATTGTTATTGATATGAAATGATGTGAGACTTGGAATGAACTTAATGTTTATGTGTATGTATGGATGTATGGAAGTGTATGAATCGATACTAATATGTATTCGCATATTTGTATATGTATGAGATGATTGGATATGTATGATTTGGGTATAAAGGATCGGTAAATGAAATAAGTTATGACTTCAAAATTTATAATAATACGTGTAGATGTGCGTCATTGGGATAAGTTTGTTATTGATTAATGTATACGATTAAGCGGTATATAGGTTGAGTTGGTATAGGCTAAGTCTTTTTCGAGTGATGAAAGTTCGTGATTGATTGGATACGTATATGAATGGTGAATGTTGATTGATAAGTATGTTAGACATTGTGTCCCATAGCGTCACTGTTTGTAAATGATATTGTATTATTGCACAAAATTAACTATGTAATAATGAAATTGCCTTTTGCCATTTTGTAAATATTATTTACTTTGATATATAAATGGCGAAAGTCCATATGATTAGTACTGGATTGAGATGATATGAGACAGTATCAATCCATAAAGGTTTAATCATTAAATATCCCTAGCCGTAGTATTATCGAGACTGGACATCGATAATGCGGAATAGGCTAGTATTGCGCTTGTGCACGTTGTGAGGGCACAACGGCATAGTTCTCATATATTTAAGTATTGGATACTTATGCAAGTGCGATAGGAGGTTGTGTTTTACCGATGGTACGGAAAACAGCTTCGCGCTCTGGATAGACCCCGCGGAATCCCATTGGTAGTATGTCTAGGTGTCTATGGGAGGCCGCATCAGGGTAGGTGTATATGGTCTTAACCTGAGACTTACATCGCTAGTACTTGCGACAATCGGTAAACTTTGGTTTTGGTGGTTGGGGACCTTAACCGGTTCTGTGTACACCTCTTCTGGGTTTATCGAGAATCGTAGTGTACTGGATGTGATGTCAAGATGGAAGTATCGCTTCAGACATATGGAGGTGATGATCACGCAAGACACAGAACTAGTACTCTATAAAAGGTTGCAACCGTCGGGACAATATGACTAGGTCAGGATTGTCCGATTTAAAGAGACTAGTTGCTTGATGTCCGATATATGTTTCGTACGGGGCAGACACATCTCCAGCCCAGGCCTAGCATGTGATCATCCGATACTGGATCGATGTACGCAATACTACGGTATACTACGCTTGATATAGATCTTATATTCCTATAGAATATTTCTGGAGAATTGGGTAGGCATGGCGCTTTGCTAGAAGCCAACCTTGTCTTGTGAATCGGTAAGAACGTAGTACGAGGTACGTGCGTGTTCGGATTATCCGACGACCGTATTTACTGCCAACATATCCGGAGATCTCTTGGGTCGCTTCCTGAAGATTCACCTATGATATTTGATTCGAACTTAATTAATCTTGGATTAATTGCGGAGAAACTTTATCTCGGATAAAGTGCCTTATTTAGAGAGAGAGACGATTAATTTGGAATTAATCAGTAAAATTATTATATTCGATATAATAATTGAAATTCGATTTCGACGCGAAATTAAATTAGATTTTAATTCGGGCATACGAGTTAATTTAGAATTAATTCGTTAGCGACGTAAATATAATTTCGCTAGGCGCGATTATTTATTTAATTCGATTTAATTAACGTCGCGACGCAAGTTCAGTATTTCGGAAATATCGAACCCGAACGCGTGAGTGCACGTGGGCCCACTTTCATTTGGAAACGTGTGGGGCCCACATGACACATGTCATTATATGTATTATTTTATTGATAATGCATTGCATGGTGATAGTGTATAATACACTCAATTGTTATGCATGGAATTTGAGTGTTTGACACTCTAAGCCTTTGCATGGTTTGTGTCATAGATTTATTATTATTTAATAAATATTATGGCATAAATATAAATTGATTTTTGGTATCAAAAATCAATAAGAAAAATCTCTCTTCTCTCTCTCACATTGCCGAAAACTGCATGCAGTTTTTGGTCTTCATCTTCTTCATTTTGGTTGCCAAAAAGCTTGAAGATAGTGTGGTTGTTTGGAACATCTCCTCACATGCAAGGCTAGCACCTTCAAGGGATCAAAAGAGGTGATAGGGAAACCATCATAGAGCAAGGAATTCACAAAGCTTGGAGCTTTCCACCTTCTTCTCCTCTTGGCCGAATCAATCAACACTTGGAGCTTCCATTTTGGTTTGATTTTCTTCATCAACAAAGCATTGTAAGTATGATTCCGCCATACTTCAAAGTTAAATATATATTCATTTATTGTATTTCAAATGCTTAATCTTTCCTTGGGACATATTATAGAAACCAACAAAGTAAAGAATGTGAGGATTGTAAAGGTCATGGTATCGGAATTCAAAGTAATAAGTATATTCATATGTTTGATATATATAATATATAAATGTATATGTATGACGATTCTGAATGACTAAGTAATGTTGGTCATGTATATGCTTGTGTATTAGAAACCATGTAATAAGTTTGTGACATGTGATATGTATGCATATGTGTATGTTTAGTTGGTTAATGATTTCGTGGTGTAGTAGCCGAACTGGTTAGGAAATCCGTTCGGACAACATTCATTTCATACTTATTCTAAAATAGGTAATGAGTCTCGTACGAGCATTGTATATGTGAGCCAGCTCATATGTATATGTTTTCTTGATTGTGTGTTCCTGGATGCATGCACTGTTGTGTATGTTTGGGTATATGTGTATGTGTGATAGATCTTGTGATATGTATGGATGGTGTATGTGTGCATGGAATGAAAGAATGACATGTAAACCAGTGTGACCATAAGATACTATAAAATATATGTGCTAAGTTCGTATTGTATATACGTAAATTGTGGAAGAGATACAAATGTTATCATAAGGTTTCTTTTGGTATTGAAGAAAATTTGTCAAGAGTTAAAGTAAGTTTGTATTGGTATTAGTTGTATCCGAATATAAGACAATTTATTTGGGTTGCCGATTTGATGATATTTCAAAGATGGATATTTGTGATAAAAAAGTATAGATGTATGATTTCATGTTCCACGTGATTGAAGTGAATTTGATATTAAACGATATACTCTATGGTATTCAATTTTTTCTTTATATGTTTGGACGTTAGCTATTAGACTGGTACCTATATAGATATGTAAATGTGGAAATTTTACATAGGCTAAGAGTAAGGATAATAACAAACTAATAATTTCGAACTTGTAATAATTTAGAAATTCTGATAAACTGCTGATATGTTTGATTTGATTTGTTTGTCATATATGTTTGACTTGTTTGTTGTAATACTAGCATGGTTACTTACTGAGTTTTTAAAACTCACACCAAACTAGTTTACTAGTTTTGCAGATTGGCTTCCAAATGGGTCAACCACTTTAGCTTTGGAGGTCACGCTCGAGACGTGGATCACCCAAGCGGTAGTCACACTTGCAAGTGTCCTGGGAGAAGTTATAGAATTTCAAAAAGTTTAGGATATTTTGGTTACTGTTTTATTTTGTCATGCTGAGCACGTGGTTTGTATATATATTTTAAGTAAATGTTTTGATTGATTATGATGTTGTGGGCACTGAGCCCTTGAGTGTTGATAGATGATATAGGCACAAAGCACTTAGGTGGTGATTTTATGTTTTGGTGTGGACCTGAGGTCCATTTTGATATATGATGTTATTTTTAGGTTCGTTTTGTTGTTGGAATGAGATCCAGATTGTCCAATTTTATGATACATCATGACGAATTTTTGGTAGTTTTCAAGGTTTATAAAGATAGGTCAATCCTGTCTCTTGCCGGTAGCATCTTGCCTCTGACGGGGTGTTACATATAATTTGAAAGATGATTGCAAATAATGCGAGATAGTGGAACAAATATTTATATCAAGCATTGTGGAATTATAAGATGTCGCCTCGACCAAGCACCAAAATTACCTCGTTCCAGTTGGTTTATGGCCAAGAGGTAGAATTGCCAATGGAAAGTAACGTCCAGTCAATTAGAGTAGCTTTGCAAAATAAGTTAAGTCAATGGAATTATGATAAAGCCTTAATGCAGAACCTATTAGAACTGGAAAACTTAAGCCAGATGTCCTTAACCAACTAGAAGGTCAAACGTCCAGAATGGTAAAGTATTATAACAAGAAGGTTATGGCTCAGTCATTCACGAAGGACGAATTGGTGTGGAAAGTGATATTTCTTTTTGATGTGAAAAAATAAAAATATGGCAAGTGGTCACCCAATTGGGAATAACCATACAAAGTATAAGCCATCTTATCCAATTGAGCGTATCATTTAAAAAGATTAAGATGGGAAGAGACCTGTTAAAGAGATTAATGGAAAATACATAAAAAAAATATGTATCATCGTTATGCAAACACGAAATACAAGCTTTTTATTAATGGACGATTGCACGTCCTAATGTACATATTGTTAAAAAATTACATTGTCACAGTACACTACCAAAAAAATATGTATCATCGTTATACGAACACAAAAGACAAGCCTTTTATTAATGGACGATTACACATCCTAATGTACATATTGTTAAAAAAATTACATTGTCATAGTACACTACCAAACTCCTCCGTCGGGGGCACATTCTTAGTAACATTTAAGGACTACCACATGTGAAGCCACCTCTTCTACACCTCCCTTGAAATAACAGTGATATCAGACAACACCTTATTGAGATCAGCTTCAGCTAGACCTTGGTATTCAGTAATAAATTTATTCAGCTCGTCAAACTCGTTGGCAGTGGTCTTGAACTTTACTGCCTTGCGTATATGGTGTTCGTATAACTACCGTTGAAGTTCCCTTATCTGTTGTTCAAGCCCACTAATAAAGGAATCCGCATTCACAATCTCATCTGTGAGCTCTCTCAGAGAGGCTTGTCTCCTTTTGATAGACTGAACCAGATCGTCTTGCCTCGCAAATGAAGAACAAAGATTCATCATCGGGCTCTGAAGACTTTGGTAGCAATTGAGGAGAGATATGACTTCATTTTAAACTTCTTGGAGGAAAACTCGATTGAACACTAGAATCGGCAGGGAGATCGAAGACATGAGCCGAGTCAACTGACCGGCGTAATCACACGCGTATAATGCAAGCGCACGTATCGTTCAAGTAGTATAAGAATATCGATCCCACGATGACTTAATTTCTACTGCTGTTATTAATTATTAATACTATTTATTTACAGGTATCTAATTAAATGGAGAAGAGAATGATTGCTTGATTGGCTGGTTGAATGTGGAATTGCTAAATAACTAAATAAAGAAAAATACAAAAGAAAATACTAAGGAAAATAAACAAAAGACACAAATATCTATGATTCCACACAATATTATTCTAATGATGAATTGATTCTTTTATGTATGTGTAATAAATCAGTTTGCTAACCTGGAACACGAAAATATGCAAAAGCCTTTGTCGATGGTCAGATGCAAATACCCAAATAACCCAATTAATCATATGTCTATGTTAACCGAATTATCTGAATTCATTAAGTTCAAGTTCCAATTATGGCTACCCACGTACGACAAGTATATTCCTATCCTGTAAGGAAATCTATTAAAGGGTTATCTATCCTCAAGGAAGATCATGAGCTATTGAATCTAAGGCTGAAACCTAAGATCTCTTTTTCAAGTTCATTTTAAGTTTACCACATCAATCTTATTGATGATTAAGCAACAAGAAGCATTAAGCTTAAGATTCAATAAACAAACTAAAATATTACCCAATATATAATTAAATCAATTATTAAGCTTATTAATATTGTGTTTCATCACTTCCCTAGAATACTAATAAAATGCTGGGGGTTAGGGGATCAACTTTCAGAAATCTCACTTTATTATAATATGGAAATTGTCAATATTACCCAGTTAAGTTGAACCAGCCATAAAGGCGGTGTTATTATTTATCCATAAACCAACCATATAGGCGGTAATCATCTGTCACCTAAAGACCGTCCTATAAGTGGTGTCACATTATGTTACATAATTAAAACCATCCATTAAGACGGAATCAACTTTTAATCCATATTAAATTACAATTTCCATATTATAATTAAAGTGAGAATAATCTACCTTTACTATTTCTAATTTAGAAATCTCCCTTATTATAATATATAAATTTACGTGATAATTACCAACCGACCATATAGGCGGTATCTTGATTAAGTCAGATTTAATTAATTTCATCCGACCAATAAGGCGGTATCCCATTAAGTCAGGTTTTAAGATGATTTATATATTATAATTGAGGGAGATTAATCTAAATTATAAAAGTAAAAAGCTTCACCATTCCCCAACAGTAAATTAACTACTGAATATAAAGGAAATAAATAAAAATAAATAAAAATAATTACTGAAAGTAAAAAATGCATAATTAAAATTACTGAAAGTAAATTACTGAAATTAAAAGTGCTGCAAGTAAAGTACTGAAAGTAAAAGTGCTGAAAGTAAAGTACTGAAATTAAAAGTGCTGAAAAGTAAAAGTACTCAAAGTAAAAATACTGAAATTAAAATTAAAAGTAAAAATACATAATTTAAATATTAAAAATATTTACAAAATATATGCAATCCTTTAAAGGCTATAAAAACCCAAAGGAAAGCACAAAAATCAGAAATGAAATCGTAGCCAATTTATAGGCAAATTTTGCCTTAGCACGTCGCGACGCGGAACCCTTAGCGTGTCACGACGCGCCGTGAATTGCGACGTGGAATACAGATCTTGCGACAAGTGGCAGGCGACGCCGGCAGCTGAATGATTACTCAATAATTATGCTGACGTGGCGATGTGGATTGTCGGCAGTATGTGATGGTGACACGTGGCATAAGATGATTGGTTGATGATGACGTGGCTGACACATGGCAAGCAGAATCAGCAAGTGACTGATGTGGACGCCACGTGGCTGACACGTGGACGACACGTAGATGACACGTGGTGATGGCGATTTTCGGCAGCATGTGATGATGACATGTGGCACATCGCACGTTAGCGGATCTGCTATGATATTGACACATGACAGGCGCATGTTAGCAAGTGCGCATGTTAGAAGTCTTCTCAGATTTTAAGACGTGTTCCAGTGTATTTTAGCATGATTCGGCACATGTTAGCGGTCGCGACGTAGAAGGCTTACGCGTCGCGAGTCCCAAATTATGATTTTACCTTTTTTGTCTGTTTTTCACTGTTTTGGCCCTGAATTGCTTCCAAAAGAGTCCTGAAACTTTATTTATCTATAAAATAACACAAAACACATCAAAATATTCATAAAACTCAAGAAACTATACAAAATATTAGGTCAAATGAGTGGGAAATAGTGATACATTTACCACTCATCACACCCCCAAACCTAACATTTTGCTAGTCCTCGAGCAAAACAATAAAATAAAATAACATAAACATCTTTAAAATAAAATTTAACTAAGCCAATTTCGTAGTGATCACAGTTTCATTTAGCATATGTAACAAGTCTTTAAACCCCTAGGTGTCCCTAGTGGACGAGTTGTAGTCTCGCGAGGGCTTACAACAACGATACCCACAAACATTTGATAAAAGTAAGAAGATAGTAAAACTAATGCACACAAAAACAAAAAGACAAGAGAAAATAGAATAATCAAGTTAGTGATTAAACATGTGAAACTTTTAATCCAAGTTTATAGTTGTTTTCTTTCTTTCTAAATTACCAAATAAGTAAATTCTCCGATTATTTTTACCATTCTTCATATACACAGCCAACAAAATATTAATCAACTCATTTTTCCCACAATATTCACAAGTGTAGTTGAGAAGAGAGTAATATTTTTATCCTAAAGTTATTTCAGAATTCGCACCTTTTTTAGCAATGGAATATTTTTCTGATTTTTTTGATTTTTTTATTTATATACAATATCTTCCATCTATGTAGCGAGCTTTAGGTCAGTGACTCCCAAACCAGTTGGTTTTAGGGCACCAGGTGTTAAGACACCCCTACGGACTTAATTACTCAGACTTCAGATATATATATTTTCTAACATCTTCGATCCATGTAGCGAGCTTTGGGTCAGTGACTCCCAAACCAGTTGGTTTTAGGGCAATATGTGTTAAAATACCCCTACGGACTTAATAACTCAGATCTCAGACGTTTTTTTTTATCCCATCGCTTTTTTTAGATGCTTCCTCCAATTTAAACTAGAGCACTGAATATTACAAACTTGTCAATTCCAACTCATGTCAGTATGTTACCATGTATGTTGATAATACCTGTCAACTAAGCACATGAAGATTCATTTTAGTCAGTATTATGGAGAATTCACTAATTAAATAATTCAAAATGAAATAAACAAAAATCAACTTGTTTCGAAATAGGTTGAGATACGTCTCAGGAGTGAAAATTCCTTACTCGGCTATCTCTTACACCAATTTCACTCGATTAACCAAATTAAAAACACAAAATATTTTTTTGATTTTTGAAAATTTTTCAATTTTTTTTGAATTTGTTTCGAACATTTTTGACTAAAAATAAAAATAACACAATAAAAACAAGATACTAGTCAATTATTCCTTCCCCCAAACCTAAATGAGACATTGTCCCCAATGTCTTAAAAAGTAGAATATGAGTTTAGAAGATAGTACCTGGTTACCAGATATTCTATATCTAAAAGTAAAACTAAAGGTTAAGATCCATGTTTATTCGACGATTCTTTTAAGATCCAGGTTTATTCGACGCTTCTTACCACATTCATTGTCAAACCAGTTTATCTTGGAAATGATAGGGTCAATTTGTGGTTCAAAGGCTACTGTACGACCTTTGAAACGATCCCATTAATCCAAGATTGCCTCCTCCATATACTAGGTGCATATTCCTTTCAGCTATGACTCAACCCAATTCATGTGATGCCTCAATGAACTCTGGTTTAGAACCAACACTAGTACCACAGAACACACAGATATTTACAACTCGTCTTCTTGAAGTGACTTCCATTTTTATGTATTTGTTTCTTAACTCTGGATGCCTGCAATAGTGCTATGATGAGTTGAATTTATAGCACCTGAAAAAGGGTTAGTAATAATAGCACTAGTATCTTCTCAATGACGATTCTTAGCTAACCAATAAAATAAATCATGAAAGGTCAAAAAGTTTGGATCTTGTCGGAGAAAATAAAAGAAAATAACAAAAGAAAAGAAAAGCAAATCAAAGCAATTATTAAGGTAACAGAATTATGTACGCAATACGCCACTCGATTGATATATAAATCCATTAGGACGCGTCTCAAAAATCCATTCTTTACTCAGCCATCACTAATGAATTAGCTCTTATCTTTGTGTTTTCCAAACACCATTCCTTTGATCTTGTTTAAATGATTTATTTATGCTTTTCCCTGAAAATATCACACAAAATTAAAAACTCTACAACATGTATACACAAAATATAAAAACAGAAATTACAACAAATTGTATGGGTTGCCTCCCTGTTAGGGCTAAATTTTTCGTTTTCAGCCAGACTTGACTGAAATTCATCTGTCAATGAGGTTTCAGCGTGGTTTTGGATGTCCGATTAAAGATAATCCCGTGAGTGTTGCTTTTGAAGGGTCTCTTCCAACGGTAAAGTGGCAAAAAGAATTTTGTCTCATTCAGTGTTTGTGCCACCTTTTTAAACTTTGTCGCTCCAGTGGTTTCTAAAAAGAAAAAAATAAAATCAGGAGGTCTCGTATGGTGATTGACTTTGAATGGAAGTTCCATTTTGTCAAGCTTTTGGGCGATGTCTTTGATTTGTACTCCCCATAACAGTGTTGTTTCTCCTGAATGTATGAGATCTTCAATATGGTTGGTCATTTACTCATCCATTTGTCCTGCTTCTAGCTCCATATTTTCTTCACAGATGTATTTTAAGATTTCCTCGTTCAGCTCTTGATCTGTCATATGTGAAATGTATGCTCCATAAGTGTCAACCTGAGGATGTAAAGATATGTCTGATTTTAGGTCTTCATCCTCTATGGTTGATATGAATGGTTCAGGTAGCTCTTCTTCAAACATCAGTGCAAAGCAAGCTCCAAGATCTTTATTTTGAGGATGGAAAGTTTCATCCTCTCTTGCTGGTACAGTTGGTACAAACAGCTCTGCTTCTTGATCTTCGTCAGAGTCAGAAGAATAATAAAAATCAAATTGAGACTTTTTTGGTTCGGACTCCTGAAGTGATACCTCTGATTCTTGATACTGCTCAGCCTTGTCCTCTGTTATGATGTCATGATGAAACTCTGGATACTCTAAGGCTTCCTCAGTATTATTTGAATTTGCTCCCCAAGATATGTAATTCAGGTTGTATGTTAATTATCTAATTTGATCTGTCATCCTATGTATGGATACTGCTTGACTCTGAATTTGTCCATCAAATTGAGCTTCCCGTTCCTTGAACCAATCTTTGAACATGTCAATCAATTGATCTTCCTCTAATGGTTCTGGTTCTTGATGAAGATCGTAGATGGATGGTGGATAAGATGGAAAATATAGTTTAGTGAAATATGATGGTTCTTTGTACCTTGAATGATTCTGATGATTCTGCCACCCTGAAAGGTATATGCATTGATCGCTCGGGTGGTTACCATCATATATCTCACATCTCCCCATTGCTTTCTGTTGAGAAAATATAGTATTGCTTGATATCCAGTGATAATTGTTAAGCTGGACAACAGACCTCAGAAAACCGGACTGTTGCTCCCTGATTTGGGGTGTATCTTCTTCTAGTAAAACTTGTAATCTTTCAATCTCCTAATAATGTTCCATTTTTCAACAACCTGAAAACAAAAGAAAGAAATAAAAATAAAAATAAAAATAAAGAAAATTAGATACAAGTAAAATAGATACCTTCAAAATTAATAACTCAAGAAAACTAAGTCCCCGACAACGGCGCCAAAAACTTGACCGGAGTAATCACACGCGTATAACGCAGGCGTATGTATCGTTCACATAGTATAAAAATATTGATCCCACGAGGACTTAATTTCTACTGTTGTTATTAATTATTGATACTATTTATTTATAGGTATCTAATTAAAGGGAGAAGAGAATGATTGCTTGATTGGTTGATTGAATGTGGAATTGCTAAATAACTAAATGAAGAAAAATACAAAAGAAAATACTAAGGAAAATAAACAAAAGACACAAATATCTATGATTCCACACAATATTATTCTAATGATGAATTGATTCTCTTATATATGTGTAATAAATCAGTTTGCTAACCTGGAACACGAAAATATGCAAAAGCCTTCGTCGATGGTCAGACGCAAATACCCAAATAACCCAATTAATCATATGTCTATGTTAACCGAATTATCTGAATTCATTAAGTTCAAGTTCCAATTATGACTACCCACGTCCGACAAGTATATTCCTATCCTGTAAGGAAATCTATTAAAGGGTTATCTATCCTCAAGGAAGATCGTGAGCTATTGAATCTAAGGCTGAAACCTAAGATCTCTTTTCCAAGTTCATTTTAAGTTTACCACATCAATCTTATTGGTGATCAAGTAACAAGAAACATTAAGCTTAAGATTCAATAAACAAACTAAAGTATTACCCAATATATAATTAAATCAATTATTAAGCTTATTAATATTGTGTTTCATCACTTCCCTAGAATATTAATAAAATGATGGGGGTTAGGGGATCCACTTTTAGAAATCTCACTTTATTATAATATTGAAATTGTCAATATTACTTAGTTAATTTGAACCAGTCATAAATGCGGTGTTATTATTTATCTATAAACCAGCCATATAGGTGGTAATCGTTTGTCACCTAAAGATCGTCCTATAAGCGGTGTCACATTATGTTATATAGTTAAAACCATCCATTAAGGCGGAATCAACTTTTAATCCATATTAAATTACAATTTTCATATTATAATTAAAGTGAGAATAATCTATCTTTACTATTTCTAATTTAGAAATCTCTCTTATATAATATATAAATTTACATGATAACTACCAACTGACCATATAAGTGGTATCATGATTAAGTCAGATTTAATTAATTCCAACCGACCAATAAGACGGTATCCCATTAAGTCAGGTTTTAAGATAATTTATATATTATAATTGAGGGAGATTAATCTAAATTATAAAATTAAAAAGCTTAACCATTCCCCAGCAGTAAATTAACTACTGAACATAAAGGGGATAAAAAGAAAATAAATAAAAATAATTACTGAAAGTAAAAAATGCATAATTAAAATTACTGAAATTAAAATTGCTGAAAGTAATGTACTGAAAATAAAAGTGTTGAAAGTAAAGTACTGAAATTAAAAGTGCTGAAAAGTAAAAGTGCTGAAAGTAAAAGTGCTGAAAGTAAAAGTACTGAAAGTAAAAATACTGAAATTAAAATTAAAAGTAAAAATACATAATTTAAATATTAAAAATATTTACAAAATAGATGCAATCCTTTAAAGCCTATAAAAACCCAAAGAAAAGCACAAAAATCAGAAATGAAATCGCAGCCAATTTATAGGCAAATTTTGCCTTAGCAGTTGAATGATTACTCAATAATTGTGCTGACGAGGCGATGCGTATTGTCAGCAGCATGTGATGGTGACAAGTGGCATAAGATGATTGGTTGATGATGACGTGGCTGACATGTGGCAAGTTGACTCGGCATGTGACTGATGTGGACACCACCTGGCTGACACGTGGACAACATGTAGACGACACGTGGCGATGGCGATTGTCGACAGCATGTGATGATGACACATGGCACAACGCATGTTAGCGGATCTGCTCTGATGTTGACACTGTTGGAAATGCTGATCGAGCACCATTCACTTTTTGTATGAATATTTATTATTTATGCAATGTAATATTTTCTTTATCATGATTATTTATTTATTTGTTTGATAATTTCTTACTTTTATTTATATATTGTAAATCTAAGTGGTAGATTACTCTAAGAGTTAGAGATTTCGAGTTTCACTCGGAACCTTATATGAAATTAGTAAAGACCCGAGAGTTACAATATATAGTGATATAGTTGCAAGAGTTGCAAATGGTGTTGAGAAATATCACGCATTCTCTCGAATATAAATTATTTCTGGTCTAGATATATTGACATGGGTCGGTCATTATATTGGTAAGACTATTACATTGTCTATATATGTAATGGACATATGGTTTGTCTCAACAGACTGTCGGCTTAGTGGATGTTCGTATAGAAATGCAGATATTCATTAGTGGAATGAATATCGAACAAACTCATAAAAGATGACTAATAGATATTCCATAAAACTGTCAATAGTTGTCTTTTCGAGTTGAGTAGTTATTATGGTTCTTTGACTTGAGACACCACGGTGGTCTTGTTAGTGATCCTCTGTGTCTGATACCATGCATGTCAGAGACCTTTTATGGTCTGACCTCTGGATGACTGTTAGGTATATACCGATGCTCACGAAGATCGGTGTGTATTAATATGAGGATTCGTCAGTCCATATGGTTGGATTATGTTTCCAGAAATTTTTCAGAGTATATTCCCGAAATCTTTTGGCCAAAAGTTCGTTGAAGAAATTATTTCTTTAACATTATAAATAATATTGAATAAAGTTTTGCATATATTATTTATTAATGGAATATGATTATGAAAATTTATTTTATATTGAGTAGATAAGGTTTTGACAGTAAAAACTATAACCTTACTCAATTGGAGACAGTAATGACGAAGGGATTATACATTAACATTTTAACCTCGACTTGTATGGTTCGACGTGTCGTGTTGTTTTTAGTCATGATTTGTAGGTGGGCAGGCCTTCATGAATATGTGTACAAATATATGAGATATATATGTATATATATATAAGTAACAATCAAATGTGAGCCTAGAGAGTTCCATTATATTAAGTTTACTCGTTGAGCACTAGGGCGATTTTTCGTCAAATGTTGACAAAATATTTTTTGGGTTTTAAGGATTAAATTGTTTGATCTGATAATTCATGAGATGAATTGAATTAATTAATTTTATATCAAGAGTTGATATAAGTTTATTGTATAATAGATGTAAATTTGATTTACATTAAATTAGTAAATAATTAGAAAATTAATTTAATTGTTAAATCAATGTACACAATTAGTTACTTGGTTTATACAAATAAAGCTTTTAATTAATTAAACTGACTAAGTTAATGCAGTTGAATATTTTGGTTAAAGTAACTAAAATCATTTGATTGTGACTAAGTTGACTTAATGGTGAGATTAATTTTTAACTTTGGTCAAGTTAGCCTTTTGAAACATGTGGTGTGAAGTAAAGATGCTTTTAAACCATGGTTTAAATTAAAAGGCTTCAGTTTGTTTTCATTAATTTTAATTAATAAAACAAAAGAAAATATACTCTTTTTTTCACTCTCCACTGCCGAGAGAACAAGAGAACAAAAGAAAAGCAATTTTTTTAAGAAGCAGTAAGCCACTGCCGAACCAAGAGAAAAAGAAGAATTGAAAATTTTCTCTCAAATTCTAAGCCAAAAAATCTCACCAAAAATTACCTAAACAAATAATCAAGTCAATGGAATTAATCCTTAAGTGTTGAGGGTTAATTTGTGTTCTTGAAGCTTTGATTTTCCTAGGTTTTAAGAGTTAAATTTGGGGAAAATCTTGTTACCATTCTTGAGTGATCAAACCACCTTTTGTTCACCAAGACTTGTTCTTCAAGAAGCTCAATTTGGTGGAGGAAGAAGGAATTTCAAAGAATCAAGAGCTTGAAGGAATTGGGGATTTTGGATGCAAAGCTTCAACAATTGGCAAGGGTTGAAATCAATTGTTGGTAAATTTAATTTGTAAATTTATTGTTGTTTTGTTGATGATTTTTGTTGAGAAAAATTGTTGTGGAAGTGTTGAATAATTAGAAGCATGTATGTGAGGAAAATGAAGCATTAAAGTGTATGGAAAAATTAGTATATAGTTGATATATTAATTTTGTATGCTTGGTTTATTTTTTCAAGTGTTGGAAAATAATTTTGATGCTTGGATTAAATTTGTCAAGTTTGATAAATTTGTTAAAGTGTTAGGATTTTTTATTTGAGCTCATGGAAGATAATTTGATGTATGAAAATATTTATATATGATGATATATATTTTTAATACATTGGAATAATTTAAGTTTGTAGTAAAAAAAATAAAAAAAAAAATTTTAACACACTTTTTTAGCTACTGCCAAAAATAATAAAAAAAAAAAAAAAAAATTTATTCTCTCGGGATTTGATCTCGGGCGGGTTCCGCTGCGCTCGGCATTGCCGTTCCTCACTCAACAAGTGGTATCAGAGCGATACATGCCTTTAATTATTCATGTTCCTTACAATTTTTCTTAATTGTATAAAATGCCCATGCATACATTTAATAGTCGATTACATGTTTAGGCATTTTATTGTACATGCATACATTTAAATATTTGTATGCATTTGAGCTTGTTGAAATCTCTACACTAGTTCTAAGTGTCATTAATTTTGTGTGAAAATATGACATGGTCCGGCTTGTCTATACGGTCTTAGTTAAACCATTACGATTATTCCCAATATTGCTAAAGCGTGAGGGATTGGTTGTAATGTTTTGTTCTAATACGGTTAAGCATGAGATGAGTCGAATTTAAGAGAAAGTATTATCCAATATTGCTAAAGCGTGAGGTTAATATTAGTATCCTACTTTCGACGATAGACAAGTTGATCTAAAAATTGAACTATCCAATATTGCTAAAGCGTGAGGATGAGATTCGATTTATGACCGAATGTAAGAGTTGCATGAGATGTAATTGACAATAGTTGTCTACCTTCTCAAATTTACAAAGGTCAATATTATTAAAGTGTGAGATTTACGTAAATGTCAAGAAGGATGTACTTTGCACTGTGAGATTTAAGAGTTAAATTTCCGTATTCTTGTTTGTAGAGATTATAAAGAATATGTAAGACAATGCGATGACACTTTATAGAAAAAGTAAATCCATATTCTATTTAGTGTTTTATCATGATATTTAAATATTAATTTTTCGCTTTATTTTATTTTTCCTTGTATAGACAAAATGTCTGTTTCTAACTCGCTTTCGCGTGTACTTGATACGCATAAGCTCCATGGTGCTGTTAATTATAATGTTTGGCTCATGAATCTCCAAATTCTCTGTCAAGCGGAGCAACTTGAATATGTTCTAGATCGCCCAATGCCCGCAAGGGTTTCAGATGATGCTTTAGATGAAGAACGTGAGACGTTCAAAAGATGGAAGGACGATGATCGGAAAGTCCGGTCATACATCTTGGGATCTATAGTGCCAGAACTACAGAGGAAGTATATGCCGATGCCTGATTCTGGAACAATCTTGATCCATATGAAGGAACTATTCAGTGATCGACCACAGGTAGAGATACATAGGGTGGCTGTCGCACATGTGATGAAGCTAATAGATTGTATCGAAGAGCTCGAAATGATGGATATTCATATTGACAACCGCCCCGGGAATAGTGTGATTCTCACATCTCTTCCTGAGTCTTTCAAGAACTTTATTGTTAACTTTAACATGCATAAGATGCTTCCCACATATTTTGAGTTGCACAATATGTTGCTGATGCCTCAATATGAAATGAATAAGAATAGTTCTGCTTTCATGGTTACTGGTGCTTCTTCTTCTGGACCTTCTCAGGCTTCTCAAAAGCCGGCTGTGAAGAAACAAAAAAAAAAGAAAAAGAAATTCAAAGGTAAAGGTCCAGGTTGCTTCCGCAGGGGTTTCTAAGCCAAAGGTGAAGACAGATGTTGCAAAAGGAAAATGTTTCCAATGCGGCATACTTGGACACTGGAAACACAATTGTCCAAAGTATTTAGCTTCTTTGAAGAAAGCTCCCTCAGGTATTTGATTTCCTATTATTGACATTACACTTGCTTTTGATTCTAGTTCGAGTTGGGTGTTAGACACCGCTTGTCCTTCTCATATCTATAATTCGATGCAGGATCTGAGGGAAACTAGAAGATTGAAGTCGGGAGAGATCCAACTGCGAGTAGGGAATGAAGATTCTCTACAAGTTGAAGCAGTAGGAATTTTGTTTTTGAAACTATCTGATAAATGTAATATTAAACTTAATAACTGTTATTTTGTGCCGACTATGATACGATAAATCATCTCACTTCCTGTACTTGACAGTGCAGGATTTCATGTAAATATTAAAGACGATCTTTTTGATTTATATGATAATATGAATGTTTTGCTTGTTTCATGTCCCATGGTTGATGGTTATTACATTCTTACCAAAAATCGTGATGTCTTTAATATAGAGAAATCTAAAAGGAAAAGATCTGGTGAAATAAATAACACAGAATTTTGGCATATGAGATTAGGTCATATAGGCATAAAATGCCTAACCAAACTAATTAATGATGGTGTGATATCGGATCTAACCATAGAACCTTTACCAGTTTGTGAATATTGTATTCAAGGTAAAATGACTAAATCCTCATTTAATGGTATTGGACACCGTGCTAATGATTTATTGGAACTTGTGCATTCCGGTGTATGTGGTCCTATAAATCATACGGCCATGGGTGGGTTTCAATACTTTGTAACTTTTATCGATGATTTGTCACGATTTGGTTATGTGTTTCTTATGAAACACAAATCGAAAACTTTTGAAAAGTTTAAAGAATACCGATTTGAAGTAGAGAAATAAATCAGAAAACTCTTGAAATGCCTTCGAACAGATCGGGGCGGTGAGTACATGAGCAGTGAGTTCGTGAGTTATTTAAAAGAGAATGGGATTCTCACTCAGTATGCTCCTCCAGGTACTCCTCAACACAATGGTGTTTCGGAGAGGAGGAATCGAACTTTATTAGATATGGTTCGATCGATGATGAGTTTTACTGATCTACCAATATACTTGTGGGGCCATACTCTAGACACTACCGCTCATCTTCTGAACAAAGTTCCATCGAAAACCATTCCGGCTACTCCGTATGAGTTATGGACTGGAAGGAAACCGAGTCTTAAGTATGTTAAGATTTGGGGTTGCCCTGCCTATGTAAGAGTTGCACCGCGGGATAAACTTGAACCTAGAGGGTAAAAGTATCGATTCATTGGATATCCTAAAAAAATCCATGGGATATCATTTCTATGATCGCGAGAACTGAAATGTGTTCGTTGCTCGAAATGCAACTTTCTTAGAAACAAAATTTGTTTTAGAAAGTACAGATCATAGAATGATTGATCTTGATGAAGTCAATCAAAGTAACATTGAATTGACGACAGAACCAGAAGTTCAAGAAGATGAGATACATTTGATACAACCACCTCATAGGTCACAAAGGATATCGAGACCCCCTATCAGATACAAGATGACATTTGATGATGCCCTTGACGTTTTCTTAATCGAAGAAAATGATCTTTTAACCTACAAAGAGGCGATGTTAGATATCGATGCGGAGAAATGGCTGGAAGCTATGAAATCTGAGATTGCCTCAATGCATGATAATCAAGTCTGGGACTTGGTTCCCCTTCCCGACGAAATTGTTCCTATCAGTTGTAAATGGGTTTACAAGAGGAAGTGAGGGCCCGATGGAAAGGTTGAAACCTTTAAGGCCCGACTAGTAGCAAAAGGATATACTAAGAAATCAGGTAGAAACATTTTCTCCTGTAGCCATACTTAAGTCAATCAGGATTTTATTAGCTATTGCCGAACACTATGATTATGAAATTTGGTAGATGGATGTGAAAACGGCTTTTCTGAATGGAAATCTTGAGGAAGATATCCATATGGAACAACCAGATGGATTCGCATTCGCCAATGATCCTAATCTGGTATTTAAGCTTAAAAAGTCTATTTATGGACTTAAATAAGCTTCTCGTAGTTGGAATATTCATTTTAACGATGTAATCAGATCATCTGGTTTCATTAAAAATGAAGAGGAATCATGTGTCAATAAAAAGATAAGTGGGAGCATGGCAGTCTTTTTAGTGCTTTATATTAATGATATACTTATTATCGAAAACGATATAGGTATGTTACAATCTTTCAAAGCCTATTTAAGTAAGAATTTCTCCATGAAGGATTTGGGAGAGACCTCTTATATACTAGGTATAAAGCTTTATAGAGATAGAACGAGGAGGATGATAGGACTCTCTCAGTCCAAGTACATTGATTTGATCCTAGAAAGGTACAATTTTGTTGATTGTAAGACAGTCAATGTACCTTTTAAACATGGTATTCATCTGTCTAAGAAAATGTGTCCTAAGACAGATTATGAAAGGGCTAAAATGGTTACCCAGCCTTATGTTTCTGCTTTTGGTAGCATAATGTATGTTATGTTATGTATTAGACGTGATATCACCATGGCTGTAAGTGTTACAAGTCATTATCAGTCTGATCCAGGTCATGACCATTGGATGGCTGTGAAACATATCCTGAAATACCTTAAGGGTACAAATGATAAATTTCTCATTTATGGAGAAAATGACTTACAATTGAGAGGTTACACAGATTCAGATTTTCAATCTGATCCAGATGATAGAAAGTGTACATCTGAGTTTATGTTTTCTCTCAACGACAGTGCCATTAGTTGGAAGAGCACTAAGCAGGGTTCGACTGCCGATTCCACCACCGAGGCAGAATACATTGCTGCTTCAGAAGCCGTAAAGGAAGCTGTCTAGATCAAAAAGTTTATTGCGAAGCTTGGAGTAGTCCCATCTATAGTAGATCTTATTCCATTATACTGTGACAACAATGGTGCGATAGCTCAAGCCAATGAACCCTGCGCTCATTAGAAATCTAAGCATGTGGAACGAAAGTATCACATAATTAGAGAAATTTTGGCTAGAGGTGACATTATAGTTTGTAAAGTACGAACTGAAGAAAATTTAGCAGTCCGACTGACTAAAGCCTTAACTCCCAAGTTGTTTGAGAAACACGTGGAGTTTATGGGTATTAGATACCATCGTGAATGACACTAGATCAAGTGGGAGTGTTGGAAATTATGATCGAGCATCATTCACTTTTTGTATGAATATTTATTATTTATGCAATGTAATATTTTCTTTATCATGATTATTTATTTATTTGTATGGTAATTTCTTACTTTTATTTATATATTGTAAATCTAAGTGTTAGATTACTCTAAGAGTTAGAGATTTCGAGTTTCATTCGGACCCTTATATGAAATTAGTAAATACCTGAGAGTTAAAATATATGGTGATATAATTGCAAATGGTGTTGAGAAATATCACACATTCTGTCGAATATAAATTATTTCTGGTCTAGATATATTGACATGGGTCGATCATTATATTGGTAAGACTAGTGCATTGTCTATATATGTAATGGACATATGGTTTGTCTCAACAGACTGTCGGCTTAGTGGATGTTCGTATAGAAATGCAGATATTCATTAGTGGAATGAATATCGAAAAAACTCATAAAATATGACTAATAGATATTCCATAAAACTGTCAATAACTGTCTTTTCGAGTTGAGTAGTTATTGTGGTCATTTGACTTGAAACATCATGGTGGTCTTGTGAGTGATCCTCTGTGTCTGATACAATGCATGTCAGAGACCTTTTATGGTATGACCTCTGGATGACTGTTAAGTATAGACCGATGCTCACGAAGATCGGTTTGTGTTAATATGAGGATTCGTCAGTCCATATGGTTGGATTATGTTTCCAGAAATTTTACAGAGTATATTCCAGAAATCTTTTGGCCAAAAGTTCGTTGAAGAAATTGTTTCTTTAACATTATAAATAATATTGAAAAAAGTTTTGCATATATTATTTATTAATGGAATATTATTAAGAAATTTTTTTTTATATTGAGTAGATAAGGTTTTGACAGTAAGAACTATAACCTTACTCAATTGGAGACGGTAATGACGAATGGATTATACATTATTGTTTTTACCTCGACTTGTATGGTTCGACGTGTCGTGTTGTTTTTAGTCATGATTTGTAGGTAAGCAGGCCTTCATGAATATTAGTACGAATATATGAGATATATATGTATATATATAAGTAACAACCGAATGTGAGCTTAGAGAGTTCCATTATATTAAGTTTACTCGTTGAGCACTAGGGCGACTTTTCGTCAAATATTGAAAAAGTATTTTTTGGGTTTTAAGGATAAAATTGTTTGATCCGATAATTCATGAGATGAATTGCATTAATTAATTTTATATCAAGAGTTGATATAAGTTTATTGTATAATAGATGTAAATTTGATTTACATTAAATTAGTAATTAATTAGTAAATTAATTTAATTGTTAAATTAATGTAAAAGATTAATTACTTGGTTTATACAAATAAAGCTTTTAATTAATTAAAGTAACTAAGTTAATGCAATTGAATATTTTAGTTAAAGTAACTAAAATCATTTGATTGTGACTAAGTTGACTTAGTGGTGAGATTAATTTTTAACTTCGGTCAAGTTAGCCTTTTGAAACATGTGGTGTGGAGTAAAGATGCTTTTAAACCATGGTTTAAATTAAAAGGCTTGGGTTTTTTTTTTTAATTTTAATTAATAAAACAAAAGAATATACTCTTTTTTCACTCTCCACTGCCGAGAGAACAAGAGAACAAAAGAAAAGCAATTTTTTTAAGAAGCAATAAGCCACTGCCGAACCAAGAGAAAAAGAAGAATTGAATTTTCGCTCTCAAATTCTAAGCCAAAAAATCTCACTAAAAATTACCCAAACAAATAATGAAGTCCATGGAATTAATCCTTAAGAGTTGATGGTTAATTTGTGTTCTTGAAGCTTTGATTTTCCTAGGTTTTAAGAGTTAAATTTGGGGAAAATCTTGTTGCCATTATTGAGTGATCAAACTGATGAGCGGAAAATATATCAATATTTACCGACCCTTTTACTTAATATTTTGTTTAGTTTCTCGGGTTTGATGAACGTTTTGATATGTTTTAGTTTATTTTGCAGATAAAATAATATCGGGTCTCAATGAAATCATTTAGGACGAAATATGGGTCAAATAAAGGCAATTATTGTACTTCGTTAAAACGCCATTTCAAGTTTCCAATCTGCAAAATTAAAACTGATGAGCGGAAAATATATCAATATTTACCGCCCCTTTTACTTAATATTTTGTTTAGTTTCTCGGGTTTATGAACGTTTTGATATGTTTTAGTTTATTTTACAGATAAAATAATATCGGGTCTCAATGAAATCATTTAGGACGAAATATGGGTCAAATAAAGGCAATTATTGGACTTGATATTTTAATTTTGCAGATTGGAAATTTGAAAGGGCGTTTTAACGAAGTACAGTTTTGGAAATTCCAATTTTGTGCATCTGTTGTATTTTGGGCATAACCTTTTACTCCGATATCGGATTGAGCTGATTCAAGTTACAGATTAAAGAAGACTCAAAGGTCTACAACTTTAAAAGACAAAATAATTTTGAATTCTGAAGATTTTATGCCCGAAATTGATGAACCATCCAGAAGTGTGTTGTGTGTAATTATTAAAGTCACTTTCAATCATTTTCAAAGCAAAAAATAAATTAATAAATAAATAATAAAAATTATCAAATCATCACCAAACATGATAAGAGATTAGTGGAGCAATTAATAATGGATTTGGTGGAGCAATTAATAATGGATTTGGTGGATGATTTGATGGAGGCAAAATTTTGCCTATAAATACCAAGCCATTTCATTTGTAAAATTCATACTTTCTTCTAAGGAATTCCTTAAGAATACTAAGAAGATTGTATCTTGTTTATTTATTTATAGCTTTTAGTAATTAATTTCCGCTTTCGCACTTTCATTTCTTTACTTTTCTGTTTTTACTTTCCGCAATTTACTTTTACGCACAGTACTTTTCTTTCTTTAATTTTCAGTTTTTACTTTTCAGTATTGAGGAGGTAACTCCCCTTTGCTGGGGGTAAAAGGTAAAACTTTTATTACTAATATTTAGATTAATCTCCCTTAATTATAATAAATAAACTAGTTAAAACCTGACTTAACGAGGATACCGCCATATTGGTCGGTTGGTAATTATTTAAATTGGTTTTAACCTGACTAAACTGGATACCGCCTGATTGGTCGGTTGGTAATTAATTATTAATTTGACTTAATCTGGATACCGCCTATATGGCTGGTTGGTAATTATCATGCAAAGTTAATATATTATATTAAGGGAGATATCTAAAATAGAAGTAATAAAAGTAGATCTTTTTACCCCAGCATTTTCTTTTATTGTAATTTTACTTTATTTACTTTTCAGTAATTTACTTTCAGCAATTTACTTTTCAGCAATTTACTTTTCAGCAATTTATTTTTCAGTAATTTACTTTCAGCATTTAATTTTCAGTATTTAATTTCAGCATTTACTTTCAGCATTTAATTTTCAGCATTTAATTTTCAGTATTTAATTTTCAGTATTTTACTTTATGTCTTTTATTTTATTTAAGTTTTTTTTACTACCCGTAAATATGTGTCGTAACTAAGCCAATTATCTGGGGTTGTGATGAAATCCAATATCACCGGTTTATAAGGGGTTAAATTATAGTTTGGGTAATTTAAAAGTTTACTTATTAAGTCTTAAGCTTAATGCGTCTTGCTAATTGGCCACTAATAAGATTGATGTGGTAAAACTTAAAATGAACTAGACATAGGGATTTTAAGTTTAAGACCTTAGACTCAACAGTCTGCGATCTTCCTTGAGGATGGATAACCCTTTAATAGATTTCCTTACAGGATAGACATATACCTGTTGGGCGGGGATAGCCATAATTGGAACTTAAACTTAATGAATCCAGATAATTTGGTTGACATAGACATATGGTTCAATTAGGTTAAACTGGGTATTTGTGTATGACCATCGACAGAGGCTTACACATAATTTAGTGTTCCAAGTTAATAAATCAATATATTACCCAACTTTAAGATAACCACTTATCTTTAAAATGATATTGGAAGAAATCACAACCCTAGATAGTTTTTAATATTGAATTTTCTTAAAACCTACTTTCGAACAATTTTATTTACTTGTTTTTAAATTTAGAATTGTCACCATTTCAAATCAATCAAACAACCTGTTAGATACTAGTAATCATTTGACCTCATAAAATTAATAGATTAGATATTAAGTCCTCGTGGGATCGATATTTTTATACTACTTGAACGATACGTGCGCTTGCGTTATACGCGTGTGTTTACGCCGGTCATGTTTTTGGCGCCGTTGCCGGGGACTTTTTTATCTTTTACTATTAGTTTAGGGGTTAGATACGTTACTTGTATCTAATTTCTTTTTACTTATTGTTTTTGTTTTCTTGTGTTTCAGGTTCTTGGAAACTACATGAGACGAACCAGAAGCTTTGAACTCCGACCGCTTGACCCAGAAATTGAAAGAACCATCAGACAGTTGAGAAGGGAAAGGCGAGAAGGCCAAGAAGCAATCATTAACATGGAACCTGAACCGTTGGAGGTTGCACCACCAATTCCCATTCGAGACAGAACCATTCCGGTGGTTGATAGACTCATTTCTGTAATGTACTTCCTCCCTTACCAGCAAATGCGTGTGACATCAAAACATGCATTCAAATGATTCAGCAGTCAGTTCAGTTCGGGGGGAATGCAACTGAAGATCCTAATGCCCACATCAGTAACTTCCTGGAAGTTTGCGGTACTTTCAACTACAACAGAGCATCAGAAGAAGCAATGAGACTGCGTGTTTTCCCATACTCCTTGAAGGACAGAGCTAAAGCTTGGCTACATTCACTACCAGCAGGTTCTATCACAACTTGGAACACTTTAGCCACCAAATTTCTTGCAAAGTACTTTCCACCAGCCAGAACTGGAAAGCTGAGGAATGACATCACATCCTTTGTGCAACAAGACTCAGAAACTCTCTACGAAGCTTGGGAAAGGTACAAAGATTTGCTTCAGAAATGTCCTCATCATGAGATTCCAAAATGGCTTTAAGTCCAAACATTCTATAATAGACTTTCTGGAATAATGAGAACCACAATCGATGCTGCTGCTGGAGGAGCCTTGATGGCAAAATGAGAAGATCAAGCCTGGGACCTAATCGAAGAAATGGCCAACAACAATTCCTTGTGGCCAACAGAAAGGAGCATGATCCAAATAATTGCAGGAATTTATGAAAGTGGAGCCAATACAGCAGTCAACGCCAAGCTAGATCAGATATGCAAATTCATGGAGACTCTTACCACTGGATCCACAAGTTCACCATAGGGAGGAGCACCAGAGTCGAACCAACTTGAAGAGATGGTGAATTTTGTCAACAATTTTAACAGACATGGGAACAATCCATATTCCAACACCTACAACCCAGGGTGGAGGAATCATCCTAATTTATCATGGAGCAACAATTCAGGCCAACAGCAGAACTATCCACCACCTGAATTCCAGCAACAGAACAAAAGCCAGGAGCAAGCAAATGAACCAGGAATAACAAAAGTGTTGACCCACTTGAAAAAGATAGAAGCAAAACACGACTCTCAAGCAGCAAGATATGATACTATGTTTCAATCTCAAGCAGCAAGATATGATGCTATGTTTCAATCCCAAGCAGAATTAATTCAAGGTCAATCTGCTTTTATTAAAGCACTGGAGAATCAAATTAGACAACTGGCAAATGCTCAGAGTTACAGACCGCCAGGTACCATTCCTAGCAACATAGAGCCAAATCCAAGAAACATGGGGAAGGAACAATGTCATGCCATCATGTTAAAAAGCGGTACTGAAATCAATAAAGATGTTGGAGCCAAAACAACTGCTGAGGAAGTTCCAAAAGAAACAAAGCAACAGATGGAGGAAAAAGAAGCAAAGGAAAAAGAACAAATCATTCCACCTCCACCTTTTCCTCAACGTCTTCAGAAGAACAAATTGGACAAGCAGTTTTCTCGGTTCCTGGAGTTCTTTAAAAAGCTGCATATCAACATTCCATTTGCAGAAGCATTGGAACAAATGCCCAGCTATGCCAAATTCATGAAAGACATTCTTTCACGAAAGCGGAGATTGGGAGATTATGAGGCAGTAGCATTATCAGAAGAATGCAGCGCTATCATTCAGAGGAAACTTCCCCCAAAGTTGAAAGATCCTGGCAGTTTCACTATTTCTTGCGTCATAGGAGAACATAACTTTGGTAAGGCTCTGTGTGATTTAGGTGCGAGTGTTAACTTGATGCCTTTTTCTATTTTCAGGAAATTACAGATTGGAGAAACAATGCCCGCCTCAGTCTCTCTACAACTTGTTGATAGAACGCTTGTATTTCCAAGAGGCATAGTTGAGGATGTGCTGGTCAAGGTTGACAAATTCATTTTCCCAGCAGATTTTATTGTCCTTGATATGGAGGAAGACGAAGACGTGTTGATCATTCTCGGGAGACCATTCTTGGCTACAGGTCGAACCATTATTGATGTATAAAAAAGAGAATTAACCATGAGGGTACAGGACCAAGAAGTAACATTCAATGTTTTCAAGGCCATGAATTTCCCAGATGATGAAAAGAATGAGGAATGTTTCAAACTTGATGTGATACACAGTACCATTCAGAACTCCAATGCAATGTAAAGTTCTATTGACAAACTTAAAACATGTCAATCGCCTGTGGAGCCTGAAGATAAAGTGTCTTATGCACTGAAAAAGCCAATTCTTGCACTACAAGCAACAAAAGAGAAAAAGTTCCACCAGCTCAACGAATTGGAGGAATTTCACAATCAGCCTTTTGAGGATGCCAAATTGTACAAAGAAAAGGCCAAGAAGAGACAAGATGAGAAGTTAGTGCACATACAATTGGAACCACGGCAGAAGGTACTGTTAAACAAATCAAGGGTGAAATTCTTCCCATGGAAGCCAAAATCACGGTGGTCAGGTCTATTTTTGATCACCAAGGTTTTACCAGACAGAGCCGTTGAGATATATGATCCTGACTCCAACAAAACTTTCAAGGTTAAAAACAAGCGTGTTAAACACTACTGGGGAGAATCATTTGAGCGACAAAAAGAAAGTGTCACACTTTCAGATCCAGCATAAACGTTCGAGCAGTCACGTCTAGCTGACGACTTTAAACTTAACGCTTGCAGGGAGGCAACCCATGCGATTTTTGTATATATTGTGATTTGGTGTGATTTAAATTTTGTGTGTTTAGTTTTTGCAGATTAAGACATTTCAGGATGGAAGAAGTTCTCACAAATCTTCACAAGCAATTTCCTTCTCTCCCTCAAAACTCTCTGATGAAAGTCTACAAAGCTCGCTTGGAACGGATGAGATTACTAACAATCCATGGTGTTCCTAATGACATTCGTTGGGTAATTGAAGCACGAGTTCGATTGGCAGGTGAGTCTTCTGACTCTTTTATTTCACATCTGTCTGGTTTTGGAAGAAGCACCTATGCAAAGAAACGTAGAGCTAAACAAATGGGTGTTTGTTACAAATGTGCACGCTGGAATTGCAATACTCGTTGTCGTTCTTTAGGAATGATGTCTGATAATCGTGAAGACAAAATTAAATTCATTAGGGATGGCTTGAGTAAGGAGTCTTTAGATGATATATCTTCAACTCTTGAGACACATCCCAGTGGATATGTTCATATAGCCATTCGCAAATTACATACATAATTCCAAAAAGAAAGACAACAATTAAGTCTTGGGAATCTGACTCAAAAAGATCATGTTTGCCAGTTTATAAGAAAATTGGATGGGAAGCTTATCCCTGACGCATAGACGTCAACCAAGCCGCTAATTTTCTTGTACATATTATATCTCTTTGTCTTTTCCTAATAATTTTAAATTATTTTGTTGTTTTCTTTTATTTTCTCCGACATGATCCAGACCTTTTTGACTATCACAGTTTATTTTACTGTTAACTAATAATCGTCCTTTGGAAGATACTTGTGCTATTATTACTCACCCTTTTTAGGTTTTATAAATTCAACTCATCATTGCACTTTTGAAGACATCCAGAGTAAAACATGGAAGCCACTTCAAGAAGACGAGTTGAAAACATCTGTGTGTTTTTGCGGTACTAGTGTTGGTACTAAGCCACAATACGTAGAAGCAGCACAAGAATGGGTCAAGTCTTAGCTGTAAGAAATATGCACTTAATATATGGCGGAGGCAATCTTGGACTTATAGGGATCATTTCAAAGGTCGTACAAGAAAGAGGCAGTCACGTTTTGGGATTCATCCCAAAACCCTTGGCAGAAGCAAATCTTATTGAACCATCAAACGGAGAGGAACTGATTGTGCCATGTATGTCTGAACGACTGGTAGAAATGATTAACCGTGATGATGCTTTTATTGCTTTGCCAGGTGGCTTGGGTACATTGGAGGAAATTTTTATTGTGCTATCTTGGGCGAATCTGAACATACACCAGAAACCAATTGGGCTGTACAACGTTGATGGATTTTATGATTTTCTTTGTGTATTTCTTGATGATGCCCGGAGAAATGGGTTCGTGTCAAAACCTTTGAAAGAACTCCTTTTTACTGCCAGAACTGCTCTGGATCTAATTGATCAACTCTTAGCCTATGAACCACGAGCTGACCCTATCCTTTCAAAGATAAATTGGTCTGAGGACGATCGTGGTAAGGGGCGTAGGATTAATCTGGATCTTAACCTTTAATTTCCTGTAGAATTTCAGCTAACCATGTAATATTTTCTAAACTCTTCTTCTACTTTTTAAGACATTGGGGACAATGTCTCATTTAGGTTTGGGGAAGGTAATTAGTTGATCAGTACATTGTTTTTAGTTTGTGTGTTCTTTTTATTTTTAGTCCAAAATTTTTTGAAAAATACAAAAAAATTGAAATTTTTTCAAAAATTACAAAAATATTTTGTGTTTTTGTGTTTTTATTTTGACTAAAATGGTGAAATTGGTGAAGATAGCTGAGTAAGGAGTTTCCACTCCTGATACGTATCTCAAGCCTATTTCGAAACAAGTTAATTTTTGTTATTTCCTTTTGAATTATTTAATTTGTAAATTCTCCATAAAATTGACTAAAATGATCTTCATCATGTTCAGTTAGCAGATATTATCAACATACATAGTAACATACGAACATGAGCTAAAATTGAAAAGTTTGTAATATTCAGTGCTCTAGTTTAATTGGAGGAAGCATCTAAAAAAGCAATGGAGAAAAAAAAACATCTGAGATCCGAGTTATTAAGTCTGTAAGGGTGTTTTAACACCTAGTGCCCTAAAACCAACTGGTTTGGGAGTCACTGGCCCAAAGCTCGTTACATGGATCAAAGATGCTGCAAATATATATAAATAATATATATATCTGAAGTCTGAGTAATTAAGTTGTAGGGGTGTCTTAACACCTGGTTCCCTAAAGCCAACTGGTTTGGGAGTCCCCGACCCAAAGCTCGCTACATAGAGGGAAGATATTGATAAAAAAAAAATCAGAAAAGAAAAAATCAGAAAAATTATTCCATTACTGTAAAAAGATGTGAATTCTGATAAACTTTAGGACAAAAATATTACTCTCTTATCAACTACACTTGTGACTGTTGTGGGCAAAAATGAGTTGATTAATATTTTGTCGACTGTGTATATGGAGAATGGTAAATATAATCGGAGAATTTACTTATTCGGTAATTTAGAATGAAACAAAACAACTTTGACTTGGAGTAGAAGTTTCACCTGATTAGTCACTAATTTCTTTATTCTCTTTTCTCTTGTCTTTTTGCTTTTGTGTGCATTAGTTTCACTACTCCTTTTACTTTTGTAAAACGTTTGTGGGTATCTTTGCTGTAACCCTCACGAGACTACAACTCGTCCACTAGGGACACCTAGGGGTTTAAAGGCTTGTTGCATACGCTAAATGCAACCGTGATCCCTACGAAAGTGGCTTAGTTTAATTTTAATTGTTTCTTGTATTTTATTTTATTGTTTTTCTCGAGGACTAGCAAAATTTTAGGTTTGGGAGTGTGATGAGCGGAGAATATATCAATATTTACCGCCCATTTTACTTAATATTTTGTTTAGTTTCTCGGGTTTGATGAACGTTTTGATATGTTTTAGTTTATTTTGCAGATAAAATAATATCGGGTCTCAATGAAATCATTTAGGACGAAATATAGGTCAAATAAGGGCAATTATTGGACTTGATATTTTAATTTTGGAGATTGAAATGGCTTTTTAACGAAGTGCAGTTTTGGAAATTCTAATTTTGTGCATCTGTCGTATTTTGGGCATAACTTTTTACTCCGATATCGGATTGAGCTGATTCAAGTTCCAGATTAAAGAAGACTCAAAGATCTACAACTTTAAAAGACAAAATAATTTCGAATTCTGAATATTTAATGCCCGAAATTGATGAATCATCCAGAAGTGTGTTGTATGTAATTATTAAAGTCAATTTCAATCATTTTCAAAGCAAAAAATAAATTAATAAATAAATAATAAAAATTATCAAATCATCACCAAACATGATAAGAGATTAGTGGAGCAATTAATAATGGATTTGGTGGAGTAATTAGTGGAGCAATTAATAATTGATTTGGTGGATGATTTGATGGAGGCAAAATTTTGCCTATAAATACCAAGCCATTTCATTTGTAAAATTCATACTTTCTTCTAAGGAATTCCTTAAGAATACTAAGAAGATTGTATCTTATTTGTTTATTTATAGCTTTTAGTAATTAATTTCCGCTTTCGCACTTTCTTTTCTTTACTTTTCTGTTTTTACTTTCCGCAATTTACTTTTACGCACAGTACTTTTCTTTCTTTAATTTTCAGTTTTTACTTTTCAGTAATGAGGAGGTAACTCCCCTTTGCTGGGGTAAAAGGTAAAACTTTTATTACTAATATTTAGATTAATCTCCCTTAATTATAATAAATAAACTAGTTAAAACCTGACTTAACGAGGATACCGCCATATTGGTCGGTTGGTAATTATTTAATCTCCCTAAATTTTTTTTTATTCACTCGGGATTTGATCTCGGGCAGGTTTCGCTGCCCTCGGCATTTTCGTTACTCACTCAACAGACATGTGGCAAGCGCACGTTAGCAAGTGCGAATGTTAACAGACTTATCGGATTTTGACACGTGTCCCGACATATTTTAGCATGATTCGGCACACGTTAGCAAGGTCTGGCGCACGTTAGCGGTCGTGACGTAGAAGGCTTGCGCGTCGCGATGCCCAAATTAGGATTTTACCCTTTTTGTCCGTTTTTCACTGTTTTGGTCCTGAATTGCTTCTAGAGAGTCCTGAAACTTTATTTATCTATAAAATAACATAAAACACATCAAAATATTCCCAAAACTCAAGATACTATACAAAATATTAGGTCAAATGAGTGGGAAATAGTGATACATTTACCATTCATCATCAACTTGCCAGCATAGGCTCTAATCTCTCTAAGTTGGATGGCGAAATGGCCTGAAAGATGTCCATATTGATAAAGGCCGCATATTATTTAAGGATTTTCTTCAAGGCCTCCATATCTGAACTAAAACTAGTAGATTCCCGAGGCCGAGAAAGAAGTGTAGATCTGAGGCGGTCCCAAGTGGAAAAGGCATCCTGAATGAATTATAGAATAACGGCAGCACCTTACGAAAAAATGAAAGTTAAACACCGAAAAAATGAGAAGTATAAACACTTACAGCCTCTGGAGCTGGATCAAATGATGATGGCACGTCAGCCGTTGGAGTCACTTGAGCAATAGTAGGGGTGGCCGAGGACAACTCATCAGTTGAGAAGATCATGGCAGTTTTGTAAAATTTGGAAGATTTTAAGGATGACTGCCCATAAAAGAGATGGACTGGTCGTTTCTGAAGGGCAAAAAATTGGAGGGATTCTATGTGTTAAAGGGGAAGAAGAGCTATATTGAGTAAGTTGAAAAGGACTACAAGGTGGAGACGGCTCAGGAACGCACCTTGAGTGCAAAGGGTCATCGGCTGCAAAGGAATCGGTTGAAGAATCAAAAGAATTAGAAGAATTATAAACATCAACAAATTCAAGCTTTGCGATGATCAGCTCAACCAGCTCAGAGCGAATGAGAGATCTAGCCCTCTCTAAAATCCTAAGTTCGGTCTGGTTAAAAAGACCAACCGTCTCTCTGAAAGAACCGTTAGGCCCATCAACCATCCATTTGAGGATTAAAGGAGGGGACAACCCGCATAAGGTAAGTCCACTCAAGGTATTCGTCAGGATCTTGGACATTAGGAATTGAAGACTGTAGGGGACGATAGTCAAAAAAGAGGTTATCTGGGCGGTTCTCCTCAATGAGAGTGTCACGACTCTCTAAAACTATGTCAAATATTATACTTTGGAGGACCACCCCAACTGCAGAACTCAAAGCCTCTTCAACTTCATATGGATGTTGGATGATAAAGGTTATGCAGTCCTAACCTGTACTGATTTGGCCAGAGAAACCCTCTCGGTCATGGGAACCTGGACAAGGTAATACAAAATTATAAAAAAAAATACATTAGCCTGAGTGCAATGAATCAAAGGCTCATCATCAGGGTCATAGTAAGAAGGGGATGGAATAAGATGGTTTCATCTGGACTAGTAAAGGGCTCGCACAGGGATTGGAATGAGTGGATTCAATATGACCGGGAAAATAGAAGTATGCTCAGAGCTATAATTGGACTATAGCCATAATGGACCAGACGCCATAGGGGATGAACTAGAGCAAATTTGTTTGATTAGGATAGCCAATCCCCTATAAAGGCAGCCATAATAAAAGAAGACATGTCAAATGAGCGACCATTGGCTACATCAGAAGACAGATGGAGATAGCCAACAACAGGTTTTTGTCTCGGTAGACAAAGTATGTATTTGCATATCCAATAATTTATGAGCGTTGTACGTTACTAGACTAAAATAGACGAGGTAAGACCCCTAAAGAGTCTAGCTAAAGTGGAATAGGAATTAAAGTGAGAACTTTCAAATGAAGCAATGACGAATTTGAACTTTGTAATGGCCGAGATGACAGCGTCCGGATGGGACAAACCTATCAAAGCACTTATGTCATGTAGAGTAACGGTCATGGGGTCGAGTGGGAAGATGAAGGTATTGAACTCAAAAGACTAAAAATAAGAAAGATTGGAAATAAGCAACGATCAAATGCAGGGATGTGAAAAGAAGAGACCGATAGATGTTCAAAGAGGGGATGGTCTCCCGTGAGAGGAAAGAGTTAGGCTAAGGGGACGTCAGCTATGGCGGATTCCTCGATGAAGGTAGGGCCAAGTGAGCAAATGTTCCTCACTTCATCCAGCGAAATCGAATGAACAACATCGATTGAGGAGTCTCCTAGGGCTTTTTGGTAATCGAAAAATTTAAAAGCTTTGGGGAGTTTGGGAACGGAAGATGAAGACGCCATTAGAAAGCTATGAATGAAAGCTTGAGTTTTTTATACTTGGAGAAGAATATTACAAATAAAAAATGAATGAAGAACAAAAGAGGCCATTTATAGCGACTAATATTTTGTTGCCTAGACATATGACACGCCTTGAATGGAAAAGGAAAAGAGGTTGGAATACTAAAATGAATAGGCATATATGAAAGTTAAAATGACATGAAAGATGCATTCTTATATTTTATAAGAACCCATTTCCTCACGCGGCGGAAGCGTTATAGGCATCATGATCGACTTGAAATTTTTTTATGATATTTTCCCCTCTTGAACGAATTCGTCCAGCCCTTTAGCCGCTGTTATGTATTATTTTAATGATTTTAACAACCCCGAATAGCCCCCAGTCATAAAAGCCAATTGGACACTTTTACACACCGAAAACACGCGCACAACTCACTATTTTGGTTGATGTTGTATACTGATTTTTCAGCTACTGTTCTGGACAAAATAAACCCACCAAAATAGTACTAAAATATCCACAAAACAACATTTTGGGTTCCTAAATTGAACTCCACAAAACACAAGCAATACAAAGTGCGGTAGTGAGCATATTTTTCTACTCACTGTCGTGACAAACCAAAAGGAGAGAAGGAAGTTTCTTTTTATTTTCCAAAGAGTCTTTCGTTCTATGGCTCGCAACTAACACAAGGAAGATTGGGCTTAACTCACACAATTATCTCTAAACAATTTAGAGTTTGGATTGTCACAAAAAAATTCATTCACTTTTCTTTTTACTCGACGCTTGAGAGAAAAAAGAAGAAGATGAAGGCTAGAGTTTTTGGAATGAGAGTTGGTTCCAAAGAAAATCACATATTCTTTTTATACCTAGGGTTTAGGTTGCCAAAGATTAAACCAAAACTCTTCCCCCATTGCTCTCAAATTTTCGGCCATTTTGCTTAAATTGGCAATGATCAAATTCCTTTTTAATATCTTCATAAACATAATCAAGTTACCAAAATAAAATATTGTAACTTCCATTTTTTAAATGATGAATTTAAAATCACAATTTTAAATTCATTCACTTCTAAAATAGAACTTATTAAATTATATATAAAATAAAATATAATAAATGAAATATTTTAAATTAAATGATTATCTCATAATCATTTATATGAAATAAAAAATCTTATATTAAAATTATTATAAGTTCCAAGTCTGACATATATATTATTAATCTTATTAATAATATATGTGAGTTTATAATTGGACTATATAATTATATTTAATTTGCTACAGTATATCGAGCTAGCACGGGGACCAAATAAACCTACAGTTCCGAACTCCAATAATCCCGAAATATTAATTAAAATATTTAATTAAATATTTAGAATTATTAACTTTAGGTTATTCCACTAAAAATTCAAACCTCCACTCTCATTTCCTTAGATATGTTATATAAGCCGAACTACTTCGGTGTCCATCAATATTGTCATTACATATGGATTGACCCTTCACGAGTATCTTATAATTAGAGTCGGGTCAAAAAATTTGTTATACCCCTATAATTATTTTTACCTTAAGTACCATTGATTATCTAATAACGATTTATTCATAACTATTATAATATTAATCTTTCTATTCGTAATAGAAAGATTTGAGCGCTCTAATCACCCAAGTACCCAATCAAACCTTAAGGAATATACTTCTCTAATTCGCGCAAGAAGGAGTGAACTCTATATCTATGTAAAATATCCCCAGCTACACACCAGACCATGTCCCCAAAGTACGTAGCTATTGGTTTGGATTTCTACACCAACCACACCTTTGTAAATCAAAGGACACAGCCTGCCATGTAGGAGTTCGTAGTACACTCAAGATTCAGATCAATCCATATATGACCATATAGTAGATTGAAATGAATTTCTTTATTTAATAGATATTATAATAAATTAATTTATATATGAGTTATGTTCTACATGATCACATCATATAAGGTGCATTCATTCTCATGTCACCATATGGACGATCATAGATAAAGGACACCGTACATTTATAGAATGGATTGCAGCTATAGATAAACCACAAATAAAGTACTCGCTTTGTTTGTTCTCTATAGGCTATTTTAGATTACTAACTTCTTATTTAAATTATCTTGTGTATGACACTCAAACACTAATTCTGAATACAAGTAAGTAGTCAAGGGTAAACTAGACAATTATAATATGTGATTTAAATCAAAACAATCGATAAATGAATAAAACATCATTTATTTTAAACAAAAAGTTATGTTTACACATTGCATGAAGCTCTATGGCATATATCCCAACAATCTCCCACTTGCACTAGAAAAAATAGGACATATCACGTATTCCTAGACCTTTTAGGTGACCTTCAAACACTTTAGTCGATAATGTCTCTGTAAATGGATCAGTCAGATTCTCTACGGATGCAATCTTCTTGACAAACACTTCTTCTCTCTGCATTGTCTCCCTAATGAGGTGACATTTCCTCTCTATATGCTTTCCCTTTTGTCTCATGTTGGTTCTTTGGAGTTCGCCATTGCACCACTATTATCGCAATAAAGTATGAGTGGTTTATCATTATCTAGAACTACTTACAAATCTCTTAAGAATTTATGGATCCAAACTACTTCCTTAGCTGATTCGCATGCTGCTACATACTCAGCCTCTATAGTGGAGTCAGCAATATAAGATTATTTTATGCTCCTCCACAAACGGCCCCACCACCTAGGGTAAACACTGGTCTAGATGTTGATTTCCTAGAATCGACATCCTTCTGAAAATCAGAGTTTGTATATCCCTTAAGGATCATATCCTCACCAGAATACACAAGCATATAATTTATTGTTATCTTAAGATATTTGAGAATATGTTTCACAACCACCTAATGATGTAATTTTGGGTTAGACTGAAATCTACCGACTACTCCTACTATAAAATAGATGTTCGGTCTCATGCATAGCATAACATACATGAGACTACCAACTACTGAGGCATATGAGATATGTCTCATTTCCTCAACTCCTTGAGGTGTCTTAGGAGACTGTTCTTTTGACAAATAAATTCCATGTCGGAAAGGCAAAATGCCTTTCTTGGAATTCTGCATCCTAAATCGCACAAGGATTATATGATGCCTAAGACGTATCTAACAGTCATCTTTTACGATCCCGAAGAATATGGATCCCAAGTACATAACTGGTCTCTCCCAAATCTTTCATTTGGAATTGATTAGCTAGTCAGGATTTCACGTCCGATAATATTTTTAATTGATTCCCAATGAATAAAATATAATCGACGTACAAACGAGGAAGACCACCTTAAAATCATAAGACTTGATTGTGGTATCAAATTTCATGTTCCAAGATAGAGATGTCTGCTTGAGTTCATAAATGGACCTTTACAGCTTGTAAAACTTTTGCTCTTGACCTTGAAGTATAAACCCATATGGTTGTACCATATAGATACACTCATCAAGACTGTCTTCAAGAATGCATTTTTGACGTCCATTTACCAAATTTCATAGTCATAATATGCGACAATGGAGAGAATAATGCAGATGGATTTGAGCGTGGCTACTGGTGAGAAAGTCTTATCATAGTCGACTCCCTCTTTCTAGGTATAACCTATGGCCCCTATGATAGTCTTTAAAATCTATACCCTCATATCCGCTCCATTCTTTCTCTTGTAGATCCACTTACAATCTATGGGTTTTACCCCATCAGGTTGGTCTATAAGTTCACATATTGAGTTGAAGTACATCGACTTCATCTCAAGGTTCAAGGCTTTGAGCCATTCCTCTTTATCAGAATCATCAATTGCAATACGATAGGTCAATGGATCATCTATACCATCACTGTATGTGACAACTTGTGCCTCTCCAACTCCTAGGTAGCGATAAAGTTGTCGTACAACCCTCTCACTACATCTAGGTGGTAGATCATTTTGATGTACTTGCATCTGACATTCAGATGTCGAAGTTGTTATGCTTCTGTCAACTATTATTAACGATGTAGTGTTGATTGAACCAGCAAGTAACTCCTCGAGTATCACTTTACTTCGAGGTTTGAACTCCCTCATATAGTCATCCTCAAGAAATGTAGCATTTTTCGATACAAAACACTTTATTATCTTTTGAACTAGTGAAGAATGCGCCCCTAGTCTCCCTAGGATAGCCTACAAATAGACACACCTAAGAATGTGGCTCCAACTTTACAGTATTATTCTTTAACACATGTGCTGGAAACCCTCATATACGAAAATATCGTAAACTAGCTTTACAAATGCTCTATAACTCTAAGAGAGTCTTAGGAACAAACTTAGATGGAACTACATTAAGGATAAACTTTGTTATTTGTAATGCATATCCCTATAATGAACTAGGCAGTAAACTGTAACTAAACATAGATCTTATCATGTCTAGTATGGTCCGATTTCTCATTTCTGCAACACCATTCTGCTGTGAGTTGAGATACTATCTCATGCTTAACCAAGAATTCCTTGAAATTTCTCCTCAATGATCTGATCGTAGAGTTTTGATCATCTTACCTAATTGATTCTCAACCTTAGCACGATACTCTTTGAACTTTTCAAAAGTATCTGACTTATGTTGCAGTAGATAAACGTACCCATATCTTGAATAATCGTCAATGAATATGATGAAGTATTCATGACCACTACGGACTATTACATTCATCGGTCCGCAAACGTCTGAATGTACTAACTAAATTGGTTCACTGGCTCTTATACCTTTTCTAGTAAAAAGGTCTATTGGTCATAGACAAGACTTACAGACTGGTAAAGTACCAAGCTTTAACTGGTTTAAAGTTTTGTTCTTTATCAACTTATCTATACGGTCAATGCTAATATGACCAAGTCAGATATGTGTCATCAGGAGAAATCTTTTGCCGCTTTGTTTTAGGTTTTTCAACTTTAAACATTTCAGTATTGAGTAGTGAACTATGTGTTAATGATCTTAAGACATATAAGTTGTTCTTTAGTTTCCTTTGCATATAGTAAATATGAGATTGTGCGTGTTAGCTGACAAACAAAAAAAAAATTAAAATAATTAAAGTTTTGCTTTTGAAAGTTTATATGAGAGAGACAGATGCGTGTTAACAGAGAGAAAACAAAGATAAGAATAAAAAAAAATTTATTTCTCTCTCCTATTTTCTTTTCTCCTTCACTGCCAAACTTTGAACCGCCGCCGCCACTTCACCATCGACCTTCTGCCGCTACGTGCTGGACCATGATGAGTGGTATTTATATCACTATTTCTCACTCATTTAACCTAATATTTTGTATAGTTTCTTGAGTTTTGTGAATGTTTTGATGTGTTTTGTGTTATTTTGCAGATAAATAAAGTTTGGAAAGCATTGGAGGCAATTTGGGGCCAAAATAGACAAAAAGGGACAAAAAGGCATTTTTGGAAAAAACCAGCGTCGCGCTGCCCAGACATCCCGCGTTGCGACGGCTAAATTACGCCGCCTGCTAACTTGCACCGTGGACATGTGTCAAAATCTGGGTGGTCTGCTAACATGCGCCGGATGCTAACGTGCACCGATCATGCTAACGTACGCCGCTGCCATGTGTCATCTGCTAAAATGCACCGTTGCCACGTGTCACATGCCCATTGGACCGAAGCAAAACGGGTACCACGTGTCACTTCTCTATTGGACCGAATCTTTGGTGAATCACATGTTGCCACGTGTCGACCTCTCATTTGACCGATCCTAAGCGCGTTCCACATGTCAGATGATCATTGGACCAAAATCTCAGCCAATCACCGTGTGCACGTGTCGTATTCTCATTGCACCACCTTTACCGCGTGACATATTTCATCACTAGATTCTGCCAACAATGCGCGTGGTCAAAAGCCGCGTTGACAGAAAACGCGTGCTGGCATCGCGACGCCAAACACTTCAGCGTCGCGACGCCAGAAGCCGAAAATGTCTATAAATTCAGTTCCTCTTCACTTCATTTGGTGTGCTTTCCTTGGGATTTTTTCTCTGGTTTCATAGGAAGCATCTAGTTTTGTAATAATAAAATTATGTATTTTTATTTTTAGTTTTTATTACTGCTTTTTATTTATTTACTTTATGTTTTGTAGTTAATTTACCGCTGGGGTAAAAGGTGGAACCTTTAATATAATTATCTAGGTAAATCTCACTTAATTATAATATTTAAATTATAATTTAACCGGATTAATTAATGTCAGACTTTATTACCGCCTATATGGCTGGTTTAAATATAAATTACCTTACCGCCTATATGGTTGGTCTTTATGTGACAGATAATTACCGCCTATATGGCTGGTGCAATTGGACTAAATGGATTACCGCCTATATGGCTGGTTTTAAATGTTTAATATTATTAATTCCTGAGAAAGCAGAATATAAATAATGTATATATTATAATAAGTGAGATTCCTAGTTAATAAATATTAAATGTGGATCCTCTAACCCCAGCATTTTATTTTCATTCTAGGGAAGTGATGAAACACAATATCCACACTTAATAATTGATTTTCTTTTTATGGGTAATTCTTTAGTTTGTTTATTGAGTCTTAAGCTTAATGCTTCTTGTTGTCTGATCACCAATAAGATTGATGTGGTAAACTTAAAATGAACTAGACATAGGGATTTTAGGTTTCAGCCTTAGATTCAATAGCTCACGATCTTCCTTGAGGATAGATAACCCTTTAATAGATTTCCTTACAGGATAGGAATATACCTGTCGGGCGTGGGTAGCCATAATTGGAACTTAATCTTAATGAATCAAGATAATTTGGTTGACATAGACATATGGTTCAATTGGGTTATACTGGGTATTTGCGTCTGACCATCGGAAGAGGCTTTTGCATATTTTCGTGTTCCAGGTTAGCAAATTAATTTATTACACATAGATAAGAGAATCAATTCATCTTTATAATAATATTGTGTGGAGTCACGACTCTAGACCCTTGAGTCTTTTATTTTATTTTCCTTAATATTTTCTTTTGCGTCTATTTTTGTTTTTTATTTAGAAAATCCACAATCAACCAAATCAATCAAGCAATCATTCTCTTCTCCCTCAATTAGATACCTGTAAATAAATAGTATCAATAATTAATAACAACAGTAGGAATTAAGTCCTCGTGGGATCGATATTTTTATACTACTTGAACGATACGTGCACTTGCGTTATACGTGTGTGTTTACGCCGGTCAAGTTTTTGGCACCGTTGCCGGGGACTTATTTTTCTTGAGTTGTTAATTTTGAAGCTATTTAATTTACTTGTATCTAATTTTCTTTATTTTTATCTGTAATTTTTATTTATTTCTTTTATTTCAGGTGGTTCAAAAATGGAACACTACTGGGAGATTGAGAGATTACGAACTTTACAAGAAGATACACCCCACATCTAGGAGCAACAGTCCGGTTTTCTGAGGCCTGTTGTCCAGACCAACAATTATCACTGGATGCCAGAACCAAGCAATTCTACATTTGCTCAACAGAACGAAATGGGGAGATGTGTAATATGTGATGGTAACCACCCGAGCGATCAATGTATATATATTTCAAGTGGCAGAATTATTGGAATCATTCAAGGTACGAAGAACCATCACATTTTCCATCTTATCCACCATCCACCTATGATTTCCATCAACAATCAGAACCATCATGAAGATCAGATGATTGACATGCTCAAAGATTGGGTCAAGAAACAAGACGAAAAGTTGGATACAATGCTTGAAACATGCCAGAATCAATTTGAAAGTATTCAGAGACAATCAGAATTCATTCAGAGACTGACAGATCAAACGAGACAGTTACCTCAAGAAGAATTAATAGATGAAACTGACAAAGCCTTCGAGTACCCAGAGATCCACAATGACACCTTAACAGAGGAGGATGCTGAGCAGTATCAATAACCAGAGGTATCAGTTCAGGTGCCCGAACCAGCAAAGTCTCGATTTGATTTTTATTATTCTGATTCTGACGAAGATGAAGCTGATCTATTTGTACCAACTGCACCAACAACGGAGGATCAAACTTTTAATCCTCAAAATGAAGATCTTGGAGCATGCTTTACCATGATGTTTGAAGAAGATCTACCTGAGCCAATCATTTCACCGAAATCAGAGGATGAAGACCTAAAATCTGACACATCTTTTCATCCTCAGGTTGACAATTTTGAAGTATGTATTTCACAGATGACGGATGAAGAACTGAACGAGGAAATCCTAAAATACATCTGTGAAGAAAAGGTGGAGCAAGAAGCAGAGCAAATGGATGAGTAAATGTCTGATCTTATTGAAGATCCAAAGCATTCAGGAGAAACATCGCTGTATCGGGGAGTACACATCAAAGATATCGCCGAAAAGCTTGACAGAATGGAACTTCCATTCCAAGTCAAGCACCATACAAGACCTCATGATTTTCTTTCTTTCTTTTCAGGAACCATTGGAGCAACAAAAGTCAAAAAGGTGGCACAAGCACTGAATGAGACAAAACTCTTTTTGCCCATTTGTCGTTGGAAGAGACCATTCAAAAGCAACGCTCATGGGATTGTCTTTAATCGGACATCCAAAACGACGTTGAAACCTCCTTAATAGATGAATTTCAGTCACGTCTGGCTGAAGACGTAAAATTTAGCGCTAGTAGGGAGGCAACCCATGCAATTTGTTGTAATTTCTGTTTTCATATTTTGTGTATACATGTTGTAGAGTTTTTAATTTTGTGTGTTATTTTTGTAGGGAAAAGCACAAACAGAGCATTTTAAGACAGAAGGAATGGTGTTTGGCAATCACAAAGATGAGAACCAATTCATTAGCGATGGTTGAGTAAAGAATGAAATCTTAAGACGCATTCTAATGGATTTATATACCAAACAACTGGCGTATTGCGTACACAATTCCATTGCCTTAATTATTGCTTTGATTCGCTTTTTTGTTGTAATTATCTTTATTTTCGTAGACAGGATCCAGACTTTTTGACCTTTCACGATTCATTTTGTTGTTTAGCAAACAAACGTCCTCTGGAAGATACTAGTGCTATTATTACTCACCTTTTTCAGGTACTATAAATTCAGCCTGTCATTGCACTTTTGAAGGCATCCAGAGTTGAGAAAGAAATACATAAAAAATGGAAGCCACTTCAAGAAGACGAGTTGAAAACAACTGTGTGTTTTGCGGTAGTAGTGTTCGTGTTAAGCCACAATACGTAGAAGCAGCACATGAATTGGTCGAGTCTTAGCTGCAAGGAATATGCACTTATATATGGCGGAGGAGGCAATCTTGGACTAATGGGGATCGTTTCAAAGGCCGTACAGGAAGGAGGTAGTCACGTTTTGGGAATCATCCCAAAACCCTTGGCAGAAGCAAATCTTATTGGATCATCAAACAGAGAGGAACTGATCGTGCCAGGTATGTCTGAACGACTGGTAGAAATGATTAACAGTGTCGATGCTTTTATTGCTTTGCTAGGTGGCTTGGGCACATTGGAGGAAATTTTTATAGTATTATCTTGGGCGAACCTGAACATACACCAGAAACCAATTGGACTACTCAACGTTGATGGATTTTATGATTTTCTTTGTGTGTTTCTTGATGATGCCCAAAGAAATGGGTTCGTGTCAAAACCTTTGAAAGAACTCCTCTTTACTACCAGAACTGCTCTGGATCTAATAGACCAACTCATAGCCTATGAACCACGAGTTGACCCTATTTTTTCAAAGATAAATTGGTCTGAGGACGATCGTGGTAAGAGGCGTCAGATTAATCTGGATCTTAACCTTTAATTTTCTGTAGATTTCAGCTAACCAGGTACGACCTTCTTAACTCTCATTTTACTGTTTAAGACATTGGGGACAATGTCTCATTTAGGCTTGGGGGAGGGAATTAGTTGATAAGTACCTTGTTTTTAGTTTGTGTGTTCTTTCTATTTTTAGTCCAAAATTTTTCGAAAAATACAAAAAAATTGAAATTTTTTTCAAAAATTACAAAAATATTTTGCGTTTTGTTGTTATTTTGACTAAAATGGTGAAATTGGTAAGAGATAGCTGAGTAAGGAGTTTCCACTCCTGAGACGTATCTCAAACCTATTTCGAAACAAGTTAATTTTTGTTTATTTCATTTTGAATTATTTAATTTGTGAAATCTACTTAAAACGGACTAAAATGGATCTTCATATGCTCAGTTGACAGATATTATCAACATATATAGTAACATACGGACATGAGCTAAAGTGAAAAGTTTGTAATATTCAGTGCTCTAGTTTAATTGGAGGAAACATCTAAAAAAGCAATGGAGTAAAAAAAAACTGAGATCCGAGTTATTAGTCTGTAAGGGTGTTTTAACACCTAGTGCCCTAAAGCCAACTGGTTTGGGAGTCACTGGCCCAAAGCTCGTTACATGGATCAAAGATGCTGCAAAAATATATATATGTGAAGTCTGAGTAATTAAGTCCGTAGGGGTGTCTTAACACCTGGTGCCCTAAAGCCAACTGGTTTGGGAGCCACCGACCCAACACTCGTTACATAGATGGAAGATATTGTATATAAATAAAAAATAGTGAAAAATCAAAGAAAAAATCAGAAAAATCAGAAAAATTATTCCATTGCTACAAAAAGGTGTGAAATCTGATAAAACTTTAGGACAAAAATATTACTCTCTTATCAACTGCACTTATGACTGTTGTGGGCAAAAATGAGTTGATTAATATTTTGTTGGTTGTGTATATGGAGAATGATAAATATAATCGGAGAATTTACTTATTCGGTAATTTAGAAAGAAACAAAATAACTAATAACTTGGAGTAGAAATTTCACCTGATTAGTCACTAACTTCTTTATTCTTTTTTCGCTTGTCTTTTTGCTTTTGTATGCATTAGTTTTACTACCTTTTTACTTTTGTAAAATGTTTGTGGGTATCATTGCTGTAAACCCTCACGAGACTACAACTCGTCCACTAGGGACACCTAGGGGTTTAAAGGCTTGTTGCATACGCTAAATGCAATCGTGATTCCTACGAAAGTGGCTTAGTTAAATTTTATTATGTTATTTTATTTTGTGTTTTGCTTGAGGACTAGCAAAATGTTACGTTTGGGGGTGTGATGAGTGGTATTTATATCACTATTTCTCACTCATTTAACCTAATATTTTGTATAGTTTCTTGAGTTTTGTGAATGTTTTGATGTGTTTTGTGTTATTTTGCAGATAAATAAAGTTTAGAAAGCATTGGAGGCAATTTGGGGCCAGAATAGACAAAAAGGGACAAAAGGGCATTTTTGGAAAAAACCAGCGTCGCGCCGCCCAGACATCCCGCGTCGCGACGGCTAAATTACGCCGCCTGCTAACTTGCGCCGTGGACATGTGTCAAAATCTGGGTGGTCTGCTAACATGCGCCGGATGCTAACGTGCGCCGATCATGCTAACGTACGCCGCTGCCATGTGTTATCTGCTAAAATGCACCGCTGCCACGTGTCACATGCCCATTGGACCGAAGCAAAACGCGTACCACGTGTCACTTCTCTATTGGACTGAATCTTTGGTGAATCACATGTTGCCACGTGTCGACCTCTCATTTGACCGATCTTAAGCGCGTGCCATGTGTCAGATGATCATTGGACCAAAATCTCAGCCAATCACCGTGTGCCACGTGTCGTCTTCTCATTGCACCACCTTTACCGCGTGACATGTGTCATCACCAGATTCTGCCGACAATACGCGTGGTCAAAAGCCGCGTTGACTGAAAACGCGTGCTGGCGTCGCGACGCCAAAAGCCGAAAATGCCTATAATTCAGCTTCTCTCCACTTCATTTGGTGTGCTTTCCTTGGGATTTTTTCCCTGATTTCATAGGAACCATCTAGTTTTGTAATAATAAAATAATGTATTTTTATTTTTAGTTTTTATTACTGCTTTTTATTTATTTACTTTATGTTTTGTAGTTAATTTACCGCTGGGGTAAAAGGTGAAACCTTTAATATAATTATCTAGGTAAATCTCACTTAATTATAATATTTAATTATAATTTAACCGGATTAATTAATTTCATACTTTATTACCGCCTATATGGCTGGTTTAAATATAAATTACCTTACCACCTATATGGCTGGTCTTTATGTGACAGATAATTACCGCCTATATGGCTGGTGTAATTGGACTAAATGGATTACCGCCTATATGGCTGGTTTTAAATGTTTAATATTATTAATTCCTGAGAAAGAAGAATATAAAATAATTTATATATTATAATAAGTGAGATTCCTAGATAATAAATATTAAATGTGGATCCTCTAACCCCAACATTTTATTTTCATTCTAAGGAAGTGATGAAACACAATATCCACACTTAATAATTGATTTTCTTTTTATGGGCAATTCTTTAGTTTGTTTATTGAGTCTTAAGCTTAATGCTTCTGGTTGTCTGATCACCAATAAAATTGATATGGTAAACTTAAAATGAACTAGACATAGGGATTTTAGGTTTCAGCCTTAGATTCAATAGCTCACGATCTTCCTTGAGGATATATAACCCTTTAATAGATTTCCTTACAGGATAGGAATATACCTGTCGGGCGTAGGTAGCCATAATTGGAATTTAATCTTAATGAATCCAGATAATTTGGTTGACATAGACATATGGTTCAATTGGGTTATACTGGGTATTTGCGTCTGACCATCGGAAGAAGCTTTTGCATATTTTCGTGTTCTAGGTTAGCAAATTAATTTATTACACATAGATAAGAGAATCAATTCATCTTTATAATAATATTGTGTGGAGTCACGACCCTAGACCCTTGAGTCTTTTATTTTATTTTCGTTAATATTTTCTTTTGAGTATATTTTTATTTTATTTAGCAAATCCACAATCAACCAAATCAATCAAGCAATCATTCTCTTCTCCCTCAATTAGATACCTGTAAATAAATAGTATCAATAATTAATAACAACAGTAGGAATTAAGTCCTCGTGGGATCGATATTTTTATACTACTTGAACGATACGTGTGCTTTTGTTATACGTGTGTGTTTACGCCGGTCAGACCACCGTGTAGCTTCCGCCGTCAGCTTTCCAAAGCCACCGAGATCTGGACCATCGGTCGCCGGACGCGCCTCCACGCGCCGCTTGAAGGGGACGATACGCCACCGATCTTTCTGCATTTTCCGACCGTCTCCTGTCACTTTTGACGGCCACCTCCGGCGAGTTAGTGTTTTTCAGGCCAAGATCTTTCCAACACCAGTGGTCACTTTCTGATCCAACATCATTTGGGTTGTTTTCTGTTTTGTAATTACCGACAATTCGGGAATATTTCTAGAATTTGAGATCCGACCGTTGGATCGGCGATCCGATCGCATCAGATTGTTGCTCTCGATTATACGAGCATTTTAGTATATATATTCACCGTTGAAAGTATCTGGTGGGTCCGCTTTTTGGTGGTGGGGCCTGATCTTCGTTGTGGGGCCCGCTTGCCTCGTTGAGCGTACCAGCTAGTTCCGGAGCCGTTCGTCGTTGTTTTTCTACTCAACATAGTTGATTGGATATATCGTGTGGATTGTCGTTACCGACTTTGCAAATTGAGCGTCCGATTGAGATTCTTAGCGAGAATTTAGGCATATTCGAGACTTTTGCGTGGATAGAGGTAAGTACACTCTGTGGTGATTCTATTAACATAATTGTTTGATGATTGATGGTTGTTGTGAGAGTCGGTATATATATAAATATAAAGGTATATTATATATATATATATTTATATTAATATATTTTGTTGAGATATAATATTGAGATATTGAAAGCATGATAAATATGAAATCATGATTATTGAGATGAGATTGATGGATTGGATGTGAGATGTGATTGTGTTTGATGTTGTGTTATGCTGCCGGGTTTTGTATAATAGTGGTCGGATTTGAGATGAGATGTGATGATACATCAGATGATATGAGATGATGGAAAACCTTGGGAATTGTGATGAGGTACTCTCCCATTGGTTTTTGATTTTGGGGTATACGGGGACTCCCCTATTGGTTTTAACTCACTCACACATATTTTGTGAGCTGATATGGTTGGAAACCTTGGGAGTTGTGATGAGGTACTCTCCCATTGGTTTCAATCATCTGTTATACTAGACCCGGATTAGCAACCATGTTTGATGGATGTTTGTATTGTTGTGGGATGATTGTATGAGATGATATTATAATATATGCTATTTTCATATATTATATTATATATATATAATTATATATATATAACCCTATTTTTTTGGTGAGATCATGTTGAGAGAATGAGTGCTTACTTGCTGAGCTTTTTAAGCTCACTCCCCTCTTCCCCCAAACATTTCAGGTAGTTCGCGAGAATAGCAGGAGCAGTACCAGATTTGGATCCACGTGCCACAGTTGTATTTTCGGGTTGGTCCAGACATTCTAGTCGTCATTTGTATTTTTAAGTCTTGTGTTGTAAACCATAAAAGTTGTGTATACTTTATGGGTTTGTAATTTGTGATGTAATAATTGTGTGTTTTAAATTGGTTGATTTGGCATATAAAATTCTTGAGCTAAAGAAGTCTACGAACCTCTTTCTAGGGTTGGGCCCGCTCTAGGGAGGAGGTCATGACAGTTAATCCATTTCTAGCAATAATAACTGAATTATTATTAAACGAAATTGAAAAATCATCATCCAAAAGTTTAGAAACAAAAATAAAATTCCTGCAAAAACCATGAATAAACAGTACATTGTTCAAATTTAAATAAAAATTATTTAAAAAATTCAAATTGGAAACTTTCACTGCTCTGGCTGAAACGACATCCCTTGTCCTGACCCTCATGGTATAGTCACATTTCGTAAAATCCCTTCATGTGTCAAGTAGCTGCAAAGAATAAAAAATGTGGTTAGTGGCTCCAAAATCAACAATCCATACGGATTTATCAGCCTCCACTAATAATGACTCAATTAAAAGTAAATCATATTTATATGTGGTCTTTTTCTCCTTCAACTCTGTAAGGTATTTCAGACAATTCTTTTTTCAATGCTCATCCTTTTTGTAATGGAAACACTTTCCTTTGTGCTTGGCATCCTTGGAGCTTCTCTTTTTCTTCTTCATGGGCTTTGACTTAGCCTTCCCAGTGTTTTTCTTATTCTTTGTAAATTTGGAAGATTCGACAATATTTGCCTCTCTAGTGGCCTTACAAGAATCCACCAGCATGGACTTGTAAGGGATGATCTCATTAAGCAGCTGCATCAGAGTAAAAGTCAACTTTTTCATAACACATTTTCTTTTAAACTGTAAGAAACTCTTCGAAAGAGTCTCAAGTTAACTAATTTCACTAAGTGTACTTTAGTGACCTATTTCAATTTAAATCTTAAAATTTAAAGTCTACTAACAAGATAAAAATTGAAATAAGGGACAAAAAACTAGTTAAACTATTTAATTAATATAAATGTCTTATAAATTCCAATGGTACGTGGAATTATATCCCGAGTGCAGACCACATTATCGTCCATTCGGAATCGGCTATGGAATTTAAGTCTGGGTTTACATCCGATATACCAATGAAAAATATAATGCACTTATTAAGCCCATTATATATTAAATCCGAATTTTCAATTTTTAAACCCTTAAAACAATTAATTTGTTTTCATGCATAACATATTCTAATATATAATGCATTTAAATTTCATAAAATCAAATTTTATGACTAGAATATTCATGTATATTATATATGTTATGGGATGTGAAAATGCACGAGTAGGCACCTAAGCTATATGACATGTTATTCAAGCAATTCGAAATAAGCATCATATAACATAAATTACATTGACCAGGCTATTATTTTATCTATACTAATCTAATCAGTATAAAAATTACCAAGGCAACCCTTAGTCTTCAAATCTTACTCCATGGATTTGGGAAAAAAAACTCTTTATGATGTAGTTGATGGCATTAACTCTCCAATTTACATAAAACTTATTTACAAAATTTTATAAAATTGGTCTTATGGCCTTACATTCCCCAAAAATAAAATAACATAAAAATAAGAGCCAAAAAAAATTTACGACCAATGCAATACATTCATCATATGAATTTATCAAAAAAAAAATATCAATCACATAAACATAAAAAAATATGTCTATTATTAAAACATCCAAAAATTAATTATATCACATATAAATAAATAAAAACAGAAACTTTTTCATAAAAATCAGAAAGGTTAAGGGCATTTTTCAACCTCATTCTAGATGCCAATTGTAGGAACTGATTTCCTCGCGCGGCGAAAGAGTCTTAGCCATCGAGATTGATTCGAAAAAAATTTCTGCTTTTTCCCATCTTGACCAAATCTGTCCAGCCTCATTAGCTACAATTATGTGTTATTTTTAATGATTTTAATACCCCGAATAGCCCCAAAACAGCAGCCAAAATTGGACACTTTTACACACCGAAAACATGCGCCCAACTACTGTTCTAGACAAAATAAACCCACCAAAATAGTCCTGAAATGTCCATAAAACAAGCGTTTGTGTTCCCAAATTAAAATCTACAAAACACAACTAAAACATAGCACCAATAAGCAATATAAAGTGCGGCAGTCAGCAGATTTTTTTGCTCACTGCCGTGACAAACCAAGTGGGAGAGAAGAGAGTTTCTTTTTGTTTTCCAAAGAGTCTTCTGTGCTATGGCTTGCAACTAACAAAAGGAAGAGTGAGCTTCACTCACACAATAATCCCTAAACAATTTAGATTTTGAATTGTCACACAAAAAATTCCTTCATTTTTCTTTTTACTCAACTCTTGAGAGAAAAGAGATGAAGATGGAGTCTAAGGTTTTTGGAGTGAGAGTTGGTTCCAAAGAAAATCACATTTTCTTTTTATACTTAGGGTTTAGGTTGTCAGAAATTAAACCAAAATATTTCCCCCTTACTCTTAAATTTTCGGCCATATGGCCTAAGTTGGCAATGATCAAATTCATTTTCAATATCTTCATAAAGATATAATCAAGTTGTCAAAATTAAATATTGTAACTTCTATTTTTTAAATGATGAATTTAAAATCACCATTTTAAATTCTTTTACTTCCAAAATATTACTTATTAAATTATATATAAAATATAATCTAATAAATATAATATTTTAAATTAAATAATTATCTCTTAATCATTTATATGAAATAAAATATCTTATATTAAAATTAATATAAGTTCCAAGTGTAACATATATATTATTAATCATACTAATAATATATGTGAGTTTATATTTGGACTATCCAATTATATTTAATTTGCTACAGTAGATCGAGCTAGCACGGGGACCAAATAGAAATACAGTGTCGAGCTCCAATAATCCCGGAATATTAATTAAGCCATTAAATTAAATTATCTGAATGATTAACTTTAGGTTATTCTACTAAAAACCTAAAGTTGCACTCTCGTTGTCGTAGATATATTATATAAGCCAAACTACGTCGGTGTCTATCGATATAGTCATTACATATGGATTGACCTTTCACGAGTATCTCATAATTAAAGCCCTGTCAAAATATTTGTTATACCCCTCTAATTATTTTTACCTTAAGTACCATTGATTCTCTAATGAACGATTTATTCAAAACTATTATGAATATTAATCTTTTTATTCGTAATAGAAAGATTTAAGCGCTTTAATCGTCCAAATACCGAATAAACACTTAACGATGATACTCTTCTATTTCTCGCAAGAGAAAGTGAACTCCATATCCTTGTAAAATGTCCCCAGCTACACACCAGACCATATCCCCAAAGTACGTAGCTATTGGTCGGGATTTCTACACCAACCTCACCTTTTTAAATCAAAAAACACAGTATATCGTGCAGGAGTTCATACTACACTCATGATTCAGATCAATCCATATATAACCATCTACTAGATTGAAATGAATTTCTTTATTTAACGGATATTAATAAATTAATTTCTATCTGGGTCCAGTCTTACATGATCACATCATATAAGGTGTCTTCATTCCCATGTCACCACATAGAAGATCTTGGATCAAAGTCACCATATATTGATAGAATATACCACAATTATAGATAAACCACAAGCAAAGTACCGTTTTGTTTCCTCTCTATGGACTATTTTAGATTACTAACTTCAAACTTAAATCCTCTTGTGTATGACACTGATACACTAAGCCTGAAGGCACATAAGTAATCAAGGGTAAACTTTACAATTATAATATACGATTTAAATCAAAACAATCGATTAATGAATAATACATCTTTTATTTTAAACAACAAGTTTCGTTTATACATTACATGAAGCTCTATGGCATATATCCCAACACATTTAATGGAGAAATGATGGCTAATTAAAGCAGTTGTAGGAAATAATGAATAATCAATATAGTCGTATTAAATAAAGTTATGTTTAACGAGGAGACATTCTTTCATCATTTAAAAAAATAAAGAAAGAAAAAGGGGCGACCAAGGAAATAGGGCTCTAATCTCATTAGCCAAATCAATTGGGCCGTATTTGGGAGGTAATTGTTGACAACCGAAAGTTACAACAAAACGTCTTAACAACCCAAGAATGAAGAAGTCTTATTGGTCCAACAGTTTTTGCCAAATCGTTTCATCGACTCGAGAATGAGACGGCCTAATATTGTCCAATCGGTCTATCAGTCAGATCGTCCTAATGTCCTGATAGTGAAATCGCTTTATTTATCGAAGCACAGTCAAGAAAGAGAAGTTACATGAACGTGGGTAGACAATTGAGAGGAACAAGACACGATCTCAGCAGTTATCATAATGTGAACCACGACTTGGATGGCAGTTGTCACGAAAAATGGAAAGAGAGATGAGAAGTTTTAGAACATGCCACACGCCGTTGTAGTTACCAGTAATCAACCACGTGAGTGGGGCAGTTACCTTAGCTGGTAGAAAAAAAAATAAGGGTCACTGATCATGGAGGTTCAATCGTTCAAAGCAGTTGCAAAACAGTTATCCAAGTCACTATATAAACTCAAAATTAAGTCTGAGGAAAATGAGAAAACGGTCAAAGAAAAACTCTTATGAATGTAGTTTTTCCTTTTATTTAGCTTAATCAATTAGGATTGTGTGCTTGTGCCCCTTTGAGGCATTCCTCAATAAAAATATTCACATTTATTTGGGAATTCATTTCAAGATGTTTGAACCTTACACGCACGTTTTCTTTGGATGTTCAACATAGTTATCGATACAAATTATTACCGTCAATAATTACTGAAGGAAATTTCGTCGCTAAATTTTACTATTCAAAATATTTTTCTTCTTTATTCTTAAGCTATCCCAAATAAATATAATTTTTCATTATTTTAAATTTTTTTTTTACAATCATTTTTTAACAATTATATTTTTCAAATACAAAACTCTCCAATGGTTGTATATTTTTCTAGTATAAACAGATCTTATCGAATATCAATAATAATTACATTGTGAGTGTTGAGACATAAGTAAGATCGAGTAAAGTTCATAAGCAAAGTCGAGTATCAAGATCAAATATAATTAGCTCATTTAAGTAAGGTTTGTAAGATCGGGTAAAGTTCATAAGAAATGTCAAGTAAAAGTGAGATAAAGTTGGGTAATGCTTATAATAAGATCAGATAAATGTTGTAAATTCTCTAAATATTGAGTTTGGATGAAGGAGGGTCATGTCCCTTGGGTGGTGCCCTATGTGAAGGGTACCAACATGTAAGGACATGTCCTCCCAAGATTAGAATAACACTCCTAGGCTCCAAATGGTGCATGGAATGGGTATAACCCTTAGGAGGGTTACACCCCAAACAAAAGGGTGCCCATAAGGCACCATTCCATGCCTTTAAATAGAAGCCTTCATGTTCATTCTTGAGGATCCAGAATTTTAACAAGTCTTGAGTCACATCAATTTCGTTTTTGAGTCAAGAGAGAGGTTTTCCACCATTGTCCCAATTCGAGATCTTGTTAAGGAATGCCCCTTAAACAAGAGGAATCCAAGTTATCCTGGGAGGACATTAGCCATAAAATCCGTAGAGCACCGAAACGGGGCTAATAAGTTCTTAAGGACAGAGGCAACTCGACTTGGATCACATAATTTCGTCATTTTTCAGGTTTTTCATAATTCACTAAGTTTTAGGGTTTATGTGCAATGTTGGCATAGATTGGTTTGATGTTAGTTTTTCTGGTTTTGATTTGTCATGATGCATGTTTCTCATACATTCTACTTATATTATTGAGTAAAAAAATATATGGCATGGTAGGTTAGGACATGTTAATTATGATACGATGCGTCAATTAATTAACATGGACCTTATACCTAAATTTTCAATTGATAACCAACATAAATGTGAGGCATGTGTTGAAGTAAAAATACATAGAACATCATTTCATTTCATAGAACGAAGTTCTGTACCCTTGGAACTTGTACACACTGATGTGTGTGATATGAATATTGTGCAAACAAGAGGCGGTAAAAAGTTCTTTGTCACTTTTATCGATAATAGCACAAGATTCTGTTATGTGAATTTGCTGAGGAGCAAAGATAAAGCTATTGAGAGCTTTATACACTATAAGAATGAAGTTTAAAATCAAAAGAATCATGAGTGATAGAGGTTTTGAATATGTGTCACCATTTGGTGAATATTGTTCCAATCATGGAATTATTCACGAGACTACAGCTCCTTATTCGCCTCAACAAAATGGGATTGCTGAGCGCAAATACCGAATATTGAAGGAAATGGTGAACTCCATGTTGACAAGTTCTGGTTTACCCCAGAACTTGTGGGGGGAAGCCTTGCTTTCCGCAAACTATGTTCTGAACAAGCTACCTCACATAAGATTGGACAAGACACCATATGAATTGTGGAAATGTCACGTACCTTCCAATAAATATCTGAAAGTGTGCGGGTGTCTTGCCAAAGTAATGGTTCGTAAACCTAAGAAGGTTAGAATATGACCCAAAATTGTTGATTGTATATTCTTTGGATATGCTCGCAACAGTAGTGCATATCGATTCTTGGTCCATGAGTCTGAGATTCCTGACATCAATCCAAATATGATAATTGAGTCAAGGAATGCGACATTTTTTGAAGAGACATTTCCTTGTAAGGAAAGACAAAGAACAGAGTCTCTCAAAAGAACTATTGATACTGTTAAAGATAGTGATCAGGTTGACCAAGAGTCAGATCAACGTGAAAATATTGAGACAATCGAACCTAGACATAGCAAAAGAGCTAGAACGTCTAAGTCGTTTGGTCCCGATTTTCGACATACTTATTAGAAAATGAGCCTTAATGCTATAAAAAAGCAATGTATTCATCGGAGGCACCTTTGTGGAAAGAGGCTATCAACAGTGAGATTGATTCCATCCTACAGAACCATAATTGGGAGTTGGTTGATCTTCCTCCAGGTTATAAGCCACGGGGTACAAATGGATATTCAAATGGAAGATGAAACTGTTGGACAATTATGACCCATAGCGTCACTATTTGTACAGATCATGGTGTTGTTGTACAAATTAACTATGTGACAAAGGAGATTGCTCTCTTATCATTTGTGATTAGATCACCAAGATGTATAAATGATAGGAGGTCCTTATGATTTATTCCTGGATTGAGAATGATATGAGACAGTATCAATCCACGAAGGATAAATCATTAAATATCCCTAGTCATAGTATTATCGAGATTGGACATCGATAAATACGTAAAAGACTAGTATTACACTTGTGCGCGTAGTGAGGGCACAACGCCATAGTTCTCATATATTTGGGTATAGGATGCTCATGCAAGTGTAATAGGAGGTTGTGTTTTACCGATGGTACGGGAAACAGCTTCGCTCTGGATAGAACCCCTCGGAATTCCATTGGTAGTATGACTATGTGTCTATGGAAGTCCGAAATCATGGTAGGTGTATTTGGTCTTAACTTGAGACTTGCACCGCTAATACTTGCGACAATCAATATACTTTGGTTTTGGTCGTCCAGGGCTTTAACCGGTTTCTGTGTACGCCTCTTCTGGTTATATCGAGAATCGTAGTTTGTTGGGTGTGATGTCAAGACGGAAGTATCACTCCAATCATATGGAGATGATGTCACGTAGGATACGAGACTGGTGTTCTTATATGCTGCAGCTATCAGGATATTATGACTAGGTCATGTATATCCGATTATAGAGACTAGTTACCAGACATCCGACATGTGCTTCGTACGGGGCGGACACAATTCCAGCCCCAGGACTAGCACGTGACATCCGATACTGGATCGACATACGCAATACTACGTATACTACGCCTGATATAGATCCTTATATTCCTGTAAGGATATTTCTATAGAATTGAGTAGGCATGACGCTTTGCTAGAAGCCAACCTTGTCTTGTAAATCGGTATAAACGTAGTACTAGGTACTTACGTGTTCGGATAGTCCGACGACCGATTTTACTGCCAATATATCCAGGGATCTCATGGGTCGCTTCCCGAAGATTCACCGATGACGTATGACTCGCACTTTAATTAATCTGGGATTAATTGGATGAGAGAGAAAACTAATCTGGGATTAATTACGGAGATATTTTATCTGGGATAAAATATCATTTAATGAGAGATAACGATTAATTTGGAATTAATCGATAAATTAATATATTCGATATATTAATCGAAATTGGATTTCGATGCGGAAATAAATTCGGATTTTAATTCGGGCGAACGAGTTAATTTAGAATTAATTCGTTAGCAACGTGAATAGTGATTTCACTAGGCATAATCATTTAATTACGTCGCAACGGAAAATTCGTTAATTTGGAATTAGCGAACCCGAGCCCGGGATTGTTTGCGAGCGCATTCGCATTTCGAATTCGAGTGCGGCACGCAAGTCAAATCAAGCGTCAAATCATTAGTCACATCAAGCGTCAAATCACATGTCACTTTGAGTGATGTGACAATTGATTGATTGATTGATGTGACTTGATGGAAGTTGATGGAAAGCATTTATGGCTTATTTTTTGGTAAAAGTATTAATTGATTTTTTGAAAATCAATTGTGTATTAGATACACTTTTATCAACCACCATCTCATTCTCTCTCATGGCTCACGAATTGGAGCCAAATTCCTCTCTTCTCTCTCGGCCTTAGAGGCATTTTCTTGTTTTGTTTTTCTGGGCAGAAACCGAGCTTGAAGGGAAGCAAAGTGTGGTGATTTTGTGGCAAAATCATCAAGAGCTAGCACTCCGAGAGACATGCGAGGGTGATAGGGAAGTCCACCCATGAGCTTGGAATCACCATGACAAAGCTTGGAGCTTGACGAAGGACCAACATGGCCGATTCTTGGAGGACTGTCACAGCCCACTGCCGAATGCACCAGAGGGCAGAAAATAGTTTTTTTTGTTCGTCCTCGCATCGCAAACCGATCGATGTAAGTATTCCGCAACTTCATTGAATGTATTCACTTTTTATTTTCATTGCTTGATATGATCTTGGGATGCTTAAACAATTCCAACAATGGTATCTATGAGCAAGGTTGAGCATGAAAATATTTTAGGGTTAAAATTGGGTAAAATGTGTTTGAGCATGATTTGATGAAATTGGATGATTTAGTATGCTTAAATGTTGTTGAATTGAAGATTGATTGGATCAATTTCAAGAAAAATGGTTTGAAACAATTTTCCCCAATTTTTATGACTTGGCCGAAAACTAGAGAAGCCCTAATGTCTTGGAATTTTGATTTTTTGATTCATTGGATGAGTTGGAAATCAATCGGGAAATGTTGATTGTGGATTTAATTTGATTGAAACCGAATCAATTTTGAAAATCTCATTTTTCCGAGACTATATGAGCATGTTTGGGTCTGATTTTTGATTAAATTTTGTTGGACATGATTTAATGTTAATGAGCATGATTAATTGTGTAAATTGATGTTTTAGAAATGTTAATTTGGGTGATTAATTATGTAATGCACTTTGTTTAATTAAATTGTGAAATTGGATTTTTGTAATTTAATTATTTGGGCTTAAATTGGATTTGGGCTTGTAATGTTGTAAATGGGCTAATTGGGCTTGGTTGTACCAAGTTGGGTTTAGGCTAAATTGGTTGGATCCAATTGGGCCCAAAACCGCTTCCATAAAGTCCAAATGCGACTAATGGACCTTTAATTATTTAATTGGGCCTAAATTGATTTCTAGGCTTATGGGTAATTCCTTGATTGGGCTTTGGTTATTGGGTTTGACCCGAGTTGACCAAAAGTCCACGCCTTAAAGAAATTAATTAAAAGCCCATTGGACTTTAATTAAATTAACGTTGGACGTTAATCGGGCTTTGAGACCCGTAACGATTAAATTTGGAATTAAATCGTAAAGGTTCGTTAATAAAGTGTAATATTTAATTTGGAATTAAATAGTGAATTAGTATTAAATACAAATTTAATTGGATTTAATTTTGTAGTTTAATTTAATTCGAGAATTCGTACTTCGAGTACTTATTCGCAAAACGAGTTTGACTCGGGCCAAATCAAATCGTTGTTTGAACATTGGATGGTCACTAATTATCAGATTAATTAATTTGATTAGATTGATTGATAACATGCTTGTGTGAATACATGGTTGCAATGCATGAATAATGTATATCGGATGGATATTAGATGAGTGGGGCAATTTTAGAAATTTTTGTAATAAATTTGGAATTTATTAATTGGACCTGCGTGTCCAGCCTATTACCTCATTTCTCATTGTATTTCCCTTCTCACCTATTCCCCTCAATGTAAATGAGGTTTCTTTAGAAGTGTAGTGTAACGGGTAGAAGCAAATATTTGTGCTAGCAGGAGAGAGGAAAGGGAGAGATTTGATCTAGGATCATTGTGTAAAGTATCCATCCGCATATCATTATTAATTTACTTATACGCGCTTTATTATGTGTTTAGAATGCATGTTTAAGGGTGTATGATGATGAGACCTTAACAAAGATAATAAATTGGTTGCCAATTTGCACTCGAAAAATCCTCGCAAAATATTAAGCGTTTTTCCTTCCATTGAGTGATTCTTACTCAAGATCCAAGACTGGCATTAGCTTGTTGGCCAAAGTCAAGGCCTTTGTCCGTCGAGGATGTGTTTGAATCACGAAGGTTTTGTTCCATATCGGTGTCTTGTCCAAGTTGTGATTTGTTGGCCAAAGTCAAGATCACTTCTTGTCCATCGACATTGATTACGAAGATTTCCATGGTCAATGGGTCACGCTTAACTGGGATCACTAAGTTTGTTGTGCCAAAGCCAAGGCTTAGTTGATTCAGAGGAAAAAGGTTAGGCAATATATTGGATATATTGGCATATATAAGATATATGTTTCGGACTTGGATGTCCCCCTACTGGATCTAGGAATTGGATTGGATCCAATTGATCTTAGAGATCTACCTAGTTAATTATCATACAATTTGTTGGCCAAAGTCAAGATTGTGTGATATTTAACGGGATCCTAGCCCACTAGGAAACACGGTTTCCCGAGTACTCGACAGAGGGTTAGAGGCTCGTCGAAAAATAGTGGGAGGCAAGAATTGAATTTGTAATATTCGTTTAATTACTTGCCATACGCGCTCAAAACAAATATCATTCGTCAAATAAATTAAATGTTAGTTGGATTAATATTTAAATATTGTTTTAAATTAACAGTTGGACTGTATTCAAACAATTCATTTATAATTGATTAAATAGTTAGACTATAGTAATCATTATAATAAATAGTACCGAAATCATTGATTAAATAGTTGGACTATTAGAATCAAGAAAATTGAAAGATTGACATTTAAAACATAATCCTAGGGAAAATGTATTTAAATGGTTTAATTTTCAAATTGGGAATAATTTCAGGATGGTCCTGGAAACTAATAAGTTACTTTATTTGATAAAATAACATATTAAGCCTAAGCCCGGACTTAAGCAAATAATAGAGCATGATCTTTGGAAGATTCATGTGATGATAACTTTAGTGCTTAATCCATTAAGCTTGCCGAATAAACTCCTTAATTTCTTTATCAGAACTAAGGATTAGATCCTTTAAGTATGATAATGAAATTGAAGGATCTTCATAAATATATACTTAGATTTTAGAAGTAAATATTGCAATTATAAACTCTTGGAGAGTTAATGACTATTCTCAAGGAGACAAAGTCAAAATTTGCAATAAGCCAAGTAGCGCAAGGCGCACTTTACTTCGATATTCTAGAAACCCAAGGCTTGGCCAAAGACTTCTGGAGTGTTGAAACATGCAAAGGCAAAATCATTATAATCTTCTAGGAAGATAAAGGACATATCCCAAAATGTCTGCCTAAATTGTGGCAAACGGGATCGCGGAAGCGTGACTGCCTTTTGAACAAAGCAGACATGAAGGAATTGAAGACATCACAAGGCTCTGACTTCAAATATGTTTTTCATAAAATATGTTCACTACTAGTATTAAAATTAGATTTTAAAAACTTAGTGTCATATATAAATATACTGATGTTCAGAATCTGCTATGAGCAGGATACTGACTTCAATTGAGATTTATCTGCGAATCAGAAACGGGATGAAAGTCACTGTTTTAACCGTAGATACCTAAGTTTAGGAACTACCCTTCGGGTGTGTACCTAAATTTGGAAACTGTTATAATGTAACTAGTTTGACTAGAAACATTATCTTTATATCAGTGTTTAATCCGTTGCGGATTGACCTTTATATTCTAGAACACTAAAGTGTTTCATTATATAAAGATGATATTGAGATAAAAACGCATTAGATGTGAATAACAGTATTTATATTTTGAATATAAATAAATCTCAAACATATAACGTGACAAATAAATAGCTCAAACTGATTTGATCAGATGAAACTTAATTGTGGCATTGTTGTCTGGGACACAATTAAACAAGAATCGTATATCTGCACTTTCGAATAGTGGGTACTCAGACATATTTGATTCTATTCAAATAAAAGTCTACGAATCTAGTTTATTGGGCAAAGTGCCTAAAACACATTTACTTGGTAAAAGTGTACTTGCCACCAATCTGTTAGCCCTAGTTCATAGTGAAGCAAGTGGGCCCATGTCTAGCTAGGCTAGAGGTGGATATGAATATTTCGTGACCTTTACGGATGTGGCATCGCGTTATGGTTATGTGTTTCTTTTGAAGAACACAAATCAGAAACTTTAGAGATTTCGACACGAAGTAGACTAACAGATCGGCTAAAGTATTAAACCGTCACGGTAAGACCGTAATGGAAAATACTTGAGCAATAAGTTTCTCAAAATACTTGAAAGAGTATAGTATTCTTTCAATGAGGACTCCTCCCGGAACACGTCAATTTGACGGTGTGTCCGATCAGAGTAACCGAATTTTGTTGGACATGATAAGGTTAATCATGAGTCGCTCTGAGCTACCATTTCTTTCAACGGATAAGCATTAACAGTGCAAGAACTTATTTTGAATAAAGTTCCATAAAATCTGTTTGACAGATTTCATATTAGATATGAACAGGAAAGAAATCGGGTTTCTCATTCCTGAATATTTGGGTATGCTAGGCATATGTTTGGATAATACCAAACTAAAACCCAAATTGGATAAGTGCCAATTTTAGGTTATCCTAGGGATACCAAAGTATAGTACTTATACAACTCACAAGAGAACAATGTAATTGTTGCTCACCATGCGGTTTTCCTAAGAGGAATACTGATATGCAGTGGTAAGTGGGAGGATAGTAAAACTCGATGAAAATAGGAGTGATACTGTTCCAGGCACCGAATCTTAATGGAACACAAATAGTTCATCAAGGATGAAACTATACCAATAATCTTCGAATACACAAGAACCGCGTAAGTCGGAGAGAGTCAGAAAACAACATGGGGTATGGGTTTCTGATCTCACCTCATAAAGATGTCAATCTTATTGAGGAACACAAACTGACTACGTATGAGGAAGTGATACAAGGTATCGACTCCCTATTATGGCAAAGTGCCATGAGTCCGAAATGGATTCCATGTATATCAACCAAGTTTAGATACTAGTTGATGTACCGCAAGGCATTGTGCCTATTGGTATTATATCAGTCTTCAAGGAAGACATACATGGATGGCAACATACCGACATAATAAGCTAGGCTTGTTATGAAAAGGTATCGTTATCAACATTGTGTTGATTACGACGAAACCTTTTATCTGTTTCCACGGTGAATCCATTTGGATAATGCTTGCTAATGCTGCATGTTTCATTTATGAAATATGTCAGCTGAACGGGAAAATCACTTTCTTTAAACGAAAACCTTTTGGAGGACAACATCTTGTCAGTTTTGTCGTAACAAACTAGCAAACAAGGTTTGCAGGTTATTCGATCCATGTTTGGATTGAAGCAAACATAGGTTCTTGGAATTATCGTTTTGATGTAATCATAATTGTTTATGATTTAATTCAAAACGAAATGATTCTTGTGTATATAAGGAGGTTAGTGGGAGCGCACTGACAATAGCTATCATATACAATAATGAAAATATGTCATTTCTTGGAAATGATATTCCCATAAAAACAATCGGCGAAAGCTTGGCTTTCGAGAAAATTCTCCGTAGAATTCTTGGGAGAAACAACCTTTATTCAAGGAATAAAGATCTACTGGGTTAGATTCAAAGTTGTTAAAACTCTCCGAGAACTCGTACATTGAAAAATGTACGCGACCTGGTGTCTCATACGCTTTGAGCATATGGATTCACAAACAGGCCAATCCAAGTGATAGTCACTAGATTGATATTAAGAACATACTTAGTATCTTAGAGAACTAATGATGTTGTCTTTTACTATGGAGATGGAAAACTTGAAGTGACTGGGATCACTACTGCAAGTTTCCCAAAACCGATAAAACGACTATAAGTCACAAATGGTCTTATACAGTTTGAATAACGGAACAGTAAGCTGGAAATATTCCAAGCAATATACTGTTACCGAATAAACAACAAATGCGGATTATTGCTGCAGCTAAGGCAGCAATAGAAGCCATTTGGGTCGATAATAAATCTAATTAGATTAGATATAGTTCTATTAGCAGCTGAGCTAGGCTACAGCACAGGCTAAAGAATTAATGGTCTCATCAACGATCCAGATACATACTTGACTATTCATCTGATTCGTTCGGATCATACATCGTGGCGATGTGATGATCGAATAAATCACATCAGATGATAATCATGTAAATCCGCTGACAAAAGCTTTTCTCAGCAATTTGAGCTAATTGTACATAGTTCGGGTGTAAGACACTCGAGTGACTGGCTATAGGCCAAGTGGGAGATTGTTGGACAATTATGACCCATAGCGTCACTATTTGTACAGATCATGGTGTTGTTGTACAAATTAACTATGTGACAAAGGAGATTGCTCTCTTATCATTTTTTATTAGATCACCAAGATGTATAAATGATAGGAGGTCCTTATGATTTGTTCCTGGATTGAGAATGATATGAGACAGTATCAATCCACGAAGGATAAATCATTAAATATCCCTAGTCAGAGTATTAGCGAGATTGGACATCGATAAATACGTAAAAGACAAGTATTACACTTGTGCGCGTTGTGAGGGCACAACCACATAGTTCTCATATATTTGGGTATAGGATGCTCATGCAAGTGTAATAGGAGGTTGTGTTTTACCGATGGTACGGGAAACAGCTTCGCTCTAGATAGACCCCCTCAGAATTCCATTGGTAGTAAGACTTTGTGTCTATGGAAGTCCGAAATCAGGGTAGGTGTATTTGGTCTTAACCTGAGACTTGCACCGCTAATACTTGCGATAATCAATATACTTTGGTTTTGGTCATCCAGGGCTTTAATCGGTTTCTGTGTACGCCTCTTCTGGGTATATCGAGAATCGTAGTGTGTTGGGTGTGATGTCAAGAAGGAAGTATCACTTCAGTCATATGGAGATGATGTCACGTAGGATACGAGACTGGTGCTCTCATATGCTGCAGCTATCGGGATATTATTACTAGGTCATGTATATCCGATTATAGAGACTAGTTACCATACATCAAACATGTGCTTCGTACGGGGCAGACACAATTCCAGCCCCAGGCCTAGCACGTGACATCCGATACTGGATCGACATACGTAATACTACGTATACTACGCCTGATATAGATCTTTATATTCCTGTAAGGATATTTCTGGAGAATTGGGTAGGCATGGCGCTTTGCTAGAAGCCAACCTTGTCTTGTAAATCGGTATAAACGTAGTACTAGGTACTTCCGTGTTCGGATAGTCCGAAGATCGAATTTACTGCCAATATATCCGGGGATCTCATTGGTCGCTTCCCGAAGATTCACCGATGACGTATGACTCGCACTTTAATTAATATGGGATTAATTGGATGAGAGAGAAAATTAATCTGGGATTAATTACGGAGATAATTTATCTGGGATAAAATATCATTTAATGAGAGATAACGATTAATTTGGAATTAATCGATAAATTAATATATTCGATATATTAATCGAAATTGGATTTCGACGCGGAATTAAAATCGGATTTTAATTCGGGCGAACGAGTTAATTTAGAATTAATTCGTTAGCAATATGAATAGTGATTTCGCTAGGCATAATCATTTAATTACGTCGCAACGGAAAATTCGTTAATTTGGAATTAGCGAACCCGAGCCCGGGATTGTTTGCGAGTGCATTCGCATTTCGAATTCGAGTGCGGCACGTAACTCAAATCAAGCGTCAAATCATTAGTCACATCAAGCGTCAAATCACATGTCACTTTGAGTGATGTGACAATTGATTGATTGATTGATGTGACTTGATGCAAATCATTTATGGCTTATTTTTTGGTAAAAGTATTAATTGATTTTTTCAAAATCAATTGTGTATTAGATACACTTTTATCAACCACCATCTCATTCTCTCTCATGGCTCACGAATTGGAGCCAAATTCCTCTATTCTCTCTCGGCCTTAAAGGCATTTTCTTGTTCTATTTTTCTGGGCAGAAACCGAGCTTGAAGGGAAGCAAATTATGGTGATTTTGTGGCAAAATCATCAAGAGCTAGCACTCCGAGAGACATGCAAGGGTGATAGGGAAGTCCACCCATGAGCTTGGAATCACCATGACAAAGCTTGGAGCTTGACGAAGGACCAACATGGCCGATTCTTGGAGGACTGTCACAGCCCACTGCCGAATGCACCAGAGGGTAGAAAACAGTTTTTTTATTCATCGTCGCATCGCAAACCGATCAATGTAAGTATTCTGCAACTTCGTTGAATGTATTCACTATGTATTTTCATTGCTTGATATGATCTTGGGATGCTTAGACAATTCCAACAGAAACGGATGGATCAATAGATAAGTACAAGGCAAGGCTTGTCATAAAAGGTTATACACAAAAAGAAGGTCTTGATTACTTTGAAACCAATTCACCAGTGACTCGTATCACGTCAATAAGAATTCTCATAGCCATAGCAGCTATATTTGGTCTTGAAATACATCAAATGGATGAATAGACGGCATTCTTGAGTGGTGAATTAGATGAAGAGATTTACATGGAATAACCAAAAGGGTTCAATGTTACTGGACAAGAACAGAAGGTGTGCAAACTTGTAAAATCCTTATACGGATTAAAACAAACACCTAAACAATGGCATGAGAAATTTGACAAAGAGATATTGTCAAGTGGGTTCAAAACCAATGAGTGTGATAAGTGTTTGTACACCAAATCAACTAAAAAAGGATATGTCATTATGTGTCTCTATGTAGACGATATGTTGATAATTGGTAGTAATCATGAAATGATTCAGTCTACCAAGAAAGTGTTATCCAGCATATTTGATATGAAAGATTTAGGAGTAACTGATGTGATCCTAGGAATTAAGATTTCTAGGACATCAGAAGGATATATATTATCTCAGACTCATTATATTGAGAAGATACTTGAGAAATATAACAAAGGGGATCTAAATGTATCTAGAACTCCTGTAGACCTAACTCATTATCTATCAAAGAATACTGGCTCAAGCGTATCGCAATTAGAGTATTCGAGAATCATCGGAAGTCTGATGTATCTCACGAATTGCACACGACCTGATATCGCTCAAGTTGTGAACATGCTTAGCAGATATACGACCAATCCAGGACATAACCACTGGAAAGTCATAGTAAGAGTTTTGAGGTATCTGAGAGAAACTTCAAAATATAGGCTGCATTATGAGAGATATCATGTTGTTCTAGAGGAATACAACGATGCTAACTGGATATCTGATACAGTGGATTCCAAATCTACAAGTGGATTTGTTTTCACACTTGGTAGTGCAGTCGTGTCATGAAAATCCTAGAGGCAAACATGTATTGCCCGGTCTACTATGGAATCAGAGTTCATAGCATTAGATAAAACAGCGGAAGAAGCGGAATGGCTTCGAAATTTCCTGGAGGATATTCCAAGTTGGCCCAAACATGTATCAGCGATAAACATACATTGTGATAGTCAATCGGCTATTGGGAGACCCCATAATACAATTTATAATGGTAAGTCTCGACACATACGTCGGAGACATAATACCATACGTGAACTGCTCTCAAGTGGCATAATATTGATCGATTATGTCAAGTCAAAGGAAAACCTAGCAGATCCACTTACTAAAGGTTTACCTAGAGAGCAAGTTGAGAAGTCATCGAGGGGAATGGGCTTGAAGCCTATAAATTAAGAATTATCACTGTGGAACCCAACCTAGCTGACTAGAGATCCCAAGATCTAGGTTCAAAAGGGACAACTGAAACTTTATACAATTCAAAACAAGCACTGTATAGTTTTTTACTCTTTCCCATTTTGATAATGACGCAGAGTTTTGTCTGTCAAGGTTAGGATAAGCTAAGGCTTTTAATGATCACTATATTCGGAGATGAGTCCTAATGAGGGCAAAGGCATATTATCTCTTCATAGTAGATCACCTATTTCAAGTAAGAAGTGAGGTCGCTTCCATGAGATTTTACAGGCTGACTTCCCTAAAGTGCTTGATAAATCTAGGACCGATGTTCATGGCCGAAATGAACACAACCGTAGAACGGGAAATGGTCGAAGTAAAGCTGTGTGTTGGCAATTGTCTTGGTTTACACCAACGGCAGAACAGTTCAAAACTATGGGTCACTGGTTTGCCAAGTTAATCTGATTGTAATTCAATAGGAAAGGTTCAAGGCGAAAGCTACCTATTTCGATGTAGCTTTAATTCACGGAAACTCTCTCAAGTGTCTGCATGAATATTTAGATAATTATGAGGGATTGTTGTAAATTCTCTAAATATTGAGTTTGGATGAATGAGGGTCATGTCCCTTGGGTGGTGCCCTAGGGGGAGGGTACCAACATGTAAGGACATGTCCTCCCAAAATTAGAAGAACACTCTTAGGCTCCAAATGGTGCATGGAAGGTGTATAACCCTTAGGAGGGTTACACCTCAAACCAAATGGTGCCCTTAAGGCACAATTTCATGCCTTTAAATAGGAGCCTTCATGTTCATTCTTGAGGATCCAGAATTTTAACAAGTCTTGAGTCACATCAATTTCGTTTTTGAGTCAAGAGAGAGGTTTTCCACCATTGTCTCAGTTCAAGATCTTGTTAAGGAGTGCCCCTTGAACAAGAGGAATCCAAGTTATCATGGGAGGACATTCGCCATAAAATCCATAGAGCACCGAGACGGGGTTAATAAGTTCTTAAGGACATAGACAACTCGACTTGGATCACATAATTTCGTCATTTTCCAGGTTTTTCATAATTCACTAAGATTTAGGGTTTATGTGCAATGTTGGCATAGATTGATTTAATGTTTGTTTTTCTGATTTTGATTTGTCATCACTATAAGAAAAAAGGCCTTTACTGACACTAAGGTTAGTGACACTAGGCTAAAAGTGTCAGAAACGACGTGTAAATGGGCCTATTTCCGTGTTTTTCACTTAAATATCAATAATTACTGACACTATGGTATTAGCGATTTTAGTGTCAGTAATTACTATTACAATAGTATCAGTAAGAAATAAAAAAAAAAACGCGTAGTCGTCTGGAGTCGAACCAACACCTCCAGACGTGATGAGTGATATTCACGTCACTCATTTGACACACACACTTAGCCCTTTATCTTTCTTCTCACCACGAAATTTGCCCTAGCCCACTCACTTATTCTCACCGATTCCAGACAATAGCAAACCCCCTTCTCGCTTTAAAATTACTTTAATTCATTTGACTATCTAGCTCGTATATCAACCTATTAGGTGCATAAAGAACAAGAATTTGAAGCCCTAAATCTCCCTTGTGTTAAAAATAGTAGGATTTGAGGGTTTAGGTTTCTTCAATTTTGAAGCTTGCCAGGCGATCCCTAATCCTGCTAAAGTCGAAATGGAGAAGGAAGTTGTTGAGAGTAATTCATCAGTCAATGACAGCACCAGCACCCAGAGCACAAGCTCGTCCACAGATTCTAGGTGTATTGAATTTCCGAACAAAGAAATCAATAGAGGAGTAGCAGAGGCATAGGTAAGTAGTTTATTGTGATGATTTCATTGAGTATTGGGTGTAAATTTATTAATTGCTTGGGTTTTAAATTTTAATAAGTTAATAACGAAAATAAAGTATGTACTTTGGGTAAATGAAAATCTGAAATTTAGATTTTGGCCATGGAGTGTTGCTGTGTTAAGAAAAATGTAAATGAAAGAAGAAATATGGTGAAGCTCTCGGCAACTGCCTTAGAAGGGGGAAAATGTCTCGGCTATGGCAGTTTGTACGAGGATGGCTGTGTTCTTTGTATTGGAATTAAAGGTATTAGGAGATTAGAAGGTCTGAGGATGTGGTAGGGCAAGGTTAGGTTGTTGATTATTCAGGTTCAATGGGAGAAACAGATTCTGATCTGGTACTACTGTAAAATGTGGGGGTTGATTTTGTTTGATTAAAATGAGAGGGGCTGATTTTGCTTGGTATAAATACTTATTGGAGAGAAATAAAAAGTTTGTAGTTCTGATTCGAGTATTAATATGAGAGAAACTATAGATTTAGGTAGCTAGAAATATAAGATGTTTATAAATTACTGGTGAGAGTAATAGATTGCGAGCTAATTAATATTTAATTTCAACTAGCGTAAGTATAAGGCAGCTGCACAAACAAGAAAACAAGATAAGAGTCCATACATGCAAATGTTTTTTATGCTTGTTAAGAGCTGTTTTCCGAATTTGATAAAGATTGATTATGACATACCAATTTTTGGTATTACTTGGAAGTCATACTTAGACAAAGCAATTTGCGAAGAAATCATGGATTTTAAGGAGGTCTCAAACTGTGCTATTAACATATGGATCAAGTATGTTTTCTTTTACCTCTTTCTTCATTTGTTCTAAATGTTTTATAAATATTTACTTTGTTTTTATGTTTATCTTGTCTTAGGCACTTATACGATGAGATGGATAAAACTGAAACTGCCAAACCAGTTCAGTTTGGAAATTTTGAGATGATACGTCCATCAAAGGTTGCTTTGAAAGAAGGACCTCAATACATTTCAAAATTGTTAGGTATGATAGAGTTGGGGCAAATCATATTGATCCCATACAACCCAAGGTAATAATTTTTTAATTTTTTTAGTATTCAATTTCAAGTTATGTAATCCAGATTTTTATTACCCTTTCTTTCTTATTTAGCTTTCACTGGGTGCTTCTTGCAATTGACATAGTACGACGCACGATATATTATCTGGATCCTAAGGGGAATAATCCTACTGATGAGTTGATGCAAATTGTTAATCAGTTAAGTTATAGTTGTTTTCTCTTTATTTTAACATTGGGTTTATTGTTGCATTATTTATATGATATCCAATTATAATTTTTTGTAGGGGAATTAGAGTGTATCAATCTTTACATTCTAATAATAAGAGCGGTAGTGTGACTTGGGTATCTGTGAAGGTACAAAGTTATGATATATATATATATTTTTGTGATATGCAACAATGAGAATATTTAGAATATGTCTAAATGAACTAATATTGATATGATAATTCTTTTTTATAGTGTCCAATGCAGCCTGGAAGTTTTGAATGCGGTTATTATGTGATGAAATACATGCAGCAAATTGTAACAAATGTGAACATTCTAAAAGACAATGTAAGTTAACAATAGTTAAGTTTTATCACTAGTCAATTAAGATATCTTTTCAATTAAGATATCTTACTGTTTAAAATTCTAACTTATAAATATTTTAAAGTTCAAGGGGATTAATGAGTACACTCTGGAAGATATAACGCAACTCCGTGATGATTGGGCAATATATGTTGCACATATAATGACACAGTATAATGAAGAGGTAATTACAAGGACATGTTTTACAGAGGTGATTATTACTTCCTATTTTTTCACTTTAATTCATGACATATTGGGAAATCTTCTATTCTTGCAGAATACAAATGACAAGGACAACATAGCTATTGTTCGTTGAGTTAATGAAGTAGTATGGTATTTCTCTTTTCTGTAAATTAATACATTCTTGTTTCTACTTTTAGCTTAGAATTTTTTCCCCAGATTTTTTACTTCAGTGAAAGCAATATGAATCATATCTTTTATTTCAGTTTTATGCCCTGATGAGTTTAATTTGGCGGTTAATTTGTTTTATTTGTGAGTTTTGCTAGTGGGTAAGATTGCTTTGAGACTTGAAAGTTAAAACAATCATGATGTAAAATATTCTATTAACAATGTCTCGATGTTCTCTATGTCAGACATGAACTTGGAGATAGTTTTTTACCTGATGAAGTTTTGCCATGTTCTGATTGATACTTGTTGAAACCTTTGGGGGATATGGCACCTGTCATCTGATGTGCTTTGAGGTGCAGCATGAATGCTATGGAAGCAGTATTTGATATATTGAGATCTAACATGTTTATCTCATCTATTTTTATGGCAATTACCTGGAATGTTACATTCTAGTACATTTTGAGCTTTGAACTTTTAGTTTCCAGGAATTCCATAATGAACAACTATCTTGTCATCTTGATTTGCTTCCTGCATTTGGAAACAGCATTAGATCATGTCATCTGATAAACTTCATCTGGTTCATGAGATCCTTTTATTTCAGTTTTATGTCCGTCTATATATATATATATGTGTGTGTGTGTGTGTGTGTGTGTGTGTGTGTGTGTGTGTTATTGATTTGTTTGTTTTGGTGATTATGTAGCGGTATGAAAGATACAACTTGTTATTATGGATGCCATTTGGTTTTTTATATGCATGCTCTTAGGTTGTTGGTATGGTTATTGTCAATAAGTGCTTTATGTGACAAAAATTAGATTAGGGTTATATTTTGTATTTTTATTTGGATGTATTTAATGTTTTTTTTTATGAAGATATCGATTTTTTTTGGAAGTCCATCTAATTCTTAACATTTGGTTTATAATTTCAGATTTTGTGCCAGATATCATATTGTTGGGGGATTGTTGCAGGCTTCTCAACAAGTATCATGAATTTTGGTGGGGGCATGACATTTTGATGGGACTTTAAGAGTAGTTTTTGAAATATATATATGTTAATTTAAGATTGTCTATGGAGTTTTTGTATTCATCATGTGATACTGTTGAATTGATTAATACGATTAATCTATTATATTGCGAATTTTATATAAATGTAATTTTTTAGTTTTTTATTTCATTGAGTTGGTATGTATATATATATATATATATAATATATATATATATATATATATATATATATATATATATATATATATTATATATATATGATTTTATGATTAATTTAATTACAAAAAATAAGAAATATAATTGTGAAATAATACGATTTTTAAATTTTAAAAGATATTGACGGATATTGATACTATAGTAACAATAATTACTGACACTAAAAATCAAATATATGCGATATACTGATACTGCAGTAACAAAATTTACTGACACTATAGTATCACTAAATACTGATGATATAGTGTCAATAATTACTGACACTAAAATAGTGTGAGAGATTACTGATACCATAGTGTCAATAATTTTCTGATACTACAGTATTAACGTTTACTGACACTAAGAATCACTGACACTAGAAACTAGTGTCAGTGATTTCTGGCTGCGGCAACACTGACAAATTTATATAGTGTCAGTAAAACCCTTTACTGACACTAATTTAGTATCAGTAAAAGCCTTTTTTCTTGTAGTGTATGATACATGTTGATTTCGTTTAATGACACTTAATTACCCAACAATAAAGCTCATGAGAAAAATCGAGTAAAAGTGAGATAAGGTCGGATAATGGTTATAGTAAGATTGGTTAATGCTTACAAATGGGGGACTATTGAAGAATTGAAAATAGAGTATAATAAGATTTCAACAAACTCTACGTTCAACATAACATAACCACTATTTTTTTTTTCAAATTTTATCTTGTAAAAAAAATTCGTAATTAATTGTTGTTGTTGGTATATATATATTACTTTAATTCTTTTGTATTTAGGATGGTTGTCGAAGAAGATAAAAAAATGAAGAAATTTGAAGACTTTAAAAAACAAAATGTAAAAAGCAATTTAGGAGAGAGAAATTAATTTTTATTTTTATTTTTTTGCCTAACCAATTTTGGCTTTGTAGCAATATATAAATTTATATTATGTCTATTTAGAGGGAATAGTAGTTATAGATAGACTCGTAGGGATGCTCTTATTAAGCAATGACTTTTTTTAATAGATATTGTATTATATAATATATTTATAATCTTAGCTTTGAATTTATACTTTTGTCCTTTAACTCCAAAAACTTTACATATTACATCCAAATTTATATACTTTTTTCGGACTTTGACCTGAATAACTTTACCATTTCGATATTCTGATCCGCTCAAATTTTTTATTACTATCCACCCTTGCTAGCACCCATGAATGATCGATCAATCGATCGATCGATCGATCATTTTTAAAATGATAGAGTTCAACCTATATATGCATCAAATCAAGACAATCCAAATTGAACTTGTTTATTTGCTCCCATTTCTCCTAACTTCTAACAAGCAAATCCCTTTAAAATTTATTTCCTCACCAACTTCTGAAAATTACCTACAAACACACAACAAATAAATTCATTATACTTAAAAGAGGGTGAATTGGATAATGGTCTAAATAAGTGAAAATAAAAATTCTTATCGATTTTACGCTACTAAACTTGTAACTTTATCAATTAAGCTTATTAATCAAGTTCTCAATCACAAGCTATGTTAAATAATATGGAAAGATAATATTAAGCCTATGATAAAATAAATAGATAGAGTTGAGAAAATGAGACCGGTGATTTATAGTGGTTCGGCCAACAATGCCTACGTCTACTCCCCAAGCCACGCTTGAAGATTTCCACTAAGTTGAATCCACAACTTACATCGAGTTTTACGTGGCTCACCCGCAGCTGTAACGACTCGAAATTTCATAACTCAACTAAATGTAGTAACTTGGCGACTTAGATAAAATTCTTTTTCCCAAATGTTAGAGGAAATCCTAAGGACGACTTAGTGGGCCAACCTTAGGCCAAGCCCAATTATCCTTAAGATAATTTATGGGTCATAATCAAAAACTAAGAGTGGTTTAGCCCAAGTCTAGGCCCAATAAGAATTAGAAATTTTGGCCCTGAGTCCTTATTTTTCTAGAAAATGCTAAAACCCTCAAGATTTAGCTATCATTTAAAAAAGAAACAAAAATCAAATATTTGGAAACCATCTCACTCTCCCCCCTTGGCCGAAATTCTTGGAGAACAAAGATGAAGAATTTTCATTTCATTTTTCAAAATTTCCAAGATAATCTTAGATTAGTTTATCACAAATCAAATCTAGGAAGGAGGAAAGGAAGCTTGGAGACTCCCTTTATGAAGAAAGGATTTGAATTAAGGTGAGAAATACTTGACCCAAATCTTGAAATTTTGAGTATTGGGGGTTTGATGTTCGTAGTGTGTTGTTGATGGAAAAGAATGTGATTATTGATGATTGTTGTGTTAAGAAGTTAGTGTTTGGGTAATTCTTAGTTATGTCACCGTAGTTAAAGTACTAAGTAAGGACAATAGGTTTTGGTGGTGTTGGGATGTTAAGAAGTTAGCATGATAACAAATTGAGTGTTTATAATTGCTTTTGGTTGTGTAAGAATGGAAGTGGTGAGCTTGATCATTAAAGACGTGAAGATTGGCCCTGGAAATAGCTGAGCATTGCGATGCCATCGGGCCAGTGTCGCGATGTGTAACAAGCCAGAGCCTCTGTTTCAGTTCTGATATTTGAGCATCGCTACGCCAATGGGCCAACGTCGTGACGCGAATCAAACCGGAGCCTTTGTTTCGGTTCTGTTTTATGGAAGTCGCGACATGTGCCTCCTAGCGTCGCGACGCGGATGGGAGTCACGAAGCTTGGCACCCAGCGTCGCGACGTGCAACAAATGTTGCTCTCTGCCTCGACCCAGCCCATGTGAGTGTCACGACGCACAAAGCTTGGCGTCACGACGTGTGTCCATTTTTGCCCAAACTTAGTTTAGCCATTCCCATTTTATTTTAAAAGGTTAGAGAACACCCTAGAGGACTAGAGACACACGTGCATGGCGTATAATGATTATAGTTTAGCCGAATTAAGAAGCCTAATTCAATTTTGAATCATATTTTATAACTCATATTCTAATTAAGTTTATCAAATATAGATACTCGACAAGAGCCGCAATCTCCCTCAGCGACGTGAAATAGAGTTATTCAAACTTCAAACCTGTGAGTGTACTCTTTTCTCAAGATTGTATTACTTATATGTTTTTAAATTGAAACTTATTTTTCCGCACATAGGGCGTTAGCAAAGTTTGTTTCCAGATGTTTTTATGAATAAAAATATTTTGAGAAATATTTTAGAAAGTGATGATTTTTTTTTTTAAAAGCATGGTTTTATGATTTTTGGTGGCATGGGGGAAAACCCACCTCAGTTGTAACTTGGTACATATACTGGATTTGATGGATTTAGAACATGTGCACACGTAGTTTAGGACTATGGATGATTGATGCCTCTAGATGCTAGTTCATGGCTAAGAGGACAGTGATACGTAACGTCCCTAGACCCTAGTTTCAGGGTCAGGTAGTAACATAGATCAACACTATTGGCTATAGTTCAGTGGCTTGGGGAACGGCGATACGTAACACCCCAAGACCACTAGTTCGGTGTATGGGGGACGGCGATACGTAACGCCCCTATACGTTAGGTTTTCTACAGCTTCCAGAGATTTCAACAAAAGCTTTTTCAGAAATAGATTTCTCAAAGTTTGAAAAGAAAGAATCAGTTTTCAAGCATATGGTTCAGAAATTGATTTAAACTTAAGATGAATTTCCTCAACCATACTAATACAATTTTTTCTGATTTTGTAGTTCCACTCACTGAGTTCCATATGACTCACCCCCCTCACTCTCTAGTTCTTTTACAGGATCCATCTTTTGGTGAGCCACACATAACTTTTGGAGACATAATCTTAGAACAAAAGTTATGATGTAGTCACTAGTTATAGGGTTCATCATATCATATCTACATTCACATAGAATGTAATTTTTTGTGATTTCATTTTGCTGTATGACAGAATATATGATGATGATGTGTATATGACGAGTATTTTCATTATATAATCATATTTTTATGGTTATGCTTTTGAATTAGCACTATGATTGTGTATGTGATTATTTATGTTATTGTATGGTAAACGAGAGTTTTCTTTTGCATACGTTAGTGGCTTAGGCGATAGTGGGATCTGTTGCCTGCCGGTAGCATTCCCGGATCGAGGATGTTATAAAGTTGGTATCAGAGCATGGTCTATGGAGTCAGTGACTACAGTAAGAGAGTAGCAATGTCTTATATATTTAGTATATCTGGGGGACTGCCATATATATAAGAGGTTGTTTCTCTAGAAAATTTTATCTCGAGGTATTTCTCGTTTTGATTGATTATAACTTCTTTATAATTCAATTAACCATTTTCCTTTTTGAATTCTTAGATAACATGCCACCCAATGGTAGAATTAGAGTTAGAGGTAGGCCCATGCGTGGTAGGGCGTCTCAGGGTGTAGATCCATATCAGAGATCAGTAGAACCTCCCCCTAAGCCAGATATAAGGCAGAGATTGGAATCTGTTCATGAGGGTGGTGTAGGAGAAGATAAGGCAAGACCAGTGGTTCAGCCTAATGATCTAGTAGCTGCACATTTACAGAGATTCAACAGCCAATAGCAGCTCTTGCCTAGCTAATTACCCCGTCAGCAGCAGCCTCTAGGTCCATAGCCGAGAGCTGCAGAACCCACAGTTCCCGTTTCACCTGCACTTGTAGGACTTCCAATGGCTCACCAGACAGTATTTCCTCCAAACAGATCAGATCCTATCACTTTCCAAACAGAACCTTCCATTATACCTCATGAGCCACCTCTAGTGACAGTTCGGGTTATGCAGCGACAAGAGCTGCTAGTGTCCTTACATGACTTTCGGAAGCTTCATCCTCCCACATTCTCAGGAGTATAGTCTTCCCTTGACCCATGTGGCTTCATTGAGGAATCAGATCGCATATGTACAGCTTTGGGGTGTTCACTAGAGAGGGCGGTTGAGTTAGTCAATTTTCAGTTAAGGGATGTCGCTAATACTTAGTTTATGTCTTTTCGAGATGGTCGGCGACGAGATGCTCCTTCATTGACATTGGTTGAGTTCAGTATAACTTTCTTATCGAAATTTTTACCGTAAAGTATTAGAAATGCTAGAGTTCGGGAGTTAGAATAGTTGATTCAGGGAAAGCTGATGATTGTTTCTGAGTACAATATGTGGTTTACTCAATTGTCTCATTATGCCCACATTTAGTCAGCGAATAAGAGATGAAGGTGAAGAGGTTTGTTAATAGGCTTTGGGATTACTTATTTCGCTCTATCCACTTTACAGATACCACTACATATACTCAAGTTTTAGATAATGTCCTACGATTTGAAGCTCGAGCTAGAGAAAGACAAGCAGAGAGGGAGTCTCGGAAGAGACCTAGATCAGAGGAGAATGCTAGGCCACAACAGAGTGGCCCGAGCAGACAGCAGCAGGTTTCAGCTCCTCCACCCACACGCAGAGACATAGGTCCGGTGCAGGGAGGACATGATCACAGACCAGCTCAGAGTGCCACCTCTCATTATGTTCGATATGCAGGCGGACTCATTCGGGGGCCTGTCGATCTAGGAGTATGGGTTGTTATCAGTGTGGACAAATGGGCTATCTGAAGAAAGGTTGTCCGGTATCAGCAGATCAGTTGCTATCTTTCAACATCGCTCCATCTACACCCCAACCACAACCTAACAGGAGTGTAGGAGGAGGAGAGCAGAGACCTGTGGGTAGAGGACAGACAATAAGAGGAAAAAGATAGTTAATGGGTGATCGAGGACATGTTTCCTCTAACAGAACTCAAGGTAGAGTGTATACCCTTACACCCTATGAGGCACAAGCATCTAATGCAGTCGTCACATGTACATTATTGATTTGATATGTGCAAGCTAAAGTGTTGTTTGATTCAGGCACCACGCAGTCTTTTGTGTCACCATATTTTGTAACTCATTTGGATAGAGGTACCGAGCCTCTAAATTCACCTATCATGATAGCTACCCCGGTAGGAGTCTAATAGAGGTTACGTATGGTGTAAGGAGTTGTCCAGTGGATATTGATGGGAATATTTATTGTGCCAATCTAGTAGTATTGGGTATATTGGGCTTCGACGTCATTTTGGGGATGGATTGGTTATCTATACACCATGTAGTGTTAGATTACCGGGAGAAGACTGTTACGTTGCATATTCCCGATTAATCAGTTAAAGTCTATCAGGGAGATAAGAATGTAGCACCTCATAATTTAATATTAGCAATATAAGTATTTAAGTTACTTCGGAGGAGAAACATGTGTTATTTGGCTTATGTGACAGATAGTAGAGTGGAAAATAAAAGCTTTGAGCAGATCCCGATGGTAAGGGAATATCCCGATGTTTTCTCGGATGAGTTGCCAGGATTACCGCATGATAGAGAGACTGAATTCTGTATAAATGTAGTACCAGACACCCAGCATATATCGATTCCCCCATATAGGATGGCCATTGTAGAGCTCAAGGAATTCAAGGCATAGTTGCAAGACTTGTTGGATAAAGGCTTTATTCACCCCAGCATGTCTCTAGGGGGTGCTCCGGTGTTATTTGTGAGGAAGAATGATGGAATGATACGGTTATATATAGATTATCGGAAGCTGAATAAGGTGACAATCAAGAATAAGTATCCACTACCGAGGATCGATGACCTGTTTGATCAATTATAGGGGCATAATACTTTTATAAAAAAATGATCTACGATCAGGATGTCACCGGTTGAAGATTAAGAAGAGTGGTGTCTCGAAGACAGCCTTTCGGACTAAATATTAACACTACGAGTTTTTGGTAATGTCATTTGGTTTGACTAATGCCCCCGCGACTTTTATGGATTTGATGAATATGGTATTCAGACCATTCCTATATCGGTTTGTGATAGTTTTCATCGATGAAATTATGGTGTACTCACGTAATGAGCAGGAGCATGTAGAACATTTAAACCGGGTGTTACAAACACTGAGAGAACATAAATTGTATGTCAATTTCTCGAAGTGTGAGTTTTGGTTGACTAGTGTGGTATTTTTGGGGCATGTGGTATCAAGGGAAGAGATTTGAGTAGATTCCAAGAAGGTCGAGGCTATTCAGAACTGGCACCGACCTATATGTGTGACGGAGATTCATAGCTTCTTGGGGTTAACGGGATATTATAAGAGATTCGTAGAGAATTTCACAAAAATAGCTGCTCCATTAATACGACTAACTCAGAAGAATATGAAGGTTGAGTGGTCGGATGCTAGTGAAATGAGTTTTTAGGAGCTCAAACGGTGATTGACTACTTCTCACGTTCTTACACTGCCAGCGGGATCAGGGGATTTACAGTGTATTGTGATGTTTCTAGAGTGGGATTGAGATGTATGTTGATGCAGAGGGGAAGAGTTATTGCCTATGCTTCCAGACAACTAAAGCCCTATGAACAGAATTATCCCACTCATGATCTGGGGATGGTTGCAATAATTTTTTCTCTGAAGATATGGCATTATTACTTATATGGTGAAAAGTTTGAAATTTTCACCGATCACAAAAGCCTTAAATACATCCAGAGTCAAAATGAGCTTAATTTAAGACAGAAACGGTGGATAGAGTTACTGAAAGATTATGATTGTTCCATTCAATACCATCCGAGCAAGGCTAATGTTGTAGCTGACGCCTTAAGCAGGAAATCTATGGGGAGTTTAGCTCATCTGCCGATTGAGAAGTGTCATCCAGCTAGACAGATGCAAAGATGTATCATGACCTTAAGAATTTTTACTGGTGGGATGGTATGAAAAAGAATGTAGTGGAATTTGTTACAAAATGCCTCACTTGCCAGCAGGTTAAAGCATAACATCATAGGCCAGTATAGAAACTTTAAAATTTAGACGTTCCGGAGTGGAAATGGGAAAAAATTACTTTGGATTTTGTGGTTGGGCTTTCTCGTACTTCAAAAGGGTACGATTCTATATGGGTGATTATAGATAAATTGACTAAATCTGTGCATTTCCTTCCAGTAAGAACCAGTTACACAGCAGCTCAATATGTAAAATTGAATCTGGATGAGATGGTGTCGTTACACGGACTACCTATCTCAATAATCTCCGATCAAGATTCTCAGTTTACATCCAAGTTTTGGTAATCATTTCAGGAGGCTTTGGGTTCCCAGCTATGCTTTAGTACAGCTTTCCACCTTCAGATGGATGGCTAGACAGAGCAGACTATACAGACTTTAGAAGATTGCTTCGGGTCTGTGTCATTGATTTTGAGGGTAGTTGGGACCAGTATTTGTCACTTATAGACTTTGCCTATAACAATAGTTATCAGACAAGTATTCAAATGGAACCATTCGAGGCTTTGTATGGTAGGAAGTGCAGATCCATAGTTGGATGGTTTGAAGCCGGGGAGCAAAAGTTGTTGGGGCCCGATTTGGTACAAGATGCACTGGAGAAAGCGAAGCTAATCAGAGAAATGATGAATACAACTCAGAGTCGCCAGAAAAATTATTCGGATCACCGTATGAAGGATTTTGAATTTCAGATGAGAGATTTTGTATTCCTAAAAGTATCTATTTTTAAGGGAATTATGAGATTGGGTAAAAAGATTAAGCTCAGCTCTAGATACGTCGGACCATTTCAGATATTCCGGAGAGTTGGAGGGAGAGCTTATGAATTGGCACTTCCACCCAGTATGGATAGGATACATCCGGTTTTCCACATGTCTATGCTACGCAAGTACCTGCGTGATGAATCTCATGTGTTAGAGCCCCAAATAGTTGATGTCCACCAAGATTTATCTTATTTGGAGCAACGCATAGCTATAGTGGACCGGGAGACAAGGAAGTTATGATCTCGATGGATTCCCTCAGTCAAGGTGGTTTAACAACACCACAAGGAACAAGAGTCCACCTGGGAACCAGAAGAATCCATGAGGGAGCAATGCCCCCAGCTATTCATAGAAAATGGTACGCTCTATATCTTTAAGTGAATTGATTCGAGGATGAATCATTTTAAGGGGGAGAATTTGTAATGACTCGAAATTTCATAACTCAACTAAATGTAGTAACTTGGTGACTTAGAGGAAAAACAATTTCCCAAGCGTTAGCAGAAATCCTATGGACGACTTAGTGGGCCAAACTTAGGCCAAGCCCAATTAGCCTTAAGGTAATTTATGGGCCATAATAAAAATCTATGAGTGGTTTAGCCCAAGTCTAGGCCCAATAAGAATTAGAAATTTTGGCCCAAGTCCTTATTTTTCTAGAAAATGCTAAAATCTTCAATATTTAGCTATCATTTAAAAAGGAAACAAAAATAAAAAATTTGGAAACCATCTAACGCTCCCCCCCCCCCTCGTGGCTGAAATTCTTGGAGAACAAAGATGAAGAATTTTCATTTCATTTTTCAAAATTTCCAAGATAATCTTGATTAGTTTATCACAAATCAAATCTAGAAAAGAGGAAAGGAAGCTTAGAGACTCTCTTTATGAATAGATGATTTGAATTAAGGTGAGAAATACTTGACCCAAATCTTGGAATTTTGATTATTGGGGGTTTGATGTTTGTAGTGTGTTGTTGATGGAAAATATTGTGATTATTGATGATTGTTGTGTTAAGAAGTTAGTGTTTGGGCAATTCTTAGTTATGTCACCCTAGTTGAAGTACTAAGTAAGGATAATATGTTTTGGTGGTGTTGGGATGTTAAAAAGTTAGCATGATAATAAATTGAGTGTTTATAATAGCTTTTGGTTGTGTAAGAATGGAAATGGTGAGCTTGATCATTAAAGAAGTGAAGATTTTCCTTGTAAATAGCTGAGCATCGCGACGTCATTGGGCCAGCATCGCGACGCGTAACAATGCAGAGCCTCTATTTCAGTTCTGATATTTGAGCATCGCGACAGCAATGGGCCAGCGTCGCGACGTGAATTAAACCAGAGCCTCTATTGCGGTTATGTTTTATGGAAGTCGCAATGCGTGCCTCCTAGCGTCGCGACGCGGATGGGAGTCGCTACTGTTGGCACCCAGCGTCGCGACGCGCAATAAAAATTACTCTCTGCCTCGACCTAGTCCAGGTGGGCGTCGTGATGCATAAAGCGTGGCGTGTCCATTTTGCCTAAACTTAGTTTATCCATTCCCATTTGATTCTAAAAGGTTAGAGGGCGCCCTATGGAATTCATATCAATGTAGAGACACATGTGCATGGCGTATAGTGATGATAGTTTAACCGAATTATGATCAAATATAGATACTCGACAGGAGCCGCGATCTCCCTCAATGACGTGAAGTAGAGTTATTCAAACTTCAAACTTGTGAGTGGACTCTTTTCTCAAGATTGTATTTATTTATATGTTTTTGAATTGAAACTTACTTTTCAACACATATAGCGTTAGCCAAGTTTGTTTTCATATATTTTTATGAATAAAAATATTTTGAGAAATATTTTAGAAATTGATGATTTAAAAAAAAAAACATGGTTTTATGATTTTTGAAGGCATGGGGAAAAACCCACCTCAGTTGTGACTTGGTACAGATATTGGATTGACGGATTTAGAACGTGTGCACACGTAGTTCAGGATTAGGGATGATTGATGCCTCTAAATCCTAGTTCAAGGGCTAGGGACGGCGATACATAATGCCCCTAAACCCTAGTTTCAGGGTCAGTTAGTAGCATGAATCAGCACTTTTGGCTCAAGTTTAGTGGCTTGGGGAACGACGATACGTAATGCCCCCATGCGTCAGGTTTTCTACAGCTTCCAGAGATTTCAAACAAAAGCTTTTTCAGAAATTGATTTCTCAAAGTTTGAAAAGAAAAGAATCAGTTTTCAAGCATATGGTTCAGAAAGTGATTTAAACTTAAGATGATTTTACTCAACCATACTAATACAGTTTTCTCTGATTTATTAGTTCCACTCACTGAGTTCCATAGGACTCACCCTCACTCTTCAGTTCTTTTGCAGTATCCATTTTTTTGTGAGCCACACGAAACGTTTGGAGACATAATCCTCGAACAAGAGTTATGTTGCAGTCACTAGTTATGAGGTCCATCATATCAAATCTACATTCACAAAGAATGTAGTTTTATGTGATTTCATTTTGCTGTATGACAGAATATATGCTGATGAGATGTGTATATGACGAGTATTTTCCGTATATAATTATATTTTTATGGTTATGCATTTGAATTAGCGCTATGATTGTGCATGTGATTATTTATGTGATTATATGATAAAAGCGAGTTTTCTTTTGCATATGTCACTAGCTTAGGCGACAATGGGATCTGTTGTATGCCGGTAGCATTCCCGGATCGGGGATGTTACAGCAACCAAGAGTCTTGTTCCCTAAGTTCACTCCAAACCTTTTGCACAAGAGTTTTATCTCTATGTTCACTCTTAAAACCTTTACAATGAGTTTTGTTTCTAAACTCACTCACAAACCTTTACAATCCACCATTTTGAGTATACCTACTCACAAAGGGATTTCACAACCTCAAGTGTTTAAATATGAAGATTAAAGAACGACTTGGGCAGTCACAAAGATGATGAAGATTTAGTGTGAGTCGTTAACCCAAGAAATCGAAGCTCACTACTAATGATATGAGCTCACTACTAATGATATGAAAGTGTACGTAGTGTGTGATCTTGAGTATGAGAGTGTATGATAAAAAAGATATTATTTACTCTCTGTTTTTTCCTTAGAAGAAATTGTATGAAGGTTCAAGATCTAGACAAAAATAAATTTGGGGCTCAATATATAGTGAAAGTGTAAACTTCCCCAACTGTTCTGTCTGAGACCGGTATGCCGGTCTGCAGAGGCCGGTATGCCGATATGTCAAATTATAATGGCTATATTACCATTGAAGATTCAAGTGCTATATCGGATTACTGACCGATATAGAAGCCGATATGTCGGTGTGCTTACCGGTATGGAGACCAGTATTGTCCGTGTCGGTTTCTGAGAGCATGTAATATATGAAGGTTTACTAGTGTGAGGACCGGTATGCTCTATGCATGTTCCAGTAACTATGCAAACCTCAAGTAGACCGGTATATGCGACCGGTATGGAATAGCCCGATTTCAGAGGCGATGTAAAACTTCTCATAACAGAGCAGGGCCATTAGTATGTCGGTCCCATGACTAAAATGCATGATTTGAAAGTTAAAATCATTTTGCACATGATCCTAATGCATTTATATGAACATGCATATGTCCTATGAGCTTAGAGGCTTAGATTATCAACTCACTTACAATGAGAGCCTTAAGTTAAGATTACACACGATATTCTTCAATTAGATGCTAGTCTTCATATCCATTGCTCTTCACCATCAATGTGTTTCGACATCTTTTTATAATGTCCGCTAAATGCGTGTCAAAATGTTCTAGTGTTGCATTATCAAAATTCAACTTGAGAATATGTAGTTAATAATTTCTTCTAATAAATTATATGGAAACAGATAATAAAATAGGCCCAAGATTTGTCGCCCTCGTAGGAAGACTTTCCATATCACATGGAATGGGAAAAAAACATGCATTGCTGCTGCGCCCACTCCACGAGAATTATTCTGTTTACTTTGTGTCTCTTATTTATTTCCTAAGAAGAAAAAAAATAATAAAATAATAAAATTTTAGATCCATACTAGAAGTAGACGCTTCTAATAACAAAATTAATGATGGAGTAGTTGATCATGTAACTTAATTTCCTTTGATAGCAATCTTGACGGTCTTGAGAGTTCTTAAAATAAGGTTATATTGATAAAAGATAAATAATATAAAATTCATATCATATATTTTAAATTTAAATTTTTTTAGATTTATAATCCTAATTTTTGGAACTCAACCAACGGTATATATCGTGACTATCCATGTGGCGAGTCTCTCCATGTGCTTATGTTGTTATTTTTTGTCTAGCTGTTGGCTTGAATAATAATATTACTTAAAGTCAATTATTTTGTCCTAGAAAAAATAAGTTTACTTTTCTTTCTTTTATATATATATATATATATATATATATATATATGGCCGAAAATGAATTATCATATTCAAGGGATTTGCATATATAATTTGAGGGTTTTGTTGGGGAGCATATATATCCGAAGGAATAATAATCAAACAATTTGGAGATGGTTGGAAGGTGGAAATTAAATTCTTATTTATTAAAAAACTTGTTGTGTATGGTGAGTGGGTACTAGGTAGGGCATGGCAAATTTGAATAGGTTTATTTGGAAAATTCCAATCAAATTAAGCAAAGTCACATGGAAGACATATTCATAATTAAAATATTTATTGTCGTCACCTAATTAATTATGGTGCATCTAAGAATGGAATAAAGGTTTTTTAAAAAAAAAACAATTAATATTAGTAGGTTGTGAAGCAATAGAAGATGAATATGAGCAGTTTGAAATGTTAGATTCCATTAAAATAAACGGTTGTTTGTCCAATAGGTTTACCGTAGTTAGAGGCAGATCCAAGATATAATCATATTTTGGGATAAATTGAAATTTTAATATTTATATATTTAAAATTATTTTGAAATTTCACAAGTTAAAAAAAAGTACACATCTAATAAAAGAAACATTATGAGTTTTATTAAAAAAAAAAAAATAGAATAGCATAATAAAGATACAAATATTAAAAAAAAAATAAGGGATGCCATAATATATGGAGTATCAATTTTTTCAAATTCTACCTTTTGAGTCTTATGAGAATTTAAAGATCGTGGTTATACGTAATTACTATCTCATTTGAAATATTGAGTATTAAACATTTTTTCATGTGAAACCCAGTTTTTGTTCCCTTGTTAATCTCAAAATTTTTTTAATTGTAATAATGTATATAGTTTAGATTTCTTTTTTTACTACATTAAACTTAATTAACAAAATACATAATAATTAATGTTGTCCATCGTATGTGCCCAACTGACATTAAATCAGAAAATATAGACAAATATTAGAAATCAATAAAGTGAATTGTAAAAAAATGAAAGAAAAATGAATTAATATAAAAATAGCAATTTTTGGGGGCTCATTTCATTATCGTAGTGACACCAACCTAATTAGCTCATAAAATTCTGAAGGAACTGGCGCGCTAGCCCACGATCTAGAACCCCAATTTAAGTCACCGCTAATATTACCTAACCATATATTTTCTCATTCGTCCTTATCATTAAGGCAATCCAGGATGGTTTACTAAATGGTTTCTTCTGGCAACTTGAACACTCAAAATTCTCATGCTTTATGTTTCTTAATTCTATTTCAAATTTTATCCCTTGTATAAATGTATTTCCATAATTATTATTTAATCTATGTCTTATATATGTTTTCCCCCAAATTCAGGGGTGATCTTGAGTTATTTTAAATTTTATGATACTCTATACGAATTCTTAAAATATGACATATATCGATAAAGAATAAAAAATATACATATTATATTACTAACTAAAAATTAAAATTTTTCTGAAATCGGGAGACCTTAATTTGAGATTAAATTTAGAGAACTCAATCAATCACATATGACGACTCTATTCCGGGAGAAAATCTACAATGCAACAGAGGTACCACGTCATCCATGCAACAAACCAATCATCTATTGCCACACGTGCTAAGAAATTAAAAAACAACTAAAAAATAAGTATTAAATTATACATGTCATTTTCTAATTCGTTGGTGATACCACGTCACTCATATTTCCGTTGTATCAAAGATTTACTCCTATTCCGGACCACCTCTACCCAAGATAAGATAAGTTATTAACTGCTTAGATCATCCGTAAGTCTTGATCCAATTAATGTATCATTTTCACTTTTACAGTTACTTTAATTTATCTACGTAATTTTCAACGAATGACGTTTACCTTGCTCTTTTTTAATTTATTATGTGAAGAAATACGAATTCTCTATTTTTTTTTTTTTCTAGAAATCGTTGAAAATTCTAACGTCGAATTATCTCTTCCGGATTTAAGTAGATTAGGTAAAATCCCTGATTATTTTAGGCTCTTATAACAAATGTACTCTCTGGATTCGAACCCAAAATTTCAAGATGAGATCTTGAGCCTTACACCACCAAATCATATCTCTTGGAGATGAATTTTATATATTTATAACACTATAATAAAATAAAATGAAAAACACTTCCAGTAGTACACGTATTGGGTTTTAGGTAGTTCATGAATCATGATTGGTGCTGCAATATTGACTAAGTTATGAATTTATCTCGAAGTCGTAAAGATATTGTAGAAAAATATGTTATGGTCCATTTGGTACTATCACAAACCAAAGAAAGCTAATTCGGCATTATATTTACAAATTAGGATTTATTTGTCAAATTATCAGAATTGTTCAAATTAAACTAGCTAGTTTTGCTTCTTCCTTGTTTTTTTTTTTCCAGAAGAATTATTGTCCGGAAAATATAAGAAGTGATTTTCTTAACATCTTGAAATAAGCTAGAAATTTGTCCTCTCATCTCAAAAAACAAACTATATTAATTTAATGCTTAATTTGCTTTTGTTTTCCCTCAGAAACAACTTTTAAATTTGTCTACAAGCTAATAGCCGAGAGTCCAAAATTTTATTTTTATTATATTATGATGTAATCAAGAGTAGTCTCTAAAAATAAAAATAATATTAGAATCCAACGATATAAGAGAAGACACTATTCTTAAAACTCCTTATATATTATCTAGACGGAAAGAAAATGTTGAAGAAAATCACTTTCATTGATCTTAATTAATTAATACATATCTCTTTCGTGCCAAAAATCACTTTCATGAATAATTTTCTTAACTCTACATGGACGTCATGAGACTAGAAATTTTATATAAAATCACAAAAAAAAAAAAAAAAAAAAAAAAGAGAGACAAATTAATAATAACCAGACATTTATATATTTATTAAAAATGTTGCATGCATGGACTTGAGTGACGGTCGAAGACCTCTAACGAAACATTTTGTGATGAATAATATAAACTGGCTGATGCAAATACAGATGTCTATATCCTGTGGGTTCCGCTTTGGATTTGGTTGCTGTGTCATCTTTGCAGTACTGAAAAGTCTGCAAATTTTGAAGTGAAATAATTTGGGTGGCAAAGAAATGGTCTTGATCGAGTAATGATCACGAAAGTGCTTATTCATTCATAGCCAGCCACAGCAAGCAAAAAGTAGTGGCATCTCTGTGGGCTGCTTTTGCGGCTCATGCCTCATGGCAACTTGCTTTTCTTTAATGTCTAATTTGCACAACACTTCCTAAAATGGAATTTTATTGAATAATTTCCAAGTATTTATCCGTTGAGTTTGATTCAATTGATAAGGTTTATATATAGAGTTGATTTTAAAGTTAACAATTTATTCATACCCACATGGCTCACTTCTCATTTATTTTGTTCCCAATTTTAAAATATTATTTTAATTTTTTAAATATTAAAGAGACGTTTGTTTTTGTTTTTGTTTATTGTTTTTTTAAACTGATATTCTTACAATATGTTTATGACGTCTGATGCAGAACGACAATAAGATATGTCGTTTTTGGATGAAAATTTGAATTGGATAAGATAAATTATATTATATTATTTACACGGTGTCGTTTCATAGTTGGAATTAAAACACCTAAATAGAATCGAAATGAATGAGCCCTAAATCACCCAAATCGAATTGCCGCTCTCACCATGGACGATTCCTCCCACAAAAAGGTTCTTGTGACTGCTCCTATTCAAGGGACATTTGCGAGATCGTTAATTCTTCATAAACGTGTATGTGATTGTGTGTATATATATAAAATTAAAAAAATTATTAAAAATGACTCACCAAAATTAGGCACCATTATTTTTCTTGTGATAATTGATAATAACTTCTCCAACTTAATTAAAAAATAACAAAAACTAGTAAAATGAAATAAATAAACAAATCTGTGAACTCAAATTCGTATTCAATTTGTTTAATAAATAAATCAATTCGGATTAATCTACGAATCAATTTTCTAAATCCATATCATTTTTAATAAGAATCGAATAGAACGAATAAACAAATCATAACTCAAATATTCTTATTACAGCTTCAAATAGGTGGACTTATGGGCCGGTTTTAACAAATAGCTTTAGAAACCCAAAATAAGGATGGGCTACGGTGAGAAAAGACGAAGCAGATTTCTTTGTTTGTTTGGTTTTGTTTATTCTGTAGGACGGATAAATCCTCAATTGATTTTTTACTTCTTTTTTTTTTTTTTTTCTTCTGGAATGGTTGGAACCCCACCGACAAACCACCTTTCGTACTTAAACAGTGCTGGTAAAACCCTCGGCTATCCCAGGTTAAGAAACATATTCCCTAGATTTGAACCCATAATCGCAAGATGAGGTCCTAAATCCTACACTACCAAATCACGTCACTGGAGGACAATTGATTTTTAACTCCTACTTCTATGAACACTCAAATCAAAGATGATGAGTTATAAGACATAACATGTTTTACGGTAATGCCTGGTAATTATTGTAATATTGTTCTATCTAGCTAGCTGCAATGGACAACAAAGTTGTTGGTTAACAACGTGAACAAGTTGATCACTTGATACCTTTCATCAACTAAGTTGCTCAAAAAGGAAACCTCTCGCTCGCTCAGACTCTGAAAATAGTGTTCCTCCGCTCTATCACAACTACTTACCTTATCCCAAAGATGCACAAAGTACTTGTGTTTTTTAGGCCTTTATATTAATAACTTTCTCGCAGACTTTGAAGAGATTATGTTAGTTGCGAGAAGAGTTGTTTGCTTATGCATTTTTGGACTTGTTGGTTCTGAAAAAATTTGGTGTTGTTAGGCGTGTCAGAGGAGCGAATCCTCATGTTATAAATTGACTTCTAATCAAACGATTGTAAAAATTAATGAGTTCTCTAAAGCTTGTAAGAGATAGACAAATTAGATTTTAGGAGGATGCTAGTAAAAAGCTAGGAAGAAAAGTTATTGGAATGAAATTTTTTATTGAAATTGAAAATCTAGTTACATAAGAAAAGATTGGAAAATAATCTTTACCAGAATTCAAAAAGATTGTAATTACAGAGAAATTCTTGAAAAAACTATTAATTACATAGAAAAACTAAATGAAAATGACATGTAACTACTGCGCATATTTTGTTAGTCTTGATAACTTCCTCCACCCATCCTCCAACTTCATGTGTTTTTTGTCAACTTCCTCCAAGTGCGTATCAACCTTCTACTTAATTTATGTTGGTGGAGGAAAGTAAGTTGGTGGAGGATAATTTCCTACTTAATTTGCTATTTTTACTGCTTGAAAATTAATAATTTTCTATTTGCTTCTGAGATGGGCTCTTAGAGGAATTGAGTCTCTTAGAGGAATTGAGTCTTGGGCTGTTCTAATTGGGCTAAGATTATTATTCTTTGTACAAATAATTATCCCGCATGCTTTTTGCCTAATGGGTCCAATTGCCATGTATTTAAATTTATCTCCTCAATTTCCAAAAAAAATACAAATTCCCCAAATCCTAACTGGAGTCAACATCCCTAATGAAAAGTCAAAATCCCACTTCTCTCAAAATCTCTAATCCTCCTCAATCTTTTTTTCCAAAAATCATCACAATCACAACCACAATCTACTCTCCATTAACGGAAATCATGGAAACCGTGGCCCCACGTCAGGGTCTTCTTGAACGGCACCAATGGTCGCTGCTATCTCTTCATAGACTTGGCTCCACCACGCACGACGCCAACTCCTTCAACGATACTCATACTCACATCGTGCAAAGCACCAACAGCGCAAGGGGCTTATCTTCTTCTTTGCTAGGACAACAACCTCTGCAACTTTATCAGCTATGCTCTCAGCCGTCTCCAGCAGCAACCGCTCCCTCTGCAGTTGGTGGAGCTCCTTTGTGTGCAGCCCATTCCTTCACTTCGTATAAAACAAAGGTCTTAACTCAGTCCACGTGGAGCGCTCCACTTTTTCAGCCATGCTCTCAGCTCAAACAACCTCTACGACGTGTGCTCCGTCTATAGTTGGTGAGTTTCTTCGTGCACAACCATGGCTTCCTCGGCCTCAACAACAGTCACAGCTCTTTTATCTACGTCAACAACCAGAAACCCTACCACGCACACGACTGCTCTGTTGTGAGCACTATGTTGCGAGCAGTCACCACTGCGTGCGCTCCGTCGGAGCCTACACTCTCTCCACCACTGGCCTCTGGAGCGCCCAATGCTTCTCTGACAGGAATTTTGGCTTCAGCAACAATTGTGAGCATTCTTTCATAATCAACAGTGGCTCCTCCAGTCTCTATGGGGTTTAATGCTTGGGATTCTGAATTTTTCCCAATTTTCATCAGGTAATTCTCTTGCTTATATTTTTGAAAATTTGGTATGTGGTATGCTTGTTGAAAATAGATTTGGCTTTTTGAGTGCTTGGTATAAAGATTTATTTGCCTGTATGTGGAGGAATATATATTATAGGTATTTGGTGAATAATTTGTGATCAATAGAGTATATTGCGGCCATTGGCCTGCTCATCCTCCACATTTTATGCTCGAAAAATATGATAGGAAATTTTTATATTGAGACTAGAATGATGTGAAATTATTGGTATTTGTTGGAGAAGTAGGATATGTTGCGGCCATTGGCCTGTTATTCCTAGGCTTGAGGGAATTTTAATTCAGAATTATGAGAAATAGGATATATTGGTGATATTGTTTTTATTTGATTGCAAGATGGTCATTTGGCCATTTCTTTCATTATTTTCCTTTAAGAACCTCATGTAAAATATTGGAGGAAATTGTGAAATCTTTGGAAGAAATGACCTCAAAGTTGGAGGAAATCATCCATCTTCCTTTTTTACTTGTGTGTCACACTTAGAATTAGCAAGCCATATATTAGCTCGTTTATTTACTTATACTTAAAGGGGTCAGTTGGCATAACTTTACATCATATTAAGAAATGAACAAATATAGGATATAACTATGTAGATACACTACAAAAAAAAGGGTCTTTAGCGTCGAAATTTTTCGACGCTAAAGTACAAATTTTTTACGCCAAAGGTTATTAGCGTCGAAAATTTTCGACGCTAATTTTCGACGTTAAAACTTGGACGAGAAAGACAATTAGCGTCGAAATAAAAAATTTCGACGCTAAAGTACAATATTTTGCGTCAAAAATATTTCGACGTTAAAACATGTATTTGGCGACGAATAATATTAAAAAATATATATCATTTTATTACCTTTAGCGTCGAATATTTCGACGCTAAAAGGTATACGAATATTATTATTACAAATTAATCTCAAACTAATTTCATTACAAAAGTAATTAAATTTGTTATAAAAATTATTACAAATTTGTTACTAAAAATTTATAATAATGACATTTTTATTGATATAAAACTAAAATTACAAAATTTATCACAATAACAAAATATAAAATGATATTTTTATTGACATAAAACTAAAATTACAAAATTTATCACAACAAAAAAATATAAAATGATAAAATACAATGATAAAATACAATTTTCCATCTTCACTTTCATTTTCTTCATTATCATCATTTTCACCATTTCTTCATCTTCATATTCCCCTACAAAAATAAATAAATAAATATTAGATGTGAATATAAAATACAAAACAAACAAACAAACAAAACATTTAAGGAAAAATAAATTTATTGAGGAAATAAGAGTATGAGAGAAAGAAAGTGATAATAGAAGAAATGAAAGAGCAAATGAATTTATAGGAAAAAAAAAAACCTTTAGCGACGAAAGGGATTTCGTCGCTAAAAATCCTCAAATAGCGGGAATTTTTCCGCCAAAATTTTGATCTTTAGCGTCGAAATATTTGACTTTTAGCGTCGAATATTCGTCGCTAAATGTAAAAATTTAAATTTAAATTTATTAGGCGGTAAATTCAAAATTTTTAAGGGGGAATTCTAAAATTTTAAAATTAACCTTTAGCGTCGAATCTAGTTTCGCCGCTAAAGGTTCAACCTTTAGCGTCGAAATTTAGATTCGACGCTAAAGGTTGAACCTTTAGCGTCGAATTTTTTGACTTTTAGTGTCGAAAATTTAGTCGCTAAATGTCAAAATTTAAATTTGAATTTATTAGTCGATAAATTCAATTTTTTAAGGGGGAATTCGAAAAATTAAAATTAAACTTTAGCGTCGAAATTTAGATTCGACGCTAAAGGTTGAACCTTTAGCGTCCAAATAATATTTCGACGCTAAAGGTTCATCCTTTAGCGTCTAAATAATATTTTGTCGCTAAATGATGGAACCTTTAGCGTCGAAATAGAAATTCGACGCTAAATCATCAATCCTTTGGCGTCAAATAATTATTTCGACACTAAAAGATAAACCTTTAGCGACGAATCTAATTTCGACGCTAAATAGTTTATTGGCGTCGAAAAAAATTTCGACGCTAAATGTTTGGACGCTAAAGGTCTATTTTGTTGTAGTGATAATTGATGTGCTCAAAATACAATAGAAATAAAGAAAAGATATTAGGAAAATAGAGAGAGCTTGATTTACCATAAATTCAAAAAGGGCCCTACTTGGACCTCAATATTGAAATTGAAAATCTAGTTACATAAGAAAAGATTGGAAAATAATCTTTACCAAAATTAAAAAAGATTGTAATTACAGAGAAATTCTTGAAAAGAACATTAATTACATAGAAAAACTAAATGAAAATGACATGTTATATTTTTTTGATTGATGTTGAAGGGGCCTTCCTCTTGGCTCCTCTCTAGATTTTATAGCTCTTGAAAATAACTTTCTCACAATGCTTCTCAACTTCCTGCACGTTTCCTCCACCCATCTTCCAACTTTTTGTCTTTTTTGTCAACTTCCTCCAAGTGTTTCTCAACTTACTGCGCATATTTTGTTAGTCTTGATAACTTCCTCCACCCATCCTCCAACTTCATGTGTTTTCTGTCAACTTCCTCCAAGTGCGTATCAACCTTCTACTTAATTTATGTTGGTGGAGGATAATTTCCTACTTAATTTGCTATTTTTACTGCTTGAAAATTAATAATTTTCTGTTTGCTTCTGAGATGGGCTCTTGGAGGAATTGAGTCTTGGGCTGTTCTAATTGAGCTAAGATTATTATTCTTTGTACAAATAATTCTCCCGCATGCTTTTGGCCGAATGGGTCAAATTGCATGTATTTAAATTTATCTCCTCAATTTCCAAAAAAAAAAAATACAAATTCCCCCAATCCTAACTGGAGTCAACATCCCCAATGAAAAAGTCAAAATCCAACTTCTCTCAAAATCTATAATCCTCCTCAATCTTTTTTTCCAAAAATCATCACAATCACAACCACAATCTACTCTCCATTAATGGCAATCATGGAAAGCGTGGCCCCACGTCAGGGTCTTCGTGAACGGCACCAATGGTCGCTACTATCTCTTCATAGACTTGGCTCCACCACGCACGACGCCAAATCCTTCAACGATACTCATACTCACATCGTGCAAAGCACCAACAGCGCAAGAGGCTTATCTTCTTCTTTGCTAGGACAACAACCTCTGCAACTTTATCAGCTATACTCTCAGCCCAAACAGCCTCCACGATATATGCTCCGTCTCCAGCAGCAACCGCTCTCTCTGCAATTGGTGGAGCTCCTTCGTGTGCAGCCCATTCCTTCAATTCGCATAAAACAGAGGTCTTAACTCAGTCCACGTGGAGCGCTCCACTTTTTCAGCCATGCTCTCAGCCCAAACAACCTATACGACGTGTGCTCCGTCTATAGTTGGTGAGTTTCTTCGTGCACAACCATGGCTTCCTCGGCCTCAACAACAGTCACAGCTCTTTTGTCTACGTCAACAACCAGAAACCCTACCACGCACACGACTGCTCTATTGTGAGCACTATGTTGCGAGCAGTCACCACTGCGTGCGCTCCGTCGGAGCCTATGTTGTGATGAAACACACACAAATATAGAGGTGATTGGAGAGAAAATTCTTCTTTATATTACAAACAAAGAATTACAAAGCTTACAACCCTAAGCTTAACAAAAAACTCTCACACCACTTTACTCTCTATTATACTCACGTTTGGGATTTATGGGATGCTTATCAATGGACTCAAGGGCTCAATTTATAGTGCCAAAGACGTGTGCTACAGTAGCACACGTCTTGGCAGTTGGCAGCAAGTTGGCATGATGTGCCATCAACTTTCGGCGCCCATCTTCATCAACTTTCGGCTGGCTTTGGAAGTTTACTGCATGGTGCATGCAGCTGGCATCAACAAATCTCCCCCTCGGTGAAGATTTCCCCAAAATCTGAGCCGACCATCAATCACCCAAACCTAATCCTCCAAAGGATCCTCCCCTGGCTGCATCTGAATGACTGCCTACGTACCATGAGTTGGGATCAAACCAATCGTAGTTCTATGAATCTCCCACTCTGACTATGTGGAGAGTTTTGTCATCCCGACTATGGCACGACAGATTTCAAGCTTCTCTTTCGGTAAAACCTTCGTGAACATATCGGCACCGTTGTCGTCGGTGTGAATTTTCTTGAGTTCTAACAGTCTTGAGCTTAGGACGTCCCGTATCTAGTGATACCTCACATCGATATATTTTGACCTCGAATGAAATGTCGAGTTTTTACCGAGATAGATAGCACTCTGGCTATCGCAGTACAAAATGTACTTCTCCTGCTTGAAACCCAATTCCTGGACGAATGTCTTCATCCACAGTAATTCCTTGCAAGCTTCTGTAACTGCAATGAATTCTGCCTCTGTTGTAGAAAGTGCAACACACCTCTGCAACCTCGACTGCCATGCCACAGCTCCCCCTGAGAGAGTAATCAGATACCCCGAAGTAGACTTTTGGGTATCCACATCTCCTGCCATATCTGAATCGGTGTAGCCTATCAACACTGGTTCACTGCTTCCAAAACATAACCTCATTTTGGATGTGCCTCGTAGATACCGCATGATCAATTGATCGCATTCCAGTGTTCCCGTCCTGGGTTTGACATAAACCGGCTGACCAATCCAACTGTGTGTGCTAAGTCTGGCCTCGTGCACACCATGGCATACATAAGACTTCCCACTGCTGAGGTGTATGGAACCTGTTTCATTTCCTCTTTCTCTGTCTCAGAAGAGGGACTCTATTGTGTACTCAATCTAAAGTGGGTAGCAAGAGGAGTGCTAACCACTTTAGCCTTGTCCATCTGGAATCTCTGAAGTACCTTTTCGATGTACTCCTCCTGTGATAAGTATAATCTCCTGGCTTTCCGATCACGGCCGATCCTGATGCCAAAAATCTGTTTAGCTGGCCCCAAGTCTTTCATCTCAAAAGACTTACTCAGTTGCTGCTTCAAATTATCAATCCTCGATTGATTCCGGCCAACTATCAACATATCATCTACATATAGCAGTAAGATGATAAAGTCATCGTCAGAAAATTTCTGAACGAAAACACAATGGTCTGAAGTGGTATTCTTGTATCCCTGCTCCCTCATAACTGACTCAAACTTCACGTACCACTGTCTCGGTGCCTGTTTCAAACCGTAGAGGCTTTTCCAGAGTCTGCACACATAGTCCTATTTTCCTCTGACTCTGAAGCCTTCTGGTTGCTCCATGTAAATTTCTTCTTCCAGATCCCCGTGAAGAAATGCGGTCTTGACATCCATCTGCTCAACTTCCAGGTCAAGGCTTGCTGCTAAGCTGAGTACCACTCTGATGGATGACATCTTCACAACTGGAGAGAAGATTTCATCGAAGTCAATGCATTTCCTCTGATTGAATCCCTTGACGAATATTCTGGCTTTGTATCGGGGTTGTGAAGTGTGCTCCTGTTGCTTCACCCTGTACACCCATTTGTTCTTCAAAGCCCGTTTGCCTCTTGGAAATTTCACCAACTCAAAAGTGTGATTGTCATGCAAAGATTTCATCTCATCTTGCATGGCTTCCTCCCACTTTTCTCTGTCCTCTATTTCCACAGCCTCCTGGTAGCTCTCGGGTTCTCCCCCGTCAGTAAGCAGCACATACTCATATGCAGAGTATTTGGTTGAAGGTCGCCTCTCTCTGTCAGACCTTCTATGTGGAACTGTTGGTGTAGCTTCTGGTACTGGTGGTTGATCATGATCATCATCTCTGGGAGCTTCATCACATGTACCCTCATGTCTGGGAACCTCATCTTCAACTCGTACTGGCACCGGTGTATGAGGTTCTGGATTCACATCTCTGTATTGCTGGGGCATTGTCTTCAATTCCTTCCGGATATCTTCTATGGTATGGTCTTCAACAAAGACAACATCTCGGCTTCTGACAATCTTCTTCTCCACATGATCATACAGTTTGTAGCCGAAATCATCCTGACCATAGCCAATAAAGACACACTGTCGGGTCTTCGCATCAAGCTTGGATCTCTCGTCCTTTGGGATGTGTACAAATGTTTTGCACCCAAAGACATGCAAGTGTTCATAAGACACTTCTTTACATGTCCAGGCTTGGTTATGAACATTACCTTTCAGTGCGACCGCTGGGGACATGTTCAAAACATGTATTGTTGTGTTGAGTGCCTCCCCCCAAAATGTCTTCGGCAGCTTGGCTTGTGACAGCAAGCTTATGACCCTTTCGCACAAGGTTCTGTTCATCCTCTCAGCTAGGCCATTCAGCTGAGGTGTCTTCGGAGGTGTCGTTTGATGTCGGATTCCTTGCATCTTGCATTACTGATCAAACGGACCTCTGTATTCTCCACGGTTGTCTGCTGTGATGCATTTGAGTTTCTTGTCGGTTTCTCTCTCCACCAGGGCATGAAACTCCTTGAACACTCCCAACACTTGATCTTTTCTCTTCAAGGTGTATGCCCAAATCTTCCTTGAATGATCATCAATAAATGTCACAAAATACAGTAACCCTCCGAGTGTTCGTGTCTGCATCGGACCGCATACATCTGAATATATGAGATCTAGTACCTCCGGTTTTCGCTGAGGCGAGGAGCTCTGGAAGGACACTCTGTTCTGCTTTCCAGCCATGCAGTGTTCACACTTCTGTAAGTGTGAGTTCTTCAATTCCGGAAGAACATTCCGCCTGCGTAGTATCTCCATCCCCGTTTGACTCATGTGACCGAGCTTTTTATGCCATAGCTCGGCTGCCTCATTACTGTTAACTGTATTTATGCTACTATTGGAAATCTTAGCATGCATCAAATACAGAGTTGAATCTTTCTTACCTCGTGCCACCACCATTGATCCTTTAGTGAGCTTCCAGGATCCGTACTAAAGGTGCTGCAGAAACCTTCATCATCCAACTTGCCTGTTGAGATCAGGTTTAACCGGATGTCTGGGATGCGCTTGACTCCCTTCAACACTAGCCTTGTTCCGTTCTCTGTTTCAAGGCAGATGTCTCCAATACCGACGGCTTTGGACTGTCCGTCATTCCCCATCCTTACAGCACCGTAGTCCCCTGGTGTGTAAGATGAAAAGAAGTCTCTTCGAGATGTTGCGTGTATGGAGGCGCCACTATCTATCACCCAACTGGTCTCGTGGCTGGCAAGATTCATAACATCTTCTTCGTATATTATACAAAATTCTTTGGAGGTCTATTCGGTGGTAGTAGCAACTCTTTCTTGGTTAGAGTCCCCATCTCTCCTGGACTTCTCGTTCTTCAACTTGTAACAGTCCCTCTTTATATGGCCTTTCTTTTTACAATGATAGCACTCAATATCTCTAATTTTAGATTTACCTCAGTTTTTGTCTGATCTCCCTGGGCCTCGGCTTTTACTCCTCCCCCTTCTGGTGTTCTTTTCTGTCACTAGAGCTTCTGAGGTTGAGGCTGATGCTGACTCCTGCATTCTCGTCCTCTTTTCTTCCTCGAAGATCCTGGTCTTTGCCATCTCCATAGTGACTTTCCCATCTGCGGTTGAATTTATCATCGTAGATCTGAACGTTTCCCATGATTCTGGTAACGTATTAAAGAGTATTAAACCATTTACCTCATCACCGAAGTCTATGCCCAATCCAGACAATTCATGGTTCCGAGGAAATCGTTAATGTGGTCCACCACAGCTGTACCTTCCTGATATTTCAACCCCATCATCTTTTTGATGTAGTACAGCTTGTTGTTGCCAGTCTTTGCTAGAAAAAGCTCCTCCAGCTTTCTCCATAAGACACGTGCATTTGTCTCTTCACTGACATGGTTCACGATACTGTCGTCGATCCACTGACGAATAGTACTGCATGTTTTCTGGTGAAGATTAGCCCCTTCTCATCGGTCATTCCTCCTGGTTTCTGCTCCAGAATACCGATCCATCATAGTCATTCACATACAGAAGGTCTTTCATCATTCCTCTCCATGTGAAATAGTTTGTACTGGTTAACAAAACCAATTTTTTCCGTTGCCCCCATCATCATCATTAAAATTCTAAGTAGAATTTCAAAAAACGGACCTCACCGTTGCTTCCGGAATGGTCGGAAATGGTGGAAATGACACTTCGTTTGTCAAAATCTGACACAGGACAAAGGACCAATTTGCAAATTTCAGAAATTACAGGGGTCAAAATGCAATTTCCGAAAGTCCAGCGGCCAAAATGCATTACGGAAAAGTTCAGGGACTAAGTTACAATTTCCAAAAAAGTTCAGGGACTAAATTGAAAATTTCTGAAAGTATAGGGGCTAAATTGTAATTTCCAGAAAGTTTAGGGACCTATCTGAAATTTACCGGACACTGCTGACGTGGCAGGTTTGATGACGTGGCAGACATGTGGCGCTGACTGGTTGCACACGTGGCTGCTGACTGGTCTGCTGACGTGGACTGCTGACTGGGCTGCTGACTGTGCAGGTGTAGACAACAGAACCTGACGACGATGTTCTAGGCTCACGGCCTAGTTGGGAGTACGAAATAACATGGAGTCGCCACCCGGTGTGAACCGGGACAAAGATTTAAGGCCGCACTCACCCCTCGCAAGGGAAGACCTCAAACCGTTGGGTTCGGAATGGTCCCTTACTTATGTCACTTGTAACGATATGATTTGTGCAATAAACTAACCGAATCTATTCAACATTCATGCTCAAGGGTAATCTACGCCTAAGTCCGCATGCATAATAATAACAATGAGAACCTATATCTAAGTTCGCATATTTCAAAGTAAGTTGTCATGGCGGCAAACACGTAATAACATACAATCATCACACAAACATGCTCAATTATCTAATGCGGAAAATAAATAAGAATCTAAGCATAGATATAAATTAAATACCTAATGTGAAAACAACCTAATCATGCATAAAGAAATAACTTTCTATCGACTAAATCATGCTTAAGATAATAACATGCTAACAACTAATCATGCTTGAATACAAAATTTGGATGAAACGAAATACGTGTATCTTAAGTGGTACGTGGCGTTGTATCCCGAGTGCAGACCGCACTACCGTCCATTCGGAATCGGCTACGGAATTTACGTCCGGGTTTCCATCCGATATACCACAAAAGGGAGCACATGTTCCGTCCATCCAACAATCACATCATGCCTCAAACGACTCTCATGCGATAATATATTAAAATAAACAAAAATAAACGAAAAGGTAATAAATAAAAAGGTGCCCTCAGGTCTAACCTCTTTTGTCGTCTCTCGAAAGCGCGTTACACGGCCGTCGGAAGGGTTGATATTCCGTAACTTTTCCGGTTCACTAACTCAACGTCTTTCCTCGCTGTTTTGCTGTTCGGGCTGCTGTTTTCACTCCGATTTGCTGCTGTTTCGGGTGTATTTTCTGATCACTGTTTCAGGTCTATTAAGTCTACTGTTCTGGGTGTTTCGGGGAATGTTTTGGGTAGTTTTCGTCACTGTTTTGGGGTGTGTTTTTAGGGCAGAGGGCTGCTATTTTTGGTCTCGGTTTGGTGTATGGGCTGATTCCTTATTGCTCGGTTTGTGAGGTGTTGATGATGGGCGTGAATTAATATGGGTGAGGACTGATAGCGTGAGCTGTTTTGGTGTTGAGGTGGAATGAGGTTGGTTGCCGAGTGTGATGTGTTGGCTGTTGAGATGCGTAGAGGGCTGTTGAAGGTCAAGGCGTGGAGTGTGTTAACGTGTTTATTTAATGGAGGTCAGGGCAGTGCATGAGGCTTAGTGGATTTGTGAAGCGTGAGGATGGTGCAAAATGTGGCGTGAGTGCCGAGTGATCTGTGACGTCTGAGGGCTTCGTGGTTTATTGTGGCTTTGGTGGTAGGTGCGTGAAGGTAGTATGGTGCTGTTGAATTTGGCGAAGGTGTGTAGGGCTTGCTGGGCATGAAGGTCGAATTGGCGAAGGGCAGGTGCGTGAAGGTTTTGTGCGTAGCAGTGTGTTGGGCAATTGGTGAGGTATACGTGAAGGGTTGTGCGCTGAGTGTGTGCGTGAATTGATTGTTTGATGTTTTTCGTGTGTGGCTGCTAGGGCTTAGGTGTCTAATGGGCAGTCAATTGATGAGGGTTAAGCATGACTATGGCTCACGTGAAGAAGCAATGATATGCGGTGCTGATGGTGGCTTTGTGAGGCAAGTGTGATAGTGTGAGTTATGCGCTGATGGTATTGAGGTCTGGTTAGGGACTTGTTACGTGGAACAGCAACGTGAGTGAGCAGGGGCTGAGTGCGGTTGAAGTGCAGTGGCTAGGCGTGATGCTTGGGGACATGCATGGCTGATTCTTGTGAGGGCAGTGAGGGTTTGTTGTTAATTGCCGAGACTGTTGAATGTGGCTAGTGCATGGTGTATGGCTGTTGTGGTGAGTGGCTTAATGGCAGGTGCGTGGCGAGAGGAGGGGGCAAGGCTGTGGCGTGGGGCACTTGGCAACTTGAAAGGTATCGTGAGCTGTTTGAACGTGAAGGTGATTGTGAGGAGGGGCAGGTGGCTGTGTGTGGACGGCAATGGAGAGGATTCTTGGAGGCTTAGGGTTTCTGAATGTGCGGCAAGGGGAAGTGGCCCAGAGAGATTTAGGGTTTCATTTCTTTGTGTTTTTTGTTTTGGGGTCAGAGAGAGAGAGAGGGAGTGGCCGTGAGTGGAGCTAGGGTTTATTTTGTTTGGGTTTTGTTTTGGGCACTGCCGAGTGAGAGAGATAGGCCAGCCAGCGTAAGGTTGCATAGTGTGTTATTTTATATAGTTGTCAATTAGGGTTAGGGTTTGCATGGATTTCAATAAGGAAAGAAATCCAGTTAATTGGGGAATTTATTTAAATTTGGTGAGTGGTTTATTTGTTTTAGGAAAAGATTTATTTAATTTGGTATTAGTTTTTAATTTAATTTAATTTAAATTAATTTGTTTTAATTTAATTTAAATTGGAATTAATTTGATTGGATTTTAATTTGATTTTGTTTAAATGTATTTTAATTTGATTTAGTTTAATTTCAATTTAGTTATTTAATTTAGTTATTTAATTATTTTTAATTCAATTAATTTGTGACATGTATTTTAAATGTTTTAATTATTTAATTTGTGAGATGTGATTTAATGGGTTTGATGTGTTTTAAAATAGAGGTCCAACAAGCGAACCCGAAGCGAAACAAGCGAGTTAAATATGACAAAATACTAATTTCCAATTTTACCCTTGCAACGTCCGTTTCACGCGGCTTTCAAAAATAAAGAGGTAGTGTCTCCATACGAGACTCATCACCGGGCTTATATGCAAAAATGCAGTGCCTACAGTCGCCCCCATTTTGATGGGACTTGTGCAGTGTGTGACTTTGAACAATCCTATCAAAGTTATGCAATGCATTTTACTTACCTGGCTCGCCAGCTGCCACCTGACTCGCCTGTTGCCTCGAACTGAGGTGATGATGCAGTGGACCTCGATCCTGGGACGCATCCCAATAACTGAAACCGACAACGGGGGCCTCGACCCTGGGACGCATCCCAATACCGCTGACAATGTGGGCCTCGACCCTGGGACGCATCCCAAAAATGATGATGTAGTGGGCACCTCGACCCTGGGCACCTCGACCCGGAACTACAACCGACAACGGGGGCACCTCGACCCTGAGCACCTCGACCCAATACTGCTGACAAAGTGGGCCTCGCCCTCAAACTGATGATGTAGTGGGTCCTCGACCCTGGGACGCATCCCGAAACTACAACCGACAACGGGGGCACCTCGACCTTGGGACGCATCCCAATACCGCTGACAATAGGGACCTCGCCCTCAAAATGATGATGTAGTGGGTCCTCGACCCTTGGATGCATCCCCAAAACTGTTGATGATGATGTGTCTCCATACCCGGAGTGCCATACTCGGCGAAACTGATCTGATGTCTCCATACTCGGTAAAACTGAAACTGATGTCTCCATACCCGGAGTGTCATACCCGGAAAAACTGATACTGATGATGATGTGGGCCTCGCCCCCAGAGTGCCATACCCGGCCAAACTGATGCTGATGCTGATCTTTCATTCTCAGAGTGCCATTCTCGGCGTGCTCATTCTCGAGCTGTCCATTCCTGGACTATATCTCCATTCTTGGAGTGCCATTCCCGGCGTGCCATTCTCGGCGTGCTCATTCTTGAGCTGTCCATTCCCGGACTATATCTCCATTCTCGGAGTGCCATTCCCGGCAGAACTGATCTGATGTGATGTGGGCCTCGCCCCTAGAATGCCATACTCGGTAGAAACTGATCTGATGCTATGTGGGCCTTCCCCCCAGAATGCCATACCCAGCAGAAACTGATTTGATGCTATGTGGGCCTCGCCCCCAGAATACTATATCTGGCAGAACTGATCTGATGTCTTCATACTCGGATTGTCGTACCTGGCTGATCTGATATCTCCATACCTAGAGTACCGTACCTGGAAAACTGTTCTGATGTCTCCATACCCGGAGTGCCGTACCTGGCAAAACTGATCTGATATCTACATACCCGGAGTTCCGTACCTGGCAAAACTGATACTGATGTCTCCGTACCCGGAGTGCCATACCTGGCAAGACTCTCGGCTTGTTCAGTCCCAAACTATTTTTCCATTCTTGGAGTGCCATTCCCGGCTTGTTCATTCCCGAACTGTGTTTCCATTCTCGGAGTGTCATTCCCGACTTTTTCATTCTCGAACTCTGCTCCATTCTCGGATCGTCATTCTCGGCTTGTTCATTCTCGAACTCTACTCCATTCTCAGATTTCTATTCTCGGCAAAACTGATACTGAACTAAAGTGGGCCTCGCCCTCAGAGTGCCATACTCGGCCAGATAGATTCTGAACTAATGTGGGCCTCGCCCCCAGAGTGCCATACCCGGCAGAAGTGCTATTGATGCTAATGTGGGACTCGCCCCCCAGAGTGCCATACCCTGCGAAACTGATCATTTCCGAACTGTGTTGAATGTGGGCTTTATTTCCTGGGCTTCATTCCTGAAACTGGTGATAATGTGAGCCTCGACCCTAAGATTCATTCCCGGATTCATTCCAAAACTCTGACGATGTGGGCCTCGACCCTGGGATTCATTCCCGAACTGAAACTGATATAGGCTTCAACCCTGGGACTAATCCCCAAAACTGAAACTGATATGGGCCTCAACCTTGGGACTCATCCCCGAAACTAATGCTGATTCATTTATGAAACTGACTGTACTGTTGCTGCTTCTGATTGGCTTGTCTTTGCCGCTTTCTCTTTTTCTTCTTTGAAACCTGTGAATACAAAACGAAACAAACACAAAAAGAATGCAGAATATGTTACATGTATGCATGCATGCATAAATGAATTTCCTATTCCGTTGGGTTAGGTCTTCTACCAGTTCTCCAGGCGATTGCTCAGTCTTCTCTCTGGTTTCATGACTCAATATCTTGTTATGTCCCTGATTCGCGATATGGGATACTGGTCGCCCCCAGTCTTGGTTTACCTTTCTGCTCTCCGCTGTTTGTACTTGGTCAAGATGAACCAGATGGTGGGGCCTTCCATATCATACTATATCACATGCTACGAAATAGTCCCAATAGTTACACATATTATTGCCCTCAAAGAATGCTCAGTATTGAAACCAGAGAACCTTCAAAACATTCAACGCAACTCAAATCCAAGTCTTTGAATAAATGATCTAAGTCAGACGCAAAGTGTGTGTGTGCAAAGGTTCCTTTGCGGATTCATCCCTAGGTAAGCTAACTCAATGATTTCGTTTCAAAAATCAGGATCGATGGGTCAAACCAACCTAGATGTCTCAATTATGCCTGCAGTTGCTTTTCTGTGCTCAATGTGGTATGGTTTTCTTTCTCTTTTTCTCTTTTCATTTTGAACATCTTTTTTTTTTTTCATTTTCTTTCCTTTTTTTTTTTCAACACACCTACCATTTAAGGTAGCATTTCTCCTGATGGTGGTCCTAATACTCGCCCATGGGTAGCTTCACGCTTATCGGTTATAGGCGATTTATTTCTTTTCTTTAGAGACTTTTTTTTTCAACCATACCACACATCATAACACAAGCAAGTCAGGATAGACATCTAAGCAAACAGTCATTCATCGACCCGCAATTTCTTCAACTAGTCACCTTGCAAACTACTCAGATTTTCACCGCTAAGAACCTATAGTGAAGTGCTTACGAGTCTAGCATAGATCAACAATTCAAAGCATCAGATAAAAGCACATCAAGAGTTTATCGTTTCTAAGGTTTCACCCTAAAGCAATCAATTTCATCACCGGACTTATGTCTAACTATCAAGGACTAAAAACAAACAATTTTTTTCTCTTTTTTTTTCTCTTTTTTTTTTTTTTGGAGGCCCCTCCTAATGGTCTTTCTATCCTTTCCGTAAGCTTTTCTATTTCTTGATTCACTTTTTCCCCGCTATCCATGTTTGCTAAACTCCTCTTGACAAACCCTTTTTTTTTTCTTATAACCCAACGGATATCTACGATGGCTTTTATGACACGAGGTTAACATGATGCGTGTATACATGAGATGCATGCGACATATGAGATATAATATGCATGTGGTTATCAAAAAGCATAAAGGGGCAACTTCTATAGGATATACAACTATGGTTCACATGTGGGTTTATGACAATGCCTTTGATTGAACTCCCTCAACCCACTATAGAAACGGTCAACTAAAGCACAAATCATACACATCACAAGACATGATTTCGAGGCCGATTCTCGAGATCCCCAGTGGAGTCGCCAGACTGTAGGACACAGAAACTGACGACACTGTTCTAGGCTCACGGCCTAGTTGGGAGTACGAAATAACATGGAGTCGCCACCCGGTGTGAACCGGGATAAAGATTTAAGGCCGCACTCACCCCTCGCAAGGGAAGACCTCAAACCGTTGGGTTCGGAATGGTCCCTTACTTATGTCACTTGTAACGATATGATTTGTGCAATAAACTAACCGAATCTATTCAACATTCATGCTCAAGGGTAATCTACGCCTAAGTCCGCATGCATAATAATAACAATGAGAACCTATATCTAAGTTCGCATATTTCAAAGTAAGTTGTCATGGCGGCAAACACGTAATAACATACAATCATCACACAAACATGCTCAATTATCTAATGCGGAAAATAAATAAGAATCTAAGCATAGATATAAATTAAATACCTAATGTGAAAACAACCTAATCATGCATAAAGAAATAACTTTCTATCGACTAAATCATGCTTAAGATAAATAACATGCTAACAACTTAATCATGCTTGAATACAAAGTTGGATGAAACGAAATACGTGTATCTTAAGTGGTACGTGGCGTTGTAACCCGAGTGCAGACCGCACTACCATCCATTCGGAATCGGCTACGGAATTTACGTCCGGGTTTCCATCCGATATACCACAAAATGGAGCACATGTTCTGCCCATCCAACAATCACATCATGCCTCAAACGACTCTCATGCGATAATATATTAAAATAAAAAAATAAACGAAAAGGTAATAATAAAAAAGTGCCCTCAGGTCTAACCTCTTTTGTCATCTCTCGAAAGCGCGTTACACGGCCGTCGGAAGGGTTGATATTCCGCAACTTTTCCGGTTCACTAACTCAACGTCTTTCCTCGCTGTTTTGCTGTTCGGGCTGCTGTTTTCACTCCGATTTGCTGCTGTTTCGGGTGTATTTTCTGATCACTGTTTCAGGTCTATTAAGTCTACTGTTCTGGGTGTTTCGGGGACTGTTTTGGGTAGTTTTCGTCACTGTTTTGGGGTGTGTTTTTAGGGCAGAGGGCTGCTATTTTTGGTCTCGGTTTGGTGTATGGGCTGATTCCTTATTGCTCGGTTTGTGAGGTGTTGATGATGGGCGTGAATTAATATGGGTGAGGACTGATAGCGTGAGCTGTTTTGGTGTTGAGGTGGAGTGAGGTTGGTTGCCGAGTGTGATGTGTTGGCTGTTGAGATGCGTAGAGGGCTGTTGAAGGTCAAGGCGTGGAGTGTGTTAACGTGTTTATTTAATGGAGGTCAGGGCAGTGCGTGGGGCTTAGTGGATTTGTGAAGCGTGAGGATGGTGCAAAATGTGGCGTGAGTGCCGGGTGATCTGTGACGTCTGAGGGCTTCATGGATTATTGTGGTTTGGTGGTAGGTGCGTGAAGGTAGTATGGTGCTGTTGAATTTGGCGAAGGTGTGTAGGGCTTGCTGGGCGTGAAGGTTGAATTGGCGAAGGGTAGGTGCGTGAAGGTTTTGTGCGTAGCAGTGTGCTGGGCAATTGGTGAGGTATACGTGAAGGGTTGTGCGCTGAGTGTGTGCGTGAATTGATTGTTTGATGTTTTTCGTGAGTGGCTGCTAGGGCTTAGGTGTCTAATGGGCAGTCAATTGATGAGGGTTAAGCATGACTATGGCTCACGTGAAGAAGCAATGATATGCGGTGCTGATGGTGGCTTTGTGAGGCAAGTGTGATAGTGTGAGTTATGCGCTGATGGTATTGAGGTCTGGTTAGGGACTTGTTACGTGGAGCAGCAACGTGAGTGAGCAGGGGCTGAGTGCGGTTGAAGTGCAGTGGCTAGGCGTGATGCTTGGGGACGTGCATGGCTGATTCTTGTGAGGGCAGTGAGGGTTTGTTGTTAATTGCCGAGACTGTTGAATGTGGCTAGTGCATGGTGTATGGCTGTTGTGGTGAGTGGCTTAATGGCAGGTGCGTGGCGAGAGGAGGGGGCAAGGCTGTGGCGTGGGGCACTTGGCAACTTGAAAGGTATCGTGAGCTGTTTGAACGTGAAGGTGATTATGAGGAGGGGCAGGTGGCTGTGTGTGGACGGCAATGGAGGGGATTCTTGGAGGCTTAGGGTTTCTGAATGTGCGGCAAGGGGAAGTGGCCCAGAGAGATTTAGGGTTTCATTTCTTTGTGTTTTGTTTTGGGGTCAGAGAGAAGAGAGATGGAGTGGCCGTGAGTGGAGCTAGGGTTTATTTTGTTTGGGTTTTGTTTTGGGCACTGCCGAGTGAGAGAGATAGGCCAGCCAGCGTAAGGTTGCAGAGTATGTTATTTTTATAGTTGTCAATTAGGTTTAGGGTTTGCATGGATTTGAATAAGGAAAGAAATCAAGTTAATTGGGGAATTTATTTAAATTTGGTGAGTGGTTTATTTGTTTTAGAAAAAGATTTATTTAATTTTGGTATTAGTTTTAATTTAATTTAATTTAAATTTAATTTGTTTTAATTTAATTTAAATTGGAATTAATTTGATTGGATTTTAATTTGATTTTGTTTAAATGTATTTTAATTTGATTTAGTTTAATTTCAATTTAGTTATTTAATTTAGTTATTTAATTATTTTTAATTCAATTTAATTTGTGACATGTATTTTAAATGTTTTAATTATTTAATTTGTGAGATGTGATTTAATGGGTTTGGTGTGTTTTAAAATAGAGGTCCAACAAGCGAACCCGAAGCGAAACAAGCGAGTTAAATCTGACAAAATACTAATTTCCAATTTTACCCTTCCAACGTCCGTTTCACGCGGCTTTCACAAATAAAGAGGTAGTGTCTCCATACGAGACTCATCACCGGGCTTATATGCAAAAATGCAGTGCCTACAGCAGGGTCTGCTGACGTGGCGCTGACTGGACTACTGACTGGTCGCTGACGTGGCGTCGTCTTCAACCTTCAGCGCGCGTACGTCGCGTGCATGCGAGTGAGGAGCATGATGAAGCCTCTGTTCGGCGCGTGCGGCGCGTGTGGCTTCGTCTGAGCTCCGATCGATCTCCGGAAAATATCACCGTGCTCGTCTCGCCGTGAAAATTCCGATGGTATGCTCAAAATCGATTTTCGACAACTTTCGTCGGAACCGACTTTCTGAACCGAACCTCTGTTACTGAGTTTCGGGATCCCTCCGAGTACCCTTAGCTACTGATACCACTTGTTGTGATGAAACACACACGAATATAGAGGTGATTGGAGAGAAAATTCTTCTTTATATTACAAACAAAGAATTACAAAGCTTACAACCCTAAGCTTAACAAAAAACTCTCACACCACTTTACTCTCTATTATACTCACGTTTGGGATTTATGGGATGCTTATCAATGGACTCAAGGGCTCAATTTATAGTTCCAAAGACGTGTGCTACAGTAGCACACGTCTTGGCAGTTGGCAGCAAGTTGGCATGATGTGCCATCAACTTTCGGCGCCCATCTTCATCAACTTTCGGCTGGCTTTGGAAGTTTATTGCATGGTGCATGCAGCTGGCATCAACAGCCTACACTCTCTTCACCACTGGCCTCTGGAGTGCCTAATGCTTCTCTGACAGGAATTTCGGCTTCAGCAACAGTTGTGAGCATTCTTTCATAATCAACAGTGGCTCTTCCAGTCTCTATGGGGTTTAATGCTTGGGATTCTGAGTTTTTCCCAATTTTCATCAGGTAAATATTTTTGAAAATTTGGTATGTGGTATGCTTGTTGAAAATATATTTGGCTTTTTGAGTGCTTGGTATAAAGATTTATTTGTCTGTATGTTGAGGAATATATATTATAGGTATTTGGTGAATAATTTGTGATCAAGAGAGTATATTGCGGCCATTGGCTTACTCATCCTCCACCTTTTATGCTCGAAATAGGAAATTTTTATATTGAGACTAGAAGGATTTGAAATTATTGGTATTTGTTGGAGAAGTAGGATCTGTTGCGGCCATTGGCCTACTATTCCTAGGCTTGACTATGGTAGTGAGGGAATTTTAATTCGGAATTATGAGAAGTAGGATATTATTGGTGATATTGTTTTTATTTGATTGCAAGATGGCCATTTGGCCATTTCTTTCATTATTTTCCTTTAAGAACCTCGTGTAAAATATTGGAGGAAATTGTGAAATCTTTGGAAGAAATGACCTCAAAGTTGGAGGAAATCATCCATCTTCCTTTTTTACTTGTGTATCACACTTAGAATTAGCAGGCCATATATTAGCCCGTTTCTTTATTTATACTTAAAGTGGTCAGTTGGCATAACTTTACATCATATTAAGAAATGAACAAATATAAGATATAACTATGTAGATAGTTGATGTGCTCAAAATACAATAGAAATAAAGAAAAGATATTAGGAAAATAGAGAGAACTTGATTTACCATAAATTCAAAAAGGGCCCTACTTGGACCTCAATATTGAGAGACCTGAATAGTCATTCTAAAATAAAGCTTTTTTTCCTCTTTTTCCTCCAAGTAAAGAGGAGATGGACTTACAATTCCTACATATCATGTTGTCACACCCGTCCCCTTAGATAGAGTAGGGGTGACACGGAGACGTGAAACTAACACAGTTTCCCCTGTAAAATGGACTAAATCCTCCGAATACAAAGGTAAAATCTAATCTGAACAAAAACATCATATATATAGGATCTTTATGATCCACCCTAAAATAATTATCCATGCTAAAATGTATATTCATCAAGTATCAAATGTAGGCTCCGTGCCTATAACAAAATAACAATTCACATAAGGAAGACATATCTAAAATCTTAATCCCACGAACATAGCAAAAGACATTCTACTGTTGGCACAACCTTTCTCTACTGGCAGAAATGATAGAGAAACAACAAAGGATAAAAGGAATGATCTACTAATCTTCTTAACTTGTAAAATTAAAGAAATGAATAAGCTCACGCTTAGTGCAATGGATCACAACTTAGTGTCGTGGATAAACAAGTAACAAGGCGGATCAAATAAGTCTTTCATGCTATAAACAAATACATAAATATGTAAACTGGTATATAAAATATTTACTTGAAATCATAAATCTCATTTTTGCACAACAATATTGTGTATAAAATAAAACTGTCAATTCATCTATATGCACACTTGTGACAATACGGCAAATCTGACAACATGGGGCATCCCCAGAGTAATAACTGGCATCTGGAGCAAAACTGGCAACATGAGATCTCGTCTCACGATAAATCATCTGGCATATATAAGTGTACGAAGTGCATCCTAGCATAAAAATCATTTCTAAAATACATGGTTCTGTATCTTAAATTCATGCAAATTTCTCATATATCACAAATTCATGATTTCAACATAATCAATATTCAATCTATTCTTTTATAGAAAAATATAAACTTTCTAAAACTAAACCATTTGATGTATTCTCTTGAAAATTCATTTAAGAAAACATACATAGCTATATACTTTGAAAATATCAATGTTACAAGCTTATCCATGCACCTGGTGAGCTGACTACAGAGAAAGAAAACTATACAGTAGAGCCGTCCCCGCCAACGATATCACGATCACCTAAAGAGATAAAAGAATTTATGATAAGGAACATAATCCTGACTAGAGTAGATGAAATAATATGCAAGAAACATGATTTAATCTCTCTTGTAATCCTAACGAATTTTCGACAGAGTTCTATCTATAATAAGGACTTCCATTATACAATCCATACTTATCAAACTTACATTCATATTAAATTCACAACATACACATCCACAATCCAACTCAACATCAATAGGCCATTGATAAATCCAGTTTAGATCGGCATATGTTATATCTTTGGCGAAGGAAGGTAGTTGATCTCATAAGCTACTAGTGAAAGTGTTCACTTAGTTTAATATATGGATGCTTGTTGGAGAACAAGTACATCAAACTGACCCGTTTGAGAACCCATATGAAGTGTTATTCACATGTCTATGAGATTTCTCTTTGTTATGATAATATGAAATATCCTTAAACTTGAGTTCTTCATGGTACCTTGTATATGGATCATATATGCTATGACATTACGCCTCCGTAGTCCATAGCGAGATTGCCGCTTTGGATAACATAGAGTTGATATCCTTCATCATGATTATTTATTTTGGAGATAAATAGGTTAAATTTCATATAAGATATGATGACAAGAGTTGTCATGACATAAGTTATCAACTTAACGGATCTATGAGTTATATGAGATGTAATTGGTAATAAGTACTTACCCAATTAAACTTAAATAAAGTGATTAACCATCATTGTCGTTTTATTTGAAGTAAAATGAGATCATAGCCCATAATAATTTTGACACTAGGAGGGTTGACAAAACTCAAATAAAATAGTGAGAGTAACCATTAGATTAAAATTCCAAATATCTCATGGTTTATATCAATGCGATAAAAACTAATCAAAATTATATATTCTTCATATAGGTTTCCAAACAAAACATGAGTAATAATATCTCCCTCCGAAGCATACTTGATGTTAATAAGTTGACTGGACATAACTTCACGGATTGGTACTGCAACCTAAGAATTATTCTTAGGCAAGAGAAAAAGGTTTATGTCCTGGAACAGAGTGTTCCACCAGAACCTGCCAAAGATATAACACAAGAGGAATATAATGCTTGGTTGAGCATTATAATGATAACGAGCAAGTAATATGTGTGTTGATGGGCTCAATGTCATCAGAATTATAAAAACAATATGAGTCTATGAATGCGAGCACAATTATAACACATCTCAATTATATGAGATATCTAAGGCTTAATTTCGATCCATGATGAAAGATGGTTCTTTAGTTAATAACCATATATTGAAGATGATTAACTACATTGAGAAATTAATTGATATTGATTTTATCGTGGACCCTGGCTTAATCTTGTATTAGAATCATGTCTAGAGTCGTTTTCTCAGTTCATTATGAATTTTCATATGAACAAGTTGGAAGCTACACTTCCTGAATTGCTTAATATGTCAAGACTTGCTAAGAAATACTAAAAACCACAGAAAGGTTTTGTGATGCTACTGAGTGGTTCCAAAACGTTTAAGAAACGCCCTGAGAAAGGTTCAAATAGTAAGGCCCAAAAGATCAACACTCAGAAGCCCATTGGTGATATGGCTAAGAAGAAAGACAAGGGCAAGTGTTTCCTCTATGACAAAGATGGGCATTTGAAGAGAAACTGTGCAAAATACCTCGAGGAAAAAAAGAAAAAGCAAGCAGTTGCTTCTATATCAGGTATTTTTATGATTGAGGTTAATCTTAATGATAGTAAATCTTCTACTTGGATATTTGACACCGATTGTGGTTCTCATATATGTAACAATATGCAGGGCCCCAAGGCAAGTAGAAGACTTCAAAGAGATAAAGTAGACCTACGAGTTGGAAATGGAGTGAGAGTTGTTGTTTTAGCCATATGGACATATTTTCTATCATTACCAAGTGGATTAGTTCTAAAATTAGAAAATTATTTTGTTGTTCCAGTACATAGTGGAAATATTATTTACGTATCTTGTTTGGATAAGAAAGATTTTAGTTTTATAATAAAGAATAATTATTAATCTAATGTACTTTGATTTCTTCTGGTGTACTATTCATATGATAATATTTCTTCTAGTGTACTATTCCGAAACGATGTCGGGCACCATGATGTACTTCTATTTCGAATGGATCATTAATCTAATGTACTTTGATTTTGGAGTGTTGCCAGTCATTCCGATAAACGTTTTTGCCGCAGTGATGTTAGTTACTACGATGTACTTTCATTTTGGAGTGCAGTCAGCTACTCCGGTGTATTTCCATTCCGGAGTGATCATCAATCTGGAGTACTCTCATTCCAAAGTGATGTCAATCACTCCGAGGAAATTACTTTCCGGAGTGATGTCAGTTACTCCGAGGAAATTGCTTTCCGAAGTGATGTCAGTTACTCCGAGGAAATTACCTTCCAGAGTGATGTCAGTTACTCCGGTGTATTTTAATTCTGGAGTGATGTCATCTACTCCAATGTGTTTTCATTCCAGTGTGGTCATTATTTCAATGTACTTCCATTTCGGAGTGAGTGCTTTCTAACCGAAATGATCTCATTCACTCCGGTGTACTTTTATTCTAGATTGATGTCAGTCATTCCGGTGTACATCCATTTTGGAGAGCAAAAAAGCGTAGATGACTTGCATATAAATGTATGTTGTTAACAGGCTGAATGTTTAAAACACTTCATCACACATCGATTATATTCAAAATTCAAAGCCATAGACTGGTCTCTTTTGCATGTTTAATACTTTTGCTAAAAAGAAAGAAGTCGTTGGGAAAAAATTGAAATAGTTAAAATAAAAAAAATAAAAAACCTAAATTGACACCGGTACAAAAGCAAGTATGCACCTCTTAAACAAATGTAACCAACGTTTATTGGAAAAAAACAACTCCATAGATTTAAGGTCAAAAGCGGTTAGCGGTGACTGTTGTATAAGCTTCTTTGGCTTACGTTGGGTTAAAAGCGCGAAATATATTGAATGAGGTATTCAACTCGAGGAATAAATTGATAAAAAATGTTGAAGAATAATAGAGCATGATTCGATGCTCTTGTAACTTGAAAACACAAGTATATCCTTTCATATTCTTGCCCCATCAGTAGTTAAAATTTTTAGGTTGATGAACACTAAAAAGTGTACATTTAATAAAAAAAAATAATCATTTTCCACTTATAGTTTCATTAATCCCTCCAATTTAGCACATTTGTGAAATAATAAATAAATTTATGTTTTATGTATTTTTTTGTGATTTTTATTTCTTATGTAGGTGAAATAATACTTTGGATGCATAACTAGAAAAATGGATGTGACATTTGGATTTTGGAGGCTAAAAACTTAAAATGGCGTTCTAACAGTATACAATTTCAGAAATTTCAACTTTGCGTAATTTTTGTATTTTGGTCATAAGCTTTTATTCCATTATCAAATTGAGGCGATTCCAGTTCCAGATGAAAGAGACTCAAAAATCTACAATTTTTACTGTTTAGAAGATTTTTTAGTTCTGAAGTTTTCAAGGCCGAAATTGATGAAAAATCCAAAGTGTATTATATGTAATTATTAAAGACAAAAACAAGAAGAAAAAACAAAAGATAAAATATATTAGGTGGGAAATGACATACACCTTTCGGTGGATTGTCAATTCCCACCAAACATACTAATTTGTAAATTCCTTTTGCAATTTGCAAATTGCATGGAGGGTGCTGAGCTCTCTACTATAAATAGAGATGCTCAACACCTTAGAAAATCAGTGCGCTCCATACTTTTCTCTCTGAAAATTTATGGAGTTTCAGCTCTTGTGTGTTTTTTTCTTAAACATTGTTGTAATTTTTTTTATTTCAGTAATAAAATTATGTGTGTTTTTATTCAAAACATGAGTAGCTAATTTCAACATGTTGGGGTAAAGGGTGGAGCTCTTAAAATGATAATATAGATTAATCTCACTTATATTAAAATATAAGAATTGTAATTTAAAGATTAATATTTAATTTAAATCTGGATTAATTATTGACAAATTTTGTTACTGCCTATATAGCTGGTTTTATTTATTTGGCATAATTGAGTACCTAATTGGACTTGTTATTGACAAATGTTATCATCGCTTTAATGGCAGGTTTTATGTGTTTTTTCATAATTAATTCCTGAAATAAATTAACTGAATAATAATGACAATTTATATATTATAAAAAGTAAGATTTCTAAATTTGAATTATTAAAAAGTAATATTTTAAAATTACCAATCACTTTAAACAATTCAGTCTTTTTATTTTCACTCGAATTATTATTTTATTTTACCAAATCTATTTTATATGGATGGAACCCGGACTTACCAGGTTATTTTATTACTTTGACGCTCATATACTTGGGAGTAAAGAACCACTTTGTGAGTGTGTCAAGTTTTTAGCGTCGTTGCCGGGGAGTATAATTTAGTAGATAAAATAATAATTTAACATCGTTGTACTTTTTCTTTCTTCTTTTCTTTTCTTTTCTTTTCATTTTATTTTTATTTTTCATTTTTCATTTTGTATTTCTTTTCTTTTCTTTATTTTTTACATCTCACTTTTTTCTTTGCAGTTGTGTAAATCTAAGATGTCCTGATTGATCCTAAATGAATCCTCAACCCAAACATCCCACATATAGACAAACCCTGTACTTAACTCTTCAAGGTTACAGGAGACATAAATCTCAATTAAAATGGAGCTTGTATTTTGCCAAAGAACTTCTTGAACCATCTCTATCTAGAGATTCTTCCATAATTTTTTGTGAGAACCTAATTCGAGAAACTGAGACAGCTGAACGAGAAATTCAATTGAGATCTGAATTGACAAGAATCAGATGACGTTTTTAGGATCTAATCATTATATTTTTTTCTTTTGTCATTTATTTTTATTTTTTCTTTCACTTGTTTATTATTTTTATTTTTTCTTTTTGTAAATATTTTATTTACATATTTAAATTTTAGCATATAGTCTATATTTAGGTTGCATGAGATATTGGTCTCAATCATCTAGGGGTAGATTAAATAGAGAGTCTCCATCACCTTCATCTTCAGTCAAAATGGCCGAGAACCAAAATGAAAACCCACCTGCCCGAGATGAAAATCTAGTTGTCAAGGTATAACATGAGTCTCAACATGGCGATCTTAATCATCCTAGAACATTCAGACAATTCATGAATCCCACTAGGATAGGATCACCATCTTGCATTGCTTTCCCCCAGATGCATCACGTTTCAGATTTAAACCAGGTATCATCTAACTTTTATCTATATTCCACAGTCTAGAATAAGAAAATCCTTATCAGCACTGAAGGGAATTCAAAGAGGTATGTAATACTTACATAGACCAAAATTACAACATGAATATAATTCAACTTAAGTTTTTTCTCTTTTATTTAAAGGATAAAGCTATAATTTGGCTACAGAATCTTAGGTCGGGATCCATCAGAACATGGGATGAATTGCAAGAGCAATTTCTGAAAACATTCTTCCCCCATCACAGGAGAAACTCCTTTAAGAGGAGAATCACAACTTTCACACAAGAGTCGGGGGAAATACTTTACCAATGTTATGAGAGATTTAAAGAAATGTTGAATGTTTGTCCACATCACAGGTTTGATGATAATAATTTTTCTCATGCACCTTCATTTCCTCAAGCATTAAAAATAAAGAAATTGAACTATTGTCCAGAGATTTATGAAATATTCAAACATGTGAAGGTCATTATTCCTTTGTTAGATGCCATCAACCTTCATTTTACAAATTTCTAAAAGACTTGTGCACCATTAAAAGAATACATCAGGTAAAAAAGAAAGTTTTTCTAGCCGAACATGTAAGTTCCATACTCTGAACCAATAATGCATTAAAAAACAAAGACCCTGGTTGTCCAACTATTTCATGTATTATTGGAAATAATAAAATTGAACATGCATTGCTTGATCTTGGAACTAGTGTCAATTTGCTTCCATTTTCGGTTTACCAACAACTTAATATTTGAGAGTTAAAACCAATTTCGACTACTCTTTTACTTGCTGATAGATCAGTCAAGGTACTGAAAAGAATTATGGAAGATGTGTTATTACAAGTCGAGAAATTCATATATCATATGGATTTTATTGTCATGGAAACAAAACCTATAGCATACGGTTACAAGCGAATTCCTGCAATATTTGCACGACCATTTTTAACAACAACTAATGCCTTAATAAATTACAGGAATTGAATTATGAATTTATCCTTTGGCAATATGATGTTGAAGCTTAATGTTTTCAACATGTACAAACAACCATACGATGAGGACAGTAAAAATGAGAGCATGGAACTAATTGAACCAATTGTGGAGGAATATATTCAGAGGAGTTTATCTGATCCTATGGAATTTTGTACCGCTAATTTTCTTGAATCAAGTACGCATATAGATTCAAATATTCCTAATGATTTTTTACTTGATTCTACACATGTACTGGAAGACGATGGAGAGAAATAAAATTATGAGGAACTAGGAACACTTGAAGACGAGAAAAATAAGGAAGAACCCAAAACAGAATTAAAGACTTTGTTAAAAGGATTGAAGTATGCTTTTCTTGTAGATGAACAAACTTACCATGTGGTAATTTCTTCCTCTTTGATAAAAAAAGGTAAGTTATTTGTTTTGAAAGAACATACACAATGAATTGGATGGACTTTAAAAGATATAAAAGACATTAATCCTTTAAAATGCACACGCAAAATACATTTAAAAGATAATGTCAAGACACATCGACCACCTGATAAAGGTTTGTTGATGGTGGTTTTCAGCCTCAAAGATCCCTGAAGCCTGAAGAGGGGTATAATGGGGTTTGCACTTTCCAGATGGTCCACGATCTTTATGAGGATGAGAGATCACATGAATGACCCGAGCCCGAGGTAAAGAAAGACACATGAGGGTAGTAAGGCCGAGTTGATATACCGACCCAACCTGATGAAAATATCTGATTCGATAGCACTTGAACATCATTGAAGTATGACCTGACGTCGTCCATAACTACTGACCTGACCTGGGAAAGAAGTGAGGAAGAAGGTCCAACATCAATCACCTCGGCCTACAGACCCGGGGACCGAGGTGGGTTTTACAGTATCTTATACTTATATATGAATTACATAAGCCCTACATGAGAGTTTGAGCCTCCAGAAGGATGCTGCAATGGGAGCAGGGAAGATAATTATCTCCTGACATATGGAATACTATGGGAGTGGTTGAAACGCAAGATGTCACATGGGTAGAACTTGTAGCAGAGGGTAAAAGTGAGAATGATGGTTTTTCATATGGCAGAGGCTAGTTGTGTCAGACGGCCAGAACCACTATTTGTAGAGCTATTGGGGAAAATGAGTATGGGAAACAATGATGAGATGACATCACGAGTTGGTGTAACAGTAGGTTCATATGCCTATATAAAGGGGCTGAAGACTCAATTTCAGAGGTTGGTTCCATTGAGTTAGAAATTTTGATATTCATAACTTGTAAAAGAGCACTTAAAGCTTAGTGATAAAGAGAGAAAACATGTCGATTTGACCCGAACTAGTAATAAAAATTCACTTTTTTGTTTCCGTGGACGTAGGTTGGAGCCACTCTACACCGAACCTCATTAAACCTTTATATTTCTCTGTGATTTTCTGTTTGCTTGTCAAGTTTGCTTTTGGTTCCTAACTAACCAAACAAATTCACTACTTATGGGAGATTTGTTCGAGGAGTAGATTTTCCCAAATCGCCCATGTAACGAAAAACAATCGTCAACAGTTGGCACCGTCTGTGTGGAGCAGTATGAAAAATAGGAAACACACTTAGATGATGGTAGGAAATTGAAACCACATAACTTCAGAGGCTTCGAGAACATAGAAGATGGAAGAAACCCTACGATATGAGAGGGAAGATGCTCGAAAAGATATGGAAATGACTGAAGCCTTTATGAAGGTTATGATGGAAAAGATTGAGAGGTTAGAGAAGAAGAATGCCCAGAGGGTGAGATCTATAGTTGTTGCCAGTATTATGCAAACATGGGAGCCTTGGGAAGAAAAAAAAGACAGAAGAACCCCAGAATCATCCAACAACAACCCATGTTTTGGTGAAAGTGACCTAGAACTATATCTGAAGAGGGGATGTGAGGTTCCTAGTTATGGAATATACCACCCTCTTAGTGGGAAGCATGGAGAGGCCCTTGGGCGAGAGCATGATGGCTCCGAAAGCCAAATGATGGATTGGTTTCAGAGGAAGATGAGGAAGTGGGAGGAAAGTGTGAAGGGAGGGGCTCGGGGTGACCAGGATATAGAGACAACATCCCCGTTTGCGAAGGAAATATTGGCGGTGGAGTTTACAATAAGGTTTACCATGCCAACGATGGATGTTTATAAGGACAACATGGACCCCAAGTCCCACATCGAAAAGTTTGTTTTACTGATGGAAATCCAGGGAATGGTAGGAGAGGCGATATGTGTTCCCATTAACTTTGGGAGGGTCAGCCAGTTTATGGTTTAGAAACTTGACTCCGGGACGTATCATCAGCTTTTCATAATTGAGGAAGTCCTTTGTGCGATATTTTAAAGGAACGTACGTACCAAGAAAGACAATGAGGTCATTAAGGATAATGAAGCAGATATACGGATACCACAGCTTGGTGTTAGAAGTTGGGGCGTATAAGTCACCAGAGGTGTTAGAGAGATTTAAAAGAGCTCTAAGTTATGGTCATACTTAAGGATCCAGGAAGTACCAGACTATGTCGCAGCCATAGAGCAGGCAAGAAAGTTTGTGTTGCTGGAAGAATTGGAGAAGATAGCTATAAGGGAGTTACATGGGCACCAAAAGCTCTAAGGCAACGGAATCATAGTGATATGGGTGGGAATCAGAAAGGATCGGCCCGAGGTAGAAGGAATTCAGGCCGATGGCTCAGGTAATCCAACGCATGAGAGAAGGCCCTTATCAAGTTTGTTAATGTCACTAGAGGAACAATATACACCGCTCTGAATAGACCAGTGGCCCAGATAGCTCGGGAATTTCTGGATAAAGGCTTATTGACTGATAATGACCCGAGTAGGTTCCCGGTTGAGAAAAGAGACCACAAAGCTTATTGTGCACACCATAATATGAAGGGGCATGCCACAGAGAGTTGTAAGGACCTACAAGAACATGTGGACATGGTAAGGAATCGGTACCTCAATGATTATGTTGATCATAAGGTCATGAGGGCGAGGCATTACCGATAGCGAACGTCATCAGGTTGGGTATCTAGCATTTGGAGTAGCTGGATGGTACCCGACTTAAAAATCCCTGAAATGTTGAGATGCTGCAGAGGTATTTTTCCACAGAGCCTCTCTTAAAATGACCCTCAAAGAGTTTTCAGAAAGACAGAAGATCACAGGAATATGAATAGGGCATTCCAATTTTAAATAAAAACTTGTTCATTCATGTTTGTTTATTATTTGTATGGGAAAGACTTGTTTGATATTCTTGGGAAATATTCACGGTTGAGATACATCAAGGGGTATAGGACGTGTGGGAAAGGCGCGAAACTCGTGGGACACTAATCCCTGGTGTCATTATCAAACTCCTGGGTTGGAGCTTCAACACCCAACAACCTACACCTTTAGAAATTCGAGCTATATCAAGGGGTGTAGGACATGTGGGAAAGGGGCGAAACTCGTGGCACACCAATCCTTGGTATCATTATCAAACACCCGAGCTGAAGTGTCAACACCCAATGGCTTATACCTTTGGGGAATCAGAACGAGAAGAAATGTGTGGCATTTGGCACCTCATGTATTCATAGCACGCTCGGCGAGAGAGTCTATATGGCGTTTGGCGCCCTAAGGTAATCTTAGCATGTATGGGTTGAAGATAGTTGCGGTACTATGGTACCTTCTGGGTTAGCATAGCACGGGGAAGGCCCACGGGCCTTTGTGGTATTTGTAGCCTCGGGATGCGCCTAACATTGGGAAGGGAAATATCCTCATGGCTCTGGCCAGCCCATTTCGGACTTGTCGAGCATAACACGGGGAAGGCAGGAAGGCCTCCGTGGCGTTTACGGGACTGTGATTTTTTCTTAGTATGAGGACATTCCTTATGGCGTTGGTCACCCCTCCGGTCCGTAGCTCGGTTCAACGGGACATTTGGACTATAAGGTTCAAAATTACTATTTTGGGTAACGTGGGACATAACACTGTTTTATGTTCCCTCGTTGTTTCTTTAGAGCTAGTGCGGGGTATGTGATACAACATATTTGTTGTCATTGTCTTGTCTTGTTTTTTTTTGTTTTACTGGACGACTTGGTGTGGGATGCCATTACCAATGTCCATAGAGATCGCCGGAGGTCAAAAATCTTCCCTCCCTGCTAATTCTTGGTAAGAAATATAATGACTTGGGGCTGCATTCGCTCCGCTGAGACCATATTTGAATGGCACAAGGAGGGAACATTTCCTTATAGCCAAGTGATTGTATCAGCTCGGGGTCGGGTTATGTCCCATCGAGGCCTTATTGTGTTTGTTGGCATGTGGTTGGAGTTTCTCGCCCATAGTCAAGTATTGAATGGCACAATGAGGGAATATTCTCTTGTGGCCAAGTGATTATATCTGCTCAAGGTCGGGTTATGTCCTACCGATGTCTTGTTGTGTTTGTTGGCATAGGGTTGGAGTTTCTCCCACCATGGCCAAGTGTTGAATGGTACAAGGAGGGAACATTCCCATGTGGCCAAGTGATTGTATCGGCTCGGGGTCGGGTTATATTCCACCAAGGCCTTGTGTGTTTGTTGGCAAAGGGTTGAAGTTTTCCCCCATGGCCAAATATTGAATGGCACAAGGAGGGAACGTTCCCTTATGGCCAAGTTATTATATTGGTTCGGGGCTAGGTTACCTCCCGTCGAGGTCCTATTGCTGCGTGTTGACGCAAAGATAGGTCATTCCCTTGCGACCAAGTGATATTAGAATCCATCACAACCCTAGATAACTAACTTAGTTATGACACATAACTTGGGCGAGTAAAAACTTAAAAATAAAAGACATAAAATAAAATGCTGAAAAGTAAATGAAGAAAATTACAATAAAAGAAAATGCTAGGGCTAGAGGATTACTTTTATCACTACTATTTTAGATATCTCCCTTAATATAATATATTAACTTGTGTGATATTACCAACCAGCCATATAAGAGGTAATCTGATTAAGTTAAATTAAGTCCATAAACCAGCCATATAGGCGGAAATTACCAACCGACCAACCAGGCGGTATCCATGCTTAGTCAGATTAAAATAAGTTTATAATTGATTACCAACCGACCAATATAGCGGTATCCTTGTTAAGTCAAATTTTAAGTAGTGAATATATTATAATTAAGGGAGATTAATCTAAATAGCAGTAATAAAATTTTTACCTTTCACCCTAGCAGTGGGAAGTTACCTCCTCATGTTGAATAGTAAAAACTGAAAAAGTAAAAAAAAAAAAATTATTATTACAGAACGTAATTAAAATTAATTACAAAACTGAAATTAAAAGAAACTAGATATAAAACTCCCTATTTACATCAGAGAATTCAGAGAGGAAGGTACATCTGAAATCAGAAAAATGAGCTGAATTTATAGGCCTCGGCAAGGTGCACGCGTCGCGACGTGAAGCTTGCATCACGACGCGCGTGATTAGCGGCTTGGAATGCGGAGAGCTTGACACGTGGCAGTGGGTAAGGTGAAAAGGTGACACATGGCACACTGTGATTGGGAGCTGAATGATTGCGCTGACGTGGTGACACGTGGCGAAAGTGATTGTCGGTATGGTAGGATTGCGACACGTGGCACGCTGTGATTGGCTGATGATGATGTGGCGCTGATGTGGCGAGTTGACTCGGTCTACTACTGATGTGGATGATGACGTGGCTGACACATGGAGTGACATGTGGCGACACATGGCGATGGCGATTGTCGGCACCATAGGATGATGACGCGTGTCACGGCGCACGTTAGCAGATCGGCTGTGATGTTGACACGTGGCACGGTGCAAGTTAGCAAAGTCAAACTTCTCATATTCTGAGACGTGTTCCCGGCGCATATTAGCATGGTGCAGCGTGTCGCGACATGCGAAATGACCATTTTGCCCTTTTTCACTGTTTTGGCCCAAAATCACCTCCAGAATGTCCTGAAACTTTATTTATCTACAAAATAACACAAAAAACATCAAAATATTCACAAAACTCAAGAAACTATACAAAAATATTAGGTTAAATGAGTGGGAAATAGTGATTCATTTACCACTCATCATCTTGGTTCATAGAGTTGCAATGGAACTGTTCCATCCAAAACTTGATGAGGGACAGGCTGTGAGCACACATGTGCTTCACTTGATCGATCTGATAAAGAAATTGAGGCACATTGATTTCCCTCTCATTGATACTCCAGAACGAAATTGTTAGGGTTGGTGCTCGGAGAGCCAATCCGGATCGTATTTAAGTCCGATTCATGAATATGAGCAATACCTTTTTCCATAATATTACTTATTTTGGTAGCACCTATTGTCTTTTATTATATATATTTGTTCTAATTCATTAGATTTAAACTAAATCATGTTTAGTGATATATACATATTAGACAAAGACCCGATAATATATAATACAGTGCGCAATTACAACGTAGCTTGTAATTGACATTGGGAAGCGTTACTACTAGAAATATATTATCAAATTAAGTTCCTAGTCAAGATTTCCTGACACAGGTCGGTTAGTAAAATCTGTCGAGACCAGTACATGTCGTATATCGGACTTGGTCTGATGGTTTATCCCAATGAACCATGAGTCTCGGGAGACTCGTATAGACGTGTAGGTGTTTATTTGATAAACACTGAACGACTCACCGAAGATTACCTAATAGATGGTACACCAACGTCAATAGGAATCTTCTTGGGTTGAGTAGCATAATGACTCTATGACTTGATATACCACTGCGGATATATGAGTTATCCTCCACACTTAGATGGCAATCACGTTACCGATCTATTAATATCAGACCTCCGCCTGTTCGTTGGGTGTGGACTCATGCTCATGATATCATGTGTGTATCAAGATAGGATCCATCAATCCTGTGTACAGGGCATATGTGTCCATTATATGATTTGTAGTATGTTAAATCCATGGTCGTGGTATACTTCGGAAGTAAGTTTCGAGTGTTATTTAGAAGATTGCTAATAGATACATTGACACGATTATACCTATAGGGATTTGACGTTTATATCTATATCTCTGGGATAATCCGGATACCTGGGACAGAGGGATTATACGTATGCAATGACCTCGACCTGTATGATTCAGCGAGTTTATCTGTGGTCGTCATAATTTACGGATGGGTGAATTATGGACACGAAATTGGATTTTGTGACTGATATGTTTGAATCTAGAGAGTCTAACTAATGAAATATACTCGTAGAGCACTAGGGAAACTTTTATGAATAATGGAGATTATTTATAAATCGTTTAACGGTTAAATGAAAAATACATGCAATCGGGACCTAACGGTCATTTCCGAATTAATGTGACGTGACTGCCATCAAAATGTGTAGGATACCTCATACATCCACAGTGGTATCTCAAGTCAAATGACCACTATGCTCACTTGACCCGAGAAGATTCCTATTGATTTTGGTGTACCATCTATTAGGAAATCTTCGATGAGTCGTTCAGTGTTTATCCATTATAAACACCTACACGTCTATACGAGTCTCCCCAGACTCATGGTTCATTGGGATAGACCATCAGACCAAGTCTCGATATACAACGTGTATTTGTCTTAGTGGATTTAACTAACCGACCCGTGTTAGTAAATCTTGACCAGAAACTTTATTTGATAATATACTTCTAGTAGTGACACTTCCCAATGTCAATTACAAACTACTTTGTAACTGCGCACTACAAAATATATTATCGGGTCTTTGTCTAATATATACATATCACTAAATCATATTTAGTTTCAATCTAATCATAATTAGATCGAATATGTATATAAAAGCAAGAAGTACTACCATAAATAAGTAATATTATGGAAAATGAATTGTTCGTATTCATAAATCAAACATAAATACGATCCGGATTGGCACTCCGAGCACCAACCCTAACAATTTTTCCTATTTACTCTAGTTCCAATCCACGGTATCATATACATATCTTAATATGTATTACATACGCATGGTCCTGAAGAGCTGACCTAGCACTCAATAGTGATGAGCGGAAAATATATCAATATTTACCGCCCATTTAACTTAATATTTTGTTTAGTTTCTCGGGTTTGATGAACGTTTTGATGTGTTTTAGTTTATTTTGCAGATAAAATAATATCGGGTCTCAATGAAATCATTTAGGACGAAATATGGGTCAAATAAGGGCAATTATTGGACTTGATATTTTAATTTTGGAGATTGGAAACTTGAAAGGGCGTTTTTGACAAAGTGCAGTTTTGGAAATTCCAATTTTGCAAATCTGTCGTATTTTGGGAATAATTTTTTTACTCCGATATCGAATTGAGCTGATTCAAGTGCCAGATTAAAGAAGACTCAAAGATCTACAACTTTGAAAGACAAAATATTTTTGAATTCTGAAGATTTCATGACCGAAATTGATGAACTATCCAGAAGTGTGTTGTGTGTAATTATTAAAGTCATTTTCAATCATTTTCAAAGCAAACAAATATATTAATAAATAAATTATCAAATCATCACCAAACATGATAAGCAATTAGTGGAGCAATTAATAATGGATTTGGTGGAGAATTTGATGAATGATTTGATGGAGGCAAAATTTTGCCTATAAATACCAAGCCATTTCATTTGTAAAATTGATATTTTCTTCTTTGAAATTCCTAAAGAATAATAAGAAGATTGTATCTTGTTTGTTTATTTACAGCTTTCAGTAATTAATTTCCGCTTTCGCACTTTCTTTTCTTTATTTTTCAGTTTTTACTTTCCGCAATTTACTTTTACGCACAATCCTTTCTTTCTTTACTTTTGCAGTTTTTATTTTTCAAGCAATGAGGAGGTAATTCCCCTTTGCTGGGGTGAAAGGTAAAACTTTTATTATTGCTATTTAGATTAATCTCCCTTAATTGTAATATATAAACTATTTAAAACTTGACTTAATGAGGATACCGCTATATTGGCCGGTTGGTAATTAATTATAAATTGGTTTTAACCTAACTAAGTATGGATACCGCCTGGTTGGTCGGTTGATAATTAATTATTAATTTGACTTAATCAGGATACCGCCTTTATGGCTGGTTGGTAATTATCACGTAAAGTTAATATATATATTAAGGGAGATATCTAAAATAGTAGTAATAAAAGTTGATCCTCTAACCCCAGCTTTTTCTTTTATTGTTTTTACTTTATTAATTTCAGTAATTTACTTTTCAGCAATTTACTCTCAGCAATTTACTTTCAGTAATTTACTTTTTTTTTTTACTTTTTACTTTTTACTTTTTACTTTTTACTTTTTTTACTTTTCAGCAATTTACTTTTCAGTATTTAATTTTCAGTATTTTACTTTATTTTTATTTTATTTAAATTTTTACTACCCGTAAATATGTGTCATAACTAAGCCAGTTATCTGGGGTTATGAAGAAATCCAATATCACCGGTTTATAAAGGGTTAGATTATAGATGGGTAAATAAAAGTTTATTTATTGCTTTTTATTAACTGGCCATTAATAAAAATTGATAGGTAAACTTAAATGAACTTGGAAAAGTGATTTTAGGTTAAAAACCTTAGACTCAATAGCCCACGATCTTCCTTGAGGATAGATAACCCTTTAATAGATTTACTTACAGGATAAGAATATATCTGTCGGGCGGGGGTAGCCATAATTGGAACTTAAACTTAATGAATCCAGGTAATTTGGTTGACATAGACATATGGTTCAATTGGGTTATACTGGGTATTTGTAATCGACCATCGGAATAGGCTTTTACATAATTTAGTGTTCCAGGATAATAAATTAATATATTACCCAACTGTAAGATACCACTTCATCGTTAATAGATATTGGAAGGATTCACAACCCTGGATAGTTTTATAAATTTGAATTTTCTTCAATCTACTTTCAAGAAATTTTATTTACTTGTTTTAAGTTTTAAAGTCACCACTCAATCAAACAATCAATCTATTAGATTCTTCTAAACATTTGACCTCATAAAAAATTAATAGCAAAGGTTTTAAGTCATCGTGGGATCGATACTTTTTATACTACTTGAATGATACGTGCGCTTGCGTTATACTCATGTGATTACGCACCTGTCAAGTTTTTGGCGCCGTTGCCGGGGACTTATTTATCTTTCACTATTAGTTTAGGGGTTAGATACGTTACTTGTATCTAATTTCTTTTTACTTATTGTTTTTATTTTCTTATTTTTCAGGTTCTCAGAAACTACATGAGACGAACCAGAAGCTTTGAACTCCGACCGCTTGACCCAAAAATTGAAAGAACCATCAGACAGTTGAGAAGGGAAAGGCGAGAAGGCCAAGAAGCTTTAGTCAACATGGAACCTGAACCTTTGAACGTTGCACCACCGATTCACATTCGAGACAGAACCATTCCGGTGGTCGACGGCTTCATTTCCTGTATTGTACTTCCTCCCTTACCAGCAAATGAGGGTGACATCAAAACATGCATCCAGATGATTCATCAATCAGTACAGTTTGGGGGAAATACAACTGAAGATCCTAATTCCCACATCAGCAACTTCCTGGAAGTTTACGGTACTTTCAATTACAACCGAGCAGCTGAAGAAGCAATGAGACTGCGGGTTTTTCCATATTCCCTGAAAGAAAAAGCTAAAGCTTGGCTACATTCGTTACCAGCAGGTTCCATCACAACTTGGAACACTCTAGCCACCAAATTCATTGCAAAGTACTTTCCACCAGCCAGAACTGCAAAGTTGAGGAATGACATCACATCCTTCGTACAACAAGATTCAGAATCCATTTGCAAAGCTTGGGAAATATTCAAAGATTTACTCCGGAAATGTCCTCATCATGAGATCGCAAAGTGGCTACAAGTCCAAACTTTCTACAATGGACTTTCTGGAATAATGAGAACCACAATTGATGCTACTGCTGGAGGAGCTTTAATGGCAAAATGAGAAGATCAAGCCTGGGACTTAATTGAAGAAATGGCCAACAAAAACTTCTTGTGTCCTACAGAAAGGAGCATGATTCAAAAAATTGCAGGAATTTATGAAGTTGGAGCCAACACAGGACTGAATTCCAAGTTGGATGTGATTTGCAAAAATCTGGAAACTCTTAACATGAAAGTTAATGGTGGATCCACAAGTTCACCATTTGGAGGAGCACCTGAGTCAGAATCTTTCAACCAACATAAAGAAACGGTGAATTATGTCAACAATTTCAACAGACAGGGGAACAATCCATATTCGAACATCTACAACCCAGGGTGGAGGAATCATCCCAATTTCGCATGGAGCAACAATTCAGGGCAAATGAACAATCCACCACCCAGATTCCAACAACAGAATAAAGGCCAGGAGCAGGCAAATGAATCAGGAATAACAGAAGTGTTGAATCACCTGAAAAAGATAGAAGCAAAACATGACTCTCAAGCAGCAAGATATGATGCTATGTTTCAATCCCAAGAAGCATTAATTCAAACTCAATCAGCTTATATTAAAGCACTGGAGAATCAAATTGGACAACTGGCCAATGCTCAGAGTTATAGACCGCCAGGTAACCTTCCTAGCAACACTGAACCAAATCCGAGGAACATGGGGAAGGAGCAGTGTCATGCCATCATGTTAAAAAGCGGTACTAAAATCAACAAAGAAGTTGGAGCCAAAACAACTGCTGGGGAAGATCCAAAAGAAAAAGCAACAGATGGAGGAAAAAGAAGCAAAGGAAAAAGAACAGATCACTCCACCTCCACCTCCACCTTTTCCTCAGCGTCTTCAGAAGAATAAACTGGACAAGCAATTTGCTCGATTCTTAGAGGTGTTCAAAAAGCTGCATATCAACATTCCATTTGCAGAAGCGTTGGAACAAATGCCCAGCTATGCCAAATTTATGAAAGACATTCTTTCATGAAAGCGGAGATTGGGAGATTATGAGACAATAGCATTATCAGAAGAATGCAGCGCCATCATTCAGAGAAAACTTCCTCCAAAGTTGAAAGATCCTGGCAGTTTCACTGTTCCTTGCACTATAGGAGAACATGACTTCGGTAAGGCTTTGTGTGATTTAGGTGCCAGTGTTAACTTGATGCCTTTTTCTATTTTCAGGAAACTGCAGATTGGAGAAACAATGCCCACTTCAGTCTCACTACAATTTGCTGATAGAACGCTCGTATTTCCAAGAGGCGTAGGTGAGGATGTACTGGTCAAGGTTGACAAATTCATTTTCCCAGCAGATTTTATTGTCCTTGATATGGAGGAAGACGCAGACGTGCCAATCATCCTCGGGAGACCATTCTTAGCTACAGGTCGAACCATTATTGATGTACAAAAAAGAGAACTAACCATGAGGGTACAAGACCAAGAAGTAACATTCAATGTTTTCAAAGCCATGAATTTCCCAAATGATGAAAAGAAGGAGGAATGTTTCAGACTTGATGAGATACATAGTACCTTTCAGAACTCTGATGAAAGGCAAAGTTCTACTAACAAACTTAAAACATGTCAATTACCTGTGGAGCCTGAAGATAAAGCACATTGCGTACTGAAGAAGCCTATTCTTGCACTACAAGCAACATAAGAGAAAAAGTTCCACCAGCTCAACGAATTGGAGGAATTTCACATACAGCCTTTTGAGGATGCCAAATTGTACAAGGAAAAGGCAAGGAAAAGACATGATGAGAAGTTAGTGCGCATACAACTGGAACTAGGGCAAAGGTACTGTTAAACAAATCAAGGGTGAAATTCTTCCCATGGAAGCCAAAATCACGGTGGTCAGGTCCATTTGTGATCACCAAGGTTTTACCAGACAGACAGGGCGTTGAGATACACATGATCATGACTCCAACAAAACTTTCAAGGTTAAAAACAAGCGTGTCAAGCACTACTGGGGAGAATCATTTGAGCGAAAAAAGAAAGTGTCACACTTTCAGATCCAGCCTAACGTTCGAGAAGTCACGTCTAGCTGACGACTTTAAACTTAGCGCTCGCAGGGAGGCAACCCATGCAATTTTTGTATATATTGTGATTTGGTGTGATTTAATTTTGTGTGTTTAGTTTTTGCAGATTAAGACATTTAAAGATGGAAGAAGCTTTCACAAATCTTCACAAAAAATTTCCTTCTCTCCCTCAAAAATCTCTGATGAAGGTTTACAAAGCTCGTTTGGAACGGATGAGGTTACTGATGATCAAAGGTATTCCTACTGACATTCGTTGGATTATTGAAGCACGGGTCCGATTGGCAGGTGAGTCTCCTGACTCTTTTATTTCACATCTGCCTGGTTTAGGAATGAGCACTTATGCTAAAAAGAGAAGAGCCAAAAGAATGTGTGTTTGTTACAAATGTGCACGCTGGAATTGCAATACTCGTTGTCGTTCTTTAGGAATGGTGTTTGATAATCGCGAAGACAAAATTAAATTCATTAGGGATGGCTTGAGTAAAGATTCTTTAGATGATATATCTTCGACTCTTGAGACGCATCTCAGTGGATATGTTCACATAGCCTTTCGCAAATTACAAACACAATTTCAAAAAGAAAAACAATTGTTAAGTCTTGGGAATCTGACTCAAAAAGACCATGTTTGCCAATTTATAAGAAAATTGGATGGGAAGCTTGTCCCTGACGCATAGACTTCAATCAAGCCGCTACTTTTCTTGTACATTTTATATCTCTTTGTCTTTTCCTGATAATTGTAATTTTTTGTTGTTGTTTTCTTTTATTTTCTCCGACAGAATCCAGACCTTTTTGACTATCACGATTTGTTTTACTATTTAACTAATAATTGTCATTTGGCAGGTACTAGTACTATTATTTTACTCACCATTTTCAGGTGTTATAAATTCAACTCATCATTGCACTTTTGAAGACATCCAGAGTAAAACATGGAAGCCACTTCAAGAAGACGAGTTGAAAACATCTGTGTGTTTTGCGGTAGTAGTGTTGGTACTAAACCACAATACGTATAAGCAGTATAGGAATTGGGTCGAGTCTTAGCTGCAAAGAATATGCACTTAGTATATGGCGGAGGCAATCTTGGACTAATGGGGATCGTTTCAAAGGCCGTACAGGAAGGAGGCAGTCACGTTTTGGGAATCATCCCAAAACCCTTGGCGGAGGTAAATCTTATTGAACCATCAAATGGAGAGGAACTGATCGTGCCAGGTATGTCTGAACGACTGGTAGAAATGATTAACCGTGTTGATGCTTTTATTGCTTTTCCAGGTGGCTTGGGTACATTGGAATAAATTTTTATAGTGCTATCTTGGGCGAACTTGAACATACACCAGAAACCAATTGGGCTGTTTAACGTTGATGGATTTTATGATTTTCTTTGTGTGTTTCTTGGTGATGCCCGAAAAAATTGGTTCGTGTCAAAACCTTTGAAAGAACTACTCTTTACTGCCGGAACTGCTCCGGATCTAATTGACCAACTCTTAGCCTATGAACCACAAGTTGACCCTATCCTTTCAAAGATAAATTGGTCCGAGGACGATCGTGGTAAGAGGCGTCGGATTAATCTGGATCTTAACCTTTAATTTCCTGTAGAATTTCGGCTAACCATGTATAATCTTCTAAACTCTTCTTCTACTTTTTAAGACATTGGGGACAATGTCTCATTTAGGTTTGGGGGAGGGAATTAGTTGACTAGTACCTTGTTTTTAGTTGTGTGTTGTTTTTATTTTTTAGTCCAAAATTTTCGAAAAATACAAAAAAAATGAAAAATTTTCAAAAATTACAAAAATATTTTGTGTTTTTATTTTGACTAAAAAGGTGAAATTGGTAAGAGATAGCTGAGTAAGGAGTTTCCACTCCTGAGACGTATCTCAAACCTTATTTCGAAACAAGTTAATTTTTGTTTATTTCCTTTTTAATTATTTAATTTGTGAATTCTCCATAAAATTGACTAAATGGATCTTCATATGCTTAGTTGACAGGTATTATCAACATACATGGAAACATGCAGACATGAGTTATAATTGAAAAGTTTGTAATATTCAGTGCTCTAGTTTAAATGGAGGAAGCATCTCAGAAAGTTATGGAGTAAAAAAAAAAAAACATCCGAGATCCGAGTTATTAAGTCTGTAAGGGTGTCTTAACACCCAGTGCCCTAAAGCCAACTGGTTTGGGAGTCACTGGCCCAAAGCTCGCTACATGGATCGAGGATGTTCCAAAATATATATATCTAAAGTCTGAGTAATTAAGTCCGTAGGGGTGTCTTAACACCTGGTGCCCTAAAGCCAACTGGTTTGGGAGCCACCGACCTAAAGCTCGCTACATAGACGGAAGATATTGTATATAAATAAATAAAAAATCAGAAAAAAAATCAGAAAAATTATTCCATTGCCATAAAAAATGTGTGAAATCTGATAGAACTTTAGGACAAAAATATTACTCTCTCATCAACTACACTTGTGACTGTTGTGGGCAAAAATGAGATTGATTAATACTTTGTTGGCTGTGTATATGGAGAATGGTAAATATAATCGGAGAATTTACTTATTCGGTAATTTAGAAAGAAACAAAACAACTAGTAACTTGGAGTAGAAGTTTCACCTGATTAGTCACTAACTTTCTTTATTCTCTTTTCTCTTGTCTTTTTGCTTTTGTGTGCATTAGTTTTACTACCTTTTTACTTTTGTAAAATGTTTATGGGTATCATTGCTGTAAACCCTCACGAGACTACAACTCGTCCACTAGGGACACCTAGGGGTTTAAAGGCTTGTTGCATAAGCTAAATGCAACCGTGGTCCCTATGAAAGTGGCTTAGTTTAATTTTTTTTTTTGTTTTGCTCGAGGACTAGCAAAATGTTAGGTTTGGGGGTGTGATGAGCGGAAAATATATCAATATTACCGCCCCTTTAACTTAATATTTTGTTTAGTTTCTCGGGTTTGATGAACGTTTTGATGTGTTTTAGTTTATTTTGCAGATAAAATAATATCGGGTCTCAATGAAATCATTTAGGACAAAATATGGGTCAAATAAGGGTAATTATTGGACTTGATATTTTAATTTTGGAGATTGGAAACTTGAAAGGGCGTTTTTGACAAAGTGCAGTTTTGGAAATTCCAATTTTGCACATCTGTCGTATTTTGGGAATAACTTTTTACTCCGATATCGAATTGAGCTGATTCAAGTGCCAGATTAAAGAAGCCTCAAAGATCTACAACTTTGAAGACAAAATATTTTTGAATTCTGAAGATTTCATGACCTAAATTGATGAACTATCCAGAAGCGTGTTGTGTGTAATTATTAAAGTCATTTTCAATCATTTTCAAAGCAAAAAAATAAATTAATAAATAAATAATAAAATTATCAAATCATCACCAAACATGATAAGCAATTAGTGGAGCAATTAATAATGGATTTGGTGGAGTAATTACTGGAGAAATTAATAATGGATTTGGTGGAGAATTTGATGGATGATTTGATGGAGGGAAAATTTTGCCTATAAATACCAAGCCATTTCATTTGTAAAATTGATACTTTCTTCTTTGAAATTCCTAAAGAATAAATAAGCAGATTGTATCTTGTTTGTTTATTTACAGCTTTCAGTATTAATTTCTGCTTTCGCACTTTCTTTTCTTTATTTTTCAGTTTTTACTTTCCGTAATTTACTTTTACGCACAATCCTTTCATTTCTTTACTTTTGCAGTTTTTATTTTCAAGCAATGAGGAGGTAATTCCCCTTTGCTGGGGTGAAAGGTAAAACTTTTATTATTGCTATTTAGATTAATCTCCCTTAATTATAATATATAAAATATTTAAAACTTGACTTAATGAGGATACCGCTATATTGGCCGGTTGGTAATTAATTATAAATTGGTTTTAACCTGACTAAGTATGGATACCGCCTGGTTGGTCGGTTGGTAATTACTTATTAATTTGACTTAATCAGGATACCGCCTTTATGGCTGGTTGGTAATTATCACGTAAAGTTAATATATTATATTAAGGGAGATATCTAAAATAGTAGTAATAAAAGTTGATCCTCTAACCCCAACTTTTTCTTTTATTGTACTTTTACTTTATTTAATTTCAGTAATTTACTTTCAGTAATTTACTCTTCAGTAATTTACTTTCAGTAATTTACTTTTATTTTTTTTTACTTTTATTTTTTTTAATTTTACTTTTACTTTTATTTTTTTTTACTTTTCATCAATTTACTTTTCAGTATTTAATTTTCAGTATTTTACTTTATGTCTTTTATTTTATTTAAATTTTTACTACTCGTAAATATATGTCGTAACTAAGCCAGTTATCTGGGGTTGTGATGAAATCCAATATCACCGGTTTATAAGGGGTTAGATTATAGCTTGGGTAATATAAATGTTTATTTATTGAGTCTTAATCTTAATGCTTTTTATTAACTGGCCATTAATAAAATTGATTAGGTAAACTTAAAATGAACTTGGAAAATGGATTTTAGGTTAAAGACCTTAGATTCAATAGCCCACGATCTTCCTTGAGGATAGATAACCCTTTAATAGATTTCCTTACAGGATAGGAATATACCTGTCGGACGGGGGTAGCCATAATTGGAACTTAAACTTAATGAATCCAGGTAATTTGGTTGACATAGACATATGGTTCAATTGGGTTATACTGGGTATTTGTAATCGACCATCGGAATAGGCTTTTACATAATTTAGTGTTCCAGGTTAATAAATTAATATATTACCCAACTGTAAGATAACCACTTCATCTTTAATAGATATTGGAAGGATTCACAACCCTGGATAATTTTATAAATTTGAATTTTCTTCAATCTACTTTTAAGGAATTTTATTTACTTGTTTTAAGTTTTAAAGTCACCACCCAATCAAACAATCACTCTATTAGATACTTGTAAACATTTGACCTCATAAAAAATTAATAGCAAAGGTTTTAAATCCTCGTGGGATCGATACTTTTTATACTACTTGAACGATACGTGCGCTTGCGTTATACGCGTGTGATTACGCACCGGTCAAAGAGGTAGGCAACAACAAGTAGGCCCGCTATAACATATTGAGTTTGTCCAACAATCATAAAACGTTTCCTTTAAAACAACATTATTCATATTTTTGTATGACCTAAGTTATATATCAATATGTCTCATATCATATATCAATATTGTGCTATAACTACATAATTGTCCAAGTATTTAAGGAGTAGGTCTAAAATACTATGCAGACAACCCTAAGCACAACACCAATATCAAAAATTCTAATTTATAAGGTCACTTTGTAACTTCATACGTCAATACTTCATAAGTTACAATTAATTCTACATACACAGTAGAATCATTCGTGACACTCACACTACATCTTTTATGACTCTTGTATGATGTAGATCATCTAACATCATAATTAGACCAAAACTAATCAGACCCCCGTGGTTGCAGACTATATTATCCATGAATAAGAAAATCGTTCTTATTATCTCAAAGATAACAAAGAACTTGTTTCAGACACATCCTATAGTCTATAGCGTATCAAAATAGTTCGTAACAATTACGACTAAATTGATGTCTTTTAGTCGTACATAATATAATATTCATTACGTCATCATCTTATGATGCATAAGATTGATTAGACATTCTAATTAATTTCTCTTTCGAGTAAGGACTCATCATTTACGAAAGATAAATACTATATACAAGAGACACACTAACTGTCAAACAATTATACTAACTGTCAAACAGTTAGTCTTGATGTGTCTCTTATTAGATCATATCTAATGCAAGACTAATGGAAGTATCCCACAAGTCTCTTGTTTTATATTATATATAAAACTTTATATCAAATATAACAAAGACTACTCACACTTCTTTCACGAAGAAAAGAAGACTTAGGTAAACCTTTTACCTTATAAACATCTCATTATTACATTAATAATGATAATGTCGTTAGGATATACAATACTAGAAAGAAATTTGTACGCTCCCACTAACCCTACCAACATATATGTATTTTCTATGCTTTAATAAAATCAGACAATCTGACTATTATCAAAATTACAAAAGACTGATTTTCGGAAAGCTTATCTGAGTCTACAATATGCTCTATAAGCTAGTATATCAAACTGTGATCTTAGCTGAATACAAACTTCAGGGCCATTCTAGAATGAACTCTTCAAACAAAGAAATCACAAAGGATCTCTTATTCGAAGAAATCATTCAGGAACGCCACTTTGCATTCTTTAGCCAAAATATATAATTTGATATCAACATTAACCAACAGATCTTTAATTGTTCAATTAGTACGACTCGAGACAAGTTTCCTTAGAATCTACGATAGATTATTGAGTATAACTTTTCTCACTGTCATACTATAAAGGTCAAACCTTTAATAAGCTCACTTTGCTTTTGCTGCGCAAATAATTTACACATTTTATAAACAATTCACAATGAAAGCTCAATCAAGTTCAAAACTTGATAGTAGTGAGCTATGAACAATCTTAGATCTACGGTCTAATCTAACTTTTGGAATCGATATCAAATATCGCTCCCACTATAAGTTATAAGATAATGTTCTTCGATAAGAAAACAACAGAACCATTAAGTATCAAATACTTTGTAAATGATTCTGACATTCTATTGAACTCATACGGAAGATGTCTTAGGGTCTTTTCATCTTATTAATTACATAGTTCCATTTATAGTTTATCACTCTCACATTTGACTTCAATAAGTCAAGTCTTTTCTATAGTGGTCAACATCCGATGTTACACACCAAGGAATAAACAGTTTTATTACTCGAGATCGAAGAAAAGATATTCCATCAAATAACATACAATATTCTATTAAAAAGAATAAATGATAAACTTTTGCTTGTACCTCCGAGGCGCAAGTACTTTTCAATTATATAACTATTATACAAAAGAAAGATTCAAATCTCAAACTTTTCAAGAAACTAATGGAACTTTAATTAAAACGACGTATTAGAGTTACTGGAGCATATCCCCAAGAGTATTGAAACTAATTCGGTAACACTCAATATCAGACGAATCAAATAATATAAGATTCAATTTCTCCCACTGACCAATTCCATCACGATGGAATCATAGAAGAATAATATTGAGTAAGGATCGTATTCATTGATTAAATAACCTTAGAACTAATTGCCATAATATCATATGTTTGATCATATCAAACATCTTTGAACAATTCAAAGACTCACGATAAATTTTAAATGATATAGTTTTCAAAACTTCAAATCGAATATCTTTGAATCAGTCAAAATATTTTATTCATGTTTCATCAGAAACATATTAAAAGTTCTCGAACCATTCAAGACGTTCAATATGTTCTTTTAGAAACAATTAACTAAGTCATGACAACTCATTAACTAAGTTACGAAGTAAAGAAAACTATCCAAGGTAATTTCTAATTCATGAAACTACATACATCTAATGTATTAGTTTAATGAATCTGTGGTCCAATGACGATCATTGGTTAAATGAGATTTACATCTAGTATCATATATACATCTGGTATGAATAAATTTCTATCAACTACACCCTCATTGCTTTGACACTTTCTCGGATGCAGCCATAGAACAGATATCCATAGACTGTATTGACAAGACGGACCAAGAAATATGCATCCAATACATATTACTTTAAAACCTTATTAATTATGGATTTTTCCGCAAAGATGTTACGTATTTAATTTAATCAAATTAAATAAATACAAGCATGAATAAAGTAAGGACAAAATTAAACATTGAATTTAAAGGCATATTTATATCATGTGTTCAGGTTCAGACCCGCTCTGATACCATTTCTGTTGGGGTTTTGGGCAAAATACCCGGGTTACACAGTGGAATACAGGAAGATCAAATTTTCCCATTTCTTTAATTTTTCTTGGGTAATTAAAATAAACTTATTTATTTTAATCACTAAATACACAAAAAACATAAATTTTTAACCCAGAAATCAGAATTTTAATAAATTACCATACAACCCAAAACTTTCCATTTTCATCATTTTAGTCCTAAGTTGTTCAAAACAAGCTTAGGTGATTTCCAATCACAACCAAAATGATTTGTACATCCAATATACATTAAAACAAAAATCTGAAAATTTTTCCAGATTTTTCAGTAATTACGGAAATGCCCCTAAACTTTGCATTTTGATCATTTTAGTCATAATTTGTCAAATATATAATTAGGTGATTCCAAATCACTACCAAAATGATTTATAATGCCTTATACATGAAAATACAAATTGCAATTCAAGAAAATAATTTTCCCTAAATTGCCGAGAGGTCCCTCAAGTTTCCAAGAATTGCATTTTAGTCCAAATTTGTTCAAAACCATTCAAGATCAAGTCCAATCAACACCAAAATTAATATGCATCATATGTACATCATTAATTAACACATATATGAAAAGCCCCAAATTTGGAGAGGGTTATGAACCCTAATTTCTCAAAATTGTCCAATTGGCCAATTAACACCAAAATTAATAAAATTCAGCACTTTAATTCAATCCTTACTACACCAAACTAGTCTCACAACCATGAAACAACTCAAGAACAATTCTAGGTCATTTATGAGTGGCTAATCAACTCTAGAATGGCTACCAAGTTATCAAATAACCAAAAGTAACCTTACTAACACTTAATAAGCTTTCTTTACTAAATACACATGCTAACACCTTTCATTCATGCTTCAAACAAACTTATTACAAACCCAAGAGAATAGAAAAAACATGAAAACATCATATGTTGAAGTCTAAAGGCATATAAATAATTTTCAAGTAAAGAAAAGTATGAAATTACCTTAATTTTTAAAGTTTTCTTCACAAATCTCCTTTAGCACTTTGTTTCTCTCTCAACTCCCTTTTTTGTAATCTATTTTTGAAGCCAAAAGTGAAGCAAAAATGAAAAAACTCAAAGCTTAAAGATAGGGCATGACCGACTTTACCAAAGGCAAAATGGGAATTTTGATTTTTAAAAATTTAATCAATATTAAAAATGCAAAAAATCAAGTTGTCAACCATTTTAATTAATATATATGCACAAATGTACCAATTACATTTTGCCATATTAAAGTTAAAAGATATTTATATTTAATTAATCTAATTATTTAACAATTAAATAATTAGATAATTACAAATATAAATATCCAAATATATGTATAATATTTACATTAAATATTTCATAATACATATATTTATGACAAGTGTCAAATACTTTATTTGACAATTAATTAATGTGGATTTAATAAAATCAAGTATTTAAATCAAATACACATTAATTAGGAAAAAGCCTAAAAAATCCTTAAAGCGTGTATTTATCGTTTAACCATTAAACGATCTATAAATAATCAATATTATTTATAAAAGTAGCCCTAGTGCTCTATGAGTATGTTTCATTAGTGAGACTCTCTAGATTCGGGCATATCCGTCACAAAATTCAATTTCATGTCCATAATCTACCCATCCGTAAATTATGACGACCACGAATAAACTCGCCGAATCAAAAAGGTCGAAGTCATCGCATACGTATAATCCCTTTGTCACAGGTATTCAGATTATCCCAGAGATATAGATAAAAATGTCAAATCTCTATAGGTATAATCTTGTCGATGATTTTATTAGCAATCTCTTAATAACACTTAGAACTTACTTCTACAATGTACCACGAGCCCATGGATTTAACATATTGCTAATTGCACATTGAATACCTATGCTCTGTACACATAACTGACGGATCGTATCTTGATCCTCACAGGATACCCTGAGGATCAGTCCACACCCAACGAACAGGTGGAGGTCTGATCTAAATAGATCGGTGACATGACTGCCATCAAAGTGTGGAGGATACCTCATACATCCACAGTGGTATCTCAAGTCAAAGGACCAATATGCTCACTAGACCCGAGAAGATTCCTATTGACATTGGTGTACCATCTATTAGGAAATCTTCGATGAGTCGTTCAGTGTTTATCCACTATAAACACCTACACGTCTATATGAGCCTCCTCAGACTCATGGTTCATTGGGATAGACCATCGGACCAAGTCTCGATATACAACGTGTACTGGTCTCAGCGGATTTAACTAACCGACCCGTCTTAGTAAATCTTGACCAGGAACTTTATTTGGAAACAAAATTCCAGAAATAACATTATATAAAAACTCTTTTATGTAAATCTCTTCTGTAATATCTTTCATAAAACTTGTCTTTCTGAAATATGCTTTTGTAAACTGTTTCTGAAAATCTGATAGCTGAAAGGTTCTGGTTTCTGAAAAATATTTCTAAAATCTGATTTCTGAAAACTATGTTATGAAAATCTGGTATCTGAAATCTGATATGTTTTCTGAAAAACTTGACGTATAGGGGCGTTACGTATCACTGTCCCCCCATAAGCCTAACTAGAGCCAGGAGTGCAAACTCATGACTTTGGGGCGTTACGTATCATCGTCCCCCAAAACATGCCACTTATGTCCCTGAAACAGGTGGTATTGGGGCATTACGTATCGTCGTCCCCCAAGCCACAAACTAGAACTGGGGGTGTGGATCTATGTTACCCTCAAAGCTCTGAAACTAGGGTCTAGGGGCTTTACGTATCGCCGTCCCCCTAGCACTGAACTAGGATCTTGGGGCGTTACGTGTCGTCGTACCCCCAGTCCTCTACATGTGCACATGTTCTATGTCCATCAATTACATGCTATCTTAAGTTACATACTGGGGTGGGTTATTCCCCCATGCCCCGAACAACCATAAAATCATGCTTGAAAAACATTTCTGCCTTAAACATACTTAAAACTTAAATCTTCATGAAATAACTGTGATAAAAGTAATCTAACTCCCTAAAGCGTAAAAATAAGTCTTTTTGTAAAATAACACAATACAAATCAATTAAAAAGAGTAGTGTCCACTCACTGATTGGAATCTGGCTGGTGTTATATCACTTCATCGATGGAAAGTATAATTCATGCAATGGTCTATATATGATAACTCGGTTAGACTACAAACTACGAGATGAATTTTGGAATAAGTCTAAACTTTCTTAATTTAAGTTCGTGATATCGTCACTTGGTAGATTATACTTATACTAAGATGTAATATGTGCATACGAACTGATACGAGACCCTAAGGGTGGTCTCTAACACGCTAGGGTGGAACTGGGTGGTTTAAAACTGGTTCTGAGAAATTCTGTGCCACGCGTCGTGACACAAACCCTTGCGCGTCGCGACGCGCGGTGTCCAGAATTGTGCCATCATTTTCTTCTTGCATGTCACGACGGAAGGCTCTTCGGCGTCGCAATGCAACCTGGTTTATCGGGTTTCTTTTTTGTTTCTCTCAACTCATCCAATGCACAAAACATCAATTACACTTCATACTAACACTTCCATACTAAAACCAATATTCAATACATCACATTACACTCAACTTCACATGCACTAAACCACCAACTCATCAACAAATCACTTTTAATCTACCACATACACTTTACAAAGTTAAACCCAAAACTTCACACTCTATTAATCACATCATCCTCACTCTTGGTTTAAACCCTATAATTATCAAATTTGGATACTTATCTAACAACCAATTCCATGCTCATTTCCTCACTAATTACAAACCCTAGTATGCCACTAACACTAACATGTTTCCATATCATCAAAGTTTCAAAATTTCAAATTTGGGTTAAGCAAATCTTACCTTCTTTCTTGTTGTTGGATCTTCTTCATCCCTCAAATTCTATGGATGCCAAATCTTCTATGCTTCTTTTTCCTTCTCTCTTTCTTCCTTTCTTTTCCTTCTATTTCTTCTTCTTCTTCTTCTTCTTCTTCTTCTTCTTCCTCTTATTTCTCTCTTTCATGTCTTTTTTTCTTCTTTTATTTCCAAATTTGTGAGTTTGTGAATAGTGCACCCCTTTTATAGTTGGCCTTAAAAAAATAGAAGAGTGTAGAAGTTTATGGATTTTACTAGAATACCCTCGGTTACTATTCATATGAATTTGTGATATGCATTTTTAGCCTATTTACGCTTTGAATTTGGAAAATTATTCAACTTGAAAGTTGTAGATCTCGATCTCATCTTTCTAGCGATATAAAATTCATAAAAATTGGAGTTTATACAAAAAGTTTATGGCCCAAATACCATGGGCTGTCCGAAGTGGAATATCGTAACATCTAATGTCGGATTCTTGAAAATCTACCGCTATACATCTCACGAAAGCATATGTTTCCAAACATGATTTACATTTGGTGTCACTCGTCTCACAGTGTAACAGTAGTCGAAAACTCCGGTCGTTACAAATTCTCCCCCTTAAATAGGATTCGTCCTCGAATCCTTTTTAAACTTAGAATATTACCCTAGATTACAGAGTTCAGGGGTCCTTTCTAATCAATAAGCTTAAACTGACTTTATGCTTGTAACCATCTTTATTTCCATCTGCTAAAACTCTTCCTTTATTAATTCGCGTTAACCAATTCCATTATATCTAGGTGACTAAACTCTCTGTTAAACTGATCATTAATTCTATTTCCAATGAATACGTCTTAGTCGTTCTCTTATCTTAACTTTTGTTTCATTTATTATTCTTCTTGAAGTCTTGATCAAGAGGGAACTTCTCGCCTTGTTCTCATAAAATCCCTGCTGATATATTTTACACTACGGCTGTACTATAACTCTTATGATGCATCAAAGAAATCTTTTATTGCTTCATCATTGAAAGTACCGTGTGTCCTGTAATGGGTTCTTCACTCAAACCTTAACTCTGGAAGGCATATAAAAACATCTATTCATACCAAGTTGTTTATTAATACCGTTCGTTAACTTTTCTTGCCTTTGCTCATCAGTATACCTTAGAACCTTGGAGTATATGATCTGATTCTACATGTACCTCTTGTTCTCTATTATTAATTACCGATGAGTTGGTACTAAGGAGGTTAATTCTGATAGCTTTTCTGGGGCTTAACTGTATGTATATTGTTGCTTAAATTGCACTTGCTACTAACGTGAACGGTGGCATTCGATCCTAGTTACAGTTTACACTTTCTTCTTACCCTAACTTACATTTCTACTAAGTCTGGTTACGGTGGTCCAAATTAACCATGTTCTCTATAGTTTAAATGTCGTCAAGGGCCATTTCTCATATACACGTAAATATACCATACCTCGAGAACTCATTCGTCATGCTAATTGCAACTTTACAATAACTTATCTTCTCGATTCCATGATATACAATATATCTACCAAACCACTCATACACGTGGCTTATTCCGTCTCAAACCCGCAATGGTTTGGTCAACTACGATTGGGGTTGAGTATTTAATGTGCTTTTCGTAAGGTAACACGTAAGGGATTTTTTGGTTTCATTCTAATACGAAAAAACTTGGCCGTTTCTCATCTTTATTTTTTCTTATTAGGTATTCTCTCCTACTGTTGTTGCACCTAGACAGCTTTACTTCTAAACCTTTTCCTTAGTATTCTTTTCATCTTCTAATATATCTCATTCTACACTAAGAATTTCCTTGGTTTATTTCTCCATCTTCCTACTTGAGGGATATATTCGTTCTTTATGTATCCACTTATTACGCTCTAATTCTAGTTCCTTGTACCTCCATCGTTACTTAACTACTATCTATTCTCTGTACCACTCCATCTGTATAACTTCTCTCCTAACTCTTTTGCTCAGAACTGTGACTTATTCATATTCCATGATTAAAGTACGTGTGAAGGTCTTAAGTTCCGTTTCTCTTTCACTATACTTTCACTTATTCCTGGGAGTATCTTGAGGCAACCTTCAAACTTTGCTATTATAGTCTATCAAGGGTTGGGAGGGTGGGAGTTTATCTTAAGGCTTTCCTACACTAGGGTATTACTTATTAAAAACTATCTATTTTGCAATATCTTGTTTTACTTCTATTTTATATTTGATTATCGAATACATTACCTCCTCTGCGAAATTCCCCTTGAGTCATATTTTCCAAAACTATTACACTGCCCATGTACTTCTCTTTATTTAGTCTCTGTCATTAATCTTCCGAAGTCGTTCCTTTGTCTCTCTGAGTGCCGCTATACTCTCTTTACTATTCTTCTTTAAGAAACTTGCTCCACTACAATAGTTCCTTAAACTTCCTCCTCCTTACTTTCTGAAGACCCTATCAACGTCAATTACTTAGGACATCTTTTTCAGAATTTTTAGTTCAGGTACTACTCTTTACTTAGTCTTTTCTTCGTACTACCACGAGATTCTTTGTAAATTGTTCACTATATTCCTGAAAATCATTCTCTATGCTCTCTTTGTACTTCTAAGTTTTTACCTTTTTATGGGTTTCTTAATTCAACGATGGCTTTTTGACTTAGTTCAACTTATCATAATTTCAAACTATTCTATCTCATATTCTTTATATATGATTCATTGAAGTCACTGATTTAGTTGTCCAATCATCTCGCATTTCATCTAATCTCTCAATTGCTCTTTCTTACTGGTATCTAATCTCTCAATTGCTCTTTCTTACTGGTTCTTTTCTTTATTGGAGTCTAAATTGGGAATGGATATATGTTCACGTGTCTGGTTCGGTGTTTATATGCTTACTCGAATCAAGGTTTCCTGAAGAAAAAGTCCTTATTCATTTTGCAGGAAATTGGTCGACTACTCCATGCCTCGGAGTCCCATAACTACTATCAATTCTCTACATTACTATCTTCTCGTTATGTTATCTTTATGCTTTAATGCACCAAGTTTCCTTATTACTTCTCATGTTCCTCTTACCATTGCTATCCTATTATTTGCTCTATGCCTTACTACTGAGGCTAATGGTGGTTCATTCTTCTGTCTGCCTCTTAGATCTCCACTTCATGTTCTTGATATAAACCTCGATTTGGTCACTTTATTCTATTATCCATACTGGTACACTTTCCACTTTCTAAATATCTCCAACTTCATAGGTCTTATCCTTTATACTTTTATAGATTTCTTCTAACTTAATTGATCTATGGGTTCTTCTACATTTGATCTATCTGTGGACTCTTTCTAGTATTGCAAACCTTCCTCTGACTTGCCTTAATCTTTGGGTTACCCTGGGTTCTCTTCTTTATATCCTCGAAACTTCCTTGATTCTTCTTCTAAGTGGTCTACCATCCAAGATCTTTCCATTATTAAGATGGACTCCCGTTGGGTTTTTCTTACGGTCCCCTATATCAATACTAGTAAGAACTGCTTTATATCTCGTCGGTTATTTCCTTTATGTCTCGATGGGTTTCCATATCCTTATTTTGGTACTCTATGTCCTGATAGAGTCCACTGCTCATGTAGGGTAGATATGAGATAGGCTCTGTCAGAATAGCTTTCTTAACTGGTATCACTAAGTGGCCGCATACTAGGTAACTTAGGGTCTTGTCCTCATCGAATCGCTTGGGGTAAGGTACAAGTTATTTTTATCTGTGACCTTTATTTATCTGCTTGAGGACCTGGGTCTAGATTTGGGGAATCCGGAATTCTCTACGACTATTCTTGATTTCTTACTTCTTTTCCCTTATGGTTATCCTTGGTTATTAGGAAAATCACTGTCTATATGAGTTGCTTAAGAACTATTGAACATGCTTGGAAGAATTTTTTTTTTTAGGAGAAAAAGAATCTTGTTGGAAGGGAAGAAACTCTACTCAAGTCTACTCGATATTTTACTCTCGTTCAGGTTTGCTATTTTATTCTTTATTACTAGTTCTGGTATTATCTTTTACTATCTAACTCTGTGTCCCTGATTCTACTTTGGAGGAAAAGAACTTTATTTAGGTCTACACGGTATTTAATTCTTATTCGGACTTACTATATTCTTCTTCATTATCCCATGCTCTGGTGTTTTCTATCTTATCTCATTTTATACCTCTATCTCTGTACTATCTCTGATTTCTTAGATTGACTGTTCCTTTCTTTTTATTTCCTTGCTTTTCTTTCCGACTTTCTCTCTCTCTCTTTTCTAACTTTTTTATCTTCGACCGCTTAAACCTCTACGTGTCTCTCTTTCTCATAACTAATTTTCCCACTCCATCGGGTACTTTTCTTTAAATCTTACTGTCTGGTTTCATGGATTTTTAGACATTTGGTAATAAACTGAATAACTTCAAGAAGATTCCTAATCTTGGATATATAGTATAATTATTCTCGTAAAGAATACTATTCGATTAGTCTGGGAAGGCTCACTAACCTGTCTATATAACTTTGAGGATGTACTCGAGGATCGGATACTGGAGAGGCAGTGCCTTGCATATGAGCATCACAGATATATTACGATACAAAACCCCAACACTCTACCCACTGTAGTCACTGACTCCCTAGACCATGCTCCGATACCATCTTTGTAACATCCCCAGTCCGGGAGATGTTACCGGCATGAGATAGACTGTGTTAACCCCATAAGCCTCTGACTCTGATAACTACTATTCAATTTCTAATACTATTTTCTTTAACTATATATATATATATATATATATCTCGTATATATGAGACCGTGGCCCAAACTTCACAACTTAACATACAAACTCAAACCCAATTACTGTATACATAAAGACACATGTTTATACAAAGACTACACATAATTCAAGTATTAATACAGGGCTTTTATTCCACTCTGAATGACTCCAACTGGACTCTTACTCTTTAACTTGGACTTATGGACTCTGACCCTCTGGTGACTGCCATCAATATCCGTCCTCCTGAGCTCGTCCTCCGAGAAACCTGCAAGATAAGAAAATTAGGAGTGAGAGGTTAGATCATTGTACGATCTAAGTGAGTGGACTAAGAACTGCAATGTTGCAATAAAATCATCTCGTTCTGAAAACAAAATTCCAGAAATAACATTATACAAAAACTATTTTATGTAAATCTCTTATGTAATCTCTTTCATAAAACTTATCTTTCTGAAATCTGCTTTTGTAAAATATTTCTGAAAATCTGATAGCTGAAAGGTTTTGGTTTCTGAAAACTATTTCTAAATTCTGATTTCTGAAAACTGTGTTCTGAAAATCTGGTATTTGAAATCTGATATGTTTTCTGAAAAACTTGACGTATGAGGGTGTTATGTATCGCCGTCCCCCCATACGCATAACTAGAGTGAGGAGTGTAAACCCATGACTTTGGGGCGTTACGTATCGCCGTCCCCTAAAGTATGCCACTAATGTCCCTGAAACTGGTGGTCTTGGGGCATTACGTATCGTCGTCCCCCATGCCACAGACTAGAACTGGGGGTGCGGATCTATGCTACCCTCCAAGCTATGAAACTAGGGTATATGGGTGTTACGTATCGTCATCCCCCTAGCCCTGAACTAGGATCTGTGGGTGTTACGTGTCGCCGTCCCCCCAGTCCTCTACATGTGCACATGTCCTATGTCCGTCAATTCCAGGATATCTCAATTTACATACTGGGGTGGGTTTTCCTCCATGCCCCGAAAAACCATAAAATCATGCTTGAAAAATATTTCTACCTTAAACATACTTAAAACTTAAATCTTCATGAAATAACTGTGATAAAAGTAATCTAACGCCCTAAAGCGTAAAAAATAAGCTTTTTTGCAAAGTAACACAAAACAAATCAATTAAAAAGAGTAGTGTCCACTCACTGATTGGAATCTAGCTGGTGTTATATCGCTTCGTCGATGGAAAGTATAATTCATGTAATGGTCTATATATGATAAATCGGTTAGACTACAAACTATGAGATGGATTTTGGAATAAGCATAAACTTTCTTAATTTAAGTTCGTGATATCGTCACTTGGTATATTATACTTATACTAAGATGTAATGTGTGCATACGAACTGATACGAGACCTTAATGGTGGTCTCTAACACGCTAGGGTGGAACTGGGTTGTTTAAAACTGGTTCTGAGAAATTTTGTGCCACATATCGCGACACAAACCCTTGCGCATCGCTACACGTGGCATCCAGAATCGTGCCATCATTTTCTTCTTGCGCATTGCGACGCAAGGCTCTTCGGCGTCACGACCCGACCTGGTTTTCCAGGTTTCTGTTTTGCTTCTCTAAACTCATCCAATGCACAAAGCATCAATTACACTTCATACTAACACTTCCATACTAAAACCAATATACAATACATCACATTACACTCAACTTCGCATGCACTAAACCACCAACTCATCAACAAATCACTTTTAATCTACCACATACACTTCACAAAGTTAAACCCAAAACTCCACACTCTATTAATCACATCATCCTCACTATTGGTTTAAACCCTAAAATTATCAAATTTCGATACCTATTTAACAACTAATTACATGCTCATTTCCTCACTAATTGCAAACCCTAGTATGCCACTAACACCAACATGTTTCCATATCATCGAAGTTTCAAAATTTCAAATTTGGATTAAGCAAATCTTACCTTCTTTCTTGTTGTTGGGTCTTCTTCATCCCTCAAATTCTATGGATGCAAAATCTTATATGCTTATTTTTCCTTCTCTCTTTCTTCTTTTCATTTCCTTCTTTTTCTTTTTCTTTTTCTTTTTCTTATCTTCTTCTTCTTTTTCTTTTTTTCTTCTTCTTCTTCTTCCTCTTTCTTTCTCTCCTTCACGTCTTCTCTTCTTCTTTTATTTCCAAATTTATGAATTTGTGAATAGTTCACCCCTTTTATAGTTGGCCTTAAAAAAATAGAAGAGTGTAGAAGTTTATGGATTTTATTAGAATACCCTCAATTACTATTCATCTGAATTTGTGATCTGCATTTTTAGCCCATTTTGGGTTTTACTATTGAAAAATGTTCAACGAAAAAGTTGTAGATCTCAATCTCAGATTTCCGGCGATATAAAATTCATAAAAATCGGAGTTTGTACGAATAAGTTACGACCCAAATACTATAGGCTGTCCAGAGTGGAATATCGTAACATCTAATGTCGGATTCTCGAAGAATCTACCGCTATACATCTCACAAAAGTATATGTTTCCAAGCATGATTTACATTTGGTGTCGCTTGTCTTATAGTGTAACAGTAGTCGAACACTCTGGTCTTTACAGCATTACAAAATATATTATCGGGTCTTTGTCTAATATATACATATCACTAAATCATATTTAGTTTCAATCTAATCATAGTTACATCGAATATGTATATAAAAGCAAGAAGTACTACCATAAATAAGTAATATTATGGAAAAAGTAATTGTTTATATTCATGAATTGAACATAAATACGATCCGGATTGGCACTCCGAGCACCAACCCTAACAAGTACATCATACCGTATACCATAACTCAAATAGCAAACATATGACTTACATAGTCTATACACAACAAAAAGAATTACTCAGACGATCAGATACACTGTACCTGCAGTCACCGACACCTAAACATTTACTCTGATACCACAACTATAACACCCCGCCAGAGGTAGGATGCTACCGGCATGAGACATGATTAACCCATCTCCATAAGCCTCTAAATTTCCAAAAAATCGAGCATGATGTACCATAAAACTGGAAAACCTGGATCACAGTCCAGCATCAAACGAAATCTAAGAAAACATCAAACAAAAGGACCTCAGGTCCACACAAAATTCATTAAAATCATATCATAGGGGCTCCGTGCCCACATCATCTATAAACACTCAAGGGCTTTGTGCCCACAACATCATAAGCAATCAAAATATTTACTTAATATATATACAAAGATCGTTCTCAGAACGACAATAAAATATTGATCACAAATCCCAAACCTCTAAAATGATTCCCATGACACTTGCGAGGGTGACTGCCGTGTTGGTGTTCCACGTCTCGAGCATAACTTCCAAAGCTGTCGTGGTTGACCAATCTAGAAACCAACCTGTAAAACTAACAAACTAGTTTGGTGTGAGTTATAAAACTTAGTAAGTAACCCTGCTAGTACTATAAACAAACAAGTCAAACATATCAGTAGTTTATCAAAATTACTAAATTTTACAAGTTCAGATTTATTAACTTGTTATTAACATTATACTTAACCCATGTCTACATGTTCACATATACACCAATCTATTAACCAAACATCCAAATCACACAAGACATCAGAACCAATATACCAAAATATATCATTTTACATCTAAATCATTTCAACCGCAAGAAACATGAAATCACATTCTTAAACTTTATTATGAATGCACATCTTTGAAATATCATCAATTCAGTAAACCAAATAAACTTCCTTTAACTTTCTTTAATTACGGTAACCTTATGATAACTTAACATTTATGACTCATATGCATTCACTCATATCATTGCAAAAATCGTATCTCTCTTCTCTTATATTCATGTACATCCAATTCCATAATTCCTACATGAAGAAATTGTTGGGGTTTTTGGCGCGGGCGCAGCGGAAGCTCGCGGTTCAGGTGAAATCGTAATTTTAAACTTTTTAAATTATCGAATGAATTATTCAATATCTAATATGAATAATTCATTTATATTTCACCTAAACATATTTATTCGATATCAAATAACGACATAAATAACTAAGAAACGTCGAGAAATTTTTACGAAAACGTTTTTCCGCAAAATGGCATAAAACACATTTTTGATCGAATCGACCACCCAATGCACATGAGGGCTGCCCAGGTCAGCCCCAATAGTGCTAGGGCAGTTCATGGGCTGCCCGAATAGTGACCAATTCACTGTTTGGGCAGTCGTCACCCGGTTGGCTCAAACGTCACCCAGTAACGTCATTTTTCACCGTTTTCGCATATTTCAACTCCGAAACAGTTTCTGGTAATTATTCCAACACCCAAAACACATCCAATACATTTATATGACATTATTTTCATAACAATAAACCCAGTTTTTCCAGATCTGATTTTGTAACAAAAATAATCAATTTTTCATGCTTTAATCAAACTTTTTCAACATTAATCAAATTAATCACAACACCAATCCAAGTCACCACAATTGACGCACCCAAGAATAATTCTAGGAATTACATGAGTGTTCATAACAATATAAAATGGTAACATATCATCAAATGATCAAATTGAATAAATATTACAATAATATCACTCAATACTACTTCACACATGCTCCAAGCCTTCCATTCCATCCTCCAAATCAAAAAAAAAAAAACAATTTCTAAGAAGTAAGTAAACCCTAGAACCATTCTAACAATTCAAGAATAAGAAACTAATTTTCTACACTTAAGAATATTAAAGATTACCTTCTAATCTTCAACTTTCTTTGGGTTTTTTTCTTGAATTTTTACTTTCTTCTTCCTTGAATCATCAAGAAAAAATTGGAGAGTTATTTTGGAGGATTTTTCGGCCTTGGGAAGCCATAAACAAGAAAAAAAAAATTTCCGTTTAAAAAATGGTGATCGGGACTTAGGGATGGTATTATGGTCATTTTCCAAATTTAATCCAATTAAATTAAATCAAACTTTATGTTAGCAAATCAAATTTGCACACCTAAAGTTTAATTAAAATATATCACATGTATCAATAGTAATTAAACATATTGCATAACATTTATGTAATATGGATATTATTTAATTATTCAAATATTTAACATTTAAATATTTAAATAATTAATTAATATAATTATTATTATATATGTATTTTTATTTACATTAAATAACAAATACATATATTAATGGCATGTGTCAAAATCTCATTTGACAATTAATTAATATGTATCAATTCAAATTTTGAGTCAAATATAAATACAAATTAATTATTAATTGACCAAAATTCCCGAAAGCATGTGTTTTCGTTTAACCGTGTAAATGATTCAAATTAACTCATTTAATTTGGTGAAGTATTATGAATAATCTCTATTATTCATAACGCGTTGCCCAAGTGTTCAACGAGTACACTTCATACTGTGGGACTCTCTAAGTTTAGGTTTATCTGTCACGAAATCTAATTTCTTGTCCATAATTCTTCCACTCATGAATTATGATTACCACAGATAATCTCGCTAAACTATGCAAGCCGAGGTCATTGCATGCGTATAATCTATTCGTCACAGGCTATCCAGATTATACCTGGGATATATATAGAACGTCAAATCCTTATGGTATAATACAGTCGACTTTCAAATTTACGATCTCTAAATAACACTCGGAACTTGCTTCCGAAGTTATACCACGGCCATGGATTTACTAGATCGCAAGCACGTGTAGGATACCTACGTCCTGTACACAAGACTGACGGATTCTATCTTGATACGCACTGGATATCATGAGCATCTTGTTGAATAATTATGACCCATAGCATCACTATTTGTACATAACATGGTGTTGTTGTACAAATTAATTATGTGAAAAAGGAAATTGCTCTTTTATCATTTGTAATTGGATACATGGATATATAAATGATAAAAGTCCTTAACATTAGTTCCGGATTAATAAGATATGAGACAGTATTAATCCACAAAGGTTTAATCATTAAATATCCCTAGTCGTAGTATTATCGAGACTGGACATCGATAATGCGGAATAGGCTGGTATTACACTTGTGCGTGTTATGGAAGTGTAACGACATAGTTCTCATATATTTGGGTATTGGATACTCATGCAAGTGTAATAGGAGGTTCTGTTTACCGATGGTACAGAAACAGTTTCGCTCTGGATAGACCTATCGGAATCTCATTGGTAGTATGACTATGTGTCTATGGGAATCCGAATCAGGGTAGGTGTATTTGGTCTCAACCTGAGACTTGCATCGTTAATACTTGCGACAATCAGTATACTTTGGTTTTGGTCGTCCAGGGCTTTAGCAGGTTCTGTGTACGCCTCTTCTGGGTATACTGAGAATCATAGTGTATTGGGTGTGATGTCAATATGGAAGTATCACTTCAGTCATATGGAGATGATGATCACGTAGGGATACAAACTGGTACTCTAAGTGCTATAGCCATCGGGGAAGTATGACTAGGTCATGAATTTCCAATCATAAAGAGACTAGTTGCTAGTGATCCGATATATGCTTCGTACGGGGCAGACACAACTCCAGCACCAGGCCTAGCATGTGACATTCGATAACTGATCGTAACACGATGCCTACGTCTGACAAGATCTTGTATTCCGTAGAAGAATATTTCTGGAGAATTGGGTAGGTACAGTGTTTTGCTAGAAGCCAACCATGTCTTGTAAATCGGTAAGAACGTGGTACCGGGTACGCACGTATTCGGATAGTTCGATAACCGTATTTACTGCCAACATATCCAGGGATCTCTTGGGTGGCATCCCAAAGATTCACTGATGATATTTGACTCGAACAATATTAATCTGGGTTAATTAAGAGAGAGAAAATTAATCTGGGATTAATTATCAGAGAAAGAATTAATCTGGGATTAATTGCGTCGAGAATTTATCTGGGATTAAATTCATCGAGAGGAGAGAACGTGATTAATTTGGAATTAATCGGTAGAATAAATTTAATAGTTAAATTAGATTTTACTATTTAATTTATTTAATTGGGCTAAAATAATATATTAGATATATTAATTGAAATCGGATTTCAACGCGGAATTAAATTGGATTTTAATTCTAGCGAATGAATTAATTTGGAATTAATTCGTAAGTGACTTAAAATAATTTTGCGAGGCATAATTATTTAATTAAATTAGATTTAATTACGTCGAGACGGAAAATTCGTTTAATCGGATTAAACGAATCCGAGCCCGAAGTGTGTTGAGCAAGCCCACTTGAATTTTGAATTTAAAGTGGGGCCCACTTCACTTATCATCTTTGGTGATAGAAGTGGATAGAAGTGGATGATGAGTTTTGGTGGAAACTTGTAAAACACTCTTTGCCTTTTGATAAAGAAAAAATGAATTTTTTGAAATTATTTCATTTTCCTCTCGGTTTGGCCGTGAGATGATTGATCATTTTTTTCCCTTTTGGCCAACTTGGCCGAATGAAAAGAAAAGGCAAAATGAATTGACTTCTCTCTCTGATTTGGAAAAATAATGACCACTGCCTTGGTTTTAAAAACAATGGCCAAAAGCCATTAGCCTTCTCTGGAAAAAAGCAATTGGCCGAAAGTCTTGAACAAAGGCATTGGCCGAAAGACAGCAAATGGCAGAATGACCTTTACTCTAATTTGGCCGAATGGCCTTTCTTTTGAAGAATGCCGAATGGCCACTGCACTTTGAGTGCACAATTTGTCTTGGCCGAATGGCCTCTTCACCACCATGGGCGATTGCTTCCCTCTCTCTCTTGGGCACAAAATTTGTTCCATTTGTTCTTGCTAGCACATAGGGAGTCAAATGATGGTGATAGGGATACTCACTATGAGCTTGGAAGCTTCCACATCCATGAAAAGTTTTGAACTCAACCGATCAATGCAAGTCCTCCGCAACTTATTTTTGATTTTTATTCACACACGAATCACGCTTAGAGATCTCGTGGCATGTCTAGGACACTTACTATGGTATCAGAGTGAGATCTAAGCTTGATTTAATTTCTAGGGTTTATGACTTTAATTTAAGATTTTATTCTTAGAGCTTGATTTTTCCTAAAATGGTTGTTTGGTTGAGTTTATATGATGTTGAATTGGATTTTTATATCATTGGATTTGTGATAAATTTATTAGATCAAAAATCCCCAAAATCCATGCTTGGCCGAAAATTACCCTAGGAAGCTCATGGTTAATTTTTTGAATTAGACAATTATATATGTTGATTCATATGAAATTGAATGTTAATTGTTGATTTAATTAGATTGAAATCAAAATTGGATGTTAATTTCATGTATTGCCGTGAGTATGGAGCATGTTGGAATGGATTGATTGTGAATTAATTTGTGTTGGACATAAATTAAATTGTTAAGCATGATTAATTAGATTAATTAGTGTTTTGGAAATACTAGATTAATTAATTAATTGTGCTTTAATTGAATTAATATGTAATTTGGAATGATATATTAATTTAATTTGTTGTATTTGGGCTAATGGGCTTGGTTGGGCCAAATTTTAGTCTTGGATTATATTTGGGTCTAAACCATTTCCATAAAGTCCAAAATATGACAATTGGGCCTTTAATAATTTAATTGGGCCTAAATTGATTTTATGGCATGGGATGATTCCTAAATGGGCCAAGGCTTTTGGGTTTGATCCATAATGGCCAAAGCCCACGCCAAAAGAATTAATTGAAAGCCCATTAGACTTTAATTAAATAGTATTGGATACTAATTGGGCCTTAGAGACCCATTAAGATTGGATTTGGAATCCAAGTCTTAAAGGCACATAAATAAGTGTAATTATTTAATTTGGAATTAAATATGAATTAGTATTGGATACAATTTAAATTGGATTTAAAATTGTAGTTCGATATAATTCAAGACTACGTACTTTGAGTATTTATTCTTAAACGAGTTGGACTCACGCAAATCAAATCATTGTTGAACATTGGATGGTCATTAATTTAAAGATTAATTAATTGGATTAGATTGATTGAATAACATGCTTTGTGTGAATACTTGGATGTATGTATGAATAATGTATATCAGATGGAAATTAGAAGGGTGAGGGCAATTTTGGAAATTATTGTAATAAATTTAGAATTTATTAAATTGGATCTGCGTGTCCAGCCTATTACCTACCGCTTTTCTCATTGTATTTCTCTTCTCACCAATTCCCCTCAATGTAAATGAGGTTTCTTTAGAAGTATTATGTAATTGGGTAGAAGGATGAATAGTGCTAGCGGGAGAGAGGAAATGGAGAGATTTGTTCTAGGAACAATTTGTTGTATATCCATCCGCATATCATTATTAATTTAATCGCGCCTTATTATGCTTTTAGAATGCATGCTTAAGGGTGAATGATGAGACCTAATTAAAGATAATAAATTGGTTGCCAACTCGCGACAAAAACCCTCATTTTTATATTAAGCGTTTTTCCTTCCATTGAGTGATTCTCTCTCAAGATCCAAGATTGGCATTGGTTTGTTGGCCAAAGTCAAGACCTTTGTCCATCGCGGATGTGTTTGAATCACGGAAGCTTTGTTCCATATCGTACGTCATGGGCAAGTTGTGATTTGTTGGCCAAAGTCAAGGTCACTTCTTGTTCATCGACCTCGATTACGAAGCTTTCCCACTGTCAATGGGTCGCGCTTAACTAGAATCATTAAGCTTGTTGAGCCAAAGCCAATGCTTAGTTGATTTAGAGGAAAAAGGTTAGGAAATATATTGGATATATTGGCATATATTGGATATATTGGCATATATTGGATATATGTTTCGGGCTTGGAGGTACACCTACTAGATCTAGGAATTGGATGAGATCCAATTGATCTTAGAGATCTACCTAGTTAAGTTTCATACAACTTGTTGGCCAAAGTCAAGGTTGTGTGTTATTCAACGGGATCCTAGCCCACTAGGAAACTAGGTTTCCCGAGTACTCCACAGAGGGTTAGAGGCTCGCCGAAAATTAATGGGAGGCAAGTATTAAATTTGCAATTTTGTTTAGATATTTGTCAATACGCGCTCATTTCATTTTTCGTCATTAATTATAAATATAATAGTTGGACTAATATTCAATTGTTGTTTTAATTTAACAGTTGGACTGTATTCAAACTACTTCATTTGTAGTTGGTTATATAATTGGATTATAGTAATCAATACATTTGAATGTAACCAATCAATTGTAGTTGATTATATAGTTAGACTATAGTAATCATTATATTTAATTGTACCTGAAATCATTGATTGGATAGTTGGACTATAGCAATCAAGATGATGAAAGATTAGCGTCAAAGGACATAATCCTGGGGAAAATATCTTTAACGGCTTTAATTTTCAGATTGGGAATAGAACCTCACGATAGTCCTGGTAGCTGAGAAGTTATTCTATTTGATAGAGAAACCTCTTGAGCATGAGCCCGGAGTTGAGCGTATAGTAGAGCATGAGCTTAGGAAGACTCATTATGATGATAACTTTAGTGTTCAATCCGTTATGCACAGCCCGAGCTTCTTAAAAGGACATATCCCAAGTTGTCTGCCTAAACTGTGGAAAACGGGGTCACTAGAAGTGTGACTGTCGTATGGACAAGGCAGACATGAAGGAAATGAAGGCGGGACAAGGTTCTGGCTTAAAGAATGTTTGTTATAAACATGTTCACTACTGGTTTTAAAATTGGATTTTTGATACTAGATGTGATACATGAATATATGTACTGATGTGCGGGATCTGCTGATAAGTAGGAAACTGGCTTCAGATGAGATCGACCTACAAGTCGGAAATAGTACGAGAGTCGTTGTTTTGGCCGTTGGAACCTAAGTTTTGGAACTGCCCTTTGGGCATGTACTTAAATTAGGAGACTGTTATAATTTATCTAGTTTGACTAGGAACATTATCTCTGTATCTAGTTTAACCGGTTGCGGGTATACCTTTATATTCCGAAACACCAGGTGTTTTGTTTATAAAGATGATATCGAGATATCTACATTAGATATAAATAATGGTCTTTATATTTTGAATATAAATGAATCTCAAACATATAACATGACAAACAAATAGCTCAAATTGAGTAATTCTAATGAGACTTATTTAGGGCATTATTATCTGGGACACATTAACAAGACTCGTATATCCACACTTTCGAGAGTGGATACTAGGACGGATTTGATTCTAATTCAAAAGATGTATACGAATCTAATTTATTAGGCAAAGTGCCTAAAACACCTTTTACTAGGTAAAAAGTGCAAGTGCCACCAATCTGTTAGCCCTCGTTCATTGTGACGTAAGTGGGCCCATGTCTAGCTAGGCTAGAGGTGGATATGAATACTTCGTAGCCTGTACGGATGTGGCATCGCGTTACGGTTATGTGTATCTTATGAAAAATAAGTCAGAAACTTTTGAGTAATTCAAAGAGTTTCGACACGAAGTATAGAAAAACAGACGAGTAAAAGTATTAAGACATTACGGTTGGACCGTAGTAGAAAATACTTAAAAATATAAGTTTCAAGATTACTTGAAAGAGTAAGGTATTCTTTCACAGTGGACTCCTCTCGGGACACCTCAAATTGACGGTGTGTCCGAACAGAAAGACCAACTTTGTTGGACATGATAAGGTTAATGATGAGTCGTTCTGAGCTACCAATCTCCTTCTGAGGATACACATTAAATATTGTAATACTTATTTTGAATAAGGTTCCATGAAAAACTGTTAGATAGACTTCATATTAGATATGAACAGGAAAGAAACCGGGTTTCTCATTCCTGAAAATTTGGGAATGTTGGGCATACGTTAAATGTTTGGATGGTACAAAACTAGAGCCCAAATTTGATAAGTGCCTATTTGTAGGTTGTCCTAGGGAAACCAAAGTATAGTACTTATACAACTCACAAGAGAATAATGTAATTGTTGCTCTCCATGCGTTTTTCCTAAGAGGAATTTTTATATGCAGTGGTAAGTGGGAGGAAAGTAAAACTCGATGAAAATCAGAGTAATACTGTTCCAGACACCGAGTCCTCACGGAACACCAACAGTTCATCAGGGATGAAACTGTACCAATAATCTTTGAATACACAAGAACCGTGTAGGTCGGAGAGAGTCAGAAAACAACCTGGGAGGTATGGGTTTCTGATCTCACCTCATGTAGATGTTAATCTTATTGAGGATAATTAACCCACTACGTATGAGGAAGTGATACAAGGTATCGACTTCTTTTATGGCAAAGTGCCATGAAGTCCGAAATGGATTCCATGTATATCAACCAAGTTTGGATACTGGTTGATGTACCAGAAGGCATTGTGCCTATTGGTACTATATAAGTCTTCAATGAAGACATACATGGATGGAAACATGAAATATACAAAGCTAGGCTTGTACAGAAAGGGTATCGTCCAAGACATAGTGTCGATTACGATGAAACCTTTTACCCGTTTCCATGATTAAATCCATTTGGATAATGCTTGCTATAACTGTATATTTCGTTTATGAAATATGACAGCTGGACGCCAAAAGGTTTCCTTAACGGAAACCTTTTGGAGGATGTATGCAATATTCTGACAGTTTTGTCGTGCCAAAACATGCAAACAAGGTTTGCAAGTTGAATCGATCCATTTATGGATTGAAGCAAGCATTGCATTCTTGGAACCAGCATTTTGATGTAATCATAATAGTATATGATTTTATTCAAAATGAATATGATTCTTGTGTATATAAGAAAGTTAGTGGGAGCGCACTGATAATGAATGTCCTATAATTTGATGATGTATTGCTTCTAAGCAATGACATTCCCATATTAAAATCGGTGAAAGCTTGGCTTTCGTTAAAATTCTCCATAGCAATACCTAGGAGAAGCAGGCTTTATTCTAGGAATAAAGATCTACTGGGATAGATCTAGAAAGCTGCTGACAACCCTCCCAGAGCTCGTATGTTTTGATATGTACGTGAACTGATGTCTCATATGCTTTGAGCATATGTAGACTCAATCAGGCCAATCCAGGTGATGGTCATTGGATTGATGTTTACAACATCCTTAAGTATCTTAGACGAACTAAGGATACTTTCTTAATTTATGGAGAATGAGAAATTGAGGTAACTGGATTCACCACTGTAAGTTTCCAAACCAATAAAAATGACTGTAAGTCTTAATAAGGGTACATATATAGTTTGAATATCGGAACAGTGAGCTGGAAATCTTCCAAGCAAGATATTGTTGCCGAATAAACAACAAAACCGGAACATTGATGCAGCTGATGCAGCAATAGAAGCATTTTGGATCTAAATAATCCTAATCGGATTAGGAGTAGTTCTGTTAGCAGCTGATCTAGGCTAAAGCGCAGGCTAAGGAACCACGGCGTCATCAATAATCCAAGTATGTACTTTGACTAATTTCATCTGATTCGTAAAATCATACATCGTGGCGATGTGATGATCGAATAAATCGCATCAGATGATAACCTTGCAAATCCGCTGACGAAAGTTGTTTCTCAGCAGAAGTTTGAGAGACTCATACATAGTTCAGGTGTAGGACACCTGAGTGATTGGCTATAGGCCAAGTGGGAGATTGTTGGATAATTATGACCAATAACATCACTATTTGTACAGAATATAGTGTTGTTGTACAAATTAACTATGTGACAAAGGAAATTGCTCTTTTATCATTTGTAATTGGATTACCTGGATATATAAATGATAAAAGTCCTTATGATTAGTTCTGGATTAATATGATATGAGACAGTATTAATCCATAAAGGTTTAATCATTAAATATCCCTAGTCGTAGTATTATCGAGACTGGACATAGATAATGCGGAATAGGCTAGTATTACACTTGTGCGTGTTATGGAAGCGTAACGACATAGTTCTTATATATTTGGGTATTGGATACTCATGCAAGTGTAATAGGAGGTTCTGTTTACCGATGGTATGGAAACCGCTTCGCTCTGGATAGACCATTCAGAATCCTATTGGTATTATGACTATGTGTCTATGGGAATCCGAATCAAGGTAGGTGTATTTGGTCTTAACCTGAGACTTGCATCGCTAATACTTGCGGCAATCAGTATACTTTGGTTTTGGTCGTCCAGGGCTTTAACAGGTTCTGTGTACGCCTCTTCTGGGTATACTGAGAATCGTAGTGTATTGGGTGTGATGTCAAGATGGAAGTATCACTTCAGTCATATGGAGATGATGATCACGCAGAGATACATAACCAGTACTCTAAGTGTTATAGCCATCGGGGAAGTATGACTAGGTCATGACTTTCCGATCATAAAGAGACTAGTTGCTAGTGATCCGATATATGCTTCATACGGGGAAGACACAACTCCAACCCCAGGCCTAGCGTGTGACATCCGATACTAGATCGTAATACGTGATACTACGTATACTACGCCTGAAAAAGATCTTGTATTCCGTAGAAGAATATTTCTGGAGATTGGGTAGGTACGGTGTTTTGCTAGAAGCCAGCCATGTCTTGTAAATCGGTAAGTACATGGTACCGGGTACGCACGTATTCGGATAGTCCGATAACCGTATTTACTGCCAACATATCCAGAGATCTCTTGGGTCGCATCCCAAGATTCACCGATGATATTTGACTCGAACAATATTAATCTGGGATTAATTAAGAGAGATAAAATTAATCTGGGATTAATTACGGCAGGAATTAATATGGGATTAATTATCAGAGAAAGAATTAATATGAGATTAATTGCGTCGAGAATTTATCTGGGATTAAATTCGTCGAGAGGAGAGAACGTGATTAATTTGGAATTAATCGGTAGAATAAATTTAATAGTTAAATTAGATTTTACTATTTAATTTATTTAATTGGGCTAAAATAATATATTAGATATATTAATTGAAATCAGATTTCAACGTGGAACTAAATTGGATTTTAATTCTAGCGAATGAATTAATTTGGAATTAATTCGTAAGCGACTTTAATAATAATTTTACGAGGCATAATTATTTAATTAAATTAGATTTAATTACATCGCGATGGAAAAATTCGTTTAATCGGATTAAACGAATCCGAGCCCGAAGTGTGTTGAGCAAGCCCACTTAAATTTTGAATTTAAAGTGGGGCCCACTTCACTTATATCATTAGTCACCTTTGGTGATATAAGTGGATGTTGGGTTTTGGTGGAAACTGTAAAACACTCTTTGCCTTTTGAAAAAGAAAAAAATGAATTTTTTGAAATTATTTTATTTTTCTCTCGGTTGGTGTGGCTGTGAGATGATTGATCATTTTTTCGCTTTTGGCCAACTTGGCCGAATGAAAAGAAAAGGCAAACTGAATTGACTTCACTCTCTGATTTGGCAAAATAATGGCCAAAAGCCATTAGCCTTCTCTGGAAAAAAAGCAATTGGCCGAAAGTCTTGAACAAAGGCTATTGGCCGACAGACAGCAAATGGCAGAATGGTCTTTACTCTCATTTGGCCGAATGGCCTTTCTTTTGAAGAAGGCCGAATGGCCACTGCACTTTGAGTGCACAATTTGTCTTGGTCGAATGGCCTCTTCACCACTATGGGCGATTGTTTCCCTCTCTCTCTTGGGCAGAAAATTTGTTCCATTTATTATTGCTAGCACATAAGGGAGTCAAATGATGGTGATAGGGATACTCACCCATGAGCTTGGAAGCTTCCATATCCATGAAAAGTTTTGAACTCAAACGATCAATGTAAGTCCTTCCCAACTTATTTTTTATTTTTATTCACACACGAATCACGCTTAGAGATCCCATGGCATGTCTAAGACACTTACACATCTGTCCACACCCAACGAATAGGCAGAGGTCTGATCTAAATAGATCGGTGATGTGACTGTCATCAAAGTGTGGAGGATAACTCATAGATCCACTGTGGAATCTCAAGTCGAAGGACGACTATGCTCGCTCAACTCGAGAAGATTCCTATTGACGTTGGTGTACCATCTATTAGGAAATCTTCAGAGAGTCGTTCAGTGTTTATCAAATAAAAACACCTACATGTCTATACGAGTCTCCCAAGACTCATGGTTCATTGGGATTAACCATCGGACCAAGTCACGATATATGACATGTACTGGTCTCAGCGGATTTTACTAACCGACCTGTTTAGTAAATCTTGACCAGGAACTTTGTTTAAGGATATAAAACTTATAGTGATGCTTCCCAATGTCAATTACAAACTACGTTGTAACTGCGCACTACGTTGTAAATCATAGGGTCTTTGTCTAATTGTAGACGCGGTACAGAAGTGGGCGACGCTGCCCGGGCTGGCGGCACCGTCGGGAGTACGGAGTAGCCCACGGGGGACTAAACCCGAGAAATAAAATGGAGTCGCCACCCAGTGTGACCTGGGAAATGATTTAAGGCTGCACTCACCCCTCACAAGGGAAGACCTCAAACCGTTGGGTTCGGAATGGTCCCTTACTTATGCCAATTGTAATGAAAAGATTTATGCAATAGTATAACCAGGTCTTATGCAACACATGCAAGATAATGTAATCAACACACAAGATTGCACACCCATAAACGTCAATAAATGAAAAGGAAGACAAATGCATAATTCCATAAACATATTAAACAAAAGAATGCAAAAGATGTAAATAAATAATAACTGTAAAAGCAGTAATAATAAAAAAAACAAGCACTCAAACATGAACATGACACAAATGCGAAACAACGACCAAAACAAAGAAGAATAGCGAAGTCAATAGTATGCAAAAGGTAAGTAACATGATGATGAAAGAGATACGACCGCGGCCGACATCTATATAGGACCTCGTATGCCCGATTGAACGTATCTCACGTTTAATCAAACGTACTTCATCCGGTGCGGCAAAACATCGTGGTAAAGGTAGCCTTTAGCATTTCCCTCGAATAGAGGACCTTTGACCCACACGATTAGCCCATGCGCACCAAGTAACAATACATGAATAAACAAAGTAATAATATGGGACCTTGTATGCCCAATTGAACATATCTCGCGTTCAATCAAACGTACTTCGTCCGGTGCGGCAAAACATCGTGGTAAAGTTAGCCTTTAGGCGTTTCCCTCGAATTAAGGACCTTTAACCCACATGATCAGCCCATGCACACTAGATTGTCAATGCATAAATAAAAAAAATAAATAATATGGGACCTTGAATGCCCGATTGAACATATCTCGCGTTCAATCAAATGTACTTTGTCCGGCGTGGCAAAACATCGTGGTAAAGGTAGCTTTTAGGCGTTTCCCTCGAATAGAGGACCTTTAACCCACATGATTAGCCCATACGCATCAAGTAACAATACATGAATAAATAAAGTAATAATATGAAACCTCTTATGCCCGATTGAACATATCTCACGTTCAATCGAACGTACTTCATCCGGTGCGGTACGTGGAGTTGTATCCCAAGTACAGACCGCACTACCGTCCATTCGGATTCGGCTACGGAATTTATGTCTGGGTTTCCATCCGATATACCGCAAGAGATAGCACCGACCATTTAACATAACACAATCATTAACCCAATGTATACATGAAATATGATAATGCATGTGATGAAATAACAATAAATAATGGAAGCGATAAATAGTAAGCTAAGTGCGAAATATTAAAGGAAGATAAATGACTGAAAATAATGCGGAATAGTAAAAAGAGATGTGACCAATAGTTTGGCCATTTTTTAAGGCTTCGCATGCCTGGTTGGACGTATTCCACGTTCAACCAAGCATGCCATTTCTAGAACGACAAAATAAAAATATAAAAAAAAGGTGCCCTCAGGTCTTACCTTTTAAATCGCTTCCTGTGAGTGCGTTACGTCGTCGTCGGAAGGGTTAATGTTCCGTAATTTTTCTGGTTTTCTGGTTCAATATTTTCCTTCGTTGTTTCGCTGTTTACACTGCCGTTTTCTCTATTTTCTTCACTGTTTTTGCTACTGTTTGGTCGTCGTATTTATTCACTGTTTTAGGGTGATATTTGGATGATTTCTCACTGTTTTTTGGACTGGTTTCTCACTGTTTTTTTCGCTATTTGGGGACCATTTTTAGGGATTTTTGGGACTATTTAGGGACTATTTTTGGTGCAGTTTCAAGGTTTGGTGGCTGGTTTGGGTGTTCGGTCAGGGCTGGTTGTGGTTTACTGGTTTCGGTTCAAGGGTTTGTCTTTGTTTACGTTTTTTGTCGGTTTAGTGGCTGCTTGAAGGGTTTGTTTTTCGGATCGTGTATGGTTGATTTTAGTCGGTGGAGGTTCTTAAAGGTTTGTGGTTTTGTTTATTTGGTCAGTGAGGTTGTGTTTTGTGAGGGTTGAGTTTTGTTGAAGGGTCGGTGGCTTGTGTGTGCTCAGCAAGAGAAGGGGACGTGTTTCTCGTTTACGTGATGTGGGTTCAGAGGGTTATTGATTTGTGTTTGTTCATCTGCGTGTCTTTGGGGCCTTTTGCGTGAAGAAGTGAATGAGTGCAAGTTATTTATTTGAGTGCAGTGTCGGTTGCTATGGTTATTTGGCACTGTGTGTGTCTTAGTGGAGCCAAAGAAAAAGAGAGGTGAGGGTTGTTTGATTTGTGGCTACGTTACAATGGTCGGTTTGTGGGCAATGAAGTGGCGTGAGCGTGGCTGGAAAGTGAGGCGTGAGGTGTGTTTTAATAGGAAGGCTACTTTTGTTGTCGGCGAGGGGTATGTGTTTGATCGTGCGTGGTTGTGAGTGAATAGAGATATCAGAGCCGAGAGATTAGGGAATCTTTAGGGTTTTTATCTTTCATGCATGCCGAGAGATAGAGCAGGTTCTTAGGGTTTGTTGGTTCAAAGTGCCGAATGAGTGAGTGAAGATGATTCGGGATGAGAGACCGGCTAGGGTTAGGATAAGTCTTCTTTTTATAATGGTGAGCTAGGGTTTCTAGGTAAGGAAGGAAATCATGCAAATATGGGATGTGTTTAATTAGTTTGTTAAAGGAAAGAATATTGTGTAATTTTGGTGGGGAATATATTTAATTTGGGAGGTGATTTATTTAATTTAGGAATGAGTATTTGATTTAATCTAGGAATGAGATTTAATTTGATTTGTGACATGTGTTTTAAATGTTTTAATTATTTGGATTGGGCTTGGGAGAAATGGGCTTTGGATAGGTTGCGAGGGTTTTGGGCCGAGGCTAATATTTTAAAACAGAGATCAATCAAGTGAACCCGAGGCTAATTAGCGAGTTAAATTTGATAAGGTATTTATTTTCTAAATTTTCCCTTCCGACGTCCGTTTTCCCGCGACTTCCGTAACTTATCGGGTAGTGCCTCCATGCGAGGCTCATCATCGGGCTTCATGCAAAAATACAGTGTCTGCAGTCGCCCCTACTTTGATGGGACTTGTACAGTATGTGACAGTGACAATCCTATCAAAGTCATGCATGCATTTTTTACTTACCTGGCTCGCCAGCTGTTTCCGAACTTACCGGTTGTTCTGAGATGCTTTAAACTGAGTTGATCTGGTGGTAAGGTGCTTCGACCCCTGGGCTTTGTTCCCGAACCACCGAGTGAGCTGCTTTTGATTTCTAGGCTTTGTTCCCAAACTGAATTAAATGGATGGCGAGGGGCTTTCACCTATGGGCTTTGTTCCCGAACCATCTCTGGGCTTTGTTCCCGGACTGTGTTGACTGTGGGCTTTGTTCCCGAGCTGCTGAATGTGGGCTTTATTCCCGAACTGTGTAGAGATGGGCTTTGTTCTCGAACTGTGTTAAGAGTGGGCTTTTTTCCCTGGGCTTTGTTCTCGGACTGTGTAGATTGTGGGCTTTATTCCCGAGCTGTACTGAATGTGGGCTTTGTTCTCGAACTGTGTTGATTGTGGGCTTTGTTCCCGAACTGTGTTGAGTGTGGGCTTTATTCCTGAACTGTGTTAAGAGTGGGCTTTGTTCCCGAACTATGTGGATTGTGGGCTTTATTCCCGAGCTGTACTGAATGTGGGCTTTTTTCCCTGGGCTTTGTTGCACGTGGGCTTTATTCCCAACTGTGCTGAATGTGGACTTTGTTTCCGAACTTTTTTTAGAGTGGGCTTTATTCTCGAACTGTGTGTCTTGGCCACTTTTCTTCAAAACCTGCGAACAAAAACAAGACAAAGACTGCGTGCATGTGACGTGTATGCATGTATGGATGGAAGTATTTCCTATTCCGATGGGTTAGGCCTTGCTGGTGCTTTTTGGCGCCCTTTGCCTACAAATGTCTTTGGTTGCCCCTAAGGCTTGCTTACAGTTTCTTTCTGTCAATTCTATTCTGCTCCTTACTTGTAATTGAAATTCCCTCCGGGTTTTCGGATGTACCAAGATTAAATGCTTTTGCCTTTGTCGAATTAATGTCAAATACGCTTATGTCACGCATATTATACTGTAAACCGAAAATATTCGAACAAGTAAGCAAAATAATGTCTTTACGACTAATAAATGCGAGATTACAAAAATAAACGTCTTCGTCATCTGCAGTATTGTCTTCTTTAGTCTTCTTCGAGTGTCAGATTCTCTGACTTTAGTAGTTCTTCTTTCTTTTCCTTCTTCTCTTTGTCATTGCCCAAGAAGTTTTTCCAGGAATCTATCCCCTACTCTATTACATCTTCACTACTGTTGTTCCATATCTCCATGCAAAAGGCTTTGTGGTTGAGGGTTCGAAGGACAAGGCCTTCAGGTAGGCCAGAGTTGATCATGTAAGTGGGTTATGGAACAGAGTGGTAGTTAGGTAGAGAGTTTCTGTATGTGTTGGGTTGTTCTTTTTCTGGGTCGGGTATCTTATGAGCGTCAATGAGGTTTTGGATCTCATGTCTGAGGTGGGTGCAGTTGTCGGTGTCATGGCATTTTTCTTGATGGAAGTAACATTACAGGTTTAGGTTGAGGTGAGGTGGCACAGGGTTTGGAAATGGTCTAGGTTCTAAAGGTTTAGGAGTCCTTGCATCTTCAGCTTTTCAAACACCTTTGACAAAGGTTTACCAAGATTGGAGAATCTCATGTTTCTGACAGCAGCGAACTCAACAGTAGCGGGTATTGTCCCTGAAGGCCCCCCAATGGTCCTTCTATTTTGGCTGTAAAACTTTCGATTCTCGGCTTCCTCTTCCTCGATATCCATGACAGTTTCTCTGAGCTGTCGAAAGTCACTAATCATGGAGGTCATTCTCATCAGCTTGTTATAAATAGAGAGCTTGGTGCCCTTAATGATCATCTTGATATGGTCCTTCTCCGAGGGCCGAGTCTGCATTTTCAAGAGCTGGCTTCTCCAGTGATCTACATAATCCTTGAAGCTCTCCACCGGCTTCTGTTTGGTATTCTCCAAGTCACGGAGCGACAAGTCAATCTCCAAATCTGTGACATACTGATTCAGAAAGGCCTCTGCTAATGCCCTCCAGTTATCCTTGACATTTCTCTCCAGGCCATGATACCATAACACGGGCGCCCCTTCAGTGACATCTCGAACATCTTCTAAACCTGACGCTTCGACAGACCCACTTAACTCATCATAGAAACATACTATCGGAGATGGACCTTTGGATCCCAATTCCCGTTGAACTTGGCTATGTCAGGCATCTTGAACTGAGAAGGCATCGTAGTCTAGCAAATCTTCATATTTACCCTTCAGCTTACGGGTAACTGACTCCACATGATCCCTAAGTTTCTGCAATTCTACCTGAGACCCGGCTACCTTTCCTATGGCATACTCTGGCATGTCATCATCAAAAGCGGGGATCTCATCACTCACCCTATTCGGAGGCTCCTCACGTCTAACATTCTCATCGTTTTATATTCCCCATGAACGGGGCACTACTAGGCTGGCCACGGCGGTGGCTAAAGCTTGAAACTGCTTGGTAATCTTAGTAATATTGGTCTCTAATTGATCCATGCGGGAAACCTCATTATCTGACTTACTCATGTTTGCTAACTATTTTTTAATGAGCCTTCCTTTCTCTCTAACCCAGCGAAAATCTATGGCGGCTTTAAAACTACGTGTTAGCATGGTACATGTATGCGTACGATTCATGAAATATATAAAACACGTGAGGTAATCAAACAGAATATATCCTTCCGACCTTATTTCTCTCACACTCGTGGTAAGCCTATTTTTGGTTTTAGATATGGCTTATTCTATGCACCGATGCAAGGTACACAAAATCATTTTCTCCTATGCTACGGGGTGAACCTTGGCTGCTTCTGTCCCTTTCCATCAGTAAAAGACAAAGACCGCCAATTTACAACATGGACTAAGCCGATTATTAGATCATGCCATTGTCTAGAAACGACGAATTGGGCTTTCGGCAACCGTGGTCATGGGGATGAACTTAGAAGCGTCCAAAAGTATACAAATATGTCGTAACAATGCGTATCCTTTCTAGATGAAAGCCAGTGCGGATATCGAACTCATACTTCTAACATATTTGGATCATGTTTGGACTTTCTAAACCCATCAAGGTTTTCATACAAGTTGGCCCATTATCATTTCAAAGCATTCAATCATATCATTGCGAGGTGTAAACTTGTCCCAGTTGAAAAGGGCCCAACAGGTTTACACTTTTGCAATAACGTGGCTAAACAACTTCAAATGATAGGGGGCCTAAACATAAAGTGTCCCATCGGTTTTAGAAGCTTTTGGCCAAATTTTCATAAGACGCAAACTCGTCCCAGTTTAAATGGCCCAACAACTTCACATCTCATGACAAGAGGTCCAACTGAATCCAAATGATGATGGTCCCAAACACAAGCATAAAAGGGTGGCTTCTATAGGTCATACAACTATGGTTCACATGCGGGTTTATAGGAGTATAGATAAAGGCTCCCGCCGATGAAGGATTGCCCACAATTAGGTCTCCCCACTCAAGGGTTCGAGCGACCAAGTGAGCGAACCTTTTTTATACCTTAAGGTACGTGCAAACGAGTGATGGTACCATATAACGATCCGCCGCTTCGAGCGAAAATGACTTCACGATACATGAATAACTGTCAAATAGATTCCTCTATTTAAAATTCCCCAGAGGAGGGTGGAGCTAACTCTCTTAAATACCCTTACCTCTTAGGCTCTTATCGCCTTAGTGACAGGAATAAACAACAGATCATCCAAATTAGTCCATCACTTTAAATATATTCCAAGGTAAGCTTCGAGTAAATGATTATCTAGATGTCTACACATCTTTTCCTTTTGGTTATAAAAAGGTAGTGAGTGAAGGAAGACACCAAATCATTATCTAACTCTAATAATACCTTTGGTTAAATCAACTTTAGAAAAGGTTAACTAAAGAAAAAATCACAAACATTACAAGACATTATTTCGGGGCCGATTCTCTATCCCCAGTGGAGTCGCCAGACTGTAGACGCGGTACAGAAGTGGGCGACACTGCCCGGGCTCGCGGTCCGGTCGGGAGTAAGGAGTAGCCCGCGGGGGACTAAATCGGAGAAATAAAATGGAGTCGCCACCCAGTGTGAACTGGGAAATGATTTAAGGCCGCACTCACCCCTCGCAAGGGAAGACCTCAAATCATTGGGTTCGGAATGGTCCCTTAATTATGCCAATTGTAATGAAAAGATTTATGCAATAAGATAACCAGGTCTTATGCAACACATGCAAGATAATGTAATCAAAACACAAGATTGCACACCCATAAACGTCAATAAATGAAAAGGAAGACAAATGCATAATTCCATAAACGTATTAAACAAAAGAATGTAAAAGATGTAAATAAATAATAACTGTAAATGCAGTAATAATAAAAAAAACAAGCACTCGAACATAAACATGACACGAATGCGAAAATGAAAAATGTGAAACAATGACCAAAACAAAGAAGAATAACGAAGTCAATAGTATGCAAAATGTAAGTAACATGATTGTAGGCACTGCATTTTTGCATATAAGTCCCTATGATGAGTCTCATTTGGAGACACTACCTTTTAAGTCGAGGAAGTCGCGGGAAACGGACATCGGAAGGGAATCGGTATTTTCGTTAGATTTTATTCGCTTGTTTAGCGTCGGGCTCGCTTGTAGACCTCTGTTTTAAAATTCACCTAGCCAAAAAACCCCCGCAAACCACTTGGCCTTGACCTAAAACCCCCGCAAGCCCACATACCACCATCCAAAGCCAACTGATGAGTGGTAAAACTATCACTATTTCTAACTCATTTAACTTAATATTTTGTATAGTTTCTTGAGTTTTGTGAATATTTTGATGTGTTTTGTGTTATTTTGTAGATAAATAAAGTTTCAGGACATTCTGGAGGTGATTTGGAGCAAAACTGTGAAATTTGGTGAAATTTGGCAAAAAGGGTATTTTGGTAATTTTGGGCATCCCGACACAAAGGGTATTTTGGTAATTTTGGGCATCCCGACACCAAAATAAAGTTTCAGGACATTCTGGAGGCGATTTGGAGCAAAACTATGAAATTTGGCAAAAAGGGTATTTTGGTAATTTAGGGCGTCCCGACACCGAGGGTATTTTGGTAATTGCACCACCATGCCAAATGTCAAAAATTCAACGAGCCGTCTTTTTTAGCCACTATGCCACGTGTCGAAAATTCAGCGATCCAAAAAATAATAATTAAAATAATAAACAAATAAAAATCAGAAAAATAATAATAAAAAATTAGATTTTTTTGCCTATAAATAGATTTTGAATTTCTTAGTTTCAATGTACCAAATCCTCTGAAATACTTATATAAAAGAGAGTTCTTCTATTTTCTTCTTATATTCAGTTTTATTTATCCTTTGTAGTAGTAATTCTATCCATCCATGAGGGGGTAACTTCTCTATGCTGAGGTAAAAATGTAATTCTTTTACTTTTGCTATTTAGATTAATCTCCCTTAAAATATAATATATAAATTGTTTAGAACCTGACTTAATAAGGATACCGCCATACTGGTCGGTTGGTTATTCAATTTAATCTGGTTAAACCTAACTTAATGAGCATACCGCCATACTGGACGGTTGGTTTAAGTTTATATTTATGTTCCGCCTTATGGCTGTTATATTTGAATTTGACTTAATCAGGATACCGCCATTCCTGACGGTTGGTTTAAAATATCACAAGTATATATATTATTATTTTATGGGAGATATCTAAATAGTATATAGTAGAAGTTATTTCATTTTACCTTAGCATTTCATTTCTTTTTATTAAATTCATTATTCTACAATTACTTTTCAGCAATTTCATTTTATGTCTTTTAAGTTTTTATCAGCTTTAGCTATGTATTGTAACTAAGTTAAATATCTAAGGTTGTGATAAAATCTAATATCACTGGTTTTAAAAAGGGTTAGATTATAGTTTTGGTAATTAAAGAATTATTTGTTGAGTCATAATCTTAAAGCCTTTTTATTAACTGGCCATTAATAAAATTGATTAGTTAAACTAAAAATGAACTAGACATAGGGACTTTAAGTTTAAAGACCTTATACTCAACACCCACGATCTTCTTTAAGGATAGATAAACCTTTAATAGATTTCCTTACAGGATAGGAATATACCTGTTGGGCGTGGGTAATCATAATTGGAATTCAAACTTAAAGAATCTAGGTAATTTGGTTGACATAGACATATGATTCAATTGAATTAAACTAGGTATTTGTAAATGACCATCGGAAGAAGCTTTTACATAATTTAATATTCCAGATTAATAAATCAATATTTACCCAACTATGATTTAACTACTTCATCTTTTAATTAATATTGGAAGAATTCACAACCCTAGATAGTTTTAATTCCCATTAATCTACTCTCAAATTCTTTTACTTGTTTTAAATTTAGAATTATCATTATCTTTTCAATAACTTGTTAGATATTAATAATCATTGACCTCATAAAATTAATAGAATAGATATTAAGTCCTCGTGGGATCGATACTTTTTATACTACTTGAACGATACGTGCGCTTGCGTTATACGTGTGTGATTACGCCAGTCAAGTTTGGCGCCGTTGCCGGGGACTTCTTTATCTTTTACTATTAGTTTAGGGGTTAGATACGTTATTTGTATATCTATTTTCTTTTTACTTATTGTTTTCGTTTTATTGTGTTTCAGGTTATCAGAATCTTAATGAGACGAACCAGAAGCTTTGAACTACGACCGCTTGACCCAAAAAAAAGAAAGAACCATCAGACAGTTGAGAAGGGAAAGGCGACAAGGCCAAGAAGCAATTGTTAACATGGAACCTGAACCTTTAGAGGTTGCACCACCAATTCTCATTCGAGACAGAACCATTCCGGTGGTGACAGACTCATTTCATGTATTGTACTTCCTCCTTACCAGCAAATGCAGGTGACATCAAAACTTGCATTCAGATGATTCAGCAATCAGTACAGTTTGGGGGAATGCAACTGAAGATCATAATGCCCACATCAGCAACTTCCTGGAAGTTTGCGGTACTTTCAATTACAACCGAGAAGCTGAAGAAGCAATGCGACTGCGTGTTTTTCCATACTCCTTGAAGGACAGAGCTAAAGCTTGGCTACATTCACATCCAGCTGGTTCCATCACCACTTGGAACGCTTTAGCCACCAAATTTCTTGCAAAGTACTTTCCACCAGCCAGAACTGGAAAGTTGAGGAATGACATCACATCCTTTGTACAACAAGAATCAGAAACTCTCTACGAAGCTTGGGAAAGGTACAAAGATTTGCTCTGGAAATGTCCTCACCATGAGATTCCAAAATGGCTTCAAGTCCAAACATTCTATAATGGACTTTCTGGAATAATGAGAACCACAATTGATGCTGCTGCTGCTGGAGGAGGAGATTAATGGCAAAAGGAGAAGAACAAGCCTGGGACCTAATCGAAGAAATGGCCAACAACAATTCATTGTGGCCAACAGAAAGGAGCATGATTCAACAAATTGCTGGAATTTATAAAGTGGAGCCAATTCAGCAGTCAGTACCAAACTAGATCAAATATGCAAATTCATGGAGACTTCGGTATGCAAAGCAACATTGGAACCACAAATTCACCATATGGAGAAGCACCAGAACAAAATCAACATGAAGAAACGGTGAATTATGTCAACAATTTCAACAGACAGGGGAACAATCCATATTCCAACACCTACAATCCAGGGTGGAGGAATCATCCCAATTTCTCATGGAGCAACAATTCAGGGCAAAGAAATATCCACCACCTGGATTCCAGCAACAGAACAAAAGCCAGGAGTTTGAAAAAGACCCAGAAATGAAAGATTGGCTTGCAGAGATGTTCAAAAAGCAACAAGCAGCATATGATGCTATGTTTCAAAGCCAATCTGCTTCCATCAAGCACTGGAGAATCAAATTGGACAACTAGCCAATGCTCAGAGTTACAGACCACCAGGAAATCTTCCCAGCAATACAGAACCAAATCCAAGGAACCGAGGGAATGAGCAATGTCAAGCTATCACTTTGAAAAGTGGTACTGAAATCAACAAAGATGTTGGAATCAAAGTAACCATCGAAGATGTTCCAAAAAAAGCAGAGAAACATATGGAGGAGAAAGAAACAGATGAAAAAGAAGCTATGGAAAAAGAACAGATCACTCCACCTCCACTTTTTCCTCAACGTCTTCAGAAAAACAAACTGGACAAGCAGTTTGCTCGATTCTTGGAGGTTTTCAAAAAGCTGCACATCAACATCCCATTTGCAGAAGCTTTGGAACAAATGCCCAATTATACTAAATTCATGAAAGACATTCTTTCACGAAAACGGAGATTGGGAGATTATGAGACAGTGGCATTATCAGAAGAATGCAGCGCCATCATTCAGAGAAAACTTCCCCCAAAGTTGAAGGATCCTGGAAGTTTCACCATTCCTTGCATCATAGGAGAACATAACTTCGGTAAGGCTTTATGTGATTTAGGTGCAAGTGTTAATTTAATGCCTTTTTCTATTTACAGGAAACTGCGAATTGGAGAAGCAATGCCTACTTCAGTTTCACTACAACTTGTTGATCGAACGCTCGCATTTCCAAGAGGAGTTGTTGAAGACGTGCTGGTCAAAATTGATAAACTCATTCTCCCAGCAGACTTCATTATCCTTGACATGGATGAAGACAAAGATGTTCCAATCATCCTTAGGAGACCATTCTTAGCAACAGGTCGAACTGTGATTGATGTACAAAAAGGAGAACTGACCATGAAAGTTCAGGACCAAGAAGTTACATTCAATGTTTTCAAAGCCATGAAATTCCCGAGTGAAGAAAAAGAGGAAGAATGTTTCAGAATTGATGTTATTGATAGTATCATTTGATACTGATACAGTTCCTACGGACAAACTTGAAGCTTGCATCACCAACATGACTGAAACTGAGTTAGATGCTGAAATTCTGGAATGTATCAACTATCTTGACAAGCCTTTTCATTTCAAAGTGACACAACCAATTAAAAGTTTGGAACTACCGAAGAAAGACCGAATCAAGCCTTCGATTGAACACCACCACAGTTGGAGCTGAAGTTACTTCCGAGTCATCTCAGGTATGCATTTCTTGGAAAATCTTCTGAATTACCTGTTATTATTTCATCTTCTCTAACATTGAGCAGAAAGAAAAGTTATTAAGAGTATTACGAGAGCACAAGAAAGCCATAGGCTGGACTATACGATATAGTAGACATCGAGGCATTAGTCCATCATTCTGCATGCACAAGATCCTGATGAACGATGAGTATAAACCCACAGTAGAACATCAACAGTGACTCAATCCAATCATGAAGGAAGTTGTGAAGAAAGAAATCATCAAATGGTTGGATGCTGGCATCATCTACCCTATCTCAGACAGCAGTTGGGTAAGTCCTATGCAATGTGTACCAAAGAAAGGAGGAATTACTGTGGTTACCAATGAAAAGAATGAGCTAATCCCAACAAGAACTGTGACTAGATGGAGAGTATGTATGGACTACAGGAAGCTGAACAAAGCCACAAGGAAATATCATTTTCCGCTACCATTCATTGATCAGATGCTGGACAAATTGGCAGGACATGAGTTTTACTGTTTTCTGGATGGATATTCAGGATACAATTAGATTGCCATTGCCCCAGAAGATCAGGAGAAAACCACATTTACATGTCCCTATGGTACTTTTGCTTTCCGCATGATGCCATTTGGATTATGTAATGCTCCTGCCACATTTCAGCGTTGCATGATGGCTATCTTTTCAGACATGCTGGAGCAGAGTATGGAGGTTTTTATGGATGACTTTTTTGTATTTGGAGATTCTTTTGATCATTGTTTGTTAAATCTTGAACAGGTATTACAAAGGTGTGAAGATACAAACCTGATACTCAATTGGGAGAAATGCCACTTTATGGTGCAGGAAGGCATAGTTCTTGGACACCGGATCTCACAAAAGGGAATTGAGGTAGACAAAGCAAAGATCGAGACAATTGAAAAACTACCTCCACCAACATCAGTCAAAGGAATTCGGAGTTTTCTTGGACATGCAGGTTTTTACAGGAGATTTATCAAAGACTTTTCCAAAATTGCAAAACCTCTTTGCAATCTTCTGGAAAAAGATGTGTCATTCAACTTCACCAAAGAATGCCAGGAGCTTTTGAGATCTTAAAACATAGCTGGTCTCTGCCCCCATCATAGTAGCACCAGATTGGACCCTTCCATTTGAGGTAATGTCTGATGCTAGTGATTTTGTTGTAGGTGCAGTTTTGGGACAACGCAAAGCAAAGATATTCCACACCATTTACTACTCCAGCAGAACTTTGAATGAAGCTCAACTTAACTACACAACCACTGAAAAGAAGTTACTTGCAGTGTGTTCGCTTTTGACAAATTCCGCTCTTATCTGTTGGGTCCCAAAGTGGTGGTCTACACGGATCATTCAGCAATCAAATACTTGATTTCGAAGAAAGATGCCAAACCCATATTGATCCGTTGGATACTTCTTCTGCAAGAATTCGATGTGGAGATCAGAGACAGGAAATGAACAGAAAACCAAGTGGCAGATCATCTATCAAGACTTGAGAATGGAGAAACAGCTGGCAAAGATCTAACAATCAAAGAAACTTTTCCAGATGAACAGCTGTTTGCCATAAAACAGCGGGAAATCCCTTGGTATGCTGACTATGTTAACTACATAGTGTCAGGAAAATGGCCGTTAGAATGGACAACTCAGCAACGGAAGAAATTCTTCAAAGAAGTTAAACATTATGTTTAGGATGAGCCGTACCTATTCAAACGATGTGCTGATCAATTACTGAGACGATGTGTTCCACAGGAAGAAGTCAAAAGTGTTTTGCAGCACTGTCATTCATCATCATACGGCAGACATTTCAGTGGAAATAAAACTGCAGCTAAAGTCCTTCAATCAGGTTTGTTCTGGCCCACTCTTTTTAAAGATGCTCACTTGTTTGTTCTTCAATGTGACAGATGTCAGAGAATGGGAAATATTTCGAGGAGAAATGAAGGACCGTTGCAAAATATTCTGGAAGTGGAGATATTCGATGTCTGGGGAATTGATTTCATGGGACCATTTGTTCCATCATTCGGAAACCTGTACATCTTGGTTGATGTAGACTACGTCTCAAAATGGGTTGAAGCAATTGCACTACCATCCAATGATTCAAAAGTGGTGATCAAATTCTTGAAAAAGAATATTTTCACTCGGTTCGGAACACCTCGTGCAATTATCAGTGATGGTGGCTCTCATTTCTACAACAGATATTTTGATGCACTCCTATCCAAATATGGAGTTACTCACAAAGTTGCCACAGCCTACCATCCACAGTCAAATGGGCAAGTTGAAGTTTCAACAGAGAAATCAAAAGAATCTTGGAGAGAACCGTTGGATCAACAAGGAGGGACTGGTCAACAAAACTAGATGATGCATTATGGGCCTATCGGACAGCTTACAAGACACCATTGGTATGTCCCCATATCGATTGGTGTTTGGGAAAGCATGTCATCTGCCAGTTGAGCTTGAACATAAGGCGTACTGGGCACTGAAGAAGTTGAATCTTGATCCACAAGCTGCAGGAAAGAAAAGACTTCACCAACTTAATGAATTGGAGGAATTTCACCTACAATCTTATGAGAATGCCAAATTGTACAAGGAAAAGACCAAGAAATGGGATGACCTAAAAATAGTGCACAGACAGTTGAAACCAAGGCAACATGTGTTGCTGTATAACTCGAGGTTAAAACTTTTCCCTGGAAAGTTGAAATCAAGGTGGTCAGGTCCATTAGTGATCACTCAGGTTTTACCATATGGAGCTGTTGAGTTACTGGATCCCAACACCAATAACACATTCAAAGTTAATAGTCAGCGTGTCAAGCACTATTGGGGAGAACCGTTGGAGCGACAAAAAGAAAGTGTCACACTTTCAGATCCAGCCTAACGTTCGAGCAGTCACGTCTAGCTGACGACCATTAAACTTAGCGCTAGCATGGAGGCAACCCATGCAATTTTTGTATATATTGTAATTTGATATGATTTAATTTTGTGTGTTTAGTTTTTACAGATTAAGAAATTTTAAAATGGAAGAAGCTCTCGCAAGTCTTCGCAAGCAATTTCCTTCTCTCCCTAAAAAATCTCTGATGAAAGTTTACAAAGCTCGCTTGGAACGAATGAGACTACTGATGATCAAAGGTACTCCTACTGATATTTGTTGGGTAATCGAAGCACAAGTGCGTTTAGCATGTGAGTATTCTGAGACTTGTAGTTCTTATTTACCTGGTTTTGGAAGAAGCACCTATGCAAAGAAACGTAGAGCTAAGAAAATGGGTGTTTGTTTCAAATGTGCACGTTGGACTTGCAATACTCGTTGTCGTTCTTTAGGAATGGTGTCTGATAATCGCGAAGATAAAATTAAATTCATTAGGGATGGCTTGAGTAAGGAATCGTTAGATAATATATCTTCGACTCTTGAGACGCATCCCAGTGGATATGTTCACATAGCCTTTCACAAATTACACACACAATTCCAAAAAGAAAGACAACAGTTAAGTCTTGGGAATCTGACTCAAAAAGACCCTGTTTGCCAATTTATAAGAAAATTGGATGGGAAGCTTGTCCCTGACGCATAGATGTCAATCAAGCCGTTACTTTTCTTGTACATATTATATCTCTTTGTCTTTTCTAATAATTGTCATTTGGCAGGTACTATTCTCTAAACTATTCTTTTACTGTTTAAGACATTGGGGACAATGTCTCATTTAGGTTTGGGGATGAGGAATAGTTAATAGTATCTTGTTTATAGTTTGTGTTTTTATTTTTAGTCCAAATTTTTCGAAAAATACCAAAAAATTAAAAAAATTTCAAAAATTACAAAAATATTTTGCATTTTTATCAAAGGCATATTTAAAGCTAGGTGATGGTTTGGTGTCTTCCTTCACTCACTACCTTTCTATAAGGAAAAGCTGTGAAGGCACCTAGATAATCATTCACCTGTAGCTTGTTGTGATAGACTAGTTTGGAGGACTTGTTGTTTATTCCTGACACCAAGCGATAAGAGCCTAAGAGGCTTGGGTACTTAAGTGAGCCTCGCTCCACCCTCCCTCTGGGGAATCTACAACGGGAAGTCCATTCGACAGTTAGTCACACACCATGACCAATAAAAATTATTTCTTTATGGTTTTGTTTTTATGTTGACAAAAAATGTGAAATTGGTAAGAAGTAGCTGTGTAAGGAATTCTCACTCCTGAGACGTATTGCAAACCTAATTTAAAACAAGTTAATTTTTGTTTATTCACTTTTGAATTATTTAATTTGTAAATTATCCTTAAAACTGACTAAAATGAATCTTCATATACTTAGTTGGCAGATATTATCAACATACATGGTAACATACGGACATGGGATAAAATTGAAAAGATTGTAATATTCAGTGCTATAGTTTAATTGGAGAAGCATCTCAAAAAGTGATGGAATAATAAATAAAAAAAAAAAAAAAAAAACGTCTGAGATCCGAGTTATTAAGTCTGTAAGGGTGTTTTAACACCTAGTGCCCTAAAACCAACTGGTTTGGGAGTCATTGGCCCAAAGCTCGTTACATGGATCAAAAATGATGAAAAATTTATATATATTTAAATATATCTGAAGTCTAAGTAATTAAGTCCGTAGGGGTGTTTTAACACCTGGTGCCTTAAAGCCATCTGGTTTGGGAGTCACCGACCTAAAGCTCGCTACATAGATGGAAGATATTATATATAAATAAAAAATAAAATAAAAAAAAACAAAGAAAAAATCAGAAAAATCAGAAAATTTATTCCATTACTACAAAAGATGTGAATTCTGATAAAATTTCATGACAAAAATATTACTCTCTTATCAACTGCACTTATGACTGTTGTGGGCAAAAATGAGTTAAATAATACTTTGTTAGCTATATATATGAAGAAATGGTAAAAATAATCGGAGAATTTACTTATTCAGTAATTTAAAATGAAACAAAACAACTAGTAACTTGGAGTAGAAGTTTCATCTGATTAGTCACTAACTTTTTTATTCTCTTTTCTCTTGTCTTTTTGCTTTTGTGTGCATTAGTTTCACTACCTTTTTACTTTTGTAAAATGTTTGTGGGTATCATTGTTGTAAACCCTCACGAGACTACAACTCGTCCACTATGGACACCTAGGGGTTTAAAGGCTTGTTGCATATGCTAAATGCAATCGTGATCCCTACGAAAGTGGCTTAGTTAAAATTTTATTATGTTATTTTATTTTGCTCGAGGACTAGCAAAATGTTAGGTTTGGGGGTGTGATGAGTGGTAAAACTATCACTATTTCCCACTCATTTAACTTAATATTTTGTATAGTTTCTTGAGTTTTGTGAATATTTTGATGTGTTTTGTGTTATTTTGTACAAAAATAAAGTTTCAGGACATTCTGGAGGTGATTTGGAGCAAAACTGTGAAATTTGGTGAAATTTGGCAAAAAGGGTATTTTGGTAATTTTGGGCATCCCGACACAAAGGGTATTTTGGTAATTTTGGGCATCCCGACACCAAAATAAAGTTTCAGGATATTCTGGAGGCGATTTGGAGCAAAACTGTGAAATTTGGCAAAAAAGGTATTTTGGTAATTTAGGGCGTCCCGACACCGAGGGTATTTTGGTAATTGCACCACCATGCCACATGTCAAAAATTCAATGAGCCGTCTTTTTTAGCCACCATGCCACGTGTCGAAAATTCAGCGATCCAAAAAAATAATAAAAAAATAAACAAATAAAAATCAGAAAAATCAGAAAAATAATAATAAAAAATTAGATTTTTTTGCCTATAAATAGATTTTGAATTTCTTAGTTTCAATGTACCAAATCCTCTGAAATAGTTATATAAAATAGAGTTCTTCTTATTTTCTTCTTATATTCAGTTTTATTTATGCTTTGTAGTAGTAATTATATCCATCCATGAGGGGGTAACTTCTCTATGCTGAGGTAAAAATGTAATTCTTTTACTTTTGCTATTTAGATTAATCTCCCTTAAAATATAATATATAAACTGTTTAAAACCTGACTTAATAAGGATACCGTCATACTGGTCGGTTGGTTATTCAATTTAATCTGGTTAAACCTAACTTAATGAGCATACCGCCATACTGGACGGTTGGTTTAAGTTTATATTTCTGTTCCGCCTTATGGCTGGTATATTTGAATTTGACTTAATCAGGATACCGCCATTCCGGACGGTTGGTTTAAAATATCACAAGTATATATATTATTATTTTATGGGAGATATCTAAATAGTATATAGTAGAAGTTATTTCATTTTACCTTAGCATTTCATTTCTTTTTATTATAATTCATTATTCTACAATTACTTTTCAGCAATTTCATTTTATGTCTTTTAAGTTTTTATCAACTTTAGCTATGTATTGTAACTAAGTTAAATATCTAGGGTTGTGATAAAATCTAATATCACTGGTTTTAAAAAGGGTTAGATTATAGTTTGGGTAATTAAAGAATTATTTGTTGAGTCATAATCTTAAAGCCTTTTTATTAACTGGCCATTAATAAAATTGATTAGTTAAACTTAAAATGAACTAGACATATGATTCAATTGAATTAAACTAGGTATTTGTAAATGACCATCGGAAGAAGCTTTTACATAATTTAATATTCCAGATTAATAAATCAATATTTACCCAACTATGATTTAACTACTTCATCTTTTAATTAATATTGGAAGAATTCACAACCCTAGATAGTTTTAATTCTCATTAATCTACTCTCAAATTTCTTTTACTTGTTTTAAATTTAGAATCATCATTATCTTTTCAAATAACTTGTTAGATATTAATAATCATTTGACCTCATAAAATTAATAGAATAGATATTAAGTCCTCGTGGGATCGATACTTTTTATACTACTTGAACGATACGTGCGCTTGCGTTATACGTGTGTGATTACGCCAGTCACCAACCACACGCCCAAGCCAAGACAACCACATGCCCAAGCCAATCCCACACACGCCCAAGCCCATAAAACATATCCAAATTAATAAAACACATATTTAACACATGGTGAAATTAAAACAAATCAAAAAAATCATATACCAAATTAAAATAAAACAAATAAACATCAAATAAACATATTCCTAATTTAGATAAATCATGTCTCCAATCAAATATAGATTTTCCTTGTAAGACACTAATTGGTCCATTTCCTATTCAAGCAAGAGGAAACCCTAGCAATTGTCTATAAAAAAAAACACAATTCCAACCCTTGTGACCTCTCTCATTCACGCATAACACAAGCTTAAGCAACAAAGAATTCTCTTCTCCTTCCTCACTCTCAATAGCTGAAAATCACACCCCTAAAACAGCAAGCCTCCACCGAAAATCATAAAACCAAAACAGCCCTCATTTCCGCAAGAAAACTGCTCTCATACAGCCCCATTGCTGTGACCAAAACTACTCCCATACGGTCCCTAACCACCACCAAAACAGTAGCCATTCACAACCCCTACAACCACCGAACAGCCCCTGAAAACACCTCATACATCCACTGAAATCTGTACCCCAAACAGCCCTGCAATGACCGAATAAACTGCACAGTTTTTTACACCCGGTAACCACCAAAAATAGTCCCTGAAACTGCACTGCAGTGACCAAAAAAACAGCAGCCCAAATACCCCAAAATAGTGAACAAAAACTACACTTTAAAACCTTTAAACAACCACGTAAAACAGCAGCCCCAACCCCCTTTAAACCGCAAAAATATTCCATTAATACACCAAAAATAGTGACTAGAAAATACAGCAAAAACAGCAATGAAACGGAGTGAAATGGAGTGAAAACAGTAGCCCGAGCAGTGAAAACAGCGAGGAAAGACGTGAACCAGCGAACCAGAAAGTTACGGAGTGTTAGCCCTTCCGACGGCCTTGTAACGTACTTCCGATGGTAATTATTTATTGAATTTTATTTGCATGAGTATTGTGGAATAATGTGTGTTGTGGCCTTTGAATGACTGGAAAATGTGTCGTCTCTTGTGGTATATAGGATGGAAACCCAGACGTAAATTCCGTAGCCGAATCCGAATGGACGGTAGTGCGGTCTGTACTTGGGAAACAATTCCACGTACCACTTGAGCAAACGGCACATGTTTCATTTTATCTTGCTTGTTTATTATTCGCTTCTTACATTCCGCCATTTAATTTCCGTATGTTATTTGTTCGCGTAATGATGATATAGTGCGCATGGGCTTAGTATGTTGGTCTAAAGGTTCTCTATTTGAGGGAAGAAAAGGCCAAAAGGCTACCTTTACGACAATACTTTGTCGGGCCAGAAAAAGTACATTTGGTTGGATGTGAGATATGTTCAACCGAGCATACAAAGTCCTATATTGTTGTCTTTATTTTTTATGCATTGTGATGTGATGCGCATGGGCTTATTACGTTGGTCTAAAGGTCCTCCATTTTGATGGATAAGAAGCCTAAGGGCTACCTTTACCACGATACTTCACCGCGCCTTTTATATTCCGTCTTTTACTTTACGTACATTAGTTGTTTATGTAATTGATGATATAGTGCGCATGGGCTTAGTATGTTGGTCTAAAGGTTCTCTATTTGAGGGAAGAAAAGTCCAAAAGGCTACATTTATGACAGTACTTCGCCGCGCCTTTTATTATTCCGTTGTTTGCTTTCTGTATGTCATCTATTTCCATAATCATGCATCATATTGCAATGCACATGGGCAAATCAAGTTGGATTAAAGGTCCTCCATTTTGAGGGATAGAAAGCCGAAGGGCTACCTTTGCCACGATGTTTTGCCGCGTCGGACAAAGTATGTTCGATTGAATGTGAAATACGTTTAATCGGACACTCGAAGTCCTATATAGATGTGGGCATATGTCGCATCTCTTTTCTTTCACTTTCATTGTCTATTTTTTGCATTACATCATTGCACGTTTATTTTAATGTACAACTGCCTCATTAGTTATCTCTTTGCATTATGTACCTAATTGCTTCTCTTTATTACGCATGATTGTGCAATTGCCATTTATTTGTGTTCCCACATGTATAAGTACAATGTGCTTATGAAATTGTATGATTGCCATTATTCTAATTCACTTTTATGCGTGTTTGTATAATTACCATTTCCTTGCGTTTCTGTATCCATGAATATGGTGTGCTTATGAAGTTGTATGCTTGCCGTATTTCAATTTACCTTTATGCATGCAAATTTGGACATAGGTCATATGCAAATAAGTTGTATGCAAATTCAGACATAGGTTATATGCAAACTTAGATATGAGCCTTGTACTTATGCATGCGAGCTTAGAAATAGAATACCCTTGGGGATGTATGTTGCTAGATTCGATTAAATTATTGCACAAATCACATCATTACAAGTGGCATAAGTAAGGGACCATTTCGAACCCAATGGTTTGAGGTCTTCCCTTGCGAGGGGTGAATGCAGCCTTAAATCTTTATCCCGGTTCACACTGGGTGGCGACTCCATATTATTTCTCCGGTTTAGTCCCCCGCGGGCTATTCCGTACTCCCAACTAGGCCGCGAGCCTAGAACAGCGTCGTCCAACTTCTGTGTCCTATAGTCTGGCGACTCCACTGGGGATAGAGAATCGGCCCCGAAATAATGTCTTGTAATGTTTGTGATTTGTGCTTTAAGTTAACCGTGTCTATTATGGGTTGAGGGGGTCTAATAAAAGGCATTGTTAAGGCTATGTGATGGTTTGGTGTCTTCATTCATTCACTACCTTTCTATAAGGAAAAGCTGTGAGGGCACCTAGATAATCATTAACCGTAGCTTGTTGTGACAGATTAATTTGGAGTACTTGTTGTTTATTTCTGTCACCAAGGCGATAAGAGCCTAAGAGACTTGGGTATTTAAGAGAGTTCGCTCCACCCTCTCTTTGGGGAATCTACAATGGGAAATCCATTTGACAGTTAGTCACACACCGTAACTCATTGGCACGTACCTTAAGGTATAAAAAAGGTGCACTCACTTGGTCGCTTGAACCCTTGAGTGGGGAGTCCTAGTTGTGGGCAATCATTCGTCAGCGAAAGCCTTTGTCTACTCTCCCGTAAACCCACGTGTGAACCTTAATCGTAGAACTGGTAGAAATCATTTCCTTATGTTTATGTTTGGGACCATTGTCATTTGGATCCGGTTGGACTTCTTGTCAAGAAATGCGAACTTGTTGGGCCATTTAAACTGGGACGAGTTCGTTTCCTATAACAGTTGGGCCAAAAGCTTCTGAAATGTCGATGGGCCGCTCTGTAGAAATTATTGCTTTGTGCTTGAATTATCTCTTTATGCTTGTATTTGTGGACCATCCTCATTTGGACGCAGTTGGACTTTTTGTCAGAAATGCGGACTTGTTGGGCCATTTAAACTGGGACGAGTTCGTATCTTATGACGATTGAGCCAAACGTCTCTGAAATGCCGATGGGCCACTCTGTAGAAATTGTTTCTTTATGCTTGTGTTTGGGCCCCTTATCATTTGAAGTCGTTTAGCTATCTTATCGCAAAGTGTAAATCTGTTGGGCCTTTTCAACTGGGACAAGTTTGCATTGCGCAATGGCGTGGCTTTAAAATGATAATGGGCCAACCTATACATTCTATACATCTCATGCATCATATGCACGCATACATGCTAATATATGATTTTAAAGACACCATAGATTTCTGTTGGGTAAGGGAAGAGGGAAGACTCACCAAGAGACCGATAGCAAACATGAGTGAATCAGAGAATGAGGTATCCCGTATGGATCAGTTTGAGAACAGTCTCACCAAGATTACTGAACAGTTACAAGCCTTGACTGCTGTTGTGGCTAATATGGTTGTGCCCCGTGCTGGGGGAAATTCTGAGAATGTGAGGCGTGAGGAGCCTCCGAATGGGTTGGGGGATGATATCCCTACTTTTGATGATGACATGGCAGAATATGCGACAGGAATAATGATTGGGTCTCAAGCAGAATTTTAGAAGCTTCGGGATCAGGTAGAAACGGTTACCCGTAAAATGAGGGGTAAACATGAAGAGTTGTTAGATTATGAAGCAATGACTTTTGAAGAACAACTGCCAGCTCAGTTCAAGATGTCTGATATGGCCAAGTTCAATGGGAATGGGGACCCGAGGGTCCATCTTCGACAATATGTTTCAGTTATAAGTTCAGTGGGCTTGTCACAGTGCCAAGTGCAGAAAATGTTTGGAATGTCACTTGAGGGGGCGCCGGTAGTATGGTATCATAGCCTGGAAAGAAAGGTTAAAGAAGACTGGAGGGAACTGGCTGAAGCTTTTCTGAAGCAATATGTTACAGATTTGGAAATTAATTTGTCACTCCGTGATTTGGAGAACACTAAGCAGAAGCCGGAAGAAAGCTTCAAGGAGTATGTAGACCGCTGGAGAAGCCAGCTTCTGAAAATGCAGACTTGGCCCTCTGAGAAGGACCAGATTAAAATGAACATCAAGGGCACCAAGCCCTCGATTTATGGCAAGTTGAGGAGGATGACCTCCATGATTACTGATTTTCGACAGTTGAGGGAAACTGTCATGAATATTGAAGAAGAAGAGGTAGAGAATAGGAAGTTCTATGGCCTGAACAGGAGGCCCATTGGGGGAACATCAGGTACCAAACCTGTTTCCGCTGAAATTGATGCTATCCGAAACCGAAGATTTTGCAACTTAGGAATACCCTTGTCTAAGGTGTTGGAGAAATTAAAGAGACAAGGACTTCTGAAACCCTTAGAAACCAAACCACTTCCACACCCTCCACCACCACATCTCAACCTAAACCAATATTGCCATTTCCACTAACAGAAAGGCCATGACACTGATAATTGCGCCCGCCTCCGCCACAAAATCCAAGACCTCATAGACTCCTAAAAAATACTCGATCCCAAAAAAGACCAGCCCAACACACATCGAAATCCCTTACCAAATTACAACTATGTCCCACCACTTACCTATATGATAAACTCTGGCCTACCCGAAAGCCTTGTCCTCAAATCCTTTGACCACCAAGCCTTTTGCCTGGGAATTTGGGATAGAAACAACGAAGATGAAACAGAACAGAGGAAGAATTTCTGGGTATACTTTTCCAGTAGTGATGAAGAGGAGGTAAGAGGAATGACATGCAGTGGGCGTTTCTACAGTGATACAGCTGAGAAGGGTAAAGAAGTATTGACAGAAGGGAGAGAAATGGCTGAGAATACAGAAAATGCGGAGAAAGATATAGTGCTGCAACAGTTGAAAAAGACACGGGCACATGTCAGCATCTGGGAATTATTGTGTTCATCATAGGAGCACATACGTGCTATGGTTGAGGCCTTGAGCAAGATAGTAGTGCCGGAGGATGCTAACCCCACAATGTTTGTTGGATCAGTACAAAAGGAAGCTTTACAGATAACCTTTTCTGAGGAGGAACTTACGGCTGAGGGAATGAATCATAATAGACCCTTATTCATCAGAGCTGGAGTAAGGGCCAAGAAGACCTCATGTGTGATGGTAGATGATGGCTCCTCCATCAATGTGTGCCCATTGAAGATTTTGGCAAAACAGGGTATGAAGGCAACAGATCTGGATCCCTCCAGTATGACTATTAAAGCTTATGATGATAGTAAGAGGGGAGTTGAGGGTACTTTTGCAACAATGGTCAAAGTTGGCTCAATTGAAGATGAGGTTGAATTCACAGTACTGGACATCCCGGCCACTTTTGTTTTGTTATTGGGAAGGCCTTGGTTTCACAAGCTTGGAGGCGTGCCCCCCACTCTGCATCAGGTTATTAAAATCTCATACGGGGGAGAGATTGTCACCATTCGAGCTGAGGTAGATAATGATGTGGCCACTTTGGAAATACAACCTTTCACAAGGTTCCAAGTGTCGGCAACTTTTGAGGAGTGGGTGGATCATAGGGTGGCTAGGATCATGGAAAAGATGAAGTTTGAGCCGGGCAAAGGTTCAACATTGCCTAACTTTAAAGGTCAGACTACTCGAAGGGGTTTGGGGTACAAGTCTGATGAGGAAAAGCCGAGGGCTAAAAATAAAGGGTTGAAATTGATGGAATGCTTTGTAAAGGCTTCAGGATATCAAGGTGATCCCGAACTGATAGAAGTTAATGGGATTGTGGTTCCCGGATTTGACATCTTCCAAGATATGTTGGGTGAGAAGCCGCTGACGGAAGAAGTTGTGAAAGAAGATAAGTGGGAAGAAGAGTTGATGAAATTGGAGAGCCTGACTATCGGGGAGGATGAAGAAACTGAGAAAAACCCGGTTGCGGAGGATGAAGTGTCTGTGGATGACGAAGACGTTTATCTTCCTGATTTATTTGAGTGTACTTCTGCATTTGCTAGTAATAAAGACAACATTTTGCTTACTTGCCTGAGTCTCTTCCTTTCAATTTGCATGACTTGAGTATATTTGATATCAGCTCAACCAAAACGAATGCATTTAACTTGGGTACACTTGAAAGTCCCAAGGAAATCCTAATTGCAAGTGAGGTTACCTCTGAGGAACGGGAGAAATTAGAAGAAATATTGGTCAGATATGCCAAAGTCTTTGCTTGGTCCTACGAGGACATGTCTGGGGTAGACAGAAGCATCGCCTAGCATACAATACCAACTTATCCGAATATGAGGCCAGTGAAACAGAAACTCCGACAGATGAGACCAGAGTGGGCTGAGAAAGTTAGAGAGGAAGTCAAGAAACAGATAGATGTGGGGTTCCTGGAAGTAGTAAAGTATCCTGAATGGTTAGCAAATATTGTGCCAGTGCCGAAGAAAGACGGGGAAGTCAGAATGTGTGTGGATTACAGAGATCGTAACAAGGCTTGTCCGAAAGATGATTTTCCTTTACCTCATATTGATGTACTAGTTGATAGTGCAGCTTTATCTGCCATGTATTCATTTGCAGATGGGTTTTCAGGGTACAATCAGGTTCTTATGGCTGAAGAAAACAAGCACAAAACTGCATTTGTCACCGAGTGAGGTACTTATTGTTACAAGGTAATGCCATTTGGGCTCATGAATGCAGGGGCTACTTATCAACGGATGGCCACTACATTATTCCATGATTTAATGCACAAAGAGATTGAAGTATATGTGGATGACATGATGGTGAAATCAGAGACAAGAATCGGGCATATAGAAGCACTGGAGAAGTTCCTTCAGAGAGTTGACAAATACAACTTGCGGCTGAATCCCAAGAAATATGTGTTTGGGGTAACATCAGGAAAATTGTTGGGACATACAGTGGGAATGAGAGGAATAGAAGTAGATTCTGAGAAGATCAAGGCAATTACTGAGATGCCAGCACCGAATATAGAGAAAGTTAGAGCATTCCTCGGGAAAATTCAGTACATCAGTTGGTTCATCGCCAAGTTGACATTAGTGTGTGAGCCTATTTTCAAACTGTTGAGAAAAGACCAACCAGTGAAATGGAATGAGCAGTGTCAGTCAGCCTTCGACAAGATCAGAGAATACTTGGTAAAACCTCTTGTATTGAAACCTCTAAGACCGGGCAAACCCTTGGTACTGTATTTGGCTATAGAATCAAAAGCACAAGGGGCAATGATGGTACAAGCAGATGAGACCGGGGTAGAGCATGCAGTCTACTATCTCAGTAAGAAAAATGCTTTTTGATGAGTGGTATTTATATCACTTATTCCCACTCATTTGACCTAATATTTCGTATAGTTTCTCGAGTTTTGTGAACGTTTTGATGTATTTTGTGTTATTTTGCAGATAAATAAAGTTTGGAAAGCATTGGAGGCAATTTGGGGCAAAAACGGACAAAAATGCGTCAACAGGGATATTTTGGTCTTAAGCGCGTCGCGACGCCAAGACTTCCGCGTCGCGACGTCTAAAATGTGCCGAACAGTGCTAACGTGCGCCGGGTCCACAAATCAGAATCTGAGAAAAGTTTGACTTTGCTAAAATGCACCGTGACACGTGTCACCATCACAGCCGATCTGCTAACATGCGCCGTGCCACGTGTCAGCATCCTACGGTGCCGACAGTCATCATCGCCACGTGTTCCACGTGTCATTCCATGTCATCAGCCACGTCAACAAGTCAACATTGCCACCTCACCGCCACGTCATCATCAGCCAATCAGGAAGTGACACGTGTCGCAATTCTACGGTGCCGACAGTCTCTTTCCCACGTCGTCGCCACATCACCGCCACGTCAGCATCAATTATTGGATATCCTATCCTTATCTGACACGTGGCGGATAAGAATCTTAGCGACCAATCAGAAGCCGCCACGTGTCACAATAATTGAAGCCCAACCACTCTGCCACGTGTCACCTTATCAGCTTATCCAGAATCTTCAAACCAGCGAACCAGAGCGTGCCACGTCGACAAATCTGGCGTAGCGACGCTGAGGACCTGGCGTCGCGACGCTGGATCCTACCGAGGCCTATAAATTGAGCTCGAGATTTCAGAATTCAGTGCACCTTCCTCTCTCTTAAATTCTTTCTAAAGAGAGAGTTTCTCTCTCTAGATTCTTTAGTTTTTAGTTTTTTTTTTTATTTTTAGTTTTTAGTTTTGTAAATAATTTTAATTACGTTTTGTAATAATAGTAATTTAATTTTTACTTTTTACTTTTTACTTTTTACAGTTTTTACTATTTACTAGGAGGAGGTAACTTCCCCAGCTAGGGTGAAAGGTAATTCTTTTACTATTACTATTTAGATTAATCTCCCTTAAAAATAATGTATTCACTATTTAAAATATTGACTTAAAAAGGATACCGCCAGATTGGTCGGTTGGTAATTCATTTTAATCTGGTTTAAACGTGACTAATAAAGGATACCGCCAGATTGGTCGGTTGGTAACTTAATCAGGTTACCGCCTATATGGCTGGTTGGAGAAAGAATCACAAGTTTATATATTATTTTATGGGAGATATCTAAATTAGTAGTAGTAAAAGTAATTCCTTTTACCTTAGCATTTTATTTTATTTTACTTTTCAGTTTTACTTTATGTCTTTTACTTTTCAGTATTTTTACTTTATGTCTTTTACTTTTAAGTTGTTACTAGCCCTAGTTATGTGTTAGTTATCTGGGGTTGTGATGAATTCTAATATCACCGGTTTATAAGGGGTTATTTTATAGTTTGGGTAATTTAAAGGTTTACTTATTAAGTCTTAAGCTTAATGCTTCTTGTTGTCTGATCACCAATAAGATTGATGTGGTAAATCTAAAATGAACTAGACATAGGGATTTTAGGTTTCAGCCTTAGACTTAATAGCCCACGATATTCCTTGAGGATAGATAACCATTTAATAGATTTCCTTACAGGATAGGAATATACCTGTCGGGCGGGGGTAGCCATAATTGGAACTTAAACTTAATGAATCCAGATAATTTGGTTGACATAGACATATGGTTCAATTGGGTTAAACTGGGTATTTGCGTCTGACCATCGACATAGGCTTTTGCATAATTTAGTGTTCCAGGTTAGTAAACTGATTTATTACACAAACATAAAATAACCACTTCATCTTTTAAATGATATTGGAAGAAATCACAACCCTAGATCTTTGTGTCTTTTGTTATTTTCCTTAGAATTTTCTTTTGTCTTTTTATTTATTTATTTTGTAAAACCACATTCAACCAATCAAACAATCATTCTCTCCTCCATTTAATTAGATATTTGTAAATAAATAGATTCAACAATTAATAACAACAGTAGGAATTAAGTCATCGTGGGATCGATATTTTTATACTACTTGAACGATACGTGCGCTTGCGTTATACGTGTGTGTTTACGCCGGTCAAGTTTTTGGCGCCGTTGCCGGGGACTTATATTTCTTGAGTTGTTAATTTTGAAGCTATCTAATTTACTTGTATCTAATTTTCTTTATCTTTATCTGTAATTTTTATTTTTTTTATTGTATTTTCAGGTGATTGAAAAATGGAACACTACTGGGAGGTTGAAAGATTACGAGCTTTACAAGAAGATACACCCCACATCTGGGAGCAACAGTCCGGTTTTCTGAGGCCTGTTGTCCAGCCCAATGATTATCACTGGATGCCAGAACCAAACAATTCTACATTTGCTCAACAGAACGAAATGGGGAGGTGTGTAATATGTGATGGTAACCACCCGAGCGATCAATGTATATACCTTCCAGAGTGGCAGAATTTTCAGAATCATTCAAAGTATGAAAAACCATCACATTTTCCATCTTATCCACCATCCATATGCGATTTTCATCAACAAATAGAACCATCAGAGGAAGATCAGTTGTTAAACATGCTCAAAGATATGTTCGAGTTGGATGCAATGCTTGAAACAAGCCAAAATCAATTGGAAAGTATTCAGAGACAATCGGAATTCATTCAGAGGATGACAGATCAAATGAGACAATTCACAGAAAACCAGGACTACATACCTCAAGCACCAGTTTCAGATGACACTGATGAAGCCTTCGAGTACCAATCATTTCACAATGACACTTCAACAGAGGAGGAGGCTGAGCAGTATCAACAACCAGAGGTATCAGTTTAGGAACCCGAACCGGCAAAGTCTCAATTTGACTTTTATTATTCAGATTCTGACGAGGATGAAGCTGATCTATTTGTACCAACTGCACCAACAACGGAGGATCAAACTTTCAATCCTCAAAATGAAGATCTTGGAGCATGCTTTACCATGATGTTTGAAGAAGATCTATCTGAACCATCCATTCCAGTCGTATCAGAGGATGAAAACCTAATGACAAAAACATATTTACATCCTCAGACAGATACTTATGGAGCATGTATTTCACAGATGACAGATGAAGAGCTGAATACAAAAATTTTACAATACATCTGTGAAGAAAAGGTGGAGCAAGAAGCAGAGCAAATGGAGGAGCAAATGTCTGACCTTAATAAAGATCTAGAGCATTCAGGAGAAACATCGCTGTTTTGGGGAGTACAAATCAAAGATATCACCCAGAAGCTTGACAGAATGGAACTTCCATTCCAAGTCAAGCACCATATAAGACCTCCTGATTTTCTTTATTTCTTTGCAGGAATCACTGGAACAACAAGGAGCGAAAAGGTGGCACGAGCACTGAATGTGAAAAAACTCTTTTTGCCATCTTACCGTTGGAAGAGACCCTTCAAAAGCAACGCTCACGGGATTGTTTTTTATCGGACATCTAAAACGACATTGAAACCTCCTTAACAGATGAATTTCAGTCACGTCTGGCTGAAGACGAAAAATTTAGCGCTAGCAGGGAGGCAACCCATGCAATTTGTTGTAATATTTGTTTTCATATTTTGTGTGAACTTTTTAATTTTGTGTGTTATTTTTGTAGGGAAAAGCACAAACGGAGCATTTTTAGACAGAGTGAATGGTGTTTGGCAAAAATGAAAGCTAATTCATTAGCGATGGCTGAATAATGAATGGATTCTTGAAACGCATCCTAATGGATTTATATACCAAACGAGTAGCGTATTGCGTACACAATTTCGTTGTCTTAATTATTGCTTTGATTCGCTTTTCTATTGTAATTATCTTTATTTTCGTAGACAGGATCCAGACTTTTTGACCTTTCACGATTTCTTTTGTTGTTTAGCTAACAATCGTCCTCTGTAAGATATTAGTGCTATTATTACTCACCATTTTTCAGGTACTATAAATTCAGCCCGTCATTACACTTTTGAAGGCATCCTGAGTTGAAAAAGAAATACAAAAAAAAAAAATGGAAGCCACTTCAAGAAGACGAGTTGAAAACATCTGCGTGTTTTGCGGTAGTAGTGTTTGTATTAAACCACAATACGTAGAAGCAGCACAGGAATTGGGTCGAGTCTTAGCTGCAAGAAATATGCACTTAATATATGGCGGAGGCAATCTTGGACTTATGGGGATCGTTTCAAAGGCTGTACAAGAAGAAGGCAGTCACGTTTTGGGAATCATCCCAAAACCCTTGGCAGAGGCAAATCTTATTGGATCATCAAACGGAGAGGAATTGATCGTGCCAGGTATGTCTGAACGATTGGTAGAAATGATTAACTGTGCTGATGCTTTTATCGATTTGCCAGGTGGCTTGGGTACATTGGAGGAAATTTTTATAGTTCTATCTTGGGCGAACCTGAACATACACCAGAAACCGCTTGGACTGTTTAATGTTGATGGATTTTATGATTTTCTTTGTGTGTTTCTTGATGATGCCCGAAGAAATGGGTTCGTGTCAAAACCTATGAAAGAACTCCTCTTCACTGCCAAAACTGCTCCGGATCTAATAGACCAACTCATAGCCTATGAACCACGAGTTGACCCTATTCTTTCAAAGATAAATTGGTCCGAGGACGATCGTGGTAAGAGGCGTAGAATTAATCTGGATCTTAACCTTTAATTTCCTGTAGATTTCAGCTAACCAGGTACGACCTTCTTAACTCTCCTTTTATTGTTTAAGACATGGGGACAATGTCTCATTTAGGTTTGGGGGAGAGAATTAGTTGATTAGTACCTTGTTTTTAGTTTGTTATGTGTTGTTTTTATTTTTAATCCAAAATTTTTCGAAAAATACAAAAAAATTGAAAAATTTTCAAAAAATTACAAAAATATTGTGTTTTTGTGTTTTTATTTTGACTAAAAAAAGGTGAAATTGGTAAGAGATATCCGAGTAAGGAGTTTCCACTCCTGAGACGTATCTCAAGCCTATTTTCGAAACAAGTTAATTTTTGTTTATTTCATTTTAAATTATTTAATTTTTGAATTCTCCTTAAAACGGACTAAAATGGATCTTCATATGCTCAGTTGACAGATATTATCAACATATATAGTAACATACGGACATAAGCTAAAATTGAAAAGTTTGTAATATTCAGTGCTCTAGTTTAATTGGAGGAAGCATCTCAAAAAGCAATGGAGTAAAAAAAAAAACGTCAGAGATCCGAGTTATTAAGTCTGTAAGGGTGTTTTAACACCTAGTGCCCTAAAACCAACTGGTTTGGGAGTCACTGGCCCAAAGCTCGTTACATGGATCGAAGATGCTGTAAAAATATATATATCGGAAGTCTGAGTAATTAAGTCCGTAGGGGTGTCTTAACATCTGGTGCCCTAAAGCCAACTGGTTTAGGAGTCACCGACCCAACACTCGTTACATAGATGGAAGATATTGTATATAAATAAAAAATAGAAAAGTGAAAAATCAAAGAAAAAATCTGAAAATCTGAAAAATTAATCCATTGCTGCAAAAAGGTGTGAAATCTGATAGAACTTTAGGACAAAAATATTACTCTCTTATCAACTGCACTTATGACTGTTGTGGGCAAAAATGAGTTGATTAATATTTTGTTGGCTGTGTATATGGAGAATGGTAAATAAAATGGGAGAATTTACTTACTCGGTAATTTAGAAAAGAAACAAAACAACTAGTAACTTGGAGTAGAAGTTTCACCTGATTAGTCACTAACTTCTTTATTCTCTTTTCGCTTGTCTTTTTGCTTTTGTGTGCATTAGTTTTAACTAACTTTTTACTTTTGTAAAATGTTTGTGGGTATCATTGCTGTAAACCCTCACGAGACTACAACTCGTCCACTATGGACACCTAGGGGTTTAAAGGCTTGTTGCATATGCTAAATGCAACCGTGATCCCTACGAAAGTGGCTTAGTTAATTTATTTATGTTATTTTACTCTATGTTTTGCTCGAGGACTAGCAAAATGTTAGGTTTGGGGGTGTGATGAGTGGTATTTATATCACTTATTCCCACTCATTTGACCTAATATTTCGTATAGTTTCTCGAGTTTTGTGAACGTTTTGATGCATTTTGTATTATTTTGCAGATAAATAAAGTTTGGAAAGCATTTGAGGCAATTTGGGGCAAAAACGGACAAAAATGCGTCAACATGGATATTTTGGTCTTAAGCGCGTCGCGACGCCAAGACTTCCGCGTCGCGAATTCTAAAATGTGCCGAACAGTGCTAACGTGCGCCGGGTCCACAAATCAGAATCTGAGAAAAGTTTGACTTTGCTAAAATGCACCGTGACACGTGTCACCATCACAGCCGATCTGCTAACATGCGCCGTGCCACGTGTCAGCATCCTACGGTGCCGACAGTCATCATCGCCACGTGTTCCACGTGTCATTCCATGTCATCAGCCACGTCAGCAAGTCAACAAGTCAACATTGCCACCTCACCGCCACGTCATCATCAGCCAATCAGGAAGTGACACGTGTCGCAATTCTACGGTGCCGACAGTCTCTTTCCCATGTGTCGCCACGTCGTCGCCACGTCACCGCCACGTCATCGCCACGTCAGCATCAATTATTGGATATCCTATCCTTATCTGACACGTGGCGGATAAGAATCTCAGCGACCAATCAGAAGCCGCCACGTGTCACAATAATTGAAGCCCAACCACTCTGCCACGTGTCACCTTATCAGCTTATCCAGAATCTTCAAACCAGCGAACCAGAGCGTGCCACGTCGACAAATCTGGCGTAGCGACGCTGAGGACCTGGCGTCGCGACGCTGGATTCTACCGAGACCTATAAATTGAGCTCGAGATTTCAGAATTCAGTGCACCTTCCTCTCTCTTAAATTCTTTCTAAAGAGAGAGTTTCTCTCTCTAGATTCTTTAGTTTTTAGTTTTTTTTTTTATTTTTAGTTTTTAGTTTTGTAAATAATTTTAATTACGTTTTGTAATAATAGTAATTTAATTTTTACTTTTTACTTTTTACAGTTTTTACTATTTACCAGGAGGAGGTAACTTCCCCAGCTAGGGTGAAAGGTAATTCTTTTACTATTACTATTTAGATTAATCTCCCTTAAAAATAATATATTCACTATTTAAAATATTGACTTAAAAAGGATACCGCCAGATTGGTCGGTTGGTAATTCATTTTAATCTGGTTTAAACCTGACTAATAAAGGATACCGCCAGATTGGTCGGTTGGTAACTTAATCAGGTTACCGCCTATATGGCTGGTTGGAGAAAGAATCACAAGTTTATATATTATTTTATGGGAGATATCTAAATTAGTAGTAGTAAAAGTAATTTCTTTTACCTTAGCATTTTATTTTATTTTACTTTTCAGTTTTACTTTATGTCTTTTACTTTTCAGTATTTTTACTTTATGTCTTTTACTTTTAAGTTGTTACTAGCCCTAGTTATGTGTTAGTTATCTCGGGTTGTGATGAATTCTAATATCACCGGTTTATAAGGGGTTTTTTATAGTTTGGGTAATTTAAAGGTTTACTTATTAAGTCTTAAGCTTAATGCTTCTTGTTGTCTGATCACCAATAAGATTGATGTGGTAAATCTAAAATGAACTAGACATAGGGATTTTAGGTTTCAGCCTTAGACTTAATAGCCCACGATCTTCCTTGAGGATAGATAACCATTTAATAGATTTCCTTACAGGATAGGAATATACCTGTCGGGCGGGGGTAGCCATAATTGGAACTTAAACTTAATGAATCCAGATAATTTGGTTGACATAGACATATGGTTCAATTGGGTTAAACTGGGTATTTGCGTCTGACCATCGACAGAGACCCACATCAGCATCAGTATCAATTGGGGATGAGTCCCAGGGTCGTGACCCACATTGTCAGCGGTCTTGGGATGCGTCCCAGGGTCGAGGTCCCCGTTGTCGATTGCAGTTATCGGGATGCGTCCCAGGGTCGATGGCCCCCTACATCATCAGTTCCAGTTTTGGGGATGCGTCCCAAGGTCGTGACCCACATTATCGGCGGTATTGGGATGCGTCCCAGGGTCGAGGCCCCCGTTGTCGGTTGCAATTATTGGGATGCGTCCCAGGATCGAGGTCTACTGCATCATCCACTCAATTCGAGGCAGCAGGCAAGACAGGTGGCAGAGATGGCAGCTGGCGAGCCAGGTAAGTAGAAATACATTGCATAACTTTGATAGAATTGTCATTGTCACACACTGCACAAGTCCCATCAAACTGGGGGCTACTGTAAGCACTGCATTTTTGCATATAAGTCTCTATGATGAGTCTCATTTGGAGACACTACATTTTAAGTCGAGGAAGTCGCGGGAAACGGACGTCGGAAGGGAATCGGTATTTTTCATTAGATTTTATTCACTTGTTTAGCATCGGGCTCGCTTGTAGACTTCTGTTTTAAAATTCACCTAGCCCAAAAACCCCCGCAAACCACTTGGCCTTGACCTAAAACCCCCCGCAAGCCCACATACCACCATCCAAAGCCAACCACACGCCCAAGCCAAGCAAACCACACGCCCAAGCCAAGCCCACACACGCCCAAGCCCATAAAACATATCCAAATTAATAAAAACACATATTTAATACATGGTGAAATTAAAACAAATAAAAAAATCATATACCAAATTAAAATAAAACAAATAAACATCAAATAAACATATTCCTAATTTAGATAAATCATGTCTCCAATCAAATATAGATTTTCCTTGTAAGACACTAATTGGTCCCTTTCTTATTCAAGTAAGAGGAAACCCTAGCAATTGTCTATAAAAGAAACACAATTCCAACCATCGTGACCTCTCTCATTCACGCATAACACAAGCCATAAGAACAAAGAATTCTCTTCTCTTTCCTCACTCTCAATAGCTGAAAATCACACCCCTAAAACAACAAGCCTCTACCAAAAATCATAAAACCAAAACAGCCTCAATTGCCGCAACGAAACTGCTCCCATACAGCCCCATTGCCGTGACCAAAACTACTCACATACGTTCCCTAACCACCACTGAAATAGCAGCCATTCACAGTCCCTACAACCATCGAACAGCCCCTGAAAACACCCCCTACATCCACCAAAATCTGTACCCCAAACATCCATGCAATGACCGAATAAACTGCACAATTTTTTACACCCCGTAACCACCAAAAACAGTCCCCAAAACTGCACTCCATTGACCAAAAAAACAGCAGCCCAAATACCCCAAAATAGTAGCCAAAATCACCTAAAACATTGAACAAAAACTGCACTTTAAAACCCTTAAACAACCACACAAAACAGCAGCCCCAACCCCCTTTAAACCGCAAAAATAGTCCATTAATACACCCAAAAAAATGACCAGAAAACAGCAGCGAAACGGAGTGAAAATAATAGTCCGAGCAGTGAAAACAGCGAGGAAAGACTTGAACCAACGAACCAGAAAGTTACGAAGTGTTAGCCCTTCCGACGGCCTTGTAACGCACTTCCGAGGGTCGACATAAAAGGTTAGACCTGATGGCACCTTTCTCATCTATTTTCATTCATCTCGTAATTATTTATTGAATTTTATTTGCATGAGTATTGTGGAATAATGTGTGTTGTGGCCTTTGAATGAATGGAAAATGTGTCGTCTCTTATGGTATATAGGATGGAAACCCAGACGTAAATTTCGTAGCCGAATCCGAATGGACGGTAGTGCGGTCTGTACTTGGGAAACAATTCCACGTACCACTTGAGCAAACGGCACATGTTTCATTTTATCTTGCTTGTTTATTATTCGCTTCTTACATTCCGCCATTTAATTTTTGTATGTTATTTGTTCGTATAATGATGATATAGTGCGCATGGGCTTAGTATGTTGGTCTAAAGGTTCTCTATTTGAGGGAAGAAAATGTCAAAAGGCTACCTTTACGACAATACTTTGCCGCGCTGGACAAAGTACGTTTGGTTGGATGTGAGATATGTTCAACCGATCATACAAAGTCTTATATTGTTGTCTTTATTTTTTATGCATTTGTGATGTGATGCGCATGGGCTTATTATGTTGGTCTAAAGGTCTTCCATTTTGAGGGATAAAAAGCCTAAGGGCTACCTTTATCACGATACTTCGCCGCGCCTTTAATATTCCATCTTTTACTTTAGATGTGGGCATATGTCGCATCTCTTTTCTTTCACTTTCATTGTCTATCTTTTGCATCGCATCATTGCACGTTTATTTTAATGTACAACTGCCTCATTAGTTATCTCTTTGCATTATGTACCTAATTGCTTCTCTTTATTACGCATGATTGTGCAATTTCCATTTATTTGTGTTCCCACATGTATAAGTACAATTTTCTTATGAAATTGCATGCGACTCACTTTTATGCGTGTTTGTACAATTACCATTTCCTTGTGTTTCCGTATCCATGAATATGGTGTGCTTATGAAGTTGTATGCTTGCCGTATTTCAATTTACCTTTATGAATGCAAATTTGGACATAAGTCATATGCAAATAGGTTGTATGCAAATTTGGATATAGGTTATATGCAAATTTGGATATATGTTATATGCAAACTTAGATATGAGCCTTGTACTTATGCATGTGAGCTTAGAAATAGAATACCCTTGGGAATGTATGTTGCTAGATTCGATTAAATTATTGCACAAATCACATCATTACAAGTGGCATAAGTAAGGGACCATCCCAACCCAATGGTTTGAGGTCTTCTCTGGCGAGGGGTGAGAGTGGCCTTAAATCTTTGTCCTGGTTCACACCGGATGGCGACTCTATATTATTTCTCTGGTTTAGTCCCCCGCGGGCTATTCCGTGCTCCCAACTAGGCCGCGAGCCTAGAACAGCGTCGTCCAACTTCTGTGTCCTACAATGATGATGAAAGAGTTGCGACCGCGACCGACATCTATATAGGACCTCGTATGTCCGATTGAACGTATCTCACATTCAATCAAACGTACTTCGTCCGCCGCAGCAAAACATGGTGGTAAAGGTAGCCTTTAGGCATTTCCCTCGAATAGAGGACCTTTGACCCACATGATTAGCCCATGCGCACCAAGTAATAATACATGAATAAACAAAGTAATAATATGGGACCTCGTATGCCCAATTGAACATATCTCGCGTTCAATCAAACGTACTTCGTCCGGCATGGCAAAACATCGTGGTAAAGGTAGCCTTTAGGCGTTTCCCTCGAATAGAGGACCTTTAACCACATAATCAGCCCATGCGCACTAGATTGTCAATGCATAAACAAAAAAATAAATAATATGGGACCTCGTATGCCCGATTGAACATATCTCGCGTTCAATCAAACGTACTTCGTCCGGCACGGCAAAACATCGTGGTAAAGGTAGCCTTTAAGCGTTTCCCTCGAATAGAGGACCTTTAACCCACATGATTAGCCCATGCGCATCAAGTACCAATATATGGATAAACAAAGTAATAATATGGGACCTCATATGCCCGATTGAACATATCTCACGTTCAATCGAACGTACTTCGTCCGGCACAGCAAAACATCGTGGTAAAGGTAGCCTTTAGGCATTTCCCTCGAATAGATGACCTTTACCCCATATGATTAGCCCATGTGCACCAAGATTAACAATGCATAAACAAAGAAACAATACATAGAAAATAAATAGCGGAACAATAAACACAAAATTAAATACCAAAATGTAACACATGCTTGAAAGTTTCTCAAGCAGTACGTGGAGTTGTATCCCAAGTACATACCGCACTACCGTCCAATCGGATTTGGCTAAGGAATTTACGTCTGGGTTTCCATCCGATATACCGCAAGAGATAGCACCGACCATTTAACATAATGCAATCATTAACCCAATGTATACATGAAATATGATAATGCATGTGATGAAATAACAAAAAATAACGGAAGCGATAAATAGTAAGCTAAGTGCGAAATATTAAAGGAAGATAAATTACTGAAAATAAATGCAGAATAGTAAAGAGAGATGTGACTAATTGTTTGGCCGTTTTTTAATGTAGGACTTCGCATGCCCGGTTGGACGTATTTCACTGTTTTATGGTGATATTTGGACGGATTTCTCACTGTTTTCTGGACTGATTTCTCACTGTTTTGTTCGCTATTTGGGGACCATTTTCAAGGACTGTTTTGGGACTGTTTATGGACTATTTTTGGTGCAGTTTCACGGTTTGGTGGCTGGTTGTGGTTTACTGGTTTCGGTTCTACGGTTTGTCTTTTGTTTACGTTTTGTGTCGGTTTAGTGGCTGCTTGAAGGGTTTGTTTTTCAGCTCGTGTATGGTTGATTTTAGTCGGTGGAGGTTCTTGAAGGTTTGTGGTTTTGATTATTTGGTCGGTGAGGGTGTGTTGTGTGAGGGTTGAGTTTTGTTGAAGGGTCGGTGGCTTGTGTGTGCTCAGCGAGAGAAGGGGACGTGTTTATCGTTTACGTGATGTGGGTTCATGGGGTTGTTGCTTTGTGTTTGTTCATCTACGTGTCATTGGGGCCTTTTGCGTGAAGGAGTGAATGAGTGCAGGCTATTTATTTGAGTGCAGTGTCGGTTGCTAGGGTTATTTGGCACTGTGTGTTTCTTAGTGGAGCCAAAGAAAAAGAGAGGTGATGGTTGTTTGATTTGTGGCTACGTTATTATGGTCGATTTGTGGGCAATGAAGTGGCGTGAGCGTGGCTGGAAAGTGAGGTGTGAGGTGTGTTTTAATGGGAAGGCTGCTTTTGTTGTCGGCGAGGGGTATGTGTTTGATCGTGCGTGGTTGTGAGTGAAGAGAGATATCAGAGCCGAGAGACGAAGGAAGCTTTAGGGTTTTTATCTTTCATGCATGCCGAGAGAGAGAGCAGGTTCTTAGGGTTTGTTGGTTCAAAGTGCCGAATGAGTGAGTGAAGAGGATTCGGGAGGAGAGACCGGCTAGGGTTAGGATAAGTCTTCTTTTTGTAATGGTGAGCTAGGTTTTCTAAGTAAGGAAGGAAATCATGCAAATATAGGATGTGTTTAATTAGTTTGTTAAAGGAAAGGATATTGTGTAATTTTGGTGGGGAATATATTTAATTTGGGAGGTGATTTATTTAATTTAGGAAGGGGGATTTGATTTAATTTAGGAATGAGATTTAATTTGATTTGTGACATGTGTTTTAAATGTTTTAATTATTTGGATTGGGCTTGGGCGAAATGGGATTTGGATGGGTTGCGGCGGTTTTGGGCCGAGTCTAATATTTTAAAATAGAGATCAATCAAGTGAACCCGTGGATAATTAGCGAGTTAAATTTGATAAGGTATTTATTTTCTGAATTTTCCCTTTCGACGTCCATTTTCCCGCGACTTCCGCAACTTATCGGGTAGTGCCTCCATGCGAGGCTCATCATCGGGCTTCATGCAAAAATGCAGTGTCTACACTAATATACATGTATCACTAAATCAGATTTAGTTTCAATCTAATCATAATTACATATCTAATCGTAATTAGATCGAATATGTATATAAAAGATAAGAGGTGTTACCATTAAATAAGTAATATTATGGAAAAATGCATTGATCGTATTCATAAATCAGACATAAATACGATCCGGATTGGCACTCTGAGCACCAACCCTAACAATTTCTCCCACTTGCTCTAGTGCCAATCCACGGTATCATATACACATCTTAATGTGTAACACATACTCATGGCCATCAAGAGCTCACCTAGCACTCAAGAGGTAGGCAACAGGAAGTAGGTCCGCTATAACATATTGAGTCTGTCCAACAAACCCAATCATTTCCTTTAACCATCATCATTCATATTTTGTAGAACCCAAGTTCTACATCAATATGACTCAGATGCGATATCAATATTGTGCTATAGTTACTAAGTTGTCTATGTATTTAAGGATCAAATCCAAATATTATGTAGACAACCGCAAGCACAACACTAATATCAAAACTTCTAATCTATAAGGTCACTATGCAACTTCATAAGTCCATACTTCATAAGTTGCAATGAATTCCACTAATACAGTAGAATCAACCGTGACATTCCCACTGCATCTTTTCTGACTTTATATGACATAGACCATCTAATGTCATAATTAGACTCAAAACTAATCTGACCCTAATGGTTGCGGATTATATTCTCCATGAATAAAAAACTTGTTCTTAATATCTCAAGGATAATAAAGAACATGTTTCAAGACAAATCCTATGGTCTGCAGCATATCAATATAACTCGTAACAATTACAATAAATCGATATCTTTAATCGTACATAATACATTATTCATTATGCCATCATCCTATAATGCATAAGATTGATTAGACATTCTAATCAATTTCTCTTTCGACAAATGAATCATCATTTACGAAAGATAAATACTATATACAAGAGACACACTAATTGTCAAACATTTATACTAACTGTCATACAGATAGTCTTGTTGTGTCCTTTATTAGATCATATCTAATGCACGACTAATGAGAGTTTCTCATAAGTCTCTTAGTTTTATATCATATATGAAACTTTTTATCAAATATAACAAAGACTACTCACACTGCTATCACGGAGAAAATAAGACTTAGGTAAACCTTTTACCTCACAAACATTTCATTATTACATTAATAATGATAATGTCGTTAGGATAATAACACTAGAATGAAATTTGTACGCTCCCACTGACCCTACTATCAAATATGTATTCTCTATGCTTTGATAAAATCGGACAATCTGACTGTATCAAAATTAGAGAACACTGATTTTCGGAAAGCTTATCTGAGTCAACAATAGGCTTTATAAGCTAGTATATCAAACTGTGATCTTAGCAGAATACAAACTTTAGGGCCATTCTAGAATTAACTCTTCAAACAAAGAAACCACAACGGATCTCTCATTCGAAGAAAACATTCAGGAACGCCATTTTGCATTCTTTAGCCAAAATACATTGTTTAATATCAACATTAACCAACAGATCCTTAATTGTTCAATTAGTATGACTAGAGACAAGTTTCCTCAGAATCTACAATAGATTACTGAGTATAACTTTTCTCATTGTCATACTATAAAGGTCAAACTTTTAACAAGCTCACTTTGTTTTTGCTGTGCAAACAATTTGCATATTTTATGAACTATTCATAACGAAAGCTTAATCAAGTTCAAAACTTGATTATAGTAAGCTATGAACAATCTTAGATCTATGGTTCAATGTTAACTTCCTAAATCGATATCAAAAATCGCTCTCACTATAAGTTATAGGATAATTTTCGTCGATAAGAAAACAACAGAACCATTAAGTATCAAATACTTTGTAAATGATTCTGGCATCCTATTAAACTTATACGGAAGATATTGTAGGGTCATTTCATCTAATTAATTATGTAGTTCCATTATAATTTATCCCTCTCACATTTGACTTCAATAAGTCAAGTCTTTTCTACAATTGTCAACATCCGATGTTACACACCAAGTATTAAAATAATTTTATTACACGGGATTATAGAAAAGATATTCTATCAAATAGAATATAATATTCTATTAAATATAATAAATGATAACCTTTTACTTGTACCTCCGAGGCGCAAGTACTTTCAATTATATAACCAGTATATAAAAAGAAATATTCAAATCTCAAAATTTTCAAGATTCGAATTTTCTACTTATACATATCATATACATAACTGTAGAAACAAATGGAACCTTAATCAAAAATGAATTAGTTTTACTGGAGCATAACCCCAAGAGTATTGAAAACTAATTCGGTAACACTCAATATCAAACGAATCATATCATATAAGATTCGATTTCTCCCACTGATCAATTCCATCACGATGGAATCGTAGAAGAATAATATTGAGTAAGAATCACATTCATTAAATAACTTTAGAACTAATTGCCATAAATTCATATGTTTGATCATATCAAACATCCTTGAACAATTCAAAGACTCACGATGAATTTTAAAATTATAGTTTTCAACACTTCAAATAGAATATCTTTGAACCATTCAAAATATTCTATCCGCGTTTCATCAAAAACATATTGAAAGTTCTCGAACCATTCAAGACGTTCAATATATATTCTTTTAGAAACATGTAACTAAGTCATGACAATTCATTAACCAAGTTACGAAGTAAAGAAAACTATCCATGACAATTTATAATTCATTAAACTACATACTTCCAAAGTATTAGTTTAATAAATCTGTGGTCTAATGACAATCATTGGTTAAATGAGATTTAATTACATCCTGAATACAATATTCATTAAATGGATAAGGATATATGGTGTGATCTTGTATAAGTAAATCTTTTACCATACGGAATAAACATCTAATACTTATGTGATAAAATCTCATAAAGCACTGTTCTTATGTGATAAAATCTCATAAAGCAATGTTCTAAGTTATATAGTTAACCGAATATTTTTCTTAATGTTTATCTATTCATCGATGACACTACTAGTCATATTAAAATATGTAACAATTTCTTATAAAGAAAAAGTAACTATCCAATAGTCGCAAGTTCTGATATCAAATATCAAAACAATCATTAAACATTATTTTAAATAACTAGATGGGAGATCTGGTATCCAATACTACAGTTGTCGTATTATGTGAATCCATATTCTCAACACACAACTATATACATCTCATTTCTTTAGGTTTATAATTTGCCTTCAATTATTAACAGCAATTGCAAATAATTGATTAGCAAACTGTGTCAAACACGTGACTTCTAAAAGTCACTAAAGCCAAGAAACGTCATTATAAGTTAATTAAATACCTAATGGAGTTTTCTTAATGCCAGTCAAGAATCTGAAGACATGAACTAATGCACGTCAATTCTTACCGCACAAGAAACTATTCTCTCTAGACAATTATATCCTAAAAAAGATATCTATTTAGATTATTTATCGTGACTTAGTAACTAAGTCACTTACCATCTTGATTTTCAACAAAATCGGAACAATAGTTCTCGATGGTTTTAACTAATCTAACAATATCCAAGTCAACTTACATTCTAGAACCTATTCTACAAATATGCAACCAAAAGTGAAGACAGAAAACATATTCAAATAATATGCATGCAGTGGATTAGAAGTATAATACTATTAACAATTTAGAATAAAGGAAAACAAAAGCAGTAATTTCCATAATATTACACAGTGTTTTAGTTATGGATTTTTAACCCAGCAGTGTCTCCTACTTCTTTACGTAAAACCATAATCCCCAACGAAAAATGGGAATTCAATAATTAAATCGAATTTCATAGTGAGAGGTGGACCCCATGAATATATTTCGACTTACAACTTTGGCACGATATCAACTACGTATATTCATTAGGTATACAACTCATTGTCAATCACACTCAATGTAACTCTTGATTTTGGTCCTGGCCGTTTCTCGTTATGACAGCTTTGGCACGTTCACAATGAGGCATATCAAGGCTTCACTTGCCAATGACCAACTCAAGCTACCGATGTAGTCCTGACAGTTTTGGCATGTTAATGATTTCCACATTCACTTGAATTTGTCTAGTATCAAATAAACATCCGGCATGGATAAAATTCTATCAACTACACCCTCACTGCTTTGGCAATTTATGTTGGAGTTTCTAGGTCCATAGGATCGAATAATAAACATTGAAATATGTGCGAATACAAATCGAGGAAGTCACGGAATACTTACATCGAGCGGTTGAGCGACGCGGACGCAACAAAAACGAAGTTTCTGCCCACTAGTTTCACGCCAACTGCAGCAGTCCAAGCTCACTGGTTTGCGCCATTTGGTCTCATTCGTCAAGCTCCAAGCATCGTCGAACGATTCCCGGCTCATGGGTGAACTTCCCTATCACCTTCGCATGTCTCTCGGAGTGCTAGCTCTCTTGATTTTTACCGCAAAAACCAAGCACTTTGCTTCCCTATTCCTTCACTTCCACGGCAGTGAACTGCCAAGAACCAGAAGAAAATAGCAGCCCCAAGGGCGTGAGATGGAGAGGAAAATGGAGGAGAGAGAGAGATATTTGTGTTATGTTTTTGTTTTTTTTTACTTAAAATTGGTAAATGATTTCCAAAACCTATACACCGATTTTTCCCTCTAAAAACAAAGCATTAAATGCCAACCACACACATTAACTTGCCATCAATCCATCACTCAGTGAATAGTGACTGGCGTCAATCACTCAAAGTGAAAGACATCCATCATTTGATTGACGAATGATGTGATGCTAGATGCGACTAGCGATTTGACGCTTGATTTGATTTGCTGCACTCGAATTCGAAATGCGAATGCGCTCGCAAATAATCTCGGGCTCGGGTTCGCTAATTCCAAATTAACGAATTTTCCGTTGCGTCGTTATTAAATCTAATTTAATTAAATAATCATGCCAAGCATAATTACTATTCACGTCGCTAACGAATTAATTCTAAATTAATTCGTTCGCCCGAATTAAAATCTAATTTTAATTCCGCGTCGAAATCCAATTTTGTTTAATATATCGAATATATTAATTTCTCGATTAATTCCAAATTAATCGTTATCTCTCTTTAATGATATTTTATCCTAGATAAAATATCTCCGCAATTAATCCCAGATTAATTTTATCTCTCATCTAATTAATCCCAGATTAATTAAAAGTGCGAGTCATACGTCATCGGTGAATCTTTGGGAAGCGACCCATGAGATCCCTGGATATGTTGGCAGTAAATTCGGTCATCGGACTATCCGAACACGTAAGTACCTCGTACTACGTTTATACTGATTTACAAGATAAGGTTGGCCTCTAGCAAAGCGCCATGCCTACCCAATTCTCCGGAAATATCCTTACAGGAATAAAGGATCTATATCAGGCGTAGTATACGTAGTATTGCGTATTTCTGTCCAGTATCAGATGATCACATGCAAGGCCTGGGGCTGGTATAGTGTCTGCCCCGTACGATGCATATATCGGATAACGAGCAACTAGTCTCTTTATAATCGGATAATCATGACCAAGTCATATTATCCCGACGGTTGCAACATTTATAGAGAACCAGTTCTATATCTCTGCGCGATCATCAACTCCATATGACTGGAGTGACACTTCCGTCTTGACATCACACCAAACACACTACGATTCTCGATATACCCAGAATTGGCGTACACAGGAATCGGTTAAAGCCCTGGATGACCTCAACCAAAGTATATTGATTGTCGTATGCATTAGCGGTGCAAGTCTCAGGTTAGAGACCAAATACACCTACCCTGATTTCGGACTTCCATAGACACGTAGTCATACTACCAATGGAATTCCGATGGGGTATATCCAGAGCGAAGCTGTTTCCCGTACCATCGGTGAAACACAACCTCTTATTACACTTGCATGAGTATCCTATACCCAAATATACGAGAACTATGTCGTTGTGCCCTCACAACGCGCACAAGTGTAATACTAGTCTTTTACATATTCATCGATGTCCAATCTCGATAATACTCTGACTAGGGATATTTAATGATTTATCCTTCGTGGATTGATACTGTCTCATATCATTCTCAATCCAGGAATAAATCATAAGGACCTCTCATCATTTATATATCTTGGTGATCTAATCACAAATGATAAGAGTGCAATCTCCTTTGTCACATAGTTAATTTCTACAACAACACCATGATCTGTACAAATAGTGACGATATGGGTCATAATTGTCCAACAATCTCCCACTTGGCCTATAGCTAGTCACTCGAGTGCTTGACACCCGAACTATGTACGGTTGGCTCAAATTGTTAATGAAAGACTTTCGTCAGCGGATTTGCATGATTATCGTCTGACGCGATTTATTCGATCATCACATCGCCACGATGTATGATCCGAACGAATCAGATGAATATCGAAGTATGTATCTGGATCGTTGATGAGACCATTAATTCTTTAGCCTGTGCTCAAGCCTAGCTCAGTCGCTAACAGAATTATATCTAATCTAATTAGATTTATTATCGACCCAAATGGCTTCTATTGCCGCTTCAGTGCAGCAGCAATAACCTGCATTGTTGTTTATTTCGTTACGGTAACAGTACATTTCTTGGAAGATTTCCAGCTCACTGTACCATTATTCAAACTGTATAGTACCATTTGCGACTATCAGTCAACTTTATCGTTTGGAAACTTGCAGTAGTGATCCCAGTCACTTCAAGTTCTCATTCTCCATAGTTTAAGATAGCATCCTTAGTTCTCTAAGACACTAAGTATGTTCTTAACTTCAATCCAGTGACTATCACTTGGATTGGCCTGTTTGTGAATCCATATGCTCAAAGCATATGAGACACCAGGTCGCGTACATTTTTCAATGTACGAGTTCTCGGAGAGTTTTCTCGAAAGCCTGGCTTTCACCGATTGTTAATATGGGAATATCATTTCTAAGAAATGACATATTATCATTATTTTATAGGACATCCACTGTCAGTGCGCTCCCACTAACCCTCTTATATACACAAGAATCTTTTTGTTTTGAATTAAATCATACACCATTATGATTACATCAAAACGATAATTCCAAGAACATATGCTTGCTTCAATCCAAACATGGATCGAATAACCCGCAAACCTTGTTTGCTAATTATGTTACGACAAAATCGTCAGGATGTTATAAACATCCTACGAAAGGTTTCCTTTTCAGGAAAGTGATTTTCCCGTTAAGCTGACATATTTCATAAATGAAACATGTAGTATTAGCAAGCATTATCAAAATGGATTTACCGTGGCAACAGTTAAAAGGTTGAATCGTAATCAACACAATGTTGATAACGATACCTTTCCGCTAAAAGCCTAACTTTATACGTTGGTATGTTGCCATCCATGTACGTCTTCCTTGAAGACTTATAAGTACCAATAGGCACAATGTCTTGCGGTACATCAACTAGTATCCAAACTTGGTTGATATACATGGAATCCATTTCGGACTCATGACACTTTGTCATAATAGGGAGTCGATACCTTGTATCACTTCCTGATACGTAGTCAGTTGGTATACCTCAATAAGATAGACATCTTTATGAGGTGAGATCAGAAACCCATACCCCAGGTTGTTTTCTGACTCTCTCCGACATACGCGGTTCTTGTGTATTCGAAGATTATGGTATAGTTTCATCATTGATGAACTATATGTGTTCCATTAGGATTCGGTGCCTGGAATAGTATCACTCTGATTTTCATCGAGTTATACTATCCTCCCACTTACCTCTGCATATCGGTATTCCTCTCAGGAAAACCGCATGGTGAGCAACAATCTAATTGTTCTCTCATGAGTTTTATAAGTACAATACTTATGGTATCCCTAGGATAACCTACAATTGGCACTTATCCAATTTGGGTTTTAGTTTGGTATCATCCAAACATATGCCTAGCATACCCAAATTATCAGGAATGTGAAACCCGGTTTCTTTCATGTTCATATCTAATATGATATCTGTCAAACAGATAATTTTGGAACCTTATCTAAATAAGTTCTTACACTGTTAATGCTTATCCGTTGAAGGAAATGGTAGCTCAGAGCGACTCATGATTAACCTTATCATGTCCAATAAAATTCGGTTACTCATTTCGGACACACCGTCAACTGACGTGTTCCGAGAGGAGTCCTCATTGAAAGAATACTATACTCTTTCAAGTCTATTAGAAACTTATTGTTTAAATATTTTCCATTACGGTCTTATCATGACGGTATAATACTATCGCCGATCTGTATGTCTATTTCGTGTCGAAACTATAAAAGTTTCCGATTTGTGTTCTTCAAAAGAAACACATAACCATAACGCGATGCCACATCCGTATAGGTCACGAAATATTCATATCCACATCTAGCCTAGCTAGACATGGGCCCACTTGCTTCACTATGAACTATGGCTAACAGATCAGTGGCATTTACACTTTCACCAAGTAAATAGTGTTTTAGGCACTTTGCCTAGTAAACTAGATTCGTAGACTTTATTTTATTGGAATCAAATTAGTCCTAGTACCCACTCTTCGAAAGTGTGGATATACTATTCTTGTTTAATTGTGTCCCAGACATCAATGCCACAATCTAAGTTTCATCTGATCAAATCAGTTGAGCTATTTATTCGTCATGTTATATATTCGAGATTTATTTATATTCAAAATATAAATTCTGTTATTTCACATCAAATGTGTTTATCTCAATATCATCTTTATATAATAAAACACTTTAGTGTTCTAGAATATAAAGGTTCACCCGCAACGGGTTAAACTCTGATATAGAGATAATGTATCTAGTCAAACTAGTTACATTATAACAGTTTCCAAATTTAGGTACACACCCAAGGGTAGTTCCTAAACTTAGGTATCTACGGTTAAAACAGCGACTTTCGTCCCGTTTCCAATTCGCAGATAAATCTCAATTGAGGTCAGTATTCTGTTCAAAACAGATTCTGAACATCAATACATATATTTCATGTATCACACTTAGTATTTAAAATCTAATTTTAATACTAGTAGTGAACATAATGTCGACAAATATATTTGAAGTCAGAGCCTTGCTCGTTCTTCAATTCCTTCATGTCTGCTTTGTCCAAACGGTAGTCACGCTTCCGCGATCCCGTTTGCCACATCCAACAGACATTTTGGGATATGTCCTTTATCTTCCCAGAAGATTATAATGATTTTGCCTTCGCCCGTTTCAACACTCTAGAAGCCTTTGGCCAAGCCATGGGTTTCTAGAATATCGAAGTAAGGTGCGCCTTGCGCTACTTGCCTAATTACAAAGTTTGACTTTATCTTCTTGAGAATAGTCATTAACCCTCCAAGAGTTAACTTTCGCAATTTTAGTACTTCTAAAATCTAAACATAGATTTATGAAGATCCTTCAATTTCTTCATCATACTTTAAGGATCTAATCCTTAATTCTGATTCAGAAATTAAGGAGTCTACTTGACAAGTATAATGGATTAAGCACTTAAGTTGTCATCACATAAATCTTCCAAAGATTATGCTCTACTATTTGCTTAACTCCGGGCATTAGGCTTAATTTATTATTTTATCAAATAAAATAACTTATTATTTTCCAGGATCATCCTGAAAATTTATTCCCAATTTTGAAAATTAAAGCATTTAATTACATTTTCCCTAGGATTATGAATTAAACGTCAATCTTTCAATTTTATCTTGACTTTAATAGTCCAACTATTTAATCAATGATTAAGGTACCATTAATTATAATGATTATTGTAGTCCAACTATTTTAATCAACTATAATTAATTAAATCAAATATATTAATTATTATAATCCAATTATATAATCAAATATAAATGAATAGTTTGAATATATAGTCCAACTATTTATAAAACAACAATTTAAATATTAGTCCAACTAACATTTAATTCGTTTTGACGAGTGATATTGTTTGAGCGAGTATGGCGAGTAATTGAACGAATATTGCAAATTCAATTCTTGCCTCCCACTATTTTTCGGCGAGCCTCTAACCCTATGTCGAGTACTCGGGAAACCGCGTTTCCTAGTGGGCTAGGATCCCGTTAAATATCACACAATCTTGACTTTGGCTAACAAATTATATGATAATTAACTAGGTAGATCTCTAAGATCGATTGGATCCAATCCAATTCCTAGATCCGGTAGGGGGACATCCAAGTCTGAAACATATATCTTATATATGCCAATACATCCAATGTATTACCTAACCATTTTCCTCTGAATCAACTAAGCCTTGGCTTTGGCACAACAAACTTAGTGATCCCAGTCAAGCGCGACCCATTGACCATGGAAAGCTTCGTAATCAATGTCGATGGACAAGAAGTGGTCTTGACTTTGGCCAACAAACCACAACTTGGACAAGACACTGACATGTAAAAAAGCTTTCGTGATTCAAACACATCTTCGACAGACAAAGGCCTTGACTTTGGCCAAACCAATGACGTCTTAGATCTTGAGTAAGAATCACTCAATGGAAGGAATGACGCTTAATATTTTGTAAGGGTTTTTCGAGTGCAAATTGGCAACCAATTTATTATCTTTGTTAAGGTCACATCATCATACACCCTTAAACATGCATTCTAAACACATAATAAAGCGCGTATGAAAAATAATAATAATATGCGGATGGATACTTTACACATTGATCCTAGATCAAATCTCTCGCTTTCTCTCTCCCGCTAGCACATGTATTACTTCTACCTGTTACACTACACTTCTAAAGAAACCTCATTTACATTGAGGGGAATAGGTGACAAGAGATTACAAAGAATATGAGGTGATAAGGCTGGACACGCAGGTCCAATTAATAAATCAAATTTATTACACAATTTCTAAAATTGTCTCACCCATCTAATATCCATCTGATATACATTATTCATGCATCGCAACCATGTATTCACACAAGCATGTTATCAATCAATCTAATCAAATTAATTAATCTGATAATTAGTGACCATCCAATGTTCAAACAACGATTTGATTTTGCTCGAGTCAAACTCATTTTGCGACTAAGTACTCATAGTACGAATTCTCGAATTAAATTAATCTACGCAATTAAATCCAATTCAATTGTATTTAATTCTAATTCGCTATTTAATTCCAAATTAAATACTACACTTTATTAACGAACCTTTTACGACTTAAATTCCAAATTTAATCGTTACGGGTCTCAAAGCCCGATTAACGTCCAACGTCAATTTAATTAAAGTCCAATAGGCTTTTAATTAATTTCTTGAGGCGTGGACTTTTGGTCAATTCGGGTCAAATCCAATCCTGGAATTACCCCATAAGCCTAAAATTAATTTTGGCCCATTAGGCCCAATTAAATTACAAAGGTCCATTAAGTCGCATTTGGGCTTTATGGATGCGGTTTTGGGCCCAATTGGATCCAATCCAATTTGCTTTAACCCAACTTTGTACAACAAAGCCCAATAAGCCCATTTACAACATTCAAGCACAAATTCACAAAATAGGCCTAATTATAATTAAATCACAAAAACCCAATTTCACAATTTAATTACCAAAGTGCATTAACACAATTAATTACCCAATTAATATTTCTAAAACATCAATTAACACAACTAATCATGCTCATCTAAATCAATTAGTGTCCAACACAAATTAATCAAAATCAAACCTAATTACATGCTCAAAGTCTCGGCATTTAGGGAAATTTCAAAATCGATTCGGTTTCAATCAAATTAAATCCGCAATCAATATTTCCCAATCGTTTCCAACTCATCCAATGATCAACGAAACAAAAATCACCAAGACTACATAAGACATAACTCTCGGCCAAGCTCAAGATTTTGGGGAAATTTTGTTCCAAACAACATTTCATTAAATTGATCCAATCAATCTTAAATTAAACATGTTATAAGCATACTCAAACATCCAATTAATTCAAATCATGCTCAAAAACATTTTACCCAAATTTTAAGCCATATTTGTATTTCATGCTTTTACTCGCTCTGATACCATTGTTGGAGTTTCTAGCTCCATAGGATCGAATAGTAAACATTGAAATATGTGCGAATACAAATCGAGGAAGTCACGAAATACTTACATCGAGCGGTTGAGCGACGCGGAGGCAACAAAAATGAAGTTTCTGCCCACTGGTTTCACGCCAACTGCAGCAGTCCAAGCTCACTGGTTTGCGCCATTTTGTCTCCTTCGTCAAGCTTCAAGCTTTGTCGAACGATTCCCGGCTCATGGGTGAACTTCCCTATCACCTTCGCATGTCTCTCGGAGTGCTAGCTCTCTTGATTTTTACCGCAAAACCAAGCACTTTGCTTCCCTATTCCTTCACTTCCACGGCAGTGAACTGCCAAGAACCAGAAGAAAATAGCAGCCCCAAGGGCGTGAGATGGAGAGGAAAATGGAGGAAAGAGAGAGATATTTGTGTTATGTTTTTTTTTTTTTTTTTTAACTTAAAATTGGTAAATGATTTCCAAAACCTATACACCAATTTTTCCCTCCAAAAACAAAGCATTAAATGCCAACCACACACATCAACTTGCCATCAATCCATCACTCACTGAATAGTGACTGGCGTCAATCACTCAAAGTGAAAGACATCCATCACTTGATTGACGAATGATGTGATGCTAGATGCGACTAGCGATTTGACGCTTGATTTGATTTGCCGCACTCGAATTCGAAATACGAATGCGCTCGCAAATAATCTCGGGCTCGGGTTCGCTAATTCCAAATTAATGAATTTTCCGTTGCGTCGTTATTAAATCTAATTTAATTAAATAATCATGCCAATCATAATTACTATTCACATCGCTAACGAATTAATTCTAAATTAATTCGTTCGCCCGAATTAAAATCTAATTTTAATTCCGCGTCAAAATCCAATTTCGTTTAATATATCGAATATATTAATTTCTCGATTAATTCCAAATTAATCGTTATCTCTCTTTAATGATATTTTATCCTAGATAAAATATCTCCGCAATTAATCATAGATTAATTTTCTCTCTCATCTAATTAATCCCAGATTAATTAAAAGTGCAAGTCATACGTCATCGGTGAATCTTTGGGAAGTGACCCATGAGATCCCCGGATATGTTGGCAGTCAATTCGGTCATCGGACTATCCGAACACGTAAGTACCTCGTACTACGTTTATACCGATTTACAAGACAAGGTTGGCCTCTTGCAAAGCGCCATGCCTACCCAATTCTCCGGAAATATCCTTACAGGAATAAAAGATCTATATCAGGTGTAGTATACGTAGTATTGCGTATTTATGTCCAGTATCAGATGATCACATGCAAGGCCTGGGGTTGGTACAGTGTCTGCCCCGTACGATGCATATATCGGATAACGAGCAACTAGTCTCTTTATAATCGGATAATCATGACCAAGTCATATTATCCCGACGGTTGCAACCTTTATAGAGAACCAGTTCTGTATCCCTGCCCGATCATCAACTCCATATGACTGGAGTGACACTTCCGTCTTGACATCACACCCAACACACTACGATTCTCGATATACCCAGAATTGGCGTACACATGAACCGGTTAAAGCCCTGGACGACCTCAACCAAAGTATATTGATTGTCGTATGCATTAGCGGTGCAAGTCTCAGGTTAAGACCAAATACACCTACCCTGATTTCGGACTTCCATAGACACGTAGTCATACTACCAATGGAATTCCGAGGGGGTTTATCCAGAGCGAAGCTGTTTCCCGTACCATCGGTGAAACACAACCTCCTATTACACTTGCATGAGTATCATATACCCAAATATACGAGAACTATGTCATTGTGCCCTCACAACGCGCACAAGTGTAATACTAGTCTTTTACGTATTCATCGATGTCCAATCTCGATAATACTCTGACTAGGGATATTTAATGATTTATCCTTCATGGATTGATACTGTCTCATATCATTCTCAATCAAGGAACAAATCATAAGGACCTCTCATCATTTATATATCTTGGTGATCTAATCACAAATGATAAGAGTGCAATCTCCTTTGTCACATAGTTAATTTGTACAACAACACCATGATCTGTACAAATAGTGACGCTATGGGTCATAATTGTCCAACACTTTCTCGGATGCAGCCATAGAAAGATACCCATAAATCGTATTGACAAGATGGACCAAGTAACATGCATCCAATACATGTCACTTTACTATCTTATTTAAGCGGGGATATTCCACAAGAAAGCTTTTCTCTACATCAAATGTAGAATATAATCTAGATTAACTTCTAAACAGTTCAATTCTACCAAAGAAAACATAACTTAACTTAACCATTAAATATATGTTACGTTTCCCGTTAGCGTAGAACCGAAAAGTCAAGAAATATCTAAATTACATGCATATGCAAACATCAAAATTGGATTATATATCATATATCAAGCATGACAAATGTAATGGATGAAGGATCACACCTGCTCTAATATCATTTTTGTTGGGGTTTTGGCGCTGGCGCGGGCGCAGCGGAAGCTCGCGGTTCGGGTGAAATCATGATTTTAAAACTTTTTAAATTACCAAATGAATTATTCAATATCTAATATGAATAATTCATTTATATTTCACCTAAAAATATTTATTCGATATCAAATAACGACATAAATAACAAACAAACGTCACGAAACTTTTACGAAAATATTTTTCCGTAAAATGGCATAAAACGTATTTTTGATCAAACCGACCGCCCAATGCACATGAGGGCTGCCCATGTCAGCCCCAATAGTGCTAGGGCAGTTCATGGGCTGCCCGAACAGTGACCAATTCACTGTTTGGGTAGCCGTCACCCGGTTGGCTCAAAAGTCACCCGGTAACGCCGTTTTTCACCGTTTTCGCATATTTCAACTCCGAAACAGTTTCCGGCAATTGTTCCAACACCCAAAACACATCCAATACATTTATATGACATTATTTTCATCACAATAAATCCAGTTTTTCCAGATCTGATTTTGTAACAAAAATAATCAATTTTTCATGCTTTAATCCAACTTTTTCAACATTAATCAAATTAATCACAACACCAATCCAAGTCACCACAATTATAGCACCCAAGAACAATTCTAGGCATTACAAGAGTGGTCATAACACTCTAGAATGGAAACATATCATCAAATGATAAAATGGAATAAATATTACAATAATATCACTCAATACTACTTCACATATGCTCCAAGCCTTCCATTCCATCCTCTAAATAAAAAAAAATAAATAAAAAAAAAAACCCAATTTCTAAGAAGTAAGTAAACCCTAGAACCATTCTAACAATTCAAGAACAAGAAACTAATTTTCTACACTTAAGAATATTAAAGATTACCTTCTAATCTTCAACTTTCTTTGGGTTTTTTCTTGAATTTTTACTTTCTTCTTCCTTGAATCATCAAGAAAAAATTGGAGAGTTATTTTGGAGGATGTTTCGGCCATGGGAAGCCATTAACAAGAAAAGAAAAAATAATTCCCTTTAAAAAATGGTGATTGCCGACTTAGGGAGGGTATTATGGTCATTTTCCAAATTTAATCCAATTAAATTAAATCAAACTTTATGTTAGCAAATAAAATTTGCACACCTAAAGTTTAATTAAAACATGCCACATGTATCAATAATAATTAAATATATTGCATAACCTTTATGTAATATGGATATTATTTAATTATTCAAATATTTAAAATTTAAATATCTAAATAATTAATTAATATAATTATTATTATATATGTATTTTTATTTACATTAAATATCAAATACATATATTAATGGCATGTGTCAAAATCTCATTTGACAGTTAATTAATATGTATCAAATCAAATTTTATATCAAATACAAATACACATTAATTATTAATTGACCAAAATTCCCGAAAGCATGTGTTTTCGTTTATCCATGTAAACGATTTGAATTAACTCATTTAATTCGGTAAAGTATTATGAATAATCTGTATTATTCATAACGCGTTGCCCAAGTGCTCAACGAGTACACTTCATATTGTGGGACTCTCTAAGTTTAGGTTTATCCGTCACGAAATCTAATTTCATGTCCATAATTCACCCACTCATGAATTATGACGACCACGAATAATCTCGCTAAACTATGCAAGTTGAGGTCATTGCATACGTATAATCCATCTGTCACAGGCTATCCATATTATACTTGGGATATAAATAAGAACGTCAAATCCTTATGGTATAATATAGTCGACTTTCAAATTTAAGATCTATAAATAACACTAGGAACTTACTTTCGAAGTTATACCATGGCCATGGATTTACTAGATCACAAACACGTGTAGGGTACTTACGCCCTGTACACAGGACTGGCGGATTCTATCTTGATATGCACTGGATATCATGAGCATCAGTCCACACCCAACGAACAGGCGGAGGTCTGATCTAAATAGATCGGTGACGTGACTGCCATCAAAGTGTGGAGGATAACTCATATATCCACTGTGGTATCTCAAGTCGAAGGTCCACTATGCTCACTCAACTCGAGAAGATTCCTATTGACGTTAGTGTACTATCTATTAGGAAATCTTCAGTGAGTCATTCAGTGTTTATCAAATAAACACCTACATGTCTATATGAGTCTCCCGAGACTCATGGTTCATTGGGATAAACCATCGGACCAAGTCACGATATATGACATGTACTGGTCTCATCAGATTTTACTAACCGACCCGTGTTAGTAAATTTTTACTAGGAACTTTGTTTAAGGATATACAACTTGTAGTGACGCTTCCCAATGTCAATTACAAACTACGTTGTAACTGCGCACTACGTTGTAAATCATATGATATTTGTCTAATATACACGTATCACTAAATCAGATTTAGTTTCAATCTAATCATAATTAGATATCTAATCGTAATTAGATCGAATATGTATATAAAATACAAGATGTGCTACCATTAAATAAGTAATATTATGGAAAAAAAAACATTGATCGTATTCATGAATCGGACATAAATACGATTCGGATTGGCACTCTGAGCACCAACCCTAACAGAAATAACTAACATCAAAAACTTACAACCACATTCAGTTCTCTTTTACAATATACGTACATACAATAACAAACTTAACATACGTATTTATAACATCTTCTATTCACACCGGTTTTCATGTAATTCATTCATTCCACGTAAAAATTCATAGTCCATACATATCATGAAATCTATCATACATACACAAATAATTAGGATTACATGCAATCACCTTGTAACTAACAACGAAGCATACACAACGGTCAAGGCATCCAGAAACACACAATCAAGACAACACATACATATGATGTAACATCCGGCGACCCCGGCAACTTATATGTTACCAAAGACATATGACTATTGCGGTTCAGAGTCATAATACTTTATATAAATTATGTTTGAGCAAGTACGTGCTCATAAAATGACATTTGGACATTCGGTAAATTCCTTGAAATTCCGACGCATAACTTAGTTTGCGTCTCATCCCAAATAGCTTTTAGTAATCAGGCCGTAACTTTTTCATACGATCTCCGATTCTTATGAATTTTATATCTTCGGAAATCTTAGATCGAGAGCTACAACTTTTACATTGGACATTTTTCAAATTTGGAGCAGAAACATATCAAAAATCGCAAATACCGTGACTGCTATAGTAATTTCGGGATTAGTCTAGAAAAGGGATGAGGTGGCACAATTATAATCACTCATTCCATCACAATAACAGCCCCTCTTTGTCTATAAATAGCATACTATTCACTCATCGTCTCTCAAGCAAAAACTTGGGCATTGGTTTCTAAAGGAAGCTCAATTTTTTTTTCATTTTCATGGAAGATGGTGATGAAAATGGATGAGTTCTTGAGATTATTGTGGTCAAGTAAGCTTCTAACTCCCATTCCTTTCATTTTTTTTTCAGTTTTGGTCAAGTATTTTAGCTCCCCCAATTTGCCCAACATGAACCCTAGAAGTGGAATTAGCTTGTTTTGCATAGTTGAGCATGCTAGAAGTTATCTTCATTTATTTCTTGATGATATGAACATGTATTAGGATTGGATGTTAAAATACCCAATTTTTCCCTTATGAACAAGGGTTGGCCAAATTCTTCATGTTCTATTAAGGGGCTATTTTATTTTATTTGATAAAGAAATAATGGTGAAGCACAAATTAGATGATGAATGATGGTAAGTTTTGTTGTTGGTGATGGAGTTGATGAATATGAACTTAGTGTAGCGAATGGGTGAAGTTTTTTGGCTATTTTGGAAGATGAAGATTTGGTCTTATGGTAGAACATGGGCTGATTTTAGTTGTTGTAGGGGTTTTTAGGGGGTGAATCCGGTAGCGCAGCGGAAGCGGTGAAAATCCGATTTTCAGATTTCAAAAATTTTTCTCGGATTAATTAAATAAACATATTTATTTAATATTCCAATAATCAAATTATGAAATAAAATTCAATAAATCATATTTAAGTAAATTTACCAAATTACCCTTACTTTGGTATTTTGTCCATTTTAGTCTGAAATTGATCTAATCAATTTTGAATGATTCTAAATCATTTCTAAGATGAACTTAGCATGTTCAAAACATCAAAACACCAAAAGAACCAAAATCCCCAAATTTCCCTCACAAGGCCGAGAGCCTCCTTTAGGTTCCATTTTGTGCATTTTGCACTTTCATGCTTCAAGACACATCCAAATGATATCCAATCAACATGAAACTTTATATGCATCATATACACAACATATATGAAAACCCCCAAATTTGGAATTAGTCATGAACCCTAATTTTTCAATTTTCACAAATTGGACAAATTAGACCAAATACATTAAATCAATTACTTCAATCATCATTCTTCCATCCAATCCAAGTCTCAACACAATGAAACAACTCAAGATCAAATCTAGGTCATTTAAGAGTGGGTCAATAACTCTAGATTAGCAACATGGTTTCAAAAACCTAAAAGAATGATTATAACTACAATAGTTACAAGCTTTCTTCATCACACATGCTCAACACTTTTAACCAAATTTCCATCATCAAAAACACAAGAAATAATGAAAAGAATAACTTAAGAACATCACAAGATGTGCCTAGATCCTAAGGAACAAATTCCTTTCTAATAGTAAGTTTGAAAAACTTACAAAATCCAAGCTTTTCTTTAAGTTTTTCCTTTTCTCCTTCACTTGCTTTCTTTGTTTTCTTTAATGGTGTTTCTTGTAAAGTGTATTAGGTTAACCAAATGAAAATAAAATGAAAACAATATATGCTTGGACAATATTTTGCCTTGGCCGAAATTCATAAGGCCAAATACAAGTATATTAATTTCATTTTTCATTTCAAATTCATTTAAACAACTTGCATAAATATCTAAAACACTTTAATAGATATTTAAATAAGTCAAAAAAGGCAACTAATATCATTTACTTTAAATATCCTAATGTAAGATATTTATATTTTAATTAATTTAATCATTTAACAATTAAATAATTAATTAATTAATCAAATACAAATATATTAAATATATGTATAATATTTACATTAACTATTAAAAACATATATTCATTTAGGATATAAGTCAAAAACTCATTTTGACTATTAATTAATGTGTATTTAAATTAATCAAGTATTAAATGTAAATACACAATAATTAGGCAAATGACTATCTAGTCCCTTTAGCACGTATCTTGCGTTTAACCTTTAAACGACTTTATAAATAATCAATATTATTTATTAATGTTGATCTAGTGCTCTACGAGTATGTTTCATTATTGAGACTCTCTAGATTCAGGTATATTCGTCACGAAATCAAATTTCGTGTCCATAATCTATCCACCCGTAGATTATGACGATCACGGATAATCTCGTTGAACCATACAGGTCGAGGTCATGGAAAATGTATAATTCCTCCGTCACAAGTATCCGGATAAATCCCAGAGATATAGATGTAAACGTCAAATCTCTATCGGGATTATCCAGTCGACTATTCTATTAGAAATCTCAAAAGAATGTTTAGAACTAGCTTCTAAACTTTACCACGGGCCCATGGTTTTATCTGATTGCTAATCATATGGACTACCTATGCTATATACACAGAACTGACGGATCCTATCTTGATACACATAGGACACCCTGAGGATCTGTCTACACCCAACGAACAGGCGGAGGTCTGATCTAAATAGATCGGTGACGTGACTGCCGTCTAAGTGTAGAAGATGTCTCATGTGCCCACAATGGCATCTCAAGTCTAAGAATCACAAGTGCTACTCAACCCAAGAAGATTCTTATTGACGCTGGTGTACCATCCATTAAGAATCTTCGGTGAGTCGTTCAGTGTTTATCCGCTATAAAAACCTACACGTCTATACTAGTCTCCAAGACTAATGGTTCATTGAGAAACCATTGGAATCATATATTCCAGTATACGACATGTACCGGTCTCAACGGGTTTACTATACTGACCAAGTAGTGTAAACCTTGACCAGGAACAGTCTGAGAATGACAACTTCATGATACTTCTCAATGTCTGTTGCGACGCTTGCAACTGTATCATGACTAATCATTCTCGGGTCATTACGTCTTTACCATATAGAAAGATAGATTATATTATAGAAACTGCATATATTATTGATAATAATAATGTTTTACAGAAGTATTTAACAGAAATACAACCGGGAATTGGCGCTCTGAGCACCAACCCCAACAGTTGTTTGGTTAATGAATAAGTAATGAGGTGTAATAGATATGCTAGGAAGGTTAGAGAAACAAGAAAATTGAGAATAAGAAATATAGTTGATTTCGCACATCAAGTGTTCGATGAAATATCTGAATGAATAAAGATAATTGATCGGAAAAATATGAGGCCAGGTAATATATGTTTAGGCACTAGAAAATTTGGGGTTTGTGGCTAAATTAAATAAAATCGGAAGGGAGGCATAATTCGCAAGCTAGGCAGCGAACCCAGTTTACACGGCAACCTTGACAGGCTGTGTGTTTATGCTTGTAACTTGCGTTTTAGACATCCGATTGCCAAACCTTAAAATTCTGAGTGAACTAGACATGATTTCAAATAACATATCCAAAATTCAGAATTTTTAGAGTTAAGACGGAGTCGAACCGAATTTTCAAACTTGGCCGCACTGCAGTGAATCTCTGGTTCTGTGGTAATAGAACAAGGTGTAAAGAAAAATTATAACTTGAGTTCTAGGAATCAAAACCACAATCCACAAAATCCAACATAAAATAGACACATAAATGAGTATTCTATTAAAATTTTAGCCCCAAATTCAACCTCGATTAAGCGCACCGAATTTTCAAAATCAGTGTTGGTGCACTGAAATTTCTGGAAAGAGAGCAGAATATGGAGTTTTGTGAAGTAGCTTGTGAGATCCTCGAACTAGCGTAGTAAAAATTATTAGACCTCCCTAAAATGTTATTAACATAGCGCGGATGAGTTATCATGAATAATGAAAAAAAAAATTATGTGAGGATATAAATTCGCAACCTTGAAACTAAAATATTTGCTAATTCTAGATTATCACTGGAAGATGCGGTTCCGCCACTATCGCAAGGTGTCACCAGCATGTTCCGAATCAGTGATTGGACACTACTCATTTTAATTGATTTGTATTGTGTTATTTTAAAAAAAGACTTATTTTTACGCTTTAGGGTGTTAGATTACTTTTATCACAGTTATTTCATGAAGATTTAAGTTTTAAGTATGTTTAGGGCAGAAATATTTTTCAGAAGATGTTTTATACAGTTTTAAGATTTAAAACATGAGTTTTATGATTTTCGGGGCATAGGGGAAAAACCCACCCCAGTATGCAACTTGATACAGTTGGAAGTGACGGACAGAGACATGTGCACATGTAGAGGACTAGGGGGACGGCGATACGTAACGCCCCCAGATCCTAGATAAAAAGGGCTAGAGGGACGGCGATACGTAACGTCCCTAGATCCTAGTTTCAGAGCTTGGAGGGTAGCATAGATCTGCACCCCCAGTTCTAGTTTTGTGGCTTGGGGGACAGCGATACGTAACGCCCCAAGACCACCAATTTTAGGGACAGTAGTGGCATGCTTTGGGGGACGGCGATACGTAACGCCCCAAAGTCATGGATTTACACTGCTAGCTCCAGTTAGGCGTATGGGGGGACGGCGATACGTAACGCCCTCATACGTCAAGTTTTCAGATACAGATCAGTACTCAGGCATCAGAATTTCAGAAAAGAGTTTTCAGATATCAGAGTTTCAGGAAACAGTTTTCAGAGACCAGATTTTAGAAAGCAGATTTCATAATCAGTTTTCAGAAGGATAAGTTTCATCAAAGAGAGGTTTCAAGTAAATTTTCAGAAGAGAGTTTTCATATAAGTCATTTATTGAATCTTTGATTTTAGAACTGAATGATTTCATGTCTGTATTTCAGTTTTTCATCCACTCACTTAGATCGTACGACGATCTAACCCCCCCACTCCCAGTTTCCTTATTTTGCAGGTTTCTCGGAGGACGAGCTTGGAAGGATGGATATTGTTGCAGTCACTAGGGATGATGTCCACCGGTACAAGTTAGATAGAGTTTGAATCAGTCAGAGACATCCAAAAGTTTTTTATTAGTTTTTGACTCGTAGATAGTCATTATAAAAGTGTATTATTGAGTTTTCAGTTCAGATGTTGAATTGTGTGTCATAATTTTTAGGTTGGGCTACGGTCCCATACATAGCATAATCAATTAAAGAAAAGAATATTAGTGTTTGTCTATTGTTAGAAAGTCAGAGGCTTATGGGGTTAGGACGGTTTATCCCCTTCTGGTAACATCTCCCAGATCGGGGATGTTACAAATATGGTATCAGAGCATGTTATAGAGAGTCAGTGACTGCAGTGGGCAGAGTGCTGGGGTTTGGTATACGCAGTATGTCTTGGATACCCGTATACCAGGCACTACCTCTCTAGTATCTGATTCTCGAGTACGTCCTCGAAGTTCTATAGACAGGTTAGTAAGTATTCCTGAGCTATTTAAGTATCTTTCCCTAGAAATAATTATATTCTTTGAATATCCTTCCGTTATCATCCCGAACTATTAGTAGAAGTTCAAATTAAGCTATAAAACCAAAAAATACGGTACTAAGAAATGTTACCCAGAGAGTGGGAAGAGAAAGTTATAGGAAGTGAGAAAGAATGAATAGATGTTTAAGCAACCAGAGACAAAGAAAAGTAAGGAGACAGAACAAGATAGCAAGGTTCTAAGGATACCTACTTATAGAAGTAGAAAGAGAAAGAAAAAGCTAGAAAGAAATGTAAAAGATAAAAAACTCCTATGATTAAAGTAACCAGATAATAGTAAAAAACAGAGATACAAGGTCAGATAGTAAAAGATAGCAGCAGAATTTGTAGTAAAGGAAAATATAACAAACCTAAGCAAGAGTAAAATGTCTAAAAGATTCAAGTAAAGTTCCTTCCCTCCAAGCAAGAATCCCTTCCTACTCAGAAAATTTTTCCAAGCAGACCCTATAGACTTTGAGTACCTCGTATAGGTAGCGAATTCCCCGAGTAATGAAGAATGAACAATAAGATTAAAGAAACAAGAAAGCGGAATGAGAAGTGGGAGTTTCAATAGATAATAAATACCAAAAGGATGAGAAGATTTTAGACCCCAAACTCAGGCTCTCAAGTAAACGAATGAAGGTTGGAAGCGGAAATGATTAATTACCTTATCCCAAGAAACCCGACATAGATGCGACCCTAAGTTACCTAAATTCTCATTCTTCAGTGATACCAGTCAAAGATGCAATCCTCACAGAGTCTATCTCATACCTACCTTACATGAGTAATAGACTATATCAGGACACAAAGTATCAGAAAAGAAAGAACCTGACTAAAGTCAATAAGGGATAAGTAGTAGTACTTGTGAGAAATCCATAGATCAGGCAAAAAAAAAAAAATAAATAAATAAATAATAAAAATACTAGTACAGACAGAAAGATCAGATAGTAAAGTTGCAACCCGTAAATAGAATAGAAAACAGAGATCTAGAAAGTAGCCAAATGAATGAACCCTATTAAACTCAGTAACATGACCTAGAATCAAGAGGTAGGATATGAAAACAGTAAAAAGGATACATAAAATAACAAGAGAATTCAGTACGTATAGTGACATAAATATTGTATCTTGGAAACAGCAACGTAAGCAATGACCTCGGAGGGATTGATCAAGATTAATGAGTCATAAGGCATGGAACAGTTGGTAAAGCTTCCAGCAGTATGAATGATAATTCTTTTTATTCCAATGACCTTACTTCAGTAAGTATATAGAAACCCAACCATAAGTGGGAAGTATGTGTATACCCCTTAATTTAGAACTCAACAAGGATTTGATTAAGTAAGAAAGAGAGCAGGACATAATAGATAAATTACGAGATAGCAAGATAGTTGAATAGTAGAATGAAGAGTATCCAATAAGTAAAGGTCTGAAATAGTAAGGAATTAAGTAAGCAACATGTGGCAACACAGAAGTAAGATACCCGACTTATGCAGAATTCACATAGCTTAGACATCCAACTTATACATGATTACTAAAAGGGTAGTATCCAAGCCAAATGAGTAGTAGCAATTCCATAACAAGTATTAAGATATGGAGTTTCCAAGGAAGTGGGGACTTAAGGGATTCAAGAAACCGAGATAAGGAGGAAAGCCAAATAACAGAGCAAAAACTTAGAAAGGGATAATAGTGGAAGTACGACAGGAGATTGAAATGGCATGAGCCTTGTGGAGATTCTCAGTAAGAAGTAGTATGACCTATAGCCAGAGGTAAACTATGAGTAAAGCTGGAAGAGATAATTCAGATGGTTTTAGCAGAAGTACCTAAGTCTGAGAGCTAACACCAGATATACAGATACGAAAGTCCTAAGCTCATGGATAAACAGCACGTGCAACTACAGCACGGGTAATTATTGAGAATACCACAATCAGAAAACTCTAGGATGAACCCCACCCTCCCAGCCCTCGCCAGACAACAACAATAAAGATGGACCTCGATGTTCGCCTCGAGATACTCCTAGAAACAAGAGTATACGTAGTGAAAGGAGATCAAAACATAGAGCCTTTGAATTTAGTACAAAAGCATAATGGAAGGGGAAAATATCCATAGGTGAGAGATTTCAAAGAAACGTTATCTAGATGAAGCGATAAAGAGATAAAGTACTAGTTTAATAGTGACAGAGACATAAAGGAATAGCGTTAGACATGGCTAGAGACATGTAGAGACGATATCCTTCCGGTAAGGAAATATAGACATAGATCGCGGGTTGACCCGACCCGACGTGACCCGACCCGACCCGCACGGGTTCATAAAAAAATTTGCAAAATTTTGACCCGACCCGAAATTTTCGGGTTGCACAACGGGTTTGACCCCCTTGACCCGACCCGACCCGACCCTATACAAATTTATTATTTTTCTAAAAATTTTATTTTTTTCTAAAATATTTATTATTATTTTTAAAGTTTTTACTATTTTTCATTTGTTTATTATTTTTTTGTATTAAAAATTTATATATATGATATTTGGGACATAAAATAACTAATATTTATATTTCAAAATAATTAATTCATTTAAAAAAAAATTATTTTTTTTTTAAATGACCCGACCCGACCCAAACCCGATCGGGCTCCACTTCTCCGTGACCCGACCCGCGACCCGATTTTCCCTTGACCCGACCCGATCGGGTCTAACAAAATTTCAAAAAACCCGACCCGACCCGTGAACACCCCTAGTTTTAAGATTTAAAACATGAGTTTTATGATTTTCGGGGCATGGGGGAAAAACCTACCCCAGAATGCAACTTGATATAGTTGGAATTGACGGACAGAGACATGTGCACATGTAGAGGACTGGGGGGACGGCGATACGTAACGCCCCTAGACCCTAGTTTCAGAGCTTGGAGGGTAGCATAGATTTGCACCCCCTTTTCTAGTTTTGTGGCTTGGGGGACGGCGATACGTAATGCCCAAGACCACCAATTTCAAGGACAGTAGTGGCATGTTTTGGGAGATGGCGATACGTAACTTCCCAAAGTCATGGATTTTCACTGCTAGCTCCAGTTAGGCGTATGGGGGACGGCGATACCTAACGCCCTTATAAATCAAGTTTTCATATACAGATCAGTACTCAGACATCAGAATTTCAGAAAAAAAAAATTCCAGATATCAAAGTTTCAGGAAACAGTTTTCAGAAAACAGTTTTCAGAGACCAGATTTTAGAAAGCCGTTTTTCATAAAGTAGTTTTTCAGAAAGGATATTTTCAGAAGAGAGTGTTCATATAAGTCATTTCTTTGAAGCTTATATTTTAGAACCGAATGATTTTATGTCTGTATTTTAGTTTTTCGTCCACTCACTTAGATCGTACGACGATCTAACCCCCCCTCCACTCCCAGTTTCCTTATTTTGCATGTTTCTCGGAGGACGAGCTCGGGAGGATGGATACTGTTGTAGTCACTAGGGATGGAGTCCACTAGTACAAGTTAGATAGAGTGTGAGTCAGTCAGAGATATCTAAAAGTTTTGTATTAGTTTTTAACTCGTAGATAGTCATTATAAAAGTGTATTATTGAGTTTTCAGTTCAGATGTTGAATTGGATGTCATAATTTTGAGGTTGGGCTACGGTTTCATACATAGCATAATAAATTAAAGAAAAGAATATTAGTGTTTTTCTATGGTTAGAATGTCAGAGGCTTATGGGGTTAGTACGGTCTATCCTCTGCCGGTAACATCTCCCAGATCGAGGATGTTACATATGAGCTGGCTCACACATACAATACTCGTATGGGACTCATTATCTATTTTAGAATAGGTTTGAGATAAATGTCGTTCGAACATATTCCTAACCAGCTCGACTACTGTACCACGAAACTATCAACCAATTAACATACACACATGCGCACATAATACATAACACAACTAATAGCACGATTTATCATACGCAAGCACATGCATGACACACACTCCAAGTCACCATTCCAAATACTCATATATATACATATATCTCCAACATATAAACATACACGAATTCGAATATCATACCATATAATACTCATTATGTCTTTTACTCATCGATCAAACATATTTACTTTCCAGAGTTTTTATCAGGAAATATTCTGGCATAGAAACTTACTAGTTAAGACATACTTATTCATAAAACAAATCTTTTCCCCCATGTACCTTAACTATTCCGGAAAAAGCTTAGCTTATATCAACTTTTCGTCACTCTTAATCCTCCAAATACCACACAGATAAATCACATGTATCAATTAACAACGAACTTATCGAAACACCATACACAAACACATGCTTATATATATCAGAAATCATAACTTTTTCCCACTTACCGATCTAATATACTCAAGTCATACCTTATCTTATCATTTCATACATATAAAATATGTATTCATATACTTATACATATACATATTCATTCACATGCACTTATGCATACCGTTACAGGTTCATACATTGACATACATCAATAGACATCCATATCACCAATATTTCACTTCATACCATAACATTACAAGAATTCATACATGTGGCGGTCGATAGGCTTAACTATACATGATCTCGAACTTGTCTAAAGAGTATCTTTTAATTATCTTTGTCGTATCCTAAACACTTATATCATATATATATATATATATTTAAACGCAAACCAACAAATCAAGTACTCTTCGCATGAGTTACTTACCTGGCTTCGCGAGCACGCCAAGTCCTAATCAAGTCTGTCAAAACAAATGGCGAAACACCGTCAGAATCGTAACTTTATAGAATTCTTGACTTAACTTTGATAAAATCTCGGATCTTTCCAAGACAACCAAAACACATCTGATTTCAACGTTTTTCAGATTCAATAACCTTAAAATACCATTGCAAACTAATTCATGCCACTAATTAACATGAATTCTCGGTTTACTTATTTTTGGAAAATCTTCCGCAAACATTTCCGAAAACGCTACAGAAGGGTCCCAAACCCTTCGAACCTTCCCGGATTTAACAAAAAAAAAAATTTAATATCATATATAACTCATAACTATCATTAAAATCAAAACACATCTTTATACGCAAGAACTCACTTTTATCGGAAACTTGTAAATTCTATTGGATGGATCAAACTCATTCCGTTTTCACTCGGATTCTACCAAATGCTCATATTCAATATATTAATACTCAAACAATTCAATTTATATCAATAGTTTACTCTACAAAGTTAATGGAAACATCTGAACATTTAATGATAAAATTGAAATTTTCAAATTTTTACCAGGAGGTCTTACCGAGAATTTGAGGGCATATACGGACTCCAAACGATCCCACGAACACGCTGGAATCGACAGAATTCTAATCGTAGCTACTATTCACCATGGGTCACTATTCAGTCGAATATTTCTCTCTCGATTCATGTGAAACCAAGCAATTCTGTAAATCTGACATCGTAACCTTGTAGTACTCTCCGAGAGATTCGATTTTGCTAGTGACTCGGACCGTAAAATGAAGCAACGAGATGAGATCGAGAAAATCCAACTCGTGTGTATTCCTCTTCGTTCTAACAGGTGCAGGCGATCTGGGGGCCACCGCTGGCCACCACAAGACAGGGGGTAGTTGGCGCACCCTCATGTGTCATTGCACCAGCTGACGATGGCTAGTAGGTTGCCAGTGCTACAAGGGTGCCATGGTTTCCGTTTTGGGAACGAGGGTCGAGTGGCCTTATTTGATTTCTCTTGCCATTTTTATGATTTCAGAAAACCTTGGGTATTTATAGAAAAGTTTCTGAATTTTATATTCAGCCCCCGTAAAATTACAATCAAGTCTCTGCCATGAAATTGTGTCGAAAATTCGTATTTTGGAAGCCCTTCTGATGTAAATTTCAAAAAATATTCAACACAAAAGTTGTTCGTCTCAGAAAAACGAGTCTGATAGTTCAAGAATCAACTAAATCGGAGTTCGTTTGCTACTTTTATAGCCGAAACAATAATCTTTTACGCGTATAACAATATAAACAGAAACCGCGTAATCGGTTCTCGAAACCACATGTTTTCCAACGCAACGAAACTTCACTTAAAAATATTCCAACCTATTTTTCAACATATAATGTCCTATTTTCGAATATCATTCAGTTCCAAATTCTAAACTTCAATTCAAAAATCTTCTATAATCGTTCCGAAAAATATTCAGGATATTACAGTATACTTACATTAAACAATATCTGCATCATTTATTAGCTGTTCAGTATTATATTTATATTTCAATTCATTTACATATTCATATTTGGATGCTTTCAGCCGAATCATATATTGCTTTGAGATGGATATGTTATTGAGATTTTGAACGTTTAATGTTCCATCCTTATAATACACACTAATATAAATTTATTAGTATCGATAATAATAACATTTGTTTGAAGAAGTAACAAAATTTTGAAGAAATTGCTAAATAAAAAATAGTTTCGTATACCTCAAAAGTTTTTCCATAAGTTTTGTTGAAATATAATTTAGGAATTTTTTTTACAATTTGTCCAAATATTATTGCAGGTAGCTTTCCAGATGAATCATGCAAGTCAACTTGAATACAACATCTCTTATTCAATAGAAATTTAGCAAATCCTAAAAATAATAATATATTAGTTCAAATTAAAATTATTTAAATGACAATATAATTTTATAGCAAAAAAACTATTAGGTATGATAATTTATAACAACATAATTTAAAAAAATTAATATAACTTAACAACTTTTCTGAGAGATATAAAATTAATATTTAAATTTATTATTGCTAAAAAATAATTTGATGTTAACATATACTTTTTTTGTTAGATATATATAAATATATAAATGATGTAAATATAAGGTAAAATAGTTATCAAATTTGTATAGTTTTTTTGGTAAATAAATAAATGAAAAAATTATAGTATTTAAAATCATATATTATGAATTAAATTTTACCATAATTATATGAGATTTATTTAGTTTTAAAACCTAAACTAAATATCATGAATAATTGGTTGCAATGGAAAGCTATAAAAAAAATATTAATACCTTAGTATTGCTTTAATATATTCTTTTATAATAATTGCACTTGAAAATTTGGTTGAAAATAGCCCCAGTAGATTTCTGGTATTTTTCACATGTCATGTACCAAAATATTTTATTCAAATTTTCCATTGAGATCGACGCCTTTATCCAACAATGTGATTTCTGAAATAGATAAATTTTTTGTTTTAAAAAATGTAATAATTATTTTACTGATGAGAAGTAATTTAAAAATTGAAGATTTACCTTCTCATTTATATTATGAATAAGATTGATGTGTTCTATGCTTTCAAGTGGCGGCATTTTAATACTTACTGAAGAGGATAGTTGGCTTGTTCCAGCAGTAATGGAATTTTAGAATGCATGATTTTCATTACGCCTGTACATATAACATATATTTAATAAATAATAACATTGTAATTATTAATAACAAATTTAAAATTTAAAGTAATTTAAATCTCTAATTTGTTTCAGTTATATCTAAAGTAGTAATTAACTTTGTATCTAATATTTTTTTAATTTATTAATTTTCTATAAAGATATAATAATTTTATATTAATTTAAACATTACCAATTTTGTAGAGCCATGACTTCTGCTATCCGCGGTTCAATAAGAAGGCAACTTTGTGGGGTTGTCGAAATTGAAATTTATCGGAAGAAAGATAATATATAATATAAGAAATGACTATAAAAAATTATTATGTTTTAATGTACATGTGTAAAGGTAACTTACTTTGATGGAAGGAAACCTTTGAACGTTAAGCTAACACAATAGGTTTTGTCGCCATAGTATTTGCAACGACGGTGCATTCATTATCAAAGAAGTTGTTCCACAAAGTTAAAAGAAGTTCTGATTTCCTATAAGTATTAAGTTTAAAAAATAATAATAATAATAATAAATTATTATGATATTAAATATTTTTAAAAGTAATTTTTTAAATTTACAAATATAATTATATACATACTCCTCATTGATCAAGCTGATTTCTTGTATGCATGTTGTAGGGGTGTTTATGGTTTCGGTTCAAGCCGCAACCCGACCCGAACCGTAAAATTTGGGTCAGCCTGAATCGTAATATTATTTTATATTTTTGACCAAAATCATTACCAGAACCGCCTAAACCGCCGATCCGCAATCAAATTAGATATTATTTTATATTTTTTTTCTTTTTTAATTATGAAATTTAATATATTTAATGATCATATGACAATATGCAATGTATAAATGAAAATTATGTATTTTTTCTCTTCAATTATTATGTGAAAACACACAAAAATTTCTTTAAAATTTTCTAATCCAAACCGCCAACCCGAACCTCCCAAAACCGCTAAACCGCCGACCCAGACCGACACGATTTTATTTATCAAATTCGTGGTTTCGGTTTCTAATTTCCCAAACCACCAACCTACGTAGTTTGAAGTATAAAATGAAAAAATTGACTCGAACAGCACAACAAAAACCCCTACACCGGTGTGTCAAACATCACTCGGGAATGCAAGTACGCGGGAGTGATGATTAGTCCGGAATGAAAGTGCACCAGAGTGACTGATTTCACTCCGAAATAGAAGTACACCAGAGTGATGATCACTCTGTAATGAAAGTGCACCGGAGTGATGATCACTCGGGAATTGAAGTACAACAGAGTGATTGGATGTACACCGGAGGGACGACGACCCCAGAATGAAAGTACATATGAGTGACTTGCTTCACTTCATAATGGAAGTATACCAGATTGATTGACATATCTATGGAATAAATGTATACTAGAGTGATGATTATTTTAAATTGAAAGTACATCGGAGTGGTTATAACAAATATAGAGAATTTAAGTTTTCAATTTTGAGAGCGAAAAAAATTGAAACCCTAAAATCCAACAAAATCAACATTAACACAGATTTGGACAGTAGCCATCGTTGAGCAAACAAATTAACACTCATTTATTTTGGCAAAATCAACACTTATTTTAACAAATGAACATCAACACCTATTTTAACAAAATCAACCTCTTTGAGCAGCCTTCGTGAGGCAGTCCGTAGGGAAGCATCCACCATGAAGTCGTTGTCGTAAAGCCACATCCTTCTAAATTGAGTTTAAGATTCGTGTCTATTTGACTAAGAAGCATATTTATGTGATTTGGGTTTGTAGGATCATTGTTTTTTAGTTTTATGAATTTACATTAATTTAATGCACGAAATGAAAGTACATCCGAGTGATAATTACTCTGGAATGAAAGTACACTAGAGTGTCGGACATCACTCAGAAATGCAAGTATGTGGGAGTGATGATCATTATGGAATTAAAGTATATCGGTGTGACTGGCATCACTTCGGAATGAAAGTACACCCTAATGACGGACATCACTACGGAATGAAAGTATACCCAAATGATGATGACTCTGGAATGAAAGTACACCGGAGTGACTGACATCAATTAGGAATGAAAGTATACCCGAGTGACTAGTATCACTCCAGAATTGATGTACTGGAATGGAAGTACAACATAGTGATTGGTCTCTCTCCGAAATGGAAGTACACCGGAGTATCAGACATCACTCGGGAATGCAAGTATGTGGGAGTGATGATCACTCTGTAATGAAAGTACACTGGAGTGACTGACATCACTCCAGAATAGAAGTACATATGAGTGATGAACACTCCATAATGAAAGTGCATTGGGGTGATGATCATTCAGGAATATAAGTATAATGGAGAGATTGATATCACTCTGAAATAAATGTACACATGAGAGATGATCATCTCGGAATGGATTTATACCGGAGTGACTGGCCTCACTCTGTAATGGAAGCACACCGTAGAGGCTGACATGTCTCCGGAATAACAGTACACTATAGTGACTAACATCACTTTAGAGAAAAAATAAATTGAAGTGACTGACATCACTCTAGAATGAAAGTACCACGAGTTGTTTGACATAACTCCGGAATGAAAGTACATCCGAGTGATGATCACTCCGGAATATAAATACACCAGAATAATGATCAATTTGGAATGAAAGTAAACCGGAGTGACTAACATCACTTCGGAATGAAAGTAACCGAAGTGACTGACATCACTTCAGAATTAAAGTGCACCCGAGTGATGATCACTCTGGATTGAAAGTGCGCCGGTGTAATGATCACTTCATTATGGAAGGATATTGGAGTGATTGATACCACTCCGGAATGAATGTGCACCGTAATGATCTCTCATAATAGAAGTTTAATAAATCTATATTCATAACAAACTATTTATCCTTCATAAAAGAAAACGCATCAACTTAACACTATAAATTTTTAATACGAAACAAAAAATAATTCTCAGACCTCGGGAGAAGAATGTGAAAAACATTCCAATTTAAAATTTAAAATAGTAATTTTTTTAAAATATTTTACCAATTGGCAATTAGGGATTTTTGTAACATAAGAAAAAGATAACTCAATGGTTTGTACGAGAAAAATATATTAACAATACAAGCAAATATGACAAGGCCAAATGGACAAGTTGGGGGTCTTTATAAAAAGCAATTCATTATTAGATTCAACTTAATTGAAAAGCAACCATTATTATTTTGGACACCAAATGATAAACATTCATTGTTAAGCGAGTATTCAAGGAGTGTAATTAGTATTC